>OU343218.1:97416410-97439839 GCA_910596185.1 Chrysanthemum makinoi | reverse complement strand
ATCATTTTGGTGCGCAACTAATTCCTCACATAATTATTTTGTACGTTCTTTTTGTTTGTAGTGCGATTCTAGAAGTTAGTTGATGATAGCTTAGGCTCCAAATAACTGGAACAACTTTGCTGAGCTTAGAATACATTTCTTATTGAAATTAGGTACATTTAGTCTTATGTCGTGCTAAATGGTCTCGGGTAGTGGGACCTCCCATCATTTCTTAAATATTTCCTTGATCTCATAATTAAAGTGCCTAGATGAAGATGTGCATTCACTATTAACGTTGCTTCAATTTTGTTACATGATTTAATTTCAACATACTAGTGTTCGTTCATATTAGTTGTTTCATAAAATAACAACCGCTTTTTTTTCTCAGCCGTTATATTCCAGTATTAAAATTTAAGCTATCATGACAAAAATGATGAATGCATTGAAAGTTACTAAGTGTTAAATGTGCATACAAATTTTTGAAAGTTACTGAAAGGGTGCTTATAGCAACAAGAAAATAGCATGTCAAGACCATGGTTTAAAATTAGATGTAGACTCTAACAACGGCTTGAAAATGCCACTAGGAAACATCTGTTATGTGTAAGATTTTATTTTGAGAACAGAAGGAAGTAATGATACCAACATACACTCGCACAGGAAACTCAAATATAGGAATTGCATCAAGTAATTACACTGCAAAGAAACCCTAACAAAAGGAGTTTGATTTTCCATTCACCAGATATAGCTCAAATAATAACATAGTCCATATCTCAAGGTATTATTCTTAGCTTCCGAACATATATACCAAGTGTAAAGCACTTGCTACAATTTAGTGAGAGAAAGGAGCATCAGATGTGTGTACCACATATGAAAAGATCAAATGGGTACGACAGGCAGCTTCATAGAAGAAGATATGAAAGAAGAATTAGAGGTGGAACCTGTTGCAGAGAACAGTTGGCAGCTGTACTGGCATTGCAATTGACGCTGTTTTTCTTGCAGCAGATCAGAAGGATTGAACATCTTCGATTGATTTTTAAGTATTTGTTGATATAGACTATTGAAATGCTTAGTAATGATCTCAACTGACAATAATCCGCCAATCTCTGAATCCATCTGCAGATGACCCTTGAATTTACCATCTTCTTGTGTTTGGCCTACTAACCAATTCCTTTCGAAAGTCTTTCTTGTATATCAGAAACAATGGCATATTGATTATTATCATAACATGCAGTAACAAAAGCAGTAAGCGTTATTTGATCCAAATTCTTGTCTTTATCAATAAGTTTGTGAAGAAACAATACTTCAATGTCCACTTTCTTCTCACTGCATAGCTTTCTCACCAAAGTGTTTACGGTACGAACCCAAAGCTTTTTCTCTAATCTATCTATAACCTTCATGGCATTAATGGAATCATTTGCTTTACAATACTCATAAGCTATTGTCAAACGGGTAACTTCACATGGGGAAAGTCCCTTGTCCATCATAGCATCATAATGTGATCGGGCCTCGTCTAACTTTGACTTTTTGCAAAGTCCACTTATAAGAGCACCATAAGTAATACTATCAGGCACACAACCATGTTCACTCATTCTCTCAAACATCTTCGTCGCGTCATTAACTTTTCCATCCTTACAATATCCACATATCATAGAAGTGTAAGTTTCTTTAGTTGGGACCAAACCATGCTTCACTGCATCTTCAAATAGCCTCTCACATTCATCCATTCTTTTCGTCCGGGAAAAGCCTGAAATTAATGTGGTGTACAAATGCATATCGGGTTTGATACCAAGCTTAATCATCTTGCTGAAAATCACTAGGGCATGCTTAATATCCGATTGCTTGCATTTTTCCATTAAAAGTATATTATATGTAACCTCATCGGCTTGCAACCCCTGTTCTAAGGCTATATCCAACTGTTTATATGCTTCTTGAACCCTTCCTTTTCTAAATAGCCCGTCAATAATTACATTGTAGGTACACATATTTGGAGCTGAGCCTTCTTTCCTCATCTGATCCATTAATACATATGCACGAGTTAAATTACCACTTTTGCAGTGCCCGCTAATCAGAGTAGTATAAGTGTCCTCATTAGGAACCAATCCCTGTTCGTGCATACGTGTCAAGAGCATCTCTGCACTCATTTCCCCTCTTGCAGTACCCACTGATCATAGCGGTGTAAGTATAAACATTTGGTTTATAGGATTCGCTTCTAACAAGCTTCCAAAAAGCCTAAATGCTTTATCAGTCCACCCCTTCTTACACATACCATCAATTAACACCGTATGAGTATACACATTTGGCTTCCAACCTTTCCTAACCATCTCCTCCAACAATTCAAACGCTTGCTTAACACGTCCCTTCTTACACAACCCATTTATTAAAGTAGTGAAGTTAATGACATTCGGTTTTAGTCCCATCCCAATCATCTTATAAAAAAACCATAACGCTCGATTCACATGACCCTCGTCACAAAAAGCAGAAAGAACTAAAGTACATGTCGCATTGTCTAAAACGTATCCTTTGTCCAGCATTGCACTTAACAATTTATCCACTTCAGAAATTTCATTAGTTCTACAGTAAGAGGTGATCAAAATCTTGAAAGTACAAGAATCAGGAAATGCGCCTCGTTCGCACATTTCATCCAACACCTTCGCGCAAGTTCAACGAACCCATCTCCGCAGCCACACCAACACAACAATTTAACGTTTGAGTAGACATCTCCAGACCCTGGTTCCTCATCTCAATAACCATATTAACAGCCTCATTCAACCTTCCAATCTCCCCCAAATTCCTAACCATACACCTCATCACTTCATGAGCTCTCTCCGTATTTGAATTCTCAATCATTGACATCGCTGCAACTACATATAAAACGCATAAGTACTTAAATTTATCAAACCGTATTGCCCAATAGAAGAAACTTAACGCCACCATTGATCCAGCCTCGTCAGCAAGTGACGCAACGACAGTGATCGCTTCTTCTGTCATTAGATAATCAGAAGTGATGGAGAGATTGAGGTGATCAGGTGTGGATTTGAAGTGCGTTTGTTGTTGATAGTATGATTGACATACTAATGAGCATACAGTTCTAACAACGGATTTTGAAGATGATGGTGAAGGGGGAGGTGGTTGACGGTAGGGCCAATCTCCGTTTGTTTCTTCATTTGATATGTAGGAAATATTCCTATGTTTAATGGAAATGTTAATGTAGGTTTTGCGAAACCATTGAAGAGTTCTTTCATTGCTGATTCGATGCATAGATGATAATGATGATGCTTCTCAGTCTAAATTTAGTATATGTCAACTTTGAGTATTATTGTGGTCACAGATAAGAGACCTGTCAACAATGTATGCATAATCAGTGATGTTTTCAGGTATTTTGATGTTCTGTATTTTTGTTATAGTAATTTAGTACCGATTAAAGGCTGTAGATAGTAGAACATATTTAGTTATAATGTATTTTTTTTCCTAATATACCAGTTTGTATTCTCTGTTTACTTACTACTTCATTGGGTAGTGAGATTCAAGGTCATAAAAGCCAATCAAATCATCATCTTCTGGAAGAAAAGAAAAAAACTAAGATATCGATCAACTGTCGACGTTTCTAATCCCTACAGAAATTTATAACAAAATCATGGACGAAAATTTGCAAGTTTGAGTGACGTAAACAGCTTAATAGATAGGCTACATAGCTTCCATAGCCACCCATTAGTAAATTCATTTCACAAGGGAAAAGGGCATGACACAAATCTATCAACTTGAAGGTGAATTCAAATTCAATAACTAATAAAGGGGGCATACATTACAAATCATAAAGGAAAATGAATTAAAAGGTGCAAAAAAGATCAAATATCCAGCATATATGATACATTTCAAACATGTTAATGCATATCTTCATCATACACACGAGTTCAAAAGCAAATTATTACAGATACACCTACACCTAACTTAACTAAACAATGTGAAACATTCTTTTCATTTCGAAACAGATAACGGACCAATTACTTGTATTATCCAATTTAACACAAATCAACATTGAGCACAAGCAATTGTTATGCAGATATTTTTACAGCATTACTACCAAGAAAGAAAGTTTTTCTCTTAGACATTTCATCAAACAGGTTATGGGCACTCTTAAAATCGCCACAAAACACCTCAAATTGTTACAGATATTAGTTCAAAATGAAATAAGAAACCACTTATTAGATTCATGTTACCTTTGTTGGCACAAAATTGTGCGAGTTATCGATTGAATTTAGCAAATGAATCAAATAAGCAACCACATAACTAGAAAAATGAGGTGGGGCCCAGTTTGTATGTCATTCTTCATTGGGTTTAAGTAGTTCAAGTGTTGATTCGAAACATAGACGAGTGCATGGTGTTATAAAGTCGGCTTACTATTTATTTGGTTTTGGTTTATTTTGAAACTTTTTCAATAAACTTATATAAAACAATAAGTCACATAAGTCATAAGTCCAACTAACACATAAGTCATAAGTCACAAGTCACATAAGTTATAAGTCCGCTATATAAACTTAAAAAATCAGTAGTTTATTTTATGAGATAATATATACCTAAACAAGGGCGGAGCTATTAAAGGACCAGGAAGGGTCCCGGCTCCCTAGGCCTAAGCCCGTTAGTGTATTTTTTCACGATTTCATGTGTGTTTCCGGAAAAAAAATTATTTCAGCCCTCCCATTTAATGTATTTCTCGAAAAAAAATTGTTTAGGCCTTCTCACAAAAAAAATTCTAGCTCCGTCATTGTACCTAAATGAAACTCCTGTATTAGCATATTTTCCGAGCTTAAATAGCATGATATAGAGTGCATCGAAAAGTATTTTAAAAGTTATGCAAATATTCAAGCTTCCTTAAGTATACATGTAACTAATTTACTAATTAACTTTTTATCTTATATTTGAACGATTTCAAAGAAGCAATAAAAAAAGGGACCTAATATATCCGCTTAAATCTTTAATAGTTTGATACATCACTCATGCAATGTCTCACTTCAAATATTTACTTTTCGATTACTTTCAATTTGTCATTTCATCTTTACTTTTAGTTATGTCTTTCACATTTTAAGCCAATAATCATTTTTTTATTTTTTCAAAATATTTAAGAGTCTATTATTAAGGTATGACTCACTTACACATATGGATGTAAATAGATCGGATATGAATTGGGTAGAGGTATATCCACATTCACATCCATTTATTTTTTTCTTATCCATATCTATTTAAAGAATTTCATCCACCCATATCCATATCCGTTGGATGAATTCGTTATTTAAAAGATCGTTAAAAATAATTGATAGTTTAATGCAAATTTTATAATCAACGTTCATATCAATACATGGTTTGTTTAGAGAAAAAATCAACATAACAACGCTGGTGTCTGCAGAATACAATTAAACCATAGCATGTAAAATAAAAATGTAAAAAAATATGGGTTTTGCTAAACACTTAGGCAACGTTCAAGACACATTAAAACCGTTATTTTCATATTTAGAAATTATGCATTTAATACACAATAAATGAAAATAAAATTAACTTAAATATATGTCATTTTTATTTAATAATGTCCAAGTCTTTTATAGACTAAAATGCAAAAATCGTCTCTGTGGTTGTCAGATTGCAGATTCGTCCCTACATTTTCGGCAGGCGTACCTCTGTGAGGAGTTCATTTTCGTCCCCGGCCAAACCGAATGACCTGAATACCCCGTCTTCATCCCTTTAACTTTACAGATCGAAACCTGAATTTGAAAACCATGGACCATTTATTTTTATTCGAAATTTTTTAAAATAATGTTCGAAAATAATTTTATCGTTTTCATCCGTTTTGTCCAGTACATTTTTAGATTATTGTCTTTTTTTATCCATTTTCTTACGTTTTGTCTATTTTTATTTTTTTCCGCACCTTTTTTCCATTTTGTCTCTATACTTTATTTCTTACTTATTTTTTTGTTGTAATATTTCATCATTTTGAAAAAAATTCAAAAGGAAAAAAATTAAAAAAGAATTCCAGTATAATTTTTTCATTTGAAATAAAAATTACAAATTTGGGAAAAAATTATACTTTTTCTTTTTGGAAATTTTTTTTCAATTTTTTCAAAATTTTTTTTTGATTTTGCTTTGTTTGTGTTATTCATCATTTTGAACCAAAAAGAAAAAATTTAAAATTATTTTTTCGCAAATTTGAAAAAAAAAATTCAAATTTGCGAAAAAATTCTACTTTGTTTTGGAAAATTTTTTTTCAAAATTTTTTTCTTTTTGAATTTTTTTTTTCAAATTAATGAAATATTACAAAAACAAACAAAAACGTAAGAAAAATAGACAAAATGTAAGAAACACAGACAAAAATGGAAAAAAAAAACGGACAAAAACGGGCAAAAACGAATAAAAATGGACAAAACGTAAGAAAAATGGATAAAAAACGGACAATAATCTAAAAAAATGAACGAAAACGGACAAAAACGATAAAATTATTTTCGAAAAATTATTTTCGAAAAAAATTTCGACAAAAATAAATGGTCCCCTGTTTTTTCAAATGCAGATTTCGTCCCTGTAAAGTTAAAGGGGATGAAGACGAGGGTATTTCAGTCATTTCAATTTGGCCAGGGACTAAAATGAACTCAACTTTTCCTCACAGGGAGGCCACACTTTCGAATAGTGACGAATCTGCAATCCTGCAAAACCACATGGACGATTTCTGCATTTTACTCCCTTTTATATTTATATTAAACATTGCTTAGTGAGCATTGTTTAGCAAAACTTATAAAATATAAAAACTGAAATGCACTCATATCTCATATTATTTCGAAGATGGCTATATCTAACGGATCAAATCGATATCGAAAATAGCTATATCTGATCGGAGTTAAATTACTAATACTAAGTTATAGTTTTTACATTTTAGTATAGAAAAAGCCTATTTTTGTGTTAAATGGATCATTCATGAATGACAAATCGTCATTCATATCCGATCCACTAAACATCAATATCCATATCCGTTATTGATCCATTTATTCCATCCAAATCCGTTATTCACGTTATGTTGTACTTCGATCCACAAAGTTTTCATATTTTTTTTCATATGGACCGATAATAGGCCCAAGGTATATACAAAGCCTCACTATACCACTATTGCAAATATAAATTCTCTTTAAATAGTAACTTAACGTAACTTTTAGTTTGTGTTTCTTGGCATTTATAAATTCTAAAGTAGGGTTTCATTTGTATTATCTTAGAAACTCAAACAGGGGATTAAATTAATAAAGGATTTTCTAACTTGCCACATGATAAAAACTGGGCTCTTGTGTTTTTTAGATTTTTGCCATTTTTCAAATAAAAAAATTATTTTTTGTCTTTTTTATGAATCCGTAGAAAAAGACATACGGGCTCACATCTTATCATGTGCGTAAAGTCACAAATTAGAAAAATGATAAACCCACTAGATCAAATCATCAATCACCATTACACATATCAAATGGATTAAGCTGCTTTTTTTTTTTTTTTTTTGCATGCAGCTTCCACCAATAGGCAATGGTAGATCATTACTCTAAACGTGATAACACGATCTTAGTGAATTTTATGGACCTTTGCGACTCGTATATCTTTCTTTCTTTGTTAACTACTATAGCTATAACTATATATCTGTTTGATTGATGGGTCACAAGATTTGCCATCGAAGCCAGGAATTTACGTTAAGGGGGCGATACTTTAGTGTAATGATAACGTACGTTTTTGTACAAATACTATATAACAGAAAGAGAAAATAGCAAAGCAAATTCAATTATATAGCAAAAAGGTACTTATATCTCAAATGTTGTAAAACTCAGTTTCTAATGCTCATTTAGCAGTTTAGCACCAATCCATATATTTTGTCATCCTAGCTAGTACGTAACTGTTTTCTTCTAGTTAAAAGTGTATGTGGATGAAATTAGTTTGCAATAGGCAAATGAGGTTTAATCTTTCTGTTGCGATTCCATCAGAATGTTTACGCACCCGGATATGTTGAAACCTTCTTGCTTGAATCATTGCATAGAAGTGGGTCACTTGATGACAACAACAAAAGTTTGGTAACTCCGGGATGTTGTACACAGCTAGCCTTCGAGAATCTTCTCACCCAATACGCTAGTAATTAACTTCCCTCCGCCCTTCTTATTGCTAATCATCATCATATATCTTTAGATACGTAATTTAGTGATATATTATACACATATGTATGTTGTTAACAGACGAGTATGTCGTCTGCCAAGGTTGTAAGGGCACACAGACAATCCTTTCCAAGGTTCCCACAACCTATAAAAACCTCTTCGTTCTCAAATGCGATCCTATATGTCACAAATAAACAATTTATCCAACCCCAGTCCTTAATTGGGCCAAATATGTTTATGATTAGTTGCAAGGCTATTTTACATGATGTTATCATGGTGTTGATTCTGAAACACGATGCTCTTTCCTAAATATATATTTTTATTTTACTACTTATAACCACTTGTGATTGGGACCAGAAAGTTTGCCTGTGTAGAATGTGTCATGAACCTCCATATTCATCGTGTACAATTTATATGGAGACTATAACTTGGCCTTGATTTCTGATGAGCTCACTTTACCTTGATGTTTTTAACCTTGATGGTCAAATCATTCTTGACCTCAGATTAGTGCACTATCAACATTCATATAGCTGTACCGATATGCAAGGTATTACTGATTTTGTATTGTATAAATATGAATGCAATGCAGATCGATTAATGTAGATTTTCCTAGAACGGTAAAGAATATATACTTTCCACATACATAGCTTTTGAGTTCTTGACATTTTACATACCTATATGCGGATAAAGAGCAAAAACAACATTCAATCATAGCGATTCCCACATGGAAAGTTTCAAAAAAAGAAAACATGTGGAGATAATGATTTACGTCATGTAACCACTCAACCATTGAGTGTGGTATCAAAGATCCCATAACTACGGCTACCCCAGATGTCATTATCGTTGGTACAAAAAGATTTGATGCAGCATCGTACCCATGGAGGATTCCTTGGCTTTTTATTGTCTGTTTCCTCAACTCCAAGCAATGCGTTGTGCATTTTTATCAATGTGTCAACAGAGGGATAGCCTCCAAAAAACTTCTCCTGGTAAAGGACATAACAAGATCGAATATTAACATAACTTCACACCTGATTTTACAAGGAAAAAAAATAATATTTACAATAAGCATACATACCGCATCTTCTGCATATAAATAAGCATGAATTCTGGCCGTAGGATCTTCAAGGGTCAGCCTAATTCTGTATGTACCGCAAGAAGAAGATCGGAAGTTTTCAGGACGATCTGGTAATGTTGCCACGAACTACACACCTGAATTTGGCTGTTGCCTGCAACAATATACCCAGACACATTAGAAGTTATGTCCTAACTATCTCTATTCATAAATAACAAAACGATGCTTTAAACCAACAGAAAATGAAAGATGCAATACTGGAGAGTACTTCCATAAGTGTAAGAAAAGACACATCCTCGTGGGTATCTGCATATAAAAGCGTTGAAGCAGTACAGCAATATAAAATGATGAAAAGAATTGTATAAGAAAGAGACATAAAATGTATACCCAATATAAGATGCATTCATGAATGCTAAACCTGTTACATCAGAAGGCCAAGGGAAGGTTGACAATGGCATTCGGCCCCATTGGTGTTTCACACGTTCATTATACGTCCTGAAATCACATTATAACAAAACTTAAGCATCTCTTCCACATTTTTGAAGTCAAAAGGTTTACATAGTGGTGATATGTATACTGAACCTTTGTGAAAGTAATACAAGGTTATCATCATCAGGGAGATAGCTGAACCTAGATTTTGGCAGCAAAATTCCACACCATATACCAGATCGAACTTCAAAATTAATATTCCTAAACTGAACCCATTTACCAGCCTTCAATAAATGAAGGCCCAGCTTCTCACTGCATCGGTCAGCAGTCATCCTTAAGACTGTTCCAACGCGTGGGAATGTACAAAATATATCTCTTGACAAAGGAGTTGCTTCTAATTGCAGAGTTAGAGGCTTATCAAACTCTTCTTCAAGCCTGCAGATGTAGATAACAACAACAAAACTTATACCTAAAATCAAGAAAAAAGTAACAAAGACACTAAAACATGCCTATAGTTCACACAGTAGCTATATGTATACCTTATAAAAGTGATTAAATGTCACTGATCATATAAGCACTGCCATTTTGCATACAAATATATGCCATTGGTGGTTCTTCAGTCAGTTATTGGTATATTAAGGTAGCGTTTTATAAGGTGGATAACAGACTGTAGTGTGACAGTATTGGACCCGAACGTCTTTGAGACTTTATCTACACACACAGTTAACATGTACGTCGGTTTGACCAACAAAAATGAACCAGCACTCACTTTTTGTGAATATTCACCGGTGGAGCATCAGTTCCATCCCATACAAAAAGCATCCACTCGCCCTGTTTGACTTCACATATATGAATAACCTACGGATAACAAGTGCAAAAGCAGAAAATAAATATCAAGCTATGTAATTTGATGGTTGATATAAATAATATATACAGTGCTCAAGTATACCAAGATGCATTGAAGCACTAAAAGAATTACCTTACAAGTCAAGTTGAATTGATTTCCTTGTTTGATCTCTTTCAGGGACAAAGAATCACTTGATGCTGTCAATAATTTTCGATACACAATATTAAGAATACCGACAATAAATAGAGAACCCTATAACATATTAATAAATAAACGAGTAACTTCCAGAAAAGTCAAGACAAACATAACTATACTTTCTGAAACTTACCTGTTTCAGGTTGTGTACCTGTCTCAGTTTGATGACTAACTGTCCACTTTCTCAGGCGCTCTATGAACTTCTTATCTTGCACTCTAGGATGAAACTTAGGCGAAACTTGATATGGTGTAAATTTTGAATCACATCTTCCTTCATATAACGCAAATGATGATAACTTTTTGTCAAAAACAGCATTTACCCCTGATCGGTGAGATTTTATCTGACATAAGAACAATAAAGAAAAGTTAAGTGGTGACAAAACAAACGAACGTGAGATTTAAACATGCATAAAAACTTTACAATAACATTATAACTACATTAACTACATTAAGATAAAGGGACATTTACATACATCCCCATATTTCAACCAATATTTACATATTTCCCCAAACCTTGCTTTAGGAGCATTGTACATCATGCATTAAAAACTTGTGTTTGGGGAAATATGTAAATATTGGTTGAGATATGGGGATGTATGTAAATCCCCCTAAGATAAATAAAGAGCACAAAAACACTTTAAAACTATAAAGACTATATTAATAAGACAATCGACAGGATTACCACAACACGCGAAAGCTGAATGATGTCACTAGCTGATTCAACACGAGGGATTTTTTCAAAATTTTCAGCAAAAAAGTTAACAGAGATCCCAGAGCTTGGATGTGATTCGTCAACAATCTTTAGTGTGCAACAACAATCTGCGGAGAACCAGTAAATAAGGCACAACTGTTATCTGAAACTGATACAGTATATAACATGCAACACTCATTATTATACTAAAAGGTTAGTTTACAACAAATGTTATTTGATAAGCTCACAATAAACTGTTCTTTGAATTTGGTATGGTACAACTGCTAGCTCAGAAATAACCTTTATAGAACTTTTCATCAAACTACTACCAACCACTAGGATGGCAGCCGTAAGTCCGGCCTTTTTTTCATCATTGCCAGTCAAAAGATAGTATACGACAAGTATCCAGCAGAAAATATGTTTGAAAGAGAACAAACGGTAAAAGGACCTTGTCGCATAATATACCAATGCATTTTCCCTAGTCCCAGTTTAGTCATTGTATGCAACATATGGTTTTGTGTCCAGCTTGGGGCATTTTGTAACCAAAAATGTAGCTTTCAAAAATGGTGAATTCATGTATATAATGTTCATATTGTATATAACGTTAAATAAAAATGGTAAGGTTACAGGTTACATAATTACCCAAATGAAACACAAAGTCATCTTTATCGACTCAAGTGAAAATTAAATAAAAAAAAAGAAAAAAAAAAGTAATGCTCTGTTAACCTCTTCCTATTTTGTGATGTAAAAAACTATCTATGTGTCAAAAGTTGCAACATATGGGTTAAGAAAGAAGTTGCATAGCTGGGTGACTTCCACATACATGATCCTTGAATAAACTATGACTAATAGTCTCTATACAGTAATAATTAGTCACAAAGAAGACAGATATCAAGACCTATTACGTCAAGAGCAATGTATGAGACCAAAAAGGCAAAAACTACCTTTTCTTTGTGGAAGTAAATTAATTATAGTAATAATTGGTATTGCGGCATTGCTCTAATAGAGTTACGACAAAAGTTAACAAAAATGTGCTCACTATCGAAAACAAAAAGAGAAAAAGAACCAAAAATTGTTATTTGAATATAGGAAGTTACAGGTTACAACCACTGGCTCAGAAATAACCTTATAGAACTATTCATCAAACTACTACCAACCACTTGGGTGGCAGCCGTAAGTCCGGCCTTTTTTTCATCATTGCCAGTTAAAAGTTTTTTACGACACATATACAGCAGCAACAAGAACCTAAAATGCTTGACTAAGAAAAAAAAGTCAAACCAGCCTCGCCCTCTGTTAAAATGGTGGAAAACAAGAAAAAAGGAACAATAGCAGCAATAGAGATAATGAATGTAGAGACCGCCCAACTATTCAACAACTTTCATCAAAGCACTTAGGCTATAAGAACTACTAAAAAGAGTTTTTCGCATAAAATACTAATATACTAGTGTATCTTTTCCAGCTATCAGTGTATAAAGTTACCGGTTACAAAAATGACCCAAATGAAACATAAAGCCATCTTCAACCGACGCATATATACAAAACAAAAAGATTATACCTTGTTAACATCTTTTACTGTAATTTACAAAGTAAAAAACTATCTATGAGTAAAAAAAACACTTCACCGCCCATAAACTAGTTTCAATACGCGCATCATCTTAACCGAAAAAAGTCACATGGCTAAGTGAGCTCCACATACATCACTCTCATAACAAATACCAATACACAACCTCAAAAAAACAGTTTTTTCTTTATGGGTATCACATAATTAAGAAAATAAATGACATTGCAACATTCTTTTGGCAAAAAAGATACAATCTTGAAGACAAAAACAGCATATAACCTCAAAAAAACCAAACTTTTTTTGTGGGTATTATTTAATGACAGAAATAAACAGCATTGAAACAAAATTATATAAAAAAAGGAGGTGATAATAAGTAGTTACCAGTGCCTCTGCTTTGTTTGGGGATACCAATTTCAGCGACAATGCCAACGAGGTTAACTTTTTGGTTAATTGAATGAAGTGCGTCTATTATACGAAGAAACTGATAGTCGTAGTCGTCTTCATCATCATCTTCTATGTTTGACATTTTTAGGCGGCTGTGTTTTTTTGAAACCCTAGTTTTGTATTCTACTTGAAATGGAGGGAATGCTGCTTGCTACTAGTCTTTTATAAACTGTTTTGACCAAAGGGAGACTAAGGGCCGTTTGGTATAGGGGTATGAGGAGTTAGAGAAGTTGTTTGGTACTCTTTTTATTCTTGCAAAAGTTCAATATCTCGCAAACCGTTATACACTGATAGCTGGAAAAGATAGTCATTCATTTTTTTATGATGATAAACTTTCACCCTTTTTTAAAAAATTAAATATCTCGCAAACCGTTAATCACATGCGGAGGAATTATTAATTATCTTTCTATAGATATGCACTAATATATATTTTTAACTACTTTTTTTTAAAAAATTTCGGTCAACAAAAATCATATATGATTTGTGAAAATCATATATGATTTGTGAAAATCATACATGATTTTTGAAAATCATATAAAAATCATCATATATGATTTTTTCGTACGGAATTTTTGAAAAAAAATGTTTGTCGAAAATATATAAAAGTGCATATCTATAGAAAGATAATTTAATTCTCGTCGAATTGTATTTTTATAATATTTACCGTGTAAGATATGTTGTTTTTTAAAAAAAAGTGGAAAATGATTTTGTATTAATTTAGATAAAAAATGAAGGACTATAATTGATTCATTTGTTCTATGACAAATATGAGTTCTATATTGATCTCTAACTCTTTTATTCTCGGGCATACAGGTATTGAATTAAAGATTCATTTCATGTTATATTAGCATCTTTGGTTAAATTTAAATCCATCCAATTAGAGTTTTGTTTTTTATTTTTCTTTTTTTCTCAACCGCATATTAACTCATTCTATCTTTTATCTTTTATTTTTCAATTTTCAAAATAAAATATAATATCTCAATTTATATATAAACAACTAGCTTCATAACCCGGCCGATAGCCGGGCTAGCTTCATTTAAACATTACTAATCATAGTTACAATAACATTGCGAATACTAATATAAACGGATAATTAAAATAAAAGTACTTAAGTTGTATGAAAAATTCAAATTAGTTATATAAAAAAAAAAAAAAGACATGTGAATAAAACAATAGTCGATTGAACCAACATTAATCAAACATTATAGTAATATGCACAATTTAACAAATACACTTGAATTGTGGTACTCGTTCTGACATTACGAAATACAAAATGTCAACTGTATTGTATTTAATAATTTGTGTTTAATAACCCGCCCGATGGGCGGGTTCGCTTAATAATTCGCTCGATGGGTGGGTTCGCTTCATAATAATATTAATAATGATAGTTGGACGTAAAGGAAGAATAAAAATCACATTAAATAAAATAAAAAAACATACAATTAGAAAAATAATTATAATAATAAAACCGTTGGTTTTCTTAAAAATAAAATGTTGCATATAGAAAACTATGTGATTCTACATCATCCTTTTTCGTCTCTACCAAGTACATTAGTGATAGTTAATGGGCCGACACCGTGGTGTATAGGATTTAATTATTGACGACTCAAACCATTACTCCTAACATAGGATGCAATTGACTGCCATCTTAGAAAAGAAATTACACAAACATGTTAGGATGAGGGATGATATCTATCAAGAAACTGTAAAAGATGGTAGCACTGATGAGGACTCAATGAGTCCATGCCAATTGCAAGAGGAACCATCCATATCAGATAATAAGGTCAGTGTTACCATCTTTTACATTTAGTCAAAATCCATCAAAATTTATTTATGAGTTATAAGAAGTCCGAAATTGGTTCAGATTTCACCCGCGGCCTCGTCTTTGTCACCTTCTACGGTGATACTTCTGTGATCACTGTAATCAACTTATGACTTTTCCCTGCAAGCAATATTTTTATTAGTTCAGATAATTGGTTGATATTTTATTCTGTCGAATAGGAATGAGTAAATTAATTACAGACCTTCCATAAATGGTTGAATGCTAATAAGTACTTTGTGAAACTAACAAAATGATAAAAAGGTTTAAGTGTGAAACAACTGAACCTCTTCTCAAGTGCATAAGTCAATTCCTAATATCCACACTACATGCTCATCTATTCAGGATATAAAGAAAAAAAATTTATAAATCAGCATTTTACCCGTATACCCATTTTTACCGGTATACCCATTTTTACCCCGATGCCCTTTTTTTAAGAATAAATAATACAACTAAATCATGCCCTGTTCCTTAACTATTATGTGTGTACTTAGGTGGAGTAAAGAAAATACCTTTTCGGTTTCATGTGCAGAGTTAGTAATTGAAGAGAAGTCGAAACCGCAGCAACCAATACCAAAAACTTCATTAATCATATGGATTCATGATCAAGTATAAATAAAAGCTTCAAATCTGAATAGAAACAACAAAATATTCCTATTCTAACCTCATCGATGGTGGGAATTAAGGATGAAAGGTGAATATTTGATAACTAATAACGTACCACAGTCAGTCATGTCAGAAAGATCCATACCTGTCGATCATATGCTTTTAACTCTTATGTCATACTGGAAAGAAAAATATGAGATGATAATGTCATCAGAAATCGAATAATATATATGATTGTAAAAAAATTATAATGCAAATTCAAACTTCTGTGAAGCCTAACTACGTTCAGTAAAGTGATCGAAAAAATAAGAACATAAATAGAATACCTTATCATTATGATAAATATGTTCGATTATTTCCACATGTCCATCAACATCGGTATCTCTTATCACCAACAATAATGGTACACCCTTACTTCAACCGATTGAAGAGGTGATGCATACTGCTGCTCCATATAGATTACATCTTTTCCGCCCGCATTGACACCACGTGAGTCCCAAATATTTCAATAAAAACCTATATCAACATCAGTTATAAGCTTAGATGCAGGATAAATTATGATCTAATTGCGGATTCATATGGGTATCAACTATAGGATTGGTTCGGGTTTTACCACATAATGAGATCGAAAACATCAATGTTGTGTTTTAAAAAAAATAAAGAAGACGTCGCCAAGTGGTTTCCCAAAGGTTGGGGTGTTTAGTTCGGGTTTTACCACATAATGAGATCGAAAACATCAAAAACTTGGAACTGAGACCGGACTGAGAGTCCTTCGGCGGTTAAGTTCGTTCCTTTTATGTCGGGTTGGTTAGGTTTCGGTCCGGTTAGGTTTCGGTCTGTCATGCTCGCCGTACATATTTCAATTATGATAATTGGGCCATTGTCAAATTTTTGGTCCATCATGTCCGAAACCGAGGACCGAACTGATTGACCTGAGGAAAAAGCGAGCCAACCTGGGTGACCATCAGTCCGGTCTTGGTTCGTATGAGTTTTCAGCCTTCAGATCAGGTCGAGTTTGGCCCGTTCGATATGGGTTTGACCCAATGCTCACCAGTAACCCCATCTAGTAATTATTATCCATGCTAAGTGGGCCGAATATAAGACAACGTGGGTATATTTTGACTTTTGAGTCATTTGACCTGCTTAGTTTGTTTGCAGTTTTGCCAGGATGGCTTGGTAAGCAAGCAAGCACTTATGTAGGCGCCAACTCTAGCTAGTTTACAGAATTATAGCATTTGACCCATTACATACAAAGTATAACCTAAATCAGCCCATCAACCAATAAACCGGCTAAAATTACCATCTCTATCATACAAGATATGAAATATGACTAAAAATACAGATATGAACTGGTTAAAAGAAAGTGAGACCCATAAGCACAAAATTAGTTAAGCTCCGCAGCTCATAATCACTGATCAAATATGAATGCTCACATTTGATGTGCTACAAAAACTTAATGTACAATGTACACATTACAAAGGGCACAAAAGAGATACTAATGCCACCAAGAAAACCATATGTGGTAACCACCCTGCCTTTAAGAATCTTCATTTTCATCTTCCATTGTCACGATAACATCCTCATCAGTATCTTTCTTATCAACAGCATGTGTCTCGAATATTTCCTCTACCACGCTGCTCTTGCTCTTCTGCTGCAGCTGATTCTTTAATCTTTGGATCTTAGCCTCTTTGTCTGCAAGCTTCTCTTCCAATATTAGCACCTAACCAAGATAAACCCCGAGAAAAACATCAGTAACAATGCTGAAAGAAACGGGTCAAAGGTCGTTTGAAGTGCATTTTTAATGTATAAAACCTACTCAATCTGTTAAACGGATAATTATAAGTAACACGCTATAGCTTGACAAGTATTTATATTTTTTGGGAGAAAAAATATGGGTCAACCAGATAAAAGCTTAAATGGAAACTGGTCAAACTTGCTGAAAGTCACCCAGAATGTATTTATAATGCGTAGACTCCTTGATCATCTTATCAAAAGGTTTAGATCATTACGAAATTGATATAAATAGAATTTTCTATTTCACAGCACTTTTCATCCTAAGTTTTCTGTTAATACAAATATCGTCATTAAACGTTATTTATATTTTTGATCTTTGCCTAAGTTTTGTTTACGACAAAAGTAAATTTAATTTTCATAAAGCTTAAAGCTTGTCAAGTTTAATAAATATTAAAACAAGCTTTTTCAAACAATATCTTCATCACTCAAGCATTTACATTGTGATTAATCATATCTTGATATGTCTCTAACCATAATGTATGATAGTAGTTTTAGAATGTTTTAGTTTCTTAAAAACTAAACATTACTTATGTATTTGCATATTTTAAAATAGAAAACAACACATGACATCATGTGATGCATCATGGAAATCATTGGAAGATTTCATTAGATATTTTGTGTAGATTTGAACTCTTCATATCTTACACAATCTTGCATAGATATGGTTGACTTTGGCAAATATTTTGATATCTTGTCGCTGACTCTCTACGGCACCAAAAGCCATAACGCGAACCTTTTAAGGGTCCTCGGTCCCGGGCGCTGCCTGATGGTTTTGGCTATAAATAGCAAAGTCAAACCAAGTAGTTTTTCATCCCTTTCTATCATACTCTCATATATCTTCTCTAACCTTTCTAACTCGTATCATATTAGTGATCTCTTTTGTATCAAAGAAGATCAAGTCACATTCAAGCTTCAACGAGAAGTTGGAAGTCTTGTTTGTTTAGTGTTGTATGATCTTGTGTTGATTCATACTTCACTGTTGCATTAAACTATCATAATCTTGTGAGTGTGAGTGGTTAGTATTTTAGACCTCAAAATACATTGTGTGTGGGAGTGGTTGTACCCTTGGAAAGAACTCGACATTTAGCTTAGTGTCGGAAATAGGTGTTAGTGTAAAGTTTTCACCCGTGAAAGGAGCTTGTTGACTAGTGAAGTTAAACTCTCGAGTGTGAGACTCGGGGAGTGGAGTAGGGCAAGGAAAAAGAGTCCTTGTAGACCGAACCACTATAAACAACTTGTTGTGGTTTTATCATTTCTTTCCTTATTTACACTTTACATGTTGCTTACATATTTCATTTACATATCTAAGATCAACATCAATTGATCTTTCAATAAGTTTCAAAACAAAGTTTTTAATTGGTAAACTATTCAACCCCCCTTCTAGTTTTCTACAATTGGTACCAGAGCCTCGTTGCTCAAGAATTTCTAAAATAATTTGTATTTTATAAACTTGAAACGATCCATGGATTCTGAAAACTTTAAAGAAGGGCAATCTATGCAAAGACCACCACTCTTTGAAACCAATGGATTTATCTATTGAAAAACCCGTTTTGAAACATATGTAAAATCAAAAGATATAGATCTTTGGTTTGTTATTGTTAAAGGGATTTTAGTTCTACAACAAAGGATATTTCTGATGATGAAAAAAAATTAATTGCTAAAAATAATGAAGCTAAAATGATGTTTTATAATGCTTTGCCTAGAAAAGAATATGAAAGAATTTTTATGTGTGAAACCGCCAAAGATATTTGGGAATCTTTGATTGTTACACATCAAGGTAATTCACAAGTCAAGGATAACAAAATTGATCTTATTGTTCAACAATATGAACAATTTGTTATCCCTGAAGATGAAACCATTGATTGTGGCTTCTTTAATACTATTATTATATCACTTAAAGCACTTGATGAATCTTTTCGTAGTAAGAACTTTGTAAGGAAATTTCTTAGAGCACTCCATCCCAAATGGAGAGCTAAAGTGACCGCTATTGAAGAATCAAAAGATCTCTAAAAATGTCACTAGACGAGCTAATCGGTAACCTCAAAGTACATGAAATGGTGATGGAGAAAGATTCGAAGATCATCAAAGGAAAAAGGGAAAAGATCAAATCCGTTGCTCTAAAGGCAAAGGCGGAATCAAGTGATGATGACGAATCTTGTTCCGGTAGTGAAGATGAGGAGTATGCCATGGCCATTAGAGACTTTAAAATGTTCTTTAGAAGAAGAGGAAAGTTTGTAAAACAACCTCGAGAAGAAAAGAAGCCATTCCGAAAAGATCGGGATGACAAAAAGGGTAAAGGTGAAAGAAAGTGTTTTAGATGTGGTGATGCAAGTCATCTCATAGGAGAATGTCCCAAGCAACCTAAAAGCAAAACTCAACGAGCTTTTGTAAGTGGTGCTTGGAGTGATAGTGAAGATGATGAAGAATCAAGCAAAGAAGAGATCGCTCTAATGGCACATGAGTCAAACGAGGTACATTCCGACTCTTCTTATTCTTATATTGATGATGACACTTTGCAAAAACAATATAATCAATTGTGTGAGCTAAGTCTAAAAATCATAACTAAAAATAAATTTTTAAAAACTAAAAAGGAATTTTTGGAAAATGAAGTCTATGAGTTAAAAGAAAAAGCAAAACGACTAGAAAAAGGAAAAGCAAATGACGATGCTTGCAAATCATGTCAAGAGCTTAATCTTGAAATAGAAAAACTAAAGCTCACGCAAGATGTTCTAATCGAACATAATTCTAAATTTAAAAGGTTTAACAAAAACATCGCTCTTGCCGATGAAATAGTTAAAATACATAAAACACCAGGAGACATGAATGGGTTGGGTTTTAATGAGGTATTAATTCCAAAGAGTCAAAACAAACGGGAAAAAGAACAAATCGTCAAAATCACGCGAAGTACAGCGGACCGTGACGGACCCAAAATAGGGTTCCGTCCGTTGAAAAGAATGGTGCCGGGTACTTAAGCAGACGTATCATGTTGTTGATACGGACCGTAATGAGTTTGTCAAAGTAACAAAGAAAACTAAGGATAGTGTTAAACTAAAACCGTACTGTTATCAGAGTAGGACATGCTAGAAATGAATTTAGATCAAAAACTACTCATCAACGACATAAAACACCTTTTGCCAAACGCCCCTTTCCTAAAAGCAACCACAACGTATAACCCAACTACCAACACAACGGTTGGAATCAAAACTTTCCTAGATCATATCAAACTCAAGATTACATACCATGGAACTCTTACCCATCGTTTCCATACATGAATCAAATAAATGGTATGTTTAACCCAAACGGACCCATGAGATATTGGGGACCAAATGCTTGAGTTACTTGCTTCTTAGGTATGCTTAAAAGTTGGATTGGAACCTGATGAGTGGATAAAAGATAGTGGATGCTCACGACACATGACGGGCAACAAAAGTCTCTTCTCATCATACCAAGAGTATGACGGAGGTAATGTCACTTTCGGTAGCAATCTCAAAAGCAAAATCATTGGTAAAGGTACAATCGCTCATAACTCCCTAACTATTGAAAATGTTGCTCATGCATATAGATTATGATTTAATCTACTTAGTATTAGCCAATTATGTGATAAAAAGTATAAAGTACTATTTGATGAAAATGGTAGTAAAATACTAAAAGATGGTATCACCATAGCTAAAGGAATTAGGAAAATAATATATGGTCATGAAAATAGATAAAACATCTAATGACAAACTTTGTCTAACAACTTAGATGATATAACTCAACTTTAGACGCTTAGGTCACGTTAATATGAGACTTATACAAAACTTATCTTCAAAAGAGTTAGTTAGGAATTTACCTAAGCTCAAATATGACCAACACTTTTGTGACGCTTGCAAAATTGGTAAACAAACCCATAGTAGTCATAAATCTAAAAATATGGTGTCCACATCTAAGTGTCTAGAACTATTGCATATGGACTTGTTCGGTTCATCCGCTATAAGAAGCTACGGAGGCAATTTATACACTTTGGTCATAGTAGATGATTACTCAAGGTTTACTTGGACGTTGTTTTGAAAACCAAAAATGAAGCTTTTGATAAATTTGAAATTCTTAGCAAGAAAATTCAAAATCAACTAGGTGTTAAATTTGTGTCGATCCGAACGGATCATGGTCGGAATTTGATAATAAACTCAATTTGGAAACTTTTGTGATACAAATGGTATAACACATAACTTTTCGGCTCCTCAAACACCTCAATCAAATGGAGTAGTAGAACGTAAAAATAGAACGATTCAAGAAATGAGTAGAACAATGCTTAATGAACAAAACATTCCTCAAAAGTTTTGGTGTAACGTCGTTGACACTTCTACATATATTTTGAATAGAGTCTTAATACGTCATTTCTTAAATAAAACTCCATATGAACTTTATAAAGGTAAAAAGCCAACTTTAGGATATTTTAGAGTTTTTGGATGTAAATGCTTCATTCTTAATACTAAAGATTATCTCACCAAGTTTGATCCAAAGTCTTATGAAGGTGTATTTCTTGGTTACTCTCAAACTAGTAAAACTTACATTGTCTTAAACAAAGAAACAATGATAGTCGAGGAATCGTTGAACATAACATTCGACGAAAGTCCACCTCCCTCTAAGACATCACCTTTGGTAGATGATGACTTAGTTGAAAGTCAAATGGTAGAAAGTCAATAAATAATTGAAAATGACAAGGAAAATGAACCATTAAATAAAGAGATTATAAACATCAAAGAATCTAAAAGTCATCCTTTATAAAAAGTCATAGGACAACTTAATCAAATAACTTTAAGGTCACAAGCCCAAAATCAAAGTAACTATTTTTGTTTTGTATCCACTGTGGAAAACTAGAAGGGGGGGTTGAATAGTTTTGCCGATTTTAAGTTAGTTTCAAAAACTTTAGATTCGTTAATATGTGAGATCTTATGGATGTAGAGAAAGTATAGATCTAATGATAAAGGAAGTAAATAAAGTAAAGCGAAGGGAAAGAAAAGACACAACCGATGTATAGTGGTTCGCGACACCTTCCTGCTCTACTCCACTCCCCGAGTCACCAACTCGAGAGTTCAAGCACTATGTCAACAAACTCTTTCACTTGGCGGAGAAGCCTTCACAACGTTGCTTACACTTTTTCCCAAAACAAAGCTAGATACCGAACCGAGCACGGGACCAAACCACCACACTATTACACAACAAATATGTGAAATGTCAAATACAAGATCTTGGCTACAAATTCTTGAGGAGTGACAAATCAATCGGACCCCTTGCATGACTTGTAGAATGCTCGTGATCTCGCCTTAAAGAAGGACCTATATGAGGATCACAAATAGAAAGAAAGAACAACTCTCTAGATCAAGTGATCTATATGTTAGAAGAGAATGAGAGTGTAGAGAGATGGCAAGTTAAGAAAGGAGTTAGAATGAAGAAATGGCTCTCTATTTATAGGCAAATTTCTCTGGTTCACGGATCCCACGGATCCCTCCCACTTGGGATCCGTCTAGTGTAATCTTAGGGATCCGTGGGACGCTCCTCTTTGCCCATGGGTTTTTTCGTTATGGGTCATGGGTTATGGGTTGGTCCATGGGTTTCTTTAGATTCAATGTATCTAAGTATATCAGATCTAGCCAACTTGGGCATGGGTTATGATCCATGGGTTATGGTCCATGGGTTATGGTTTTTACCCATCCTAATAAACTATTACAACAAATGCTTAATTATTACATTTTTATATTTAAATGGCTATATGTAAATGCTTTACAAAAATAACAAGCATCCTTATAATTATACTTAAGATAACATTATATTTGTTATCAACAAAACACAAAGA
>OU343218.1:97328868-97416310 GCA_910596185.1 Chrysanthemum makinoi | reverse complement strand
AAGGGTGTTTGAATTGCTTTTTGAAACTGTTTATATTCTTATTAAATTGTAGTATTATACAGGGGTATTTTGGATTGCTTATAAGACTTATTGTGTTTCGATACATTAGATAAGCAATTTTTGTCAGAAATTGGGTAAGGGTTGTGATGATAATCTTAGATAATCTCTTAATTCGTGTATGTTCACTTTCCAAATAAATTATCCGGACCCTTTAACGCTCGGGTATCACAATATCCTTACTGGGATAATTCAGGGAGAACACTTATTAGTTTCTAGGCACAAGAGAACTAAGCAAAACAAACGCATTCTGTTTGTTTTTGTATGTTGCAAACGAGACCAATAAACAGAAACTTTTTATTTTTGGTGTGAAAAAAGGGGCAAAACCATTTACATTCCCTAACCAGGGGCGCGGCCCCCTTGACCCCTCATCTTTGTCGTGGTCGGAAGCATATTAGCTCTAACAAGTGCACCGCACACTAGAATAGTAGAATACCAACAACTTTGTAGGTATTTAAGATTGCTTATCCAAACTACTTAGGGGGGTGCATATTTTAGCTTAAAATAAAGACCATCCAAAATATATAAGCCAATAAGCACTTAGCAATCTTAACACTTGAAAAGTGATTATTTATAAATTATAAATAAGATAAGCAATAAGCAGACAGCAGGTTTCAATTCTCAAACAAAACCAAATAGCATTTGACATTAACGTAGTTTCGTAATTAAAATTACTATGTTGCAATTTGAGTAAACTTTGATATGTATGAAAAGAATATTACCTAGAAGGTTGTGAAGATTAACGTCTTACGCCGCCGGTGAATGAAAAGTCTAGCCGGAGAAACCTAATAGTTTGTAGGGTAACACAAATAAAGGGCGAACAATACAATTAACAAAATTACAAAAATTAAAATAGGGTTAATAGATTTGAAAATGCACAAAAGTTAAATTCATATTCTTCATCAATAAATTACTGTATTACTTTCGGCCAATAAAATCTTTTAAATGTGTTTTTGAAGTTAAAGTTATAGGGGTAAAGGTAAGGAAAGAAATGAAAAGGAAGTTATAGGAAAGTAAAAATATTTTTTTTAAGAAAATCTTTATCTCATTTTTATGAGGAAAGATAAATGAAACATGAAGTTAGTAAAAGACTTTATTTTAAAAGATTTAGCACTAATAAATAAACATTTTTTACAGGATTAATTTTCACCCTCTATCTTTTCATCATTTTTATTTAATTTAATGGATAGGATTCATCTCAACAATTAAAAAAACTCACTTTCATTCTTTTTTTTTTCAAATATTAAAACATCTTTCAAACCGTGAATCATTAAGCAAAAAAATATATACAATTACGACAATCATTTAATTATCTTTCTATATAGATAGACACTTCGATATAATTTCGATAAAAAAATCGTGTTTTTCACCTTTTGTTTATATTTTTTTCGCTTTTTTCGTTACTGAATTTTGCATGAAAAAATCACATGTGATTAAACACTAATTTGAATATCACATAATATCACATGTGATATTACATATCACATGTGAATATCATATGCGATTTAACACTAATATCACATGTGATATTAATGTCATATGTGATTTAACACTAATATCACATGTGATATTCAAATTAGTGTTTAATCACATGCGATATTGTCATGCAAATCTCACATTCGGAAAAAAAAACCGAAAAAAGACGAAAAAATGTGAAAAAAGCGATTTTTTTTCTTTTTTTCAAAAGTATATCAAAGTGTCCGTCTTTAGAAAGATAATTAAATGCTCGTCGCGATAGTGTAATTATTTTCACTTAACGATTAACGGTTTAAGAGATATTTAAATTATAAAAATATGTAAAATAATAAAATGCTTTTAATCTGAACCATTAATTTTTTTTTAGATGAATGGTGGAGATGAGTCCCTTAGTATGTTAAAAAAGTTTGGTATGTAAAATAACTCTCCTTCTAATAATTATGGTTAATTTCATATATCCTCAATTTAAAACCTTAACTGTCATATTTATCCAACCAAAACCTATAATGTCATACAGAGGTACAAGGCGCAAGCATTACGCAAGCTACCAAAAATTAAATTTTTTGGCGTACAATATATTACTATTATACTTTAACGTGACAATAACTTTATATAAAAAGAGATTTTTTGTTGTAATATCTTTAAGCAATAGCCTAATATTTCATATAAAAGTATTAGTGCACCTACATATAATCGCAACCAAAACAAATATTGATAACTCAAAAAATTATTTGCTTGATACCCAGTGCAACTCGTAGTACTTGGCCCAATATAATTTCTTTAACAAACATTAATACAGACTCATTATTGCAAATAACCCTAAATGATATTAAAACTAATGTTGCCCTATTTTCTTATTCACCAGCTTTCTCTCATCTCAATCTCATAAACTCACGAAAGTCACCAACTCATCTTCACTAAATTTTAAAACCGAAAGTCCCACCAAACTTGTCACTGGTAATTCTCGTTTCTTGTCTTCATATCGGAAAACAAACACAATAAGCACCCTTCTATTTCTTATTTTTGACCCATGAAAAGGAAAAACAACAATTCCTTTAAATCTAGTTCGTGACTCGCAAACCAGGTGGGTGGTTTCAAATTTTGTTTTTTCCAAGATCAATGACGGGTTTGTTGGATCTTTAAGGATCTATGAGTATTTCGAAAACCAAAATCGAGATTTTGTTCTTGTTCTTGTTTTTATTATTATTTTTTCGTTTAGATTTTTTGAGAAAGACGTAGGTTTTGTTGTGGTTTGTTGTTCGTTGAAGTTGTAAATATGTAGTTGTTGTGGTTTTGTTGTGAGAAAGACGTAGAATAAACAAAAGTAAATGGAGAATATGTTGTGGCATCCATACACAACTACAAATCATAAAAATTGGTTTACTGCAAAGAAAAGAAGTGGAGTTGGAGTAGTTTTTTTTGTACATTTGTGTGTACATTGTGCTTAATGATTTGTATTTATTGGTGAAAAGGTGCATTAATTGTAAGTAAGAAAGATAGTGTTTTAAAAATAAGAATTATTTGTGTTTAACATACTTGTAAATAATGCTTTTTCACTTGTATTTGCTTAAAATCTATATTAAGAAATCTTAAAAAATTAATAGGAAGGAAGTGCTTAAATGCATTATAAGTAGTATAGATATAGATATAACCAATTTAAACATCAAATTTGTCATATCTACTCATTTTGTTATTAAATCAATTAAAACTTAATTTACATTATTAAAAACTCATTATACCCTTCATGACTTGAGATCAATATAGAACTCATATTTGTCATAGAACAAATGAACCAATCATAACCCTCCATTTTTTATCTAAATTAATATTAAAATCATTTTTCCACCTTTTTTAAAAACAACATATCTTACAAACCGGTAAATCTTCAAAATATAATACAATATCGTGACGAATTAATTATTTTTCTATGATATGCACTTACATATTTTCGACAAACATTTTTTTTCAAAAATTCCGTCCCAAAAAATCATATATGATTTTTACGAATCATATATGATTTTAAAAAATCATGTATGATTCGATTTTACGAATCATATATGATTTTTACAATCATATATGATTCTCAAAAATCATATGTGATTCAGAAATCAAATCATATATGATTTTAACAAATCATATATGATTTTTGTTGACCGAAATTTTGAAAAAAAAAATTGCTAAAAATATATAGTAGTGCATATCTATAGAAAGATAATTTAATTCTCGCCACGACAGGTATAATTCTTATCGCAGAACGATTAACGGTTTGCGAGATATTTAATTTTTAAAAAAAATGTGAAAGTTTATCATAATAAAAAAATGAATGACTATTATTGGTTGATTGGATATATGGTAAATTTTGGTTCTATATTGAACTTTTGCCTACCCTTCATATAAACACATCTCCTTGTCCAGCAATTGTCAAACAACAAACTAATACAAATACACCACACTCACTAGAACGAAAGAAAACACTCGTTGTGATGCTTTGAGAAAATGAATATCAATTTACATAACTTTGTGATATATCAAAATGAATTCAATGTTTTCATTTTTCTTGCAAAAAGAAAAGACAAGT
This sequence comes from Chrysanthemum makinoi, assembly GCA_910596185.1. NCBI lineage: Eukaryota > Viridiplantae > Streptophyta > Magnoliopsida > Asterales > Asteraceae > Chrysanthemum > Chrysanthemum makinoi. The sequence continues at coordinate 97,412,199 of OU343218.1, read as the reverse complement.
TACAACCGTGAAAACATCAAAGGAAATTGGGCAACTGAAAATCCTTGACTTATTCCAACGTTTTAATCAATATCTTGTTTCCATTATCAAGTAGAGTATTACCCCATCCCACATTTGAAGATCAACGTTGGTACTTGTTACATATGCCCAACTTTGTGCACTAAAGAAAATAAAAGAACGGCATACTACTCTATATTAAAAAGGGTAAAATACTCTAAATATATGTTAAATTGATAATTGTAAAGATTTTCTGAAATTCCAAATGAATTAATTTGTATAATGGGTATATATGACAAATTTTGTGTTTAAATTATTAGGTATATGTGTCAATATGATTTTTTGGTTAGGTAAAGATGACATTTAGAGGTTTAAAGTGTGGATATATAAAATTAACCCTAATAATTAAAAGCCGTACATTTAATTTGAACAAATTATTTTACTTTTAAAACATGAGCAATCATTAGTTCTCTGTTTCTTTCCAATTTGTACTACATTATAAAGCATTTGAGACATTCTTAAAAAAAAAAGGCTTAAACAATTAAGATTCAACACTTGCTAATAATGACAAATTCTAATAAGTACATCTATAATAACATTTGTTGCAATACTTTAAAGCACTTTTTTTAGACATGTTCTTAAAAAAATAATAAAAAAATACAAAGTAATTTAATATAAGAAAAAAACGTCCATAACAATAAATACCTAATAAATGTTATTTTTAAAACACCCTAATATGAAAAATACTTGTTATTATACATATTGTACAAACTAATAAAACACACAAATCTTCATGCAATTTAGATGTAAACAAGTTCACATATGGTTTTAAAATGGACCGGGCCAACGGGTTTGACCGAACCGGAGTTACCACCTGGTTGGCTAGCCCATAAAGTCACCCAAAACGATATTGTTAAATCAATAGAGTTTAAAATGCATACTGAAATACAATGTTCAAAAATATTATTAAATCGCAGAGTCTCGAGAATCAACATATGCCTTTTGATTTTTTTTTAATAAAACTTACCGTAAAAACTAAAAACTTTGTTTTACAAAAATCAGACGATTTTTTCAAAGCAAATGATGAAAAGGTGTGAAGTCCTAATCTATACTACTTATAATGCACGAAACACCTTACTCCTAATTTTAAGACGTACAAGAAACTAAGATGGTGTACAACATTTTAATGCACCCAATTTTCAGAATTACAACAAAGTAAGCATATTGTATAACAAAATAAAACGTGGTGTCATTTTAAGACCAAAATTCTATTAAACAACATTAATGTTAGTAAAAACACCCTTTCACCAAAAATTACAACCATTTAAGCACAATGTACAATAGCTGCAATCAATTTTCAGATTTACAACAAAATAAGCATAGTGTACATTGTACAACAAAATAAGCATGATGTAATTTTCAGACTTATTTTCAGACTTACAACATTAATGCTATTAAAGTAGTCAATATTATTAATGACTATAATGACTACTACTTACAAGAAAAGAAACATAGTGTACAACACTTTAATGCACATAATTTTCGGACGTACAAGACAAGAAGCATAGTGTACAACAAAACAACACATTAATGCTATTTAATGTAGTCAATTATTTAACTGGTCAATAAATACAATTAATACAGTTATTAAAACACACCTTACATAAGAAATACAAATTATCAAGCATATTGTACAACCAAATTAAACACAATTCATGCATTAAATTTCACTACTACAAATAATAAAGCACATTATATAAATATAAAGCCCGAAGCACGACAGCCAAATGGGTTTGAGTTCAACGAAGGGCGACTAAAGCTCGCCGGAAGCCAAGCATGGGTTCGGTTCGATCCGCATGTATAATGAAATTTGATATCCAGAATTTATGTTAAAAGAACATATTAAACTAAAATACATTATTAATAAAAATTATTCCAGCACTCACACAAGAACTGCTGCACCTCGCTAAGATCTCTTAACATATGAACAAACACTTTATTAAAAAAATTTATTTATTTTTTTCTTTCTTATTCTTTTCATTTTTTTTTAATTTTAAGACTTGAAAACTGAGTCTTTGTGATTGATTAAAATATAAAATGGACATATATTAAAGCATAAAAAAAAAAAAAAAAATGAACTTTAATTATTGAATAAGAAAGTTAAAAAATAACACTCCTCAAAGTTTTATGAAATTCCATCAACTATACTCTCCCCCAATCAAATATCATCTCATGCACTAATTTTTTTTTATTGATTAAATTCGAAGTAAACACTTCATTTCAGTTATCTCAAAATGAAAGCATGAGCATTATTCTTAAATGAATGAAGTAACAATAATAATATACAGGTTGTGAAGATTTATTATTCGGATCATTTTTGAAATTACAATAAAAAGATTTAAGATATACATAATAGAAAGTTATATCCTTTTCACGAATTTATAATTTGCGTGTACGCGAGATTTTGATATTGGGATTAACTAGATATAATGCCCGCGCACGCGCGGGGTTTTTTCTAATTTTTTGAATAATGTATTTTTTCTATTATAAATCTATTTTTTTTGTTTGGTTTTTTTGTTAATTATTGTTTGTAATTTTTAAGTATTGTCTATTGTTGGGAGAACATCCCCTCTTTGTTTCATATTCATCAAATGAATGTTAGTCATCGCCAGGCATGTAATAGCCGTACGCATCGTATATATGTCGATTAAGATCCATGTTGATAAAAAGGTTTAAAGAGCCGAATAAGCGTTTCATGGTTTGTGAGTGGCTTTTGGTTAAATCATGTTTTTTGCATTGGTAATTTAGTTATACGAATAGTTTACTCTTATGTATTCTCCCTTTTATATGAATTACTACGAATAGTTTTTTGCATTGGTAATTTAGTTATACTAATTTAGTTATACGAATAGTTTACTCTTACGCGTTGTATATGTCGATTAAGATCCATATTTTTGTTGTTATAATGTATATAAATAAAACATAAGCAACAACCGGTAAACAACCATTTATCTTTTACAACTTTACACAACAAAAGCTCCTCCAAATACCACTATATAATCACTTTCAATAGGTACATCCAAACACTCCTTTAGATTAGCTAAATAATCAAACTTCCTTGTATTCCAACAAAACTATTTCATATCACTTAACATAGTTAAAAAGCAATGTAGGAGTACCTTGGTGCGGGACTATATTTGACCAATTGGATAAATGGTAAGATGATTGGTAGTAAGTGGTCATGTTTTTTTGTATTGTTGTTGAACCCAACTATGTTTGTTTGAAGACATAAATGTTTTTTTGGGGCTGTTATAACGTATTTAAATAAAATATAAGCATTCGCTCAAACAAAACATAATATTGTTTAAATAAAAAATAAGCATAAAACAACTGATATTAAAATATCTCAATTACGCCTTGAGCAAGTACATTTTTCCGAATGCATTGGCATGTCCCTTGACACTGGCATTAACAATCATCATCTTCATAATAATCTACGGTCACAATCATGAAATCTCAATCATTTAGGCATTCACTTTCTTTCGTACTATGTATCTTTTGCATTTGTTTTTTGCTTTTTGGTCTTTGGCTTCAAATCTTCAACATTAACGACTTCATCATCAACTACATCAGTTATTTTTCTTTTTTTGCAACAACTTTTATTGCGTTGTTTGATGTGTCCTTTCTATTCTTCAAAGGTGGTCATCATCACGATCTCTCGTTTAAAGATGTATACATAAAATGGTATGTCTAAAAGGTTTTGTTGAGACAATGTGTGCTACTAAAAGATTTTTTAGTTACTTATTATATTAGTATAGAATCAATTAAATTTATGAATAAAGTATGTGAATTATGTTACGGTTGTTTGTTTGATTACCTTTTCGCCTTCTAATCTTCGATTAGTATTATATCGTTTGCATTATGACCGTGTGATTTTGAAGGTCTTTTGTTCTTCATCTAAGAGATTGTAACATAATTAATTATATGATGCTAATGGTTTTTACAAAATGAATGTAAGTTTTCCTATTTGGCCTAACAAACCTTGCCAGTCATCGTTAATGCCTTATCTTCTGATTTAGAATTGAAGGTAGTGGTTAGGCCTAGGTGAGGTTCGTCGCATGTGTCGTTCGATATGTTCTTTGATAATATGCCATAAAACAATAAATGGTTATCATAGTGTGTAATTTTTTATTTATTTTTCTTTATATAATAATCATCTTACATTTCTTTTTATAATAATGTTCTTACATTTCTTTTTTTATTTATTTTTTATTTATTTTTCTTGTATTGGTGTTTTACATTTCTTGCTAAGGGGGTTTTCGTGTAGGTTTGCACTACGCTTGGACTCAAATCCACACTTTATTCATGAGTCTCACAGAATTTCTAGATCCATTTCCCAAGAATTTATTACGGAATATTCAAACATCCCCATGTGAATTGCTTTCCACACATTTCAAGGCGACACGCCAACCAAAACATCTACATTTGCAACAGACGCCTAATCTATGTAACCATACTTGCCCTCTGGTAATCATCCCTTTGAAATTCAAACGCCATCACTGCCGTTTAGACTTCGCTATCAACTATGTCACTACGTAGCTAAACACAACTCCATCTTGACATTCGGGTGTACAAACTCGTGGCCTGTTTATAGTGACGAAAACCCGTAACAAAAACAAGAGCGAGGAAAGGTAAGGCAACAGATAACATAAAAGCTATTCACATGCCCGGGTACCTATAGTATTAGAAAGTGTGCAAACCTTGGAACGCATCATCTTGTCCTCTTCTTCTTTGCTGCGAGTGAATTCCAAATGCCTGGTTTTTTCAACGGACATTCATTAGTATACGACTTGTGCAAAAGCTTTGGCAACCATTTTTGCAACCGCAAATAGTTTCAGTAACGTGAGTCGCACTGCTACATTATCTCGTCTGTATGCAATGGATGCAACACCTTTTGCATTGTATTAGGATCAAACAAACTTAACAACAATAACTTGAAAATAAAATTTCCAATATATCTGCAGTAAGCAAATGGAATTTTGTTACCAAAATATGTTGTAACCATTACCGGTAAACCGTGACATGCCCCGTTGGCATTGGTGTGGATTAAATAACCCCATCGAAAAGTCCAACAAAACCGTTTTCTTAATCAATATATCTTCACACACCAAGTAAAGGAATAATAAAGTAAGTAATCACAAAGGCCACTAAAGTATCTATAAATTTCAAGGAACGTAACGCTCTTAATCAATTAACATGTTCCCACCTGAATTCATATATACAAATATCAGTACAAAATCACCTCAACTAAACTTGTTCCTAAATTATTCTAGTTTTCATATCCATCACAAACATTGTCGAGGTAGTTTCCAATATTATATTACTTTATGCCCAAATGATCAATATATTGTGTTCATTTACTAAGGTCAAAACATAATTATTTGTTTATAATATAAACTAATGTTGTTGAACAAAAAGCACTCCAAGCTTTTACTTGCATATTTAACTGCAAGTCATGACTTATATCTAGTCATGACTTATATATATGATATATCTAGTTCAAAACTATTATGTTTGCATATCATAAATAGAATCACATAGCAAGTAAAAATAGAATCAGATATATATGATATATCTAGTCATGACTTATATATATATATATATGATATATCTAGTTCAAGACTATTATGTAAGTTAGTCATATTGTTAAAGTAAAGAAACTTCCAGAAATTCTATTTGTGTAAACAAAGGTCCCTCTTGTTGCACTCCGACTCATTAACCAACTCATGGCAAGTGAGTAAAATATTGTCAAAAACATAACAAAGGTAGATCTAATTTATATCTAAAATTTTAAATCAAGGAAAATAATCTAGGTAACTATACACTTACGCCACCAAGATGCTTACTTAGAACCGATTCCAACATGACCCCATCGTGCACCCTTTCTGGCTGGCCTCCTTTTCTCAAGACCTGATCTCACCTCACGCAGCCATTACATTAAGCAAAAGGTTAATCTAAACACTTCTTAGCATCACAAAATATTGTATGTTGGTTTATACTCATCGACCCCCATTCTTTATGTAAAACAAATGAGCAATAACAACATAATACAAAACATATAGCAAGTTCTGGTTTGTTATATTCTTACATGTCTCAAAGCTTTTATATGGATTATCTTCATTAATAAGCAACTTGGACCCAAAGAAAGCTTAGAAACTTGTGTTACATCAGATATAAAATTGCATATTCAATTTTTAAAAACTTTAATATATATCCAAGGTTATCAAATCTTTTAACAAAAAGATACTTACGATTCCATATACTTTGTCGTGCCATTTTGATAAGAACAATGATTGGTTCTCACTGAAGCTTTCATGATTCTTGATATATTGATGGAGTTTTTTCGCAAGGTCATTCCATAAAATACATGGAATTGTTGCTCCACTGTATACATAAACAATATATACATATACTTAATACATATTATATTAATCTATATTGATTATACTAATAGATACTACGCTACATCTTGTAGTTGAAATTCAAGTAAGTGCTTAGGTGCATTATTTGGATTCAAAATGGTGATGTCTTTATTTTACAATAAATAACATCCGCATTATAATACAAAAGGGAATATTAGCATATAATGTAGGAAAATAATGGCTATTTGTATATGTTTAAATAAACATTTAATAAAATAACTTACGAAACGAATAACTTTGATCAATCTTTGCATCCAAGAAGTCTTTAAACGATATCAATTCCAGTACATCATCATTGCAATTGAATTCAGAGCAATTACGCAAATTTGTTTTCTTAAAAAAAAAAAAAAAAAAAAAAACGCTGATTAGCATCTTATAAAAGTGGATTTTGAAATCATGTTTTGATAATTTGGTAGAATCAACATTCCTTTTAACATTAAAATTCGATATTATGTGATAATTTTTTTCTTTTAAAAGAGTATCAAAATCATTGGCTACGAATCTTATTGTAGCATGAATCTTGGTTCCCTAAGATTAAAAACATATAAAATATTATTATAAAGCAATACACATATAATATTTAGTAAACAAGAAAAAGTAGTTTCAAACCTAAAATTAATTAAATTTAATTAAAGTACCGCTCATCCATAAGGATCATGTCAATGCCCTGCTACTTTTGATGGATTGTAGTTATAATATCGATTCCAAAGTGCTACAATCTTAACTTTGATATTCACTTTACCTTTGTCGGGGGTGATTTCTTGAAGAGGTGTAATTTTCATTGTCATTCCTACAAACAAAAGTAGATTAGATGTTCTTTACTAACAGCAGGTGAAAAAGATTATGAATAAATTTAAATCTGTTTTGACAAAGATGCAAAAAGAAATCCTGATGAATAAGATCTTTGTTACATATAAACGTTTTATATGTTTTACCACAGATGAAAAGAAAAAACCCACCGATTTGTTGTTTTTGTTGAATAGTGTGCGTAAACGCTTGATTAAAAATTGGTTGGAATGAAAACCCGGTTAATCAATTGAGTTTATATAATGTTTCAGTCAAGTCCTTATTAGTTTACAATTACAATTGTAATACAATTAAAATTGGTTATGTATTAAGAAGTCCCATTTTTAATGAATTACAATTTAGTCCACTAATTTCTAAAAAGTTTTAAAGTACAAAAACTTATTAAAAAAATTTATTCCACAAGTCTCAGATTTTTAATGAATTACGCTTTAGTCCACTAATTTCTAAAAAAGTTTTTAAAGTACTAAAACTTATTAAAATAAAATGCAAATGTAATTAAATAAAAACAAGATGCAAAACAAATTAAAGTCAAATCCAAAATTAATTTAGTGTTAAGAAATTACCTTCAAGCATCCAGAATCAATGAGAAGTGATCGCAAGTCAGAATTGCATTGGCTTTTCCTTTGAGAATGAGTTTTACATATAAAGTACCTAAAAAAAGTCGGAATAGAGATCACTAATGCTTGTTCTCTTTTTTCTTCCTTCCCAACACGTAAAGAAACTTACAAAGCATCATACAACACGTAAAGATACGGTTGTAAAAGAACCATAAACCTAATAATAGTATCGCAGCTATATAACTTTTTTCGTTAGTTTAACCATCGACATATGCTCAATCAAATCCACAACTATCAAGTTTTAGAGATTGGTCAATTAAGTGTGTCAGAGTGTAGATTGAACCATATGCTGTGGGCTCATGACTTATCAACTTGAGCATATGGAGTTTTGGACCACACACTCAGCCTTCTTGAACCTCTCCTTCTCTGTCTTCTTACCTTTCTTGCTTTTGTAGAACACTGTCATAAAGTTCCCCACGCCTTTATACTTTTTCTCGACACTTTTCATAAAGCTTGCCATCAAACATCTTTCATAAATCTTTCTCACTAAGTTCACCGACAAAGATACGTGTCGCCCCAAACCCATGGTTCTTGATCGCCCATCGCCGTGATTCGACTAACCGCACTGCACCCATCAAATACTTCACGCCTTAAACTGATCCAGTGAATAGTAGAGTCCAAAATCCATGTACATCTCGGCATATGTAGTCACCCCGCTCAAGACTGTTGTTGCTCTTCCGGATACACCATGGTCTTTGTGGACAAACCCAAATGGGATACACCTGTTTAGACGTTAACACACATGTAATTGCAACTTCCCAAAAAATATATTGTTTTATTTCTCATGATTACATCATTTAAATGTGAAACGCACTCCATTTCCATCCCGGCAAACCAAACTTGGATCCACAGAAACACAATTTTGAGCTTCTTCATCTTTGTTGGTTACACTCTCCTCCATAACCACAACATCAACCTCCTCGGAACCAGATTCATTATGGTCAATGGCTCTGAAATCTTTGAGGTATCTAACGCTTCATTTTATTTTTCAATATTTTCATTTACCACTTCGCTCCATCAGCTACTTCTTGATCACATACCATAGGTTGTTCCATGACTTCCTCTATCAGCTTTTCCTCCGAGACACCGAGGGTTTGAGGTAGTCAACTCAACAACTTCATTTCCTTGAGCATCATCTTTTAAAACTTCACTCGTCCCTGCATCGACCTTCGACCATGTCAGTTGCAAAACTTTGATTATTAGCACAAACTATACTCGGATCCATAAAAATAACATCATCTTTTCAAAACTCTCTTCCACAACTACCATCTCCACTTCCTTTGAACCAAGATCAGCTGTTGTAAACGATGTCTCTGCAATCTTTCCGCCAGACCCCAAAAGTCCCCAACGTCCGGAGACAAAGTCACCGGCCGGTTAAGCCACCTTCGAGCTTTATCAATTTTGCGGTCATTCCAAAATTTGGCAATAGTAAGCAATTACGCTGTGAATCGTTCACACCTCTTCGTGAGCATCTTCACTCTTACTGCCTTAGTGGTCTTGGAACCATGTCAATGTTAGCACCCATAAAATCCCACTGTTGGGCATTCTGAAAGCTTTCGCCATTAAAATCTCGCTTTTCTTTTGATCCATGTCTAGCCTCTGCTCGAATTGCGGTACCACAATTCGTGGTTCTCATGGGTTCTTTTCCTAGTCGTGGTAAGCACACTCGAACCTTACTCACCAGCCATTCTCTCCTCAAGATTTGCAAGTGAGAGCCAAAGCGGAGTTGAATTCGGCACCGCTTCAAACCCAACTCAGACGCCTCTTTGTTTGCAGAACGCCTAACCTTTCCTCAAGCCGACCAAGCATCAACCATAACTTGAAAACGCGGGAACAATTTTAACCCTTCATTAAGCAGCTTTCCTCTTCATGTTCCGAGTTCTCTCAACGATTTGGACTTCATCCACACTCTTTCTCCTCCCTTCACGGGCTTTAGCATACAAATTTCAAGTCTCATACCTAGGCTATGTCTTGTAGATTTTCAATTCTGCTACTCAATGTGGGGAAAACACAAAACTTACCAACTATGATGGCTTTTTCTTTAGACTCGGTTTTGATATGCATCTCAGTATATGTGTGCCCTTTCTAATTTCCCTGCAACATCAGAACCAATTGTTATATACTTCAATAAGAAGTTTTATAAAAAGTATAAAATGACACTGAACTGATGTATGTGGCCCCTTTGGTACAAATATACTATGGCCTCTTGTGGTAGATTCTTTTCTTAGATCGATGTTGTGGAGGTGTTTCGGGTGGATAACAGTTTTTGCAGTCTTGCTATATTTAGTAAGTTGCAGGGCTAACAAAATTTCCTCAGTATTTATTTTTGGTGATTCAATAGCGGATGTTGGTAACAACTACATCCCAACACTCTGTGGCTAATTTTAAGCCATGCGGTATAGATTTTGGCAAGCCAACAGACGACGATACAAATGGAAGAACAGCTTTTGACATTATTGGCAAGTCATTTATTTATCTCACTAAATTGTTTATCGTTGTTTAAAATCTATTTGATTTTAGTAGTAATCACAAATTTCTACAGGACAAACTTTGGGTCTCAAAAACTTTATTCCATCATATCCGCTCCAACCAATGTTGGTTCTAATCCTTTTCCAAAAAGCCTAGTGAAATCTTATTTTAACCATTCATTCAACAAAACCACCACATCAGTAACCATTTACATATCTATATCAACATATATCATGTTAAAAAAGAATGAATAATGTATTTTTTTTCTATTGATGGTTACCCTATTGTTACAATTAAGCTTAATTTAAATTAAACTTATATAATAACATAATCAAGTTCAAACAAATAAACTATAAACTTATGCAAAACATAACAATTAACCTTAATTAATCTAAAGTTATATAATAACACAATCAAGTTGAAACCAATAAACTATAAACTTACAATAACAATTAACCTTGAACTCTTCCTCTTCAAATTCTGGCGAGCTACTACATCTACCATAAGTTGTAGCAACAGGTTGTTGTTGTTATTAGTTAATAAGATTATTAGGTTATTAGGTGGATCAATCAAGGATTGAATTAAAGAAAAGGATTGATAAAGGTTATTAGGTTATTAGTGGGTACTCCGGTTTCTAGTGGATATGTCAGAATGGATATGTGGGAGTGTTTCTGGTGGGTACTCCGGTTTGGAAAGAACAATTTACATTTTAGGCCAGAAAGTATCTAAGAATAACAATGAAACCCATGTGTATTTTTACCCAATTTTAATGTCTAAGCATAAAAACGATTTTTAAACAATTATTTGACAAATATAGAAATATTTAAGGTTTTTTAATAATTAAAAACATTTTTAAAAATTCAAATTAAAAAAATTATTACTAAATAAGGTATGGTTTGATTTTTTTGAAATGAAAAATTCCCACTAAGGGTTTTGTTTTATTATATAAAAAAGATGTAACTTGATTTTGTGCTTTTTTGTTTTCAAAACTTATAATCCTTGCATATATTATGTTGTTTGTATTACAATTAATAATAATAATAATAATAATAATAATAATAATAATAATAATAATAATAATAATAATAATATATTTTTTTAAAATTTAAAGTTTAAAGGGTTCCTTTAAATCTACAAACTTTTAAAAGATTTGCGAAAACTGTAAATTTTACACCTAAATTAAGTAAATACTTAATTTAAAAAGTTACTTCGTTTTTATATTTTTTGAATTAAAATCAAAATTTTTTAAAAAATAAAAATATAATGTGGAAAACTTGTATATGTTTGACTCTGCAGGTATTGTGAGTGACCTATAGAGCCTAGAGTTTATGTAACATGTTATTCGTTGTTGCTCATATTGTGTTTCTTGATATTCATGAAACACAGGCATATACACACAACATTAACTTGAATACGAGTGAAAATAAGCATGGGTATATTTTGAGAGCGTTAAAATATAAACAACGTTTATCATTATCTCTTGAATAAACACATGTATGGAACCATGATTCGACAATAATATATCTAGCAAGGCATAAAAACACTAGTGGTCACTAAGGATTTGTTGAATTTGTTAGTCACGGCCAAAAAAGTGTTATGTAGTCTCACTACATTTTTTTGAGCATTTACTCTCGTCATCGATCAAAATAGTGTTGGAGTTGTGAGTCCCAGAACAGGGTTAGATAATCAATGTCAGCAAAAACAAATACCACTAGGTGGTTACCGGATATCACTTGGAATCGTGTGATCACTTTCCAAAGTAAACTATTCGACCCTAATGCCTGGGTTACACGAATATCTACTTGGGATAAGACCAAATGCAGTTATAGAATTAGGCACAATTCAATAACCCTTTTGCTTAGAAGTGTTAATCGTTTTGTGTGTGTCCTTTCATGCATAATAAAATCTCCTATTTATAGGAGATTACTCTTAGCTAGTCAAATGGAATTATGAGTATTAATCGGCCCATTAATAGCCTCATAATTATCCCCATTATAGCCGTTAGTGGTTACATGACCAATTAAACGTGGTCATTAAGCTGAAACCGCCACTGAATAGGTCAAAGTTACAAGCGTATTTCATCACACTTTCATAGCATTAGCAATTGGGTACACCTTTTAGTGGAAACACACTACTTCAGTGGAAACACTGCTTATTAGTGGAAACCACAAACAGTACTTTCCATCAGCAGTACTTTCCACTAGCACTACCAATACAAACCATTAAAAGAGTTAGGGTATTCATGGACCTTATGGGTGTACACTCCGTACCTCCTAACCCATTACCAGGTGTGAACTAATCCCACAAGTGCACTAAATTTTCCAACAATCCTCCCCAAATTTAGTTCACTTCCTTTGCATGAAAACAAACATTAAACAAAACATGTGCATAAACGAAAATGTCCCGAGGATTGAATTTCCATCTTAGTAAATTACACGTTCAAATATTCGAGAATCATGGTGTTCTAAGAATTGAACCCTTCAACCCATTTGAATACCTCAAGATAAAATACACACAAGTTTTCAAACACTTATCAGCTCCCGACACTATACAAGCCATGTGTCCATATCCAAATTCATAAATGTTGTAAAAGCTAAAAGTCCAAAAGCTCCCTGAAGCGGCAAAACTTCAACATTTACATAGGTGGTTCCTCTTAATTCATGCTCTCGCCAAGCACTTTTCAAAGAAAATTAACCATTAAGAAGTAAAGACTCCATCCTCCTTCGCAGTTCCGAGCACAACCTTGGGATGTAAATAAAACATGTGCTCCAAATCCACCTCAATGTTCATCATTCGCATTGAACTCGGCTCCTAAGTTTCCTTCGAGGAGTTGGGTGTCCTAGCATTCAAAGGACTAAGTTGGACTTAAACCCATCCATTTAGCGGACTTTATAACCAAGTCTCTAGCCAAACCCTTCACAAGTGATCGCCTAAGTTCTGTTGAGATCTAACAAACTCTATAGACACCACCCCATTCATGATAAACTCACGAATCATGCTATGTCTAACACCTAAGTGTCTAGACTTACCATTGTACATCCGGCTATAAGCCTTAGCCAATGTAGCTGCACTATCACACCGGTTAGAAATAGGTGCTATAGGTTTAGGCCACAATGGAATCTCAAGAAGCAAGTTTTTCAACCATTCACTTCTTTACCAAAGAAATGCCAAAGCCACAAATTCAGATTCCATTGTTGAACTGTAATGCAAGTTTGCTTCTTGGATGCCCAAGAAATTGCACCTCCACCAAATAGGAATACCCACCATCGGTAGATCTAATTGTCTTCGTTACTGATCCAACTTGCATCGTATCCTTCCAACATTGATGGGTAACAAAGATATAGAGACTATAATCCATAGTTCTCTTCAAATACTTCAAGACTTTGAAATGCTAACGCTGATGAGCACTAGGATTACTAGTATACCGCCAATTTTCCCACCGCAAAACCAATATCGTCTTGTACAAGTCATGGCATACATCAAAGTACCAATTACCTTAGAATACTCAAGTTGAGATACATTTCTTGCCATGATTAGGCACTTCTCACAAGTATCCATAGGTGTACTCACATGAGTACAATCAAAGTAATTGAATTTCCTCAACACCTTCTCAATATAATGAGACCGAGAGATAGAAATTCTTTTACTTTCATGTTTAATCCTTATACCAAGGATAACATCACCCCATGTCCTTCATGGAGAACCTTGATGACAAAATTCCTTTGTCAGGTCAACCCGATTTTGGTCAGTGCCAAAGATCAACATGTCATCAACATATAGACAAATGATGACTCCTTTACCGGATTCATCAAATTTGCTATATACACATTTGTCAGCTTGGTTAAGAACATAACCACTAGACAAAATCACTTCATCAAATTTTCGATGCCATTGCTTATGTGCCCGCTTAGTCCATAAAGATACTTAATCAGCCACACCTTGTTTTCATTGCCAGGCATGATGAAGCCCCGAGGTTGGTTCATATAAACCTCATCATCCAATTCACCATTCAAGAAAGTCGTTTTCACATCCATCCATGAATAATCGACAGAATAGATGCCAAAGCAATCGCCAGCCTTATGGTAATCGATACGAGCCATGGGGCATAAGTATCAAAGTAGTTTATCCCACTTTTGTTTAAAGCCTTTAATGACTAGTCTAGCCTTGAACTTTTCAATAGTTCCATCTACCTTCATTTTCCTTTTGAAAGTCCATTTGCAACCCGTAGGTTTGCAACAGTGTGGTAGATCAACCAAATCCCAAGTGTTGTTGCCCATGATGGAATCCATCTCATCATTGATTGCTTCTTTCCGTAGCAATGTTCCGGGACTTCATTGCTTCATCAAATGTCTTGGGATCATCCTCAACAATGAAGCAATAGGAGTATTGGTCTCATGACCTCATTCCTTGTTCCTTTAACTAAGTATAGTTGAAACTCAGTCCAAATGACTTTGGAGTCCGACCCTTTTGCTCTTTCTAAGCATGTGTCTGAAGTTGTTGAACCACAACCTCATCAGGGACCACCGATGGTTCATCATCGTGGACCTCGATACACCTGTCATGAGTTCCATTAGGAATCCTCATACTTAGTCTAGGGACTGATGAGAATCTATTCTCATCAAAGTTTGCATCTCTTGATTTAATTATGGAGTTAACTTAAACATATTCATTAGGTTCAATAACATAGAACCTAAAAGCCTTGGAATGCTCAAGATATCCAACAAAGATGCAGTCAATGCCTCTTTCACCCAAAGTTTTCAACTTTGGATCAGTGAGTCTTACAACAGCCCTACAACCCCAAACCTTGAGATAGTTCAGGTTGGGTTTCCTTTTAGTCCGTGAGTTCAAAGGGGTAACCTTGTTTCTTTGTTGGGAACCCTATTTAATAAATAGCAAGCCGTTAACATAGCTTCACCCCGTAACCCTTGACTTAGTCCCGAATAGGATAACATGGAATTAACCATCTCCTTCAAAGACTCTTTTTCCCTTCGAAATACCATTTTGCAGAGAGGTAAGGGCGGATGTTTCATGGATTATACCAACAGACCAAAATACGAGTATCCATGTACTCACCTCCCCACACCTTAATCTTTTGATTGAAGACCCAAGTTGTAATTCAACTTCAGTTTTAAACACTTTGAATTTATCTAATGCTTCATCCTTGGTATGTAAACAAATAGACATAAAAAAACCTAGAAGCATCATCAATAAATGTCACAAAGTACTTCTTATTCCCCAAAGATGGAGTGGCATGCAAATCACAGGTCAATCGTATTAACTCAAGAGATTAGTCTCACTAACTAACACCAAAAGGTTTCTTGGTTATCTTGGTCAACATGCAAGTTTTACACTTTTCAGTGTCCATGTCAAAAGTTGGGATCAACCCATCCTTAGACATATCTTACATTCTTTTATAGTGTACATGGCCAAGTCTTGCATGCCATAGGGTAGAGTCAGTCAGGTCAATGGTGGTCACAAAGGCTGAATTAACATGATTCGCTAAAAATCAATAATAGATATGTGTGTAGTATATGGTGGGTAACTTAAACGTGTTAGGTTTGAGTACCGAGATCGTTCCGAACGAGGGTTGAATGGAATTTCCAACTCACGTCGCGATTATCGGGATTTGAATGGGAAAAGGGGATAATTTGAAGTTTTCTAAACTACAAGGGAAGCATAAAAGGGAAATTACACTACGGGGAATCCTAAATACGCGAATAAAACTAAAACGTAATAAACGAAACGAAAATAAAATGCAACTACGTCTATTCTAAGTCCTAAAAATGATCTAAAATTACTTTTAAACTAAAAATGATATTTAAAAATTAACTATGATTTAAAACTAATTTTTTATGATTTTTCTGGAATTTATATGAATTAAAAACTAATTTCCAATTTTTAAAATAAAACTAAATTACCAAAAATTATGAAAATAAGTGAGAAAATTATGAAACTATTTTTCAAAAATCTAAAATAACTCAAAAGACTTTTCAAAACTAATTTTGTATTTTTCTGATGATTTTTCGAATTTCTATGAATTAAAAACTATTTAAAACTAATTTAAATGCTAACAATTAAAAATTTAAATAGGAAAAATCTGAAAAAATTATTTTTTATCTTTTTATATATTTCTTAATCTATGAAAATTGAAAACTTATTTTTTTTGAAGCTTTTCTGATTTATTTGTATTAAAATCTATTTAAAAAGGATTAAAAACTAGTTTTAAATAAGAAAAATAGTAAACAGTACCATAAAATTATGAAAAATTCAGGAAAATTCTAAAATATTATTCTAAATCTATGAAAAATAAGAGAAATGATGCAGGTGCACAATAAAATGAAGCTGTAGTGAAAAGTGCTTATAAATAAGCACTTAAAATAAGCAAATAAGCACTAATGATCACAAAATGGAAGCAGAAGCTAAAGTATGCTAAATTAACAAGAAAGCAACTAATTACAACTAGTCTTAACCTCTAAAGTGCTGAATAAACAGATTTGACTTATTAGAACTTAAGAAGAAATCATCTACCAACCTACCTACTAGCAGCTTTTAATTACTGCTAATCCAGGAACTAAATGCAAACCGAAGTTGAGAACTCTAGACTACCAACCCAAGATCCACTAAACCAGATTTCAGGTCCTAATAATCTAAATTGAATCCAAAGGTAAGACTCAAAGTAGTAAGCCCGATTCACACTTAGTTATGCCGAGTGTGAACAGGGCAAATCACCTGCTTGGACAAATTTTATTTAGTGCTTAAGACTGCTTCCAAAATTTGACAAAAATTATTTTTATAAACTTGACCAATTGAACTTGCAAAGCCCAAAATTTCACTTGAATTGGATCAGAAATGAATCCATGAAAAATCCAGAAAGTTTTGCAAAAACCACTTTCTACACTTTTTGACTTTTGGACAGAATTGGAAACTTGACTTATATGAGATTTAATCTTCAACAACTGATTGTGTATGATGAATTTAGATGCAACTTGACTCAATTAAGCTAAACTATAATGATCTACACCTATAATGTGCTAACTCTAATTCACTCTAACTGCTAAGAAGGTAAAGATCAGATTCAATGAAATTTTGACTTAAATGAAATGTGGAAGCAAATTAATGACCAATATGACTCTATTATGCCTAAAAGTGACTAAAGCAACTAATATTAACCTCTCGACTTAACCCTAATCTCGATATTTACTTTATGCCAAACACTAGTTTTAGACGATTAACTGATTTTCTCACCACCCTCAAATCAAGCATAAGCAATCCTCAAACCAGATTCATTTACTCAAACTAAAACTATATGTATCAAACTTAAAAACTATCTGATCTCATGATGCAAATAAAAAGCTAATGACAGATTTAGATGAAATCACAATAAAGCTACTGAAATCAAGCAAAGTTATTCTATAATGATCACTAACTAAACTAGTCTAACAATTTATAATAACTATAACAGATTTGAAGGAAAATGAGTACTCACAGTTGGTCCAGCCACTATGGCTTGCCAATCAGTCAAATAACCACTACCTACAACTGTTTATTAACCCAAATCCAACTGAATATCAACCCAATTCCAGCTCCATATCAGCAGAACAACATCGTTTGATTATTATGATTCTGAATTTGAATTATATAGACTGAATAATATTTAAGAGTAGAATCTGAGTAATTATAAGATAAGCTATCAGAAAACTTTATAAGGATTTGTAAATCATTAATTAACAACTGAAATTAAACTCAAAACGTAAATTAACAAATGAGATTTTAAACCCAAATTACTTCATTAATGAAACTTGAGTACAAGAAATTCAAATACAGAATTTAAACATTAAAACAATTAAAAACTACCTAGAACTACTCCTATACTACTTCTACTCTACATGAAATACAATGGTGAAATAAGGGGTATTTATACTTGAGCTCCAAGCTTGGGAAGGATCCAAGCTATCGTGTGCTTGACGTTGAGCCCTGGATTAACTCCACCTCATCCCATCAATATCAATCATTGGATCATGAATACCACGTCTCTTGGACCAATCACAAGGCAGATTTGAGATGTGACACACGGATTGCCGCCGGCATCCGTGTCGCGATGTGTCGACTAAAGTACTATTTACCCTTAATTTGAGTGGATTATACTAATTGGTGCCGGGTATTCTGGGTTCTCGCACTGAAATGGGTTTTGGGGTAAGCGGGTAAATGAATTGGTATTTTTATTTAGTTTGACTGAAACTTGTGGAGTTGACCGTTGGGTAAAAGGAAATGGGTAACCGGTTTTAGGATAATGGACCTGTATGGGATATTGACTGGGCCAAATATAATGGATTTGGACTTTAGGATTACAAATGGATCCAAGGTGAATTATAAGGATCAAAAGTGCCTATTCTGAATTTTCAGGGGCCAAAGGTGTAAATTCTAAAAATATCTTCCAAGGGCCATATTTGCAACTTCTGAAACTTAAGGGTATATTCTGCTAATAACTGAAAGTTCAGTGGACTATTTTGACAATTTCGCGAAACTTGATCGATCTTCCAAAAATCATCCTCAGAGAATAAAATCTTCACAAATGCATAATTCTGACCTTCCTCTAGCCAGCCTTTTAGCATTCTTCTTCTCAGTGCTCTTCGTTTTGGGCTTTGTCTCGCTTTGTGTTATATCCGCATTCGCACATGCAAAAACTCAAGAAACATGCAAATATTAAGCATTAATGGCTCTTTCTTGGTTATTTTGGGTCAGATTTGGTAAAGAAAAGGTATGTGTTTTAGCACATACCAAAATACCCCAAACGAGACCATTGTCGTGTCCCCACGCAATGCAATCAACTCACGCTTCTAAAACCAAGGATTTCAGTCTCTTTCTACTAAACCTTTGAAGAAGTAGCAAAGATTCCTCAAAAGAGATTAGGAACCCTTAATTCTAAAAAAAAACGCCCCGTTTACCTTTTAATTCACATATAGATATTACGATTAAGCATATTCTCGATTATGAGTGACGGTTTTCTGAACTTTCATGTCGATCAATAACTCCAACATTTTTCAAACGACACGTTAGGATCACGGAGTAGAAAACACAACACAGCGTGAAGTGACCATACGGATAGAATACATCGTCCCGATTTTCACAAGCTCCCAAACTAAGCGTAAAATCGAAATCATTGTTAAATATGATTATAGATGCTAACACTACCCATGGAAGTTACTTGTGTAATTACCTTTTGCTCCCATTTTCCTATTTTCCTCTAGATTTTTTATTTTTGTGAGAATTGAATTTTTTCAAGTTTTCGCTTCGATAACTTTTATTCAGATAAAGATACAAAGCTAAGTCGCTAATTAGTTATCCATCTTCCCTCGAAAACCATTGCACACAAGAATGAGGTCCACATCAAGGTCCTAATTTCACACCATTTAGGGAGATATCTCCGGATTCAAAGTTTGGCTTAACACTTATTTCAAAGACATTTGCATTTTTGCAATTTAGGCCCTTGGTCTTTTCAACCACTAACTCAACGGATTACCATTTTATCAGGAGTCTTATTATGACTTTGGATTTTCCTCAACCTTTATAGAAGTCTATGACAACTTTTATGGCTTTGGATTTTCAACTTTAATACATTTGGGCTTTATTTCATGTTAATTTTGTGCTAAACTCCCAATCCTACGGCTTTGATAACAATAGAAACAATAAGAACTATCGTGAATCGCTTGTCTATTACAATCAACACTCGACAAGACCTTGATGTGTACCCAACTCTCATGGGCAAGGATTCTCTAAAGAAGTCAAAGAACTAACTATCGCCAAAAACCTAACATCTTTAATTAATATTAGACAAATATGGGGTGAAACAATCTTGTGGGAACAAAAAGCCATAAGTACCTTCGATGGGCTCTAAAGAGAACCATCTACTCCACGCTTAACATCTAAACTCATAAGTAACTCTATCATTCCTCGATCTCCGCAAATTTAAAATCCCAAATAATGAGATCCACGGATGCTTAGCCGATAATTTTAGATTATCTATGGTTAAGGGAACAAGCTAGGGCTCAACACGCCTCAAGTCGAATTCTATTCCTACTCTCACCATGGAAGTCAACAAGGTGTCAAAACATATATTAACTTAGCTAATGTTGCATCAAATAATCTCAAGTCTCGTGATTTTTAAAGTAACTTATTAGAAACTAGCAAATCTTGTTTAAGCTTCTCAGATATTTAAAATCACTTAGGGAGATTTGCAAATTCTTGGCCTTGTGAGCTAGAATCGCATTTTGTAGCCTCTTGTCTAAGCAATTAGCAAAGACTATTTCAAGAAAACGCATATTTAAAGTAACTTCTAAGAGACTAGCAAGAACTTTTCGATCATAAAACTAACAAAAGCTTACAAAAATTTTAAAATTTTCTCATTTTTGCACAATTTTTTCATTTTCTAAGGAAAACGGGTCAAGGAGAAAACGACAAAAATAAGCAAGTGCGGTCAAATCAAATCGAAGATTACCCTACCCCAGACTAAAACGAAACATTGTCCTCAATGTTTAAAAGCAAGGGTATCAACGAAAATCTAAAAGCCGTTTATTAAGTATGCTAAAAGATAAACGTTAGTCGATAAGATTTCGGATATCGGATTTCCATCAGCATCGATCATGAAACTCGAGTGGAGAAAAGACAATCTTCGAGCACGAGAGTCTTCATATCGAGAAAATCCTAGACAAAACATCACAAACAACCAAACACAAGAAATTGAAGAGGCTAACCCCTTCATGTCACTTATTATAAAATAGAAAGAAGATAGAGATAAGCATGGGGTGCCCCCATAAGCGCTACTATTTTTCGCCAACGAAGTCGCTAGCTTGACTGTCCCCTAATTCATTTGTCCTGGGGAAGAAAATGGTAGAGATACCGGGTCAAACGGTGTCCTCATTCCCGAGGGACCGAGACCGTGGGTTGGGAGAAGAAATGGGTGGATAAGGCATATCATGTAAGAAGGATCCATCATCCTGGTTTCATGCGCGGACGAAAGGATGACGGATCAACATGAGAATACTCCAAAGAAAATGGGAGCTCATGGTAAAGGATAAGAGGTTTAGGCTCACAAATGAAGGCATCCATCTGAGGATCCTTATCTCCAGAAATGATTTTAACAAAAGGCTCATCAATGCATATCCCGGGTTTAAAGATTTTGTTTTCACATGTCGGCTCAACGGGATAAAGGATGGTGGACTCATAGAGAGGAGAGTCAAGAGAACCATCAAGAACAACCATATCCCCCACAGGATCATTCACAATATCCTCAATACCCGGTGGTATTGGGTCATCAATCGCATCCTCAATGATCGGGTCATTCGTCGGAGTATCGGAAATATCGTTCAAAACCTTGCTCATATCAACCTTGAAGTAGAATCGCTCAAGAATCGGAGGATAAACATCTGCAATAGTGGGATTGCCACTAATCTCTTCATCAAATCGAAAAAGCTCTGAGAGAAATCATTATCTTTAACGGAGATAGGAGGCGAACTCGAATTATCTTTTAAGGCTTCAATCTTGGAAATGAGAAGATGTACATTTAACAATGTTTGACGTAGTGCTTCATCCTCGATCTCAATATCATCGGGCTCAATCTCTTCATCTTCTGGCTCAAAATCATTATCTTCTTCTATGTTGACGGGCTTAGAAGGTAAGTCGTCGACGAAATCAATGTCTCCATAAGAATCGTTATCGGAATCGGAGAACATCTCATCATGATCGTTTGAGAATACAAGAGAAGGCTCATCACAAATATCATAAACAACCCCAGACTCTCTTGGGCTTGGGACAAGGACCTCAACATTAGACACTTCCGCTTCCCGAATAGTACTAAGATGCTCATCCCCATTATGAGAGTCAACGGGTTCAATAATGTCCAGAAATATAATCATCGACCTTTCCAAAAGAACGCCACTTCTCTCAACCGCGTGAGTGAAAGGGAAGGGTCGAAATTAAAGGCTCAAACGGGAGTGGGATTGCCACTGGAGGAGTATAATCGTCATCGAATCGAATCGTAAACGAAAGGTCTCCCAGAACTAATTTTAGCGGCTTGCTCTTCGAGTAATTCACCATAAGTTTTCTCGAGGAGTATCTTTCCGTGGGTAATTTTATCGAGAAGATTCTTAAGATCACTCATTATTTCCAGAAATTTTGGATTAGACATTAGTGAAGGTTGTGGTTGAACTTTGGTATTGTGGAGGCGGGTTATAAGGATAATCGTAATTGTTACAAGGAACTTTCTCAAACAATCGGATTCTGCATCCGACAATCTAATTAACGCTGACCTCCCACAATACTCAACAAGATGATTGTTGTGACGTAATAGGGTAAGGTTCATAACCAAATGTTGAGTTGTTAATTTGAGCTTGACATTGAAAACCTTGGTGAGGACCACCACAGTACTCACAAGAGTATGATTCCGGCGCATGGTACAGAGGTTGGTTAGGGAAATCGGTTGTCTCATAGTAAGGATTGTGGTGAAACTCGGTTCCAGATTTTCCATTGCTACAACCGGAACAATTCCCACCATATTCGGGTCCTCTGCACCATATGCACAAGAGTCGATATATCGAAGAATTATCCGATAAGAGTTAGCTGATTTCCACCATTTCCGTGATAGGCTCTGGAGTCACATCGGCCTAAACATATTCCATTTCCCTCACCGAGGGAGTGAATCGGTTCTCCAATTATGTCATTAGAAAGAGCACTCTTTTGTTCTAGCCGCATAAAGACGAGCGATCCGATTTGGATTAATAAAATTCGCATACATTACAAAATCCATCCGACAATTATTTCGCACTCCGCAAATACATTTCAAACATCGATATTGATTTTCTTCCATACAGCTTTGGCAATGAAGGCAACGACGATAAGAACATATCTCGGGTTGTATGACGCCGAAAAACTTTTAGAGTCATCGAGAGATTGTTTGTCACTAAGTCGCACAATAGCAAGATTTTTAGAACCGGTTGTCCACATCGTTCACATACACATTCCGATTAAGACAACAATATCGATCTTATTCCATATGGCCTTTGCAATGAAAACAATGACGATAATTGATTGTTTCCATGAGAATTAAACATATAGAGGGTTAAGGAGAAAGAATTATCGGGTTAGAGGATAAAGAAGAATATTTTTGGGTTTTTTAAAACAAATTTTGAAAAGGAAAATCTTTTGGGTTTTATAATTAAGAAACCTAGAAAACACAATATTTTTGTAACCGCCGCGCCAACCGGTGCTTGTAGCTTTCAAAAGTAATGCACGGAAAGGAACGAAGAGGATCGTTCTTCACCTGCAATTTAATGTCAAGACTTTCCTTATACCCGTATAGGTTGTACTGAGGTGAGCCGACGTAACAATTAACGTTCGGGTTTGTTTTGTTGGTTTTTAATTTTTATGGTTTTGTAAACACTCTAGGAAGAATGTTTAGGTTTTTAGATGTTTTTGGGTTTTTGAAAAGATATATATACAAAAACGACGGAACTTCACTCTGGAAGGATCTTCAAATGCACGCGATTCGAGACGGAATACGAAAACTCGCTACAAGACCTCCCCGGCAGCGGCGCCAAAAATTGATTCGCTAAAAATCAATAATAGAAGTGTGTAGTATGTTGGGTAACTCAAACGTGTTCGGTTTGAGCACCGAGATCGTTCAACGAGGTTGAATGGAATTTCCAACTCACGTCGATTATCGGATTTGAATGGGAAAAAGGGGGTAATTTGAAGTTTTCTAAACTACGGGGCAAGGGAAGCATAAAAGGAAATTACACTACGGGAAATCCTAAATACGCGAATAAAACTAAAACGTAATAAACGAAACGAAAATAAAATGCAACTACGTCTATTCTAAGTCCTAAAAATGATCTAAAATTACTTTTAAACTAAAAATGATATTTAAAAATTAACTATGATTTAAAACTAATTTTTTATGATTTTTCTAGAATTTATATGAATTAAAAACTAATTTCCAATTTTTAAAATAAAACTAAATTACCAAAAATTATGAAAATAAGTGAGAAAATTATGAAACTATTTTTCAAAAATCTAAAATAACTCAAAAGACTTTTCAAAACTAATTTTGTATTTTTCTGATGATTTTTCGAATTTCTATGAATTAAAAACTATTTAAAACTAATTTAAATGCTAACAATTAAAAATTTAAATAGGAAAAATCTGAAAAAATTATTTTTTATCTTTTTATATATTTCTTAATCTATGAAAATTGAAAACTTATTTTTTTTGAAGCTTTTCTGATTTATTTGTATTAAAATCTATTTAAAAAGGATTAAAAACTAGTTTTAAATAAGAAAAATAGTAAACAGTACCATAAAATTATGAAAAATTCAGGAAAATTCTAAAATATTATTCTAAATCTATGAAAAATAAGAGAAATGATGCAGGTGCACAATAAAATGAAGCTGTAGTGAAAAGTGCTTATAAATAAGCACTTAAAATAAGCAAATAAGCACTAATGATCACAAAATGGAAGCAGAAGCTAAAGTATGCTAAATTAACCTGAAAGCAACTAATTACAACTAGTCTTAACCTCTAAAGTGCTGAATAAACAGATTTGACTTATTAGAACTTAAGAAGAAATCATCTACCAACCTACCTACTAGCAGCTTAATTACCAGCTAATCCAGTGAACTGAAATGCAAACCAGAAGTTGAGAACTCTAGACTACCAACCCAAGATCCACTAAACCAGATTTCAGGTCCTAATAATCTAAATTGAATCCAGCAGTAAGACTGCAAGTAAGCCCGATTCACACTTAGTTCTGCCGAGAGTGTGAACAGGGCAAATCAGCTGTTTTGGACAGCTTATTTAGTGCTTAAGACTGTTTCCAAAAATTTGACAAAAATCATTTTTATAAACTTGACCAATTGAACTTGCAAAGCCCAAAATTTCACTTGAATTGGATCAGAAATGAATCCATGAAAAATCCAGAAAGTTTTGCAAAAACCACTTTCTACACTTTTTGACTTTTGGACAGAATTGGAAACTTGACTTATATGAGATTTAATCTTCAACAACTGATTGTGTATGATGAATTTAGATGCAAATTGACTCAATTAAGCTAAACTATAATGATCTACACCTATAATGCAGGCTAACTCTAATTCACTCTAACTGCTAAGAAGGTAAAGATCAGATTCAATGAAATTTTGACTTAAATGAAATGTGGAAGCAAATTAATGACCAATATGACTCTATTATGCCTAAAAGTGACTAAAGCAACTAATATTAACCTCTGACTTAACCTGAATCTCAGATTACTACTTTATGCCAAACACTAGTTTTAGGACAGATTAACTGATTTTCTCAGTCACCCTCGAAATCAAGCATAAGCAATCCTCAAACCAGATTTATTTACTCAAACTAAACCTATATGTATCAAACTTAAAAACTATCTAATCTCATGATGCAAATAAAAAGCTAATGACAGATTTAGATGAAATCACAATAAAGCTACTGAAATCAAGCAAAGTTATTCTATAATGATCACTAACTAAACTAGTCTAACAAGTGAGCTTTTTTCCCATTTTTTAGCTTCCTCGCAGTCTATCCCCCTTCTTCGTGACCTTTGTTAGTAATCCTATCACTTTTCATTATGGAAGGTGATAATCAACCACCACTCAACAACCCTCCACCAAATAAATCACTTTCATTCAAACCCCAACCCAATGACCAACACAACCGCCGAAGCCGTTATGTGAGTAGAAACAACGACCTTCAAGATTTGCAAAAGGTATTTGACATTACAATTAGGGATTTGTTGAGAAAGTGTTTTGCGCCTCTGTAGTTGGCTCCATGATCAGCAGTAATTCGGATAATGGCTTAGTGGATAAAAATGTGAATGAGGAGGATAATGCTTATTTCAATCTTTACCCCACTAAGGAAGAGGTTGCTTACCATCAATACATAATAGATAATCCCCGATCACCCATCATTAGGATATGTCCAAAGATTAAGAGAGGAAATCCTTGGAACCTCAAAATCCCTTGTATGATTGGATATAGGAATGTTGTCGAGCATGCTTACATAGATACGGAATCTCCCATTAATGTGATGTCATCAGCTGTTTACAATGACATTATGAATGAGCGACTTAAGATTTGGAGAGACCCTAAGTATCCGGGTGGGGTTTGCAACTTTGTGGGAAGAGTCAAAGATGTACACGTCTTTATAGGGAATTTCACTTACTTAGTTGATTTTTTGGTCCTAGAATACATCAGATGTGTCATTGACTATAGCTTATCCCAAGTAGTGCTAGGAAAACCGTTTGTTGAAACATCTAAAATGAGCCATAACAAGTATGAAGGAACGGTTAGGTTTAAGGAAGGGGATGATGAAATCACTTATAGGATGCCTTGGAAGACGAATGGATATGCCCCTTTATCCTTTTTCAAACGAGACAACATTAGAGCTTTTGAGGAAAAAAGCGAAGACGATGTTGAAAAAGGTTTGAACTTCATGTGGGAGAAAAGGAGACTTTATTATAAGAATTGCTTGACCCTAGGGCCTAGGTATAGAGTCGATGAAAATTTTGTCAATATGATAGAATTTTCATTGAGAATGAAAAATGAGACCACGTAGGGGCACAACTTCGAGTCTAGCTGCAAGACTCATAAATAAAGAAAAGTGTTTCGTGGGAGGCAACCCATGCTTAATTGTTTGCTTGTTTGTGTGTCGTATATTTTTTATTGATTGTTTATTCTCATGTTTAAATTTGTAAAAATGCTTTATTTTGTCTTTAACCTCGTCTTAATTACATATAAAAGTATTTTACAAAAGGGATAAGCGTAGGGAGGATTACACACGTTTTCAAAAAGAACGTGAACATGAGAATTACGATTATGAAAAAGATATACATGTGTGTTTGTTAGAGTCAAATGCTTGTATCGAGTTATAATGGATGTTTTGCTGGAAATTTTTCCAGATTCTAAAGATATAAATATTCCGAATTTTTTCCGTGAAAATCGCAGACCGGTTTACTGTCAGGATAACCTAACGGCGTCAGGATCGCAACCTGACGGCGCCAGGAGGAGTCGAAACAGCTTGTTACTTTTTCTCGTTTTCTGTGCTACTTATAAATTTTTGGAATTTCTCAGGTCTTAATTTTCCAGAAAATCTGTAAACATCCATTCCACAAGCATTATATCCTAGTTTAGTAGAGTCATATATAGTGTTACCGCCGATTTTACGTGAAGGTTTCGTTTGTTTTCTTCAAGTGTGCAGGTTTTATTTATCAAGAAGAAGATACATAAGATTTGATGGAGCTTTTCACGCATACGTTCTTCTTGGAGAAGAATTTAACCATTACTTCACACGGATCCTACCGAACTAATCAGAGGAGTATTAGTTTCTTTTGTTTTTAATTACCTTCCATTATCATAACTTTGATACTTTCGGGAACATTGGGGACAATGTTCAGTTTAAGTGTAGGGAGGGAAAATAAAACGGGAACTTTGAAACTATGCTTATCCTTGACTATTTGCCTTGTCCAATTTCATTTGTGTAATAAACCATGGGAAATATCGGTTAGGGTAATTTTGGCACCAAATTTATAATTTTTCATGACATGTAAGAGTGGACCATTAGGCTTAATAAAGCGTCTCATGGATAGAAAGTTATGTGACTAGCACAAAACCCTTTACCACTTAAATTCCACCCAAAATGTGAGGATCACCCTTAGATTTGTAGGAATTAAAGCATTCCACTTTAATGCTTCGAGAGTGTACCGGTAGTATAATATATTCTAGAACTTGTTTTGTGATGCATCCCGAGATCGCTAGTGAGACTACACCTGTGTAGTTAGGAATAAATAAATGATAAGAGGCATTAGGATAACCCTTGTTTGATACCCGTATTATAATTACTTCTTCCACATCGTTTGATTAATTCCCCCACGCCCTTGCGTTGTACTCATCTTTAGTACAAGATACCCCTAGTTAACCCCTCAGAGCCTATCCTTTTCACGGTTCTCGTGATGTTTCGGTTTTCCGGAATATCAATGAAGAGCATTGTTTACAATCCACCCCTAAATGTATACCCAAATCGCCTTAGCCTACCTTGTATGCACTCACTTTTAGTGCATTATTGTTATCATACTAAACCCTTAGTTCAATTATCTAGTTTCTTGCATAAGTTTCTAAGTCGAGTCATATCCTTTGTACATAGTTTTGGGACGATTGGGACTCATGGGAAAAGTTAAATTTTATGAAGTGACGGGAAGGAACGTTAAATTCAAATTCCCTTTATTTACGTAATAATGTACTCCAAGTGTTTTGATCTTTTCAATTCGGGTCAAATTAGTGTTAGAGTCATAAAAACTCAAGTGTAGGGATGTGCCTATAAATCCCTATTGTTTTGATGTTATCGTAGAGGATGGTAGAGTAAAAGTGTATGAAAAAAAAATCGAAAAAAAATAGAAAAAAGAGAAAAAGAAAAAAATAGAGTGTAAAAAAAAAAAAAAAAAAAAAAAAAAAAAAAAAAACGGGCTACCATCCTACATCTATCTTTTAATTTGTGTTTGTTTGTTTCAATTTATCTAGAGTTTAGAGTGTCGAGTCTTGGCTTAGCAACGCCATTCTTCTCATGCTTGTAACATAAAGATTTTTGACTTGCCACCACTAAATCGCCTATCCTACCAAACCCTTTGTTTCCCTACCGTAAACCCAACATTACAACCCTTTAAAATACCTCTTGGTTAGTTTTTTTTCCTAGGTGCTTACGCCAAAACCGATGGAGGTTTGATCTAGTCTCAAGCCTATGGTAATCTATGTACTAGGACCGGTTAATGAGTGTTTATCTTCCATTTCCAACTTGATATATTTCATATACACCCGAGAGATGAGAGTATCCAAACACCACTTGTGAAGTGCTAGTATGTAATTTCCGTGCTTGTTATGACTTTTGCAGGGCTTATACGTGTTGTGAATTGTTCTAAACTAATGCTTCATGACCCCTAACTTATAAATTAATTGGCTAAAAGCACATTTTCTTGAGGACAAGCAAATACCAAGTGTAAGGATATTTGATAAGGATTTAAAAGGTACACTTTTGAGGGGTCATTTAAGCCTTTAATCGACCACTTTTATATCCGTTACTGCTTAATTTCGTTCCTTTTCACTTTTAGGTCTCTTGAAGGCAAATTGCTGGAATGACACTTATTTGGACGAAAAGGCGCGAATATATGAAGAAAATGGCCAAAGTCAAGATCAAGACACTCAAGCTGCTGGAATTGAAGCTGACGGCGTCACAGCCAAAGGGTGACGCCGTAGCAACATGCTTTGTGACGACTCAGTAGCGAAATTGCTATTTTGCACTTGACGGCATCAGGTTTTAAAGAGTAGGGCATCACAACTCAGACGGCCTAGATTCAGACCCGACGGCGTCAGAAGATGAAGCCGACGGCGTCAGAAGATGAAGCCGACGGCGTCATAGCCATAAGGTGACGCCGTCACAAAGTTGACGTAGCCAAGACGAAAACCTAATGGCGGTGATCCGACGGCGTCACAAATAAAGAGTGACGCCGTCGCATGTTGTAACTCTATATATAGAATTCGAATATTCATATTTTTAGAGAGGTAGTTTTGTGGAGTAAAACCTAAACTGAACTTTGGCTGTCTTGGGCAGTATCTTAGGGTTCCATACCCTATTTTAAACAAGATAAGTGATTTACCTCATTAATTCAATTATGTCTTCAATTATTTGTGTGTATGCTAGCATGTTTTCCATGTCCGGCTAATTTACTAATGTGTTTTGCTTAGATCTATGAAACCTAGGTATTGAATATTGATTAGTTGTCTCTTATCTTAATTGTGATTGACCTAGTATTGCGATAGGTCATTTGTTGTGTTTTTAATGCTTGAGTAATCTTTGTAAACATTAGTTTATAATCACCTAGAGTTATTGTAGGTTAAACATCCAAAGATAATCTTAGAGTTAGTTTATGAATCCTAGAAATTTCATAGGCAATAAGCTTAAGGTAGTCTCAAAGAGTTAGGGAAAAACGCATACCCTACGACCTTAGAAGACACAACGCGTTAAGAATAAGGACGTGACAATTCAACCATCAATAGGAGATAACTAGGGAGTAATAGCATCTAGGTAAACACATCTTTAAATCATCATACGAGCACACAACAATAGACATAGACTACCCTCACCTTTAGCTTAGTTAATTAGATAAGTAGAGTAATCGGTAGAAATACCAACCCCCCCAAATCCAATACCCCGAGATTCGTACCTTTTAATTTTCTAAAAAAATATAAAAAAGATAAAAAATAATCTTCCTCAACCCCAACCTTAGCGTAGTAATTTCTCACTAGCATTCCTATTCCCCTAGAGAACGATATCAATTCCCGAGGCTTACCCTAATACTACACTAAAACGATTAGATTCACTGCCTAGGGTGTTGAAAAACTTGCTCGACGAAAAGAAAGTTCCTTTGACCCCGAACACGCGTTGTACGCGTATCAGTGTCCTTGTAGCCGAACCACTATAAATACTCGTGTCGTGGTTATGTGCTTCTTACTACTTATCTTTCATTAATCATTTATATATCTATCTATCAACGTCCAACATACACATCCAAATAGATTGACATACGTTGATCTAAATATTTTAAAACGAAGTTTTAATTGGTAAAACTATTCAACCCCCCTTCTTGTTTTCCACAATTGGCATCAGAGCTTCGTTACCAAGTTTCTTAGAGTGTGTTGTACTTTAAAAACTTGATACGATCCGTGTATGTTTGAAAACTACAAAGAAGGATTTTTTTTCTAAAGGTCATGTTTTAAAAATCATCATATTACTTAATGTTGGATAATGATAGAACGTTCTAATATTTTCCTTGTTAAGAATTTCCCAGACTTGGATTTAGGCATACTAAGAAGATCATGAAGAAATTCTCTAAATACTTCTTTTCGTAAAAACAATATTTAGCAAAGAATTTCTCATACATGGATTTGGGCATCCTAAGAAGATCATAAAGAATTTCTCTAAATACTTCTTTTCTTAAAAGAATATTTAGAAAATGTATGATCTTTAATAAATTACAAATATTTTTTTTTTGCCTTATTATAATTTCTTTTTTCCTTCATGATAAAAGTTTTAGTAGTATATTTACACTCTCTTAATAATTACTAAATTAGTTATCTATATTGAACTTATCATCAAGAATAGTATTCTTCGTTGATTTGTTTAGACAATACTACAAACTTGTAATAATGATATCTCGGCTATTCGCGAGCCTTGATCATTACTCCTCACAAAAGGATTATTGACATTTCATCTATGTCAATGAATATCCACGTGAAATTTCTTACATTATGATAAAATGGGATTTATCATAATTTTTGAAAAACTTTCCAAAGAATTATGATTTATTCATAAAAAGGGAACATCGTCAAATAGGATTAGTACAAACCGTCAAAACCCAAAACCACAAGTTATAGAGCTTAAACATCGACTGTAGGCAATTTAGAACTCCCAAACAAAAATTATCAAGGAATACTTAAGCTGAATTTTTGTGTTATGCTTGGATCCCTGCATTTGAACTAGCCGGATCCCTCATGCAAGGGATCCGTTGGATCCGTGCAACAGAAGACAACATAAGTTAGAAATGATCACTGTAGAAGTTCCACTATCACTTTCCTCTATCAAAGACTCACGAACAAAAACCTAGTTACTGTTCACAGGAGCAAATTGATCATTTCCTTCAAGCAAAACAATCTCTTGTGTAAGCATAATCTTCACTACATTGTTATTTCTATTCCTTGATTCCTAGGATTACAATTTTCATCTTTAGAAGTTGGGTTCAAATGGGTTTGTCATAATTTGTTACCAAATTGTTTTCTAAGATAATCTAAATCAAAGAATTAACATTGTTAATACAAATTAAACTCATTCTTTGAATTCAATGAAGATGTTTTGAGCAAAATTGTGATCAAACCCTTTAGGCTACTATTCACAATTAACATCACATTGTGGTTTTGTTGTATAGGAACAATCATGCCTAGTAACCGCCAACAAGATTACCATGATACCGCCCACTACATCCCAATGTATCATCGAAAGGATGGACTTAGCCCGGAGGATAAGAAAGCTTTCAAGTTACTTGAAAAGAGGCTTTTTCATGAAGGCCGTATGGTAGAACCATCATTCCTTGCTAACACCAACATCCGATAAGTCTTTGAAGGAATTGGCTTTGATTGTCTTTTGGACATAAATGAGCAAATTTGTCCGGTGTTCGTGATTGAATTCTACAAAACAATGAGAATAGTTAGGAATGATAACGGGACCATCTCAATTGTCTTCATCATAAATGAGCATGAGTACACCCTCTCACTTGTAGAATTTGGAAGAATACTATGTGTCCCACATCAAGGAGTTTGTATGTATTACAATGAATGGTCTTTGGCGGAGCTACACGACATGGTAGATCATCATGAAGTCTACCACATGAGAATCCCAGAAGCAACCACGGTAAGGGATACCATATTCATGGAAAGGGCATCTCCATCGAGGGTCACGAGAAATTCCAAAGTGATCTATAGGGATCCATTTCAAATGGAGCTTTCTGAGATGTTCCCATTGTACAAGAAATGGGAAGTCATAGTAAGGGAGAATGTGCTTTGCTTGGGAGGCAACAAGGATCATCCCAATGCATGCTTGAGCTTCATGATTTATTGTCTTGTAACCGATACTCGCTTCAACCTAGCATACTACATGATAAAGAGAATGGCGAGTGTGAAAAGCATGGACAAGATGGTACTCCCTTATGCAATGCTCCTATCCCATCTAGCAAACTTCATCTTTGCTTTAGAGCCTTCTCCGTATTCCTTTGATCATAGCTTTTGCAACAAAGTCATGGTGTCGTTATCCGAGGGAAAAACTACAAGGTTCATGGTGGATGGCAAGAGACCTCACCCACCAATGGATTCATCGGATGAGCGGGAAAGACAAAGAGAAGGAGAATGAAGTAGCAACCCCCTTGGCAACACCGATCTCGACCCTTTAGATTACATCAATAAATTGCTGGACATTCCTAGCCCATCACAAGAGTGGCAACAAACTAAAGGGATCTTCAAGTGCTTCGCTAACTTCTTGAAGAAAAAGAAGTAGAGATGGTGGGATGAAGAGTGAAGGGAATGAAGATGAGGATGAAGACGGGAGTGAAATGGAAGAAGATGGGGTTGAAAGGTAAGGTCATAGGACCTTAATTTGTGAAAACAATTTAAAACAATGGTTTGTAACATCGTAATAATACTTATGTAGAGTAGGAAGTAGTGTGTAGGAATTGGCATGATTTGGCATTGAACACTTTAACTTAGGAACGAGTAAGATGAGATTTTATGACATCTTGAATTCATTCAAGTAGTCGTCGTCACTCATATTTAGTTACCTTTTAGTTCCCCCACACTTGCTATGCGTTATACTTGTTGTGTTCTTGCATTTAATCATTCTAGAAATGACTAGGAGAAGCATTTTCTAAGAGTGCAAATATTCCACAAACGCTGAGAGGCTTCTAGTCTGCAGTAGCCGGATCCCAGAGCTATAACTAGCCGAATCCCTCCAATGAGGGAACTGTGGGATCCGGGTAAACAGATACTTGATACTGATCATGTTTCATCAAACCTATCCTCTTGATCACATCACTCTAGGCAAACATGACTCTTTAAGACTACTTAAGTCTTCCTTAAGCTCATTAGGCCTCACACTCACTCGTGGCTAACTTAGAATCAAATTCAAAGTGTTTTTGAATTATAAATTCATCAAAACTCACCATATTTCCGCTCCAATGCTCACACATTGCCCCTCACATCTCAAAACACTTAGTTTGATAATTTTTATCAATTTTAGCAAATTGATTTTAGTCATTTTTATCTTAAAATAGGCTTAAATCTAGTTTTTCATTTTTCCTTATTTTTTAGGAATTTTTCAAATTTCCCCTAAGTCATCATCTGATCTCTAGGATCAATTGCCACCATTTGTCATACTCAAATCAATGAGTATCATCCTTAAGCATAGAGGTACACTATCAAAAAATCCACTTTCCTACCCAATACCATCATTAAGTATCCTTATTCTTTGTGGTTGGACATTTAAGTCACCTATCACTTAAAACATCTAAGAAAAGTCAAAACCTCAAGATTTATAGGCTTTAGACGCTACAAGAGTATAATCACTTCACCATATTTCTGTCTGACAGACGGATCCCTAGTTTATAACCAGACGGATCCCTAGTGAGAGGGATCCGTGGGATCCGTATCTACAGAAAGCTTCTAATCAGCTTTTCTTTCAAATTTAAACCATCTTTGGTAAAACTAAACAGTTTTAAGTTACCATTTAATGATTCCCTAGAGCTGAACAACATCAAGTTGACCTTGGTGCATGCCTAATTCCCTTAGTGGTCATGAATTTAATTTCTTAATTTAAATTCACCCTTTATAAATCAAACACTCTTGAGAGGTTAAGTCATCACTCTTACCACATTCCTAAAAATCAGTATTTAGAGACTTCTATTGCATCCTCACCATCACTATGACTAAAGCACCTAGCAACAACTATTCAACCAAAGGTTCATCCAAAAGGAATGGTCATATGGTTCATGAGATTTCATCCACCGAATCATCACCCGTAATGGATCATAGTGCTAGAATCCCACCTCAACAAACCTAATCAACAATTGCCAAGAGAACCGCAAGAATTTGCATTAGACCTTTTAGGTTAGAAAAGAGTTCATCAAGCTCTAAACCAAACGTATCCAGTTCTAGTAAAACGCCTAAGCCTTCATTTCTAGAGCATAGACTGCACTCCTTCACCGAGCCTCTCTCCCATCCAAATCTCTATTCATTAGAGCACTCACTACCGAGAACTTCCCACTCACCAACCTTCTCATTAAATGGGGAATCACCTACATCACCAACTAGTCCACCGTTGGAAACAAGGAACCACCATGGACTTGATCATATGGAGGAATTTCCATTACCACCACCTTCGTTCTTAGTAGAACCTCATCCTACATTGCTCAATGTACCCCCACCATCATTCATAGAGCCTCCTCAAAACATCCAATCTTCTCCGGTTCCTAATCAAGACAATAATTGCTCTAATTGTCTAATCACCCAAGGACTTGTTCAAGAAGTACGAAATGAGTTGTATTTCATGTTTAATCATCTTCTTGAAAGATTGGACCAAATCAACAAGTCTACTCATCCTTAAACTCAAGCACATTGATGCTTTTTAAGCTCTTGGTCACTTATTAGTATTAGTAGAAAATGTATTGCATGGTTAAATCATTCTCTTAGTTCTAGAGATTTGTAGATCATCTCTTATGTTTTATTGAATGAAATTTTATATGCCATATTGCTTTGAGTATATGTTTGTTGCTTGAATACATATATCACTTTGATGTTAACATTATTTGTTACATCACCATTGCTGAATTATGTTATCAGACAGCCGGATCCCTGAGTTTTGCCTAGACGGATCCCTCCAAGGGGGGAACCGTGGGATCCGTGCAACATAAAACATGTTTTCTACTAACTTGAGTCTTACTTGCAGGAAATTATGCATTATATACTTGTTTTCTAACCTTTGTTTTGTAGATTTTCAAAATACACATGAAGACTTTGACACCCTAAGCTAGGGGGAGCTTTTTGTCAAACAATACATTGCAAAACCATTTGCAATATAATCCTCATTTGGATTACATTTCATGACGTCCTTTTGCAAAGTTGCAATCATCAAGAGGGAGCATTATCGTCACTAAGCCGAAACCATTTGCAAACATCGTCGCAATGCATTAGCTTAGTAGTTTTTCTTACTTGAAGCCCTCACAAAGGGATGGACTCGTCAAGGGGGAGTTAAGACGAGAACTCTTCCCGTCACTTACTCTCTATATTTTCTTTTCTTATCACATTTTTTTAAACAATGTGTTAGTTTCTTTTCGACGCTCTTTTTGTTTCGACAAAAAGGGGGAGAAGAGAGTAAAAACTCCAATTCAAACTTTTACGAATTTTAGTTTTTCCTTAAAATAATTTTATGTTATGTCATCAACAAAAAGGGGGAGGTTGTTAATACAAATAAGCCGTAAAAACGTTTATTTATATTTTACGATCTTCTAATGTTTTGTCGATAACAAACGTAAAATCATTTTAACAAAACAAATAAAATACGTAAATGGTTTGAGCCAATAGTTTACTAACACACTTACGTTTTCACATAAAACACTAAACAAGTAAAAGTGGTTTTATGATTTAGTAATACATATGTACAACAACTAGTGTTTATATATTGGGTAAATATATACATAACTATTATGTATTACAATGGGTAATATAAATGGGTAGAAACTTAAGTATTTGACCCATTGACCAAATACATTGAATGTAGTTGGGTATAACCCAAAGTCCATGACCCATACCCATGGAGCATGACCCATAACCTATTGCAAAACATCATGCATAAGTCATATATGGATTTTATCCATGACCCATGGTTTTAACCCATGACCCATGGACTAGATGCATTGCATCTTTTAGATACATTGTATCTACTTGGATACCCATGGTCCAATGTCTAGGACCCATGACCCATAACCCACGACCCATGACCCAAAACCCATGGGCAAAGAGGAGCTTCCCACAGATCCCCAGTAATACACTGGACGGATCCCTCAAGTGAGGGATCCGTGGGATCCGTGTAACAGTAGCCAAAATTCCTCTATAAATAGTGAGCCATTTCTTCATTTTGGGTTGCCACTCCCACACATACTTTCTCCAAGTATTGTAACCTTCTAACCTCAGATCCTAAGGATCTCTCTATGTAGTTTGTATTTTGTTTTTGTGTGATTCTCTAGGTTCCTCTTAAAGGCGAGATCACCGCCTCTTGAAGTCGAGCAAGCTCAAGTCCAGGAGCTGCCATGCTTCATCATCATCAAGACTACTGAGGTTCTCTTGTTGATAGTTCTTTCTTCCTCAATAGAAGTGTTGTGTCCAAGGCATTAGTGAAGGATGCCGAAAGAGTCAAGACGAAAGCATTAGTGAAAGGTGCTTAACGTCTGTGTCAAAAGCATTAGTAAAGAATGCTAAAGGAGTCAAGACGAAGGCATTAGTGAATGGTGCCAAACGTCCGTGTCAAAGGTATTAGTGAAGAATGGCTAGAAGTCAAGTCAAGTGGCATTAATGAAAGATGCCAAGGTTGTATAATCAATGAGGTGCATTGATATACAAATAGAGATAGGTTGTATCCAAGGATATTGATATCCTTGATGGTGTTGTAATAAGGAGTTGGTCTCCTTTGGGATAGGTGTTGTGTAGTGTTGGGTAGTAGTTCCTCCATTGTAATGGAACTCGGTATTTAGCCTAGTACCGGATAAAGGGTATGCGACTTTGTGATAGGTGTGGTTCTACCTTGTGGAAGAACCCGGTGGTTAGCCTAGTACCGGACAAAGAGTAGGCGACGTTGTGAAGGCTTCTCCGCCAAAAGGAGTTGGTATCGTGTAGTGTTTACGAACTCTCGAGTAGGTGACTCGGGGAGTGGAGTAGGGCAAGTAAGGTGTCCTTGTAGCCGAACCACTATAAATACTCGTGTCGTGGTTATGTGCTTATTACTCCTTATCTTTCATTACACATTTATATATCTATCTATCAACGTCCAACATACACATCCAAATAGATTGACATAAGTCGATCTAAATATTTTAAAACGAAGTTTTAATTGGTAAAACTATTCAACCCCCCCCCCCCCCTTCTAATTTTCCGCATATGACTTAATCAAGTTAAGCAATCCACTCATCATGAGACGGTGGTAACATTCTTGAACTTGAAGCATAAGATGGGATGAAACATCCTTCTTGACATTACATGATTGTCACTAATGTTATAAGTAAATCTCATAATGATCTAGGAATTGTACAAGATTTACAATTATTGTTCAACACTTACCTTGTTGAATACCCCCATTGCTAGCAGATCAACTGATGTGATGGTGGTATTTCAATTAGGGTCCTAGTGTTAAATAAATTAATTGTTTCTTTAAACATAGATATTTAATTTTCTTTAAGGAATAATTATCAAAAATAATAAAATTGAATTTTGTAAATTCTTTAATAGTATTAATGCAATATTAAAACCGTAAATATGGTTTAGTTCTTTTATTGATAAATCGATCCATACCCATAAGGGTTTTTGCTAGAATTGATTTTACTAAAAAAAACAAACCGAGCCTCCTTTCCATGTAAGAAAGAGATAGACTAATTTATATTCTTTTTCGTATTCAAGGAAGCTATAATAAAAATATTAGAATTGTCCTAATTCTTATATAATTCATAGCAAACTTAAATAGTTACGTGGATTTCACGTCTTATTTTTCATAAAAATTTCATCACCCTTATTCGGTGAATGAATTCTTTTGAAACATATAAGACATTTGGTTAAGTGGAGAATATGTTCCTATAGTTAAACCACATCTTGATGTCTGAGATTTTATGAGTTATTAAATTAAAAACTGGATTAATTACCGCAAAGTGGTAAAGGCAAACTAGCATGATTTATCTAGTTGTTATGTTTTAACCCAATCAATGTGCTACATATTAGGCCTATTAAGGCGGAAATTGCATGCCCAATTTTCAAGTTAATAGCATTTATGTATAGTCCCTCATCTACATGGTATAATCTCATACATTCTTTTTAGTACCTAAGTAATTGTAACTTGTAGGCTTTCAAAAGTGTAGGAAAGTAAATAGCAGTTTTTTTTTCACTGGTTATGAAACACTTACAATGTTGTCAAATCCAATGGGAGCATTGCGCCTTATTACTGAAAAAGACATTATTGTAATGTTTTCTAATTCAATGGGAGCTACAAGCTTTATTGTCTTGTTAGTAACTCAGATTATTTCTAGATTGTCTTGAGATAATACATCACTTTCCAATTGTAGACAGTCATGTTTTCAAGGATAGTCGTGTGCGATTCCTTATTAGAAGATGGCTCTACATCTACTTGTAATGCTAATATCTATGACACTATCATATTGTTCACATAAAGAAACGTGTGTCGTGTTGTTTGTCTGCTACATGATGTTTTTCCTTGCACAAGTGGGAGAAATATTTATTGTGTGCAAGGTACAACACATAGCAATATGATTAAAAGATTCTCTTGAACCGCAAGGTAAAATACTAAAGTTCTGATAGGACTTATACACATAGAATGTAAAATTTCCCTATTTGTCAATATAATAATAAAGACTAATTCAACTTAAATGCTTATGTATTCTTTAAATGTCATAAATAATTGGAGTAATTGCTTAACTTGAAATTACTAGCTTTAGTTATACATATTTATGTCTCTTGTAAACCCACAAACGTGAAGTCTTTTAATTGTTACAAGACTTATAACATAAAGTAAGACATTAACTTGTTATGTCTTCTTGATTAAGACATGTAGATAAAGTCCTTGAGTTAATGAAGACTTACAAGGTATAGTAAGATAATGTATGTCTATGTCTTCCTATTAGGACGTACACATGAAGTTGTAGATTTGATCCAAGACTTGTGTTATAAAGCATGCAATTGGCTTGAAAATACTATTATACCATT
Source organism: Chrysanthemum makinoi (assembly GCA_910596185.1). NCBI lineage: Eukaryota > Viridiplantae > Streptophyta > Magnoliopsida > Asterales > Asteraceae > Chrysanthemum > Chrysanthemum makinoi. The sequence goes on along the minus strand of OU343218.1, from coordinate 97,372,197 downwards.
CAGTTTGAATTAGTTGGTAAATAGGTAAGTCGAAGAGTCTAAGTTCATCTTATATATTGTTAGATTGTCTCACAATATCAATCCTTATGAAATACCACAATTTTATAGTATGTTCAATTAGGATAATCAAACTCTATTGGTATCGTTTGATTCAAGATAACTATAACTTCCTTTCTTCCAAAAGTTATAAAGGTTAGAAATTTTAGTATGGTTTGGATCTAACCTAGAAGGTAATAAGACACCATTATGTTATAGAATGTGATGAATCACATTAACTCTTAAAAAAATTGAAGTTCTGAACTTGTTAAACTTCTTATGAAGAATAATTATTAATAAACAAGAGTCAAGAACTCTCAATGTGTTTAGTAATGTCCCAATGAAGAACAATTTATTATTACTCTATGTGTTAAGTAATTATAGATAATCTCTATTTACTAAAAGCAAGTGAGAGCATTTTTAGATCTTGAAGAGATACAATTACAAAATACATAACCTTCTAGAACACACTAGTGAATGTCATGATGAGGCTACACATGTAAATGTTAAACCTCGGGATGATGGAATCCGCGTTCATAGATCCATAAGGATACCTCAATCACTTGACTGATATGTTTTATATCAATGCTAAGGAATATGAGTTACAGGATCACGGTGAATTTGTTAATCATAAAGATGCATTACCGAATCTTGAATTCGGTAAATTACTCATACTATGAATGTTAAGATGTTGTCAATAAAGATAATCAATTTTTGAAAACTTGATTTATCTTAAACTAAATAGTTAGACTGTAGAATAAATGTAAGTTTCTTGAATGAGAATAAAAACCCAAGTGGTTTGATTCTTATGTCATGCTCATATGGACAATATTGTACACATATTTACTGCGTGTTTTTTGATTGGATTATTAGTCATACTTAAGCAATTGATTGTGATTGAATATTCTTTCTATACACATTAAATATATAAAGATGATTAATTGTCATACTTGTTTTCATTATTATGAAATATGACAATGAAATATCAAAACTCTTTCTTGTGTGATTGCTTTTGCAAGGACGGTAAGTAATGAAAAGAGTTTTATGAACTCATATAATCTTTGGAAGTTTACAAATTGCAAGAATCCAAGTATGGATCATTGCATGCATCTAGGAGATAAATCTTATATTTAATTATTAAATCAATGTTTTGACTTTTAATTGAAACTAAGAGAAATCCTGAGTATTCCTAAAAGCTAGTGAGAGTATTATGTTTATTTTCTTAAATCGTATATGTTATATAACATATGGGAAATAACATTCCATCAAAGCTAAATGTTAATCCTTGGCTTGGAATGAAACTTCACTTAACAGATTTAGGAAATAAAACATGTAACCTTGGAATATATGTGTTTATTGTTATAAACATACGCGATAAATAATTATAATACAACATGATATACCATTTAGAGAGTGTTAATGGATACATATCTTTTGATAAGATAGGACATGAAAGATATCTTAATTCTGACCCAAGAATTCATCATGTACATCATGTTGTGTAGAGGAATTGTTGTATCATGCATGAATGTAAGATGATTTGACAACATTGGTATCTCAATAAAAGTTATTAGATAACTAGTATTTTAATGGAATATGTTTGGAATTGGAAATTCATTCATGAGCTTAGAGTTATTCCCAGTAATGAAGATTCTATAGATGTAAAATGCGGCAATTGTTGTGCAATTGTCATAGCCAACAAACTTGGAGTTTAATAAGTCACCGAACATTACTAAAGGAATGTTTAAACTTTTTGAATGGTTTTAAAATATCATATTGTTGTTTGAATACAATAATGCTAGTTTAATTGAGATGACACTCAATACTAGTCATGGTAGTATTTTATTCTTGATGATGACCATGTGGACTAGCTGCGCTCAACTAAGAGTATAGTTGTATTATACAATAAAGAATAAGAATGCTTTAAACTTTAGAAGTTTGAAAGATGATTATCATAAATAGGTGTTTGATGTTCTCACACACCTTATGGAATATTGTGTGTCAATATCGAGATATTTGTATGAACACATACAAGAACTTCACTAGTTGAATTCTTGAAATAAGTATTCTCAAAATTCCGATAGATCAAAACTTGTTGAATTTTATGCCTTGTCAAACAAGTATGATTGTCATGTCTTGGGGCATAATTCATCAACTAGGATTATCATGCATTGTTCTATTTAGTATTTAGATAAAGGACGTTAAACAATAATTATTTTTGTAATGAATTACGTGGTATGTTTGATTTCATCCAATAATAAGTTGTGTCGTATATTTGCATGTTTAAATCCATAAACGATTTATATTGTTCTAAATTATCCATTGTCGATCAACCATTTGAGAATATAGTTGAGTTAAGACAAAACTGAGAGATTGATAATATTCTTTGAATATTGTAGGAGGAGTCCGCCAAACTCACATGGTATTCAATAGTTTGCATATCGGACTTTCCCTAATTAACAAGATAATCACTTTATGGATCATCGTCATTAAGTGAATCTTGTAAGTGATCCATTTATTTATCCTTTGACTTGAGGCGCAAGCTGGAATGGCATGTGTGGATCACATTTCTTGATTATCGTCTACCGCTATTCGTAACTGGTAGTTATAAGGGCTATTTTCAGAAGTGTTGTAAAACATGCGGATTACGCTTGTTGTCAATACAAGATTTGTTACTTCAATTAATTTTGAAGTATGATACTACTGTGCCCCTCGTGGGATTGGTCAGATGCTTGTGCGGTCGCATCCAGAGGATATCTGGATATGTCTTGATGAATTTAGTAATCTCGATTAATCGATGAAATGAGAAACATAATCGTTAAATTATGGAATGACCTAGATCCATATCTATATTTAACAAGGTATCGGAAACAAATGAATAATAAATGATGAATCATTTATTTGACTTTATGAAACCACACTCAGGTGTTTCTGGAAGCATTGACGTGTTGCTAGACGCTTACTAATGTTGTTATATTTATTTAAGATATGTCCAAGTGTGAGCTGTTTAGATATGTCCATATCATAAATAAATATACGGCTGAGAATACGTTAGCTTATTGAGGGCACACACGTATATATTTAGAGAACATTTTATTTAATGTAATTAATATATTAGATATGTTAATTATATTAAATATTAATACACGAAATATTTAAACGGTCATTAATTATTACATTAGACGTTATAACTAATTAACAAACACTTAACTAATATGTGAGGAACTTGTTATTACGAAAAACGAAAGTCGTGAGTGTTTGTTTACTAGGCCGATCGAACCAAACAAAAGGGAGTGAGGAGAGTGTCGTTTTTGTAGAACATAAGAAGGTGTTAGACTTTAACTGAGAGAACAAGTTTAGAGGCTATATAAAACACCCCTTGGCTTTAATTAATAATAATACGAAACATACAATCCTTACATTACTAAAAAAAATCATACGCATGCCTTGCATGAATATATCATACGCATTCCATATATGTAATACTATGTGCATGTAATGTGATTTGTTCTTTTCCTTCTGTGTTTCATTCAAGCGTTGATGGAATAAACCCAAAAGGGTTTTGTTTGTTTAACCGTTCGACGCAAGCTAGAATTCAAGAACATAAGCCAAGTCGCTTCGTTTGTTCGGTTCATCCGTTCATGTATTTAGCATCTTAGTGTTCTTGCTTAACATGTAATGTGAGCAACCATAAAAAGATCATGCTTTGATCTTTAGCGGTTCGTGTGTTTGATTTACTCATACGTGAGTAGTAAAGATTTGTTGATTTAATTGCTAAAAGTTACTCATCTCTAAACTTATGTTAATTATATTCATTATACGTGTTCTTGTCTTCCGTTGCGTAACTTTTGATTTTATGTTTAATATTAAACGGTTAATATGCTTTAAATTCCAACAAATATTACATACTATGTAACAATATATTGTATGGCAACTTATTAAACAAATACCGCCTGTTTGAATCATTGAGTAATGTTCTCATCGGAACTTAAGAATGTTGACGTTGATTGCCCATACGATAGCATCGATAATTCAAGCCCATACATTACTGTCTTGATATTAGTCTGAACCGCAGATGGAATATGAGACGTTCTTATGGTTTCTAACTCTAAAGCTACTTCTTTCATTGTTGGCCTGTTCTTTCCATTCAAATTCAGACATCGCATTGCGAGGTTAGCTACCGCCAATAGCTCATCTCTAGTGCCTTCTCTAATAACCATTGAGTCAAATATAGACATAACACGTCCTTCTTCCATAGCCAACATAAAGTGCGTAGCCAAACTTCTATTTTCACCAAACCTAGTTAAAGAGATTGGCTTTTCTCCTGTTATAAGCTCAACCAAAACAACTCCAAAACTATAAACGTCACTCTTTTCAGTGAATTGGCTAGATTGAAAATACTCGGGGTCTAGGTAGCCAAATGTGCCTTTGACTAAGGTAGTTAAGTGAGTTTGATCTGTTGATACGAACCTCGAAGTTCCAAAGTCAGAAACTTTTGCCCTGTATTTATCATCTAAAAGTATATTAGTGGTCTTGATGTCCCTATGATATACTGGAATAGATGTGGCTGAATGTAAGTACGCAAGTGCTCCTGCAACCTCTGTAGCAATTTGCAGTCTCATGTTCAAAGACATTGGGTCCTCATCAGTCTCGCAGTGAATGCGATCAAACAATGTTCCATTTGGGATGAACTCTGAAACTAGTAGAGGAACATCGGTCTCTAAGCAACACCCCAATAGTTTGACCACATTCCTATGATTGACTTGTGAAAGGATCACCACCTCATTGATGAACTGCTGTAATTGGCTTTCATCTACAATTTTTGATTTTTTAACAGCCACAATCCTTCCATCAACTAACATACCTTTGTAGACTGTACCTTGGCCTCCTCGACCAAGAACTCTGTTCTCATTGAAGTTGTCAGTGGCCTTCTCCAATTGACGTGATGTGAAAAGTATGGTTTGATCAACCAAAGATGGGTCGGCTTCTTCTTGCTGTTTTAGAAGTAAACCACCATTGCGTTTGAAAAACCTCTTTCTTCGTCTCCTTTCTTTTGTTTTCTTGATCACCCTGTATAATATATAGGCGATGGCCACAAGAAAAAGTAGACCCATGCTTATGCTAACACCTGAACCAAGGCCAATACACAACGGAAAGTAAGTAGCGATAACTTTATCAAAAGTCAACGATTCATGTCCAAAATATCTGGAATTCAGATTAGTAATTGTTTCAAGGTTTTCATATGTACTTTTTCTGATAATGGAAGCTACTTGATGACAAAGACAGAGAAAATCTGTATACTTCCTTTAACTACAATTGTTATAATCACACTATATCTCCTGCCATTTTTACTTCGTTATTTATTTTTGAAGGCAGAACTTGTCCCAAAGATATAAATTCAGAAAATTCTTAAGTTTTCCGCCTTCTTGCTATATACAATGAATGATATATTTCCATCATCAAAAGATGTAACTAGTATAACTTTTACACAATGTCGAATCAAATAACCATTTCCGTTTGATAAACTAGTATTGTAATTTGATTTAGCATTGATAATTGCAACTGAAGCATATGGAGCCTACAATCAAATAAAAGAGTAAGGATTTTATAAAATGAACCAAATTAGTAAATACAATCTGTTTCGTAAAATTTGACTGAACATTGCAAAAAAGTTTACAACAAAGAGCAGCTTAGTGAATACAAAATTGCTTTTCTATGAACAAAAAAATATGAAAAAAAGGTATCAAAAAAAATTTGATGAACAAAAAAGTTTGGGTATTATTTCGTATCAATTTTCCTTTAATTTTATTTTCGTGAGTCTTAGTGATTTTGTTTCTCATCTGTTGTGAAAATACATAAGTTGTTTTGAGATTTTTTTTTCTTTTGTGTTCATCGAAGGACACATGTAATTGGCAAAAGAACAACTAAAAACCAAGAAATTAAGGAAACAAATACTTAAATAAAACCATACTCTAGTTATGGGTCATCCAATTTGAATCTGAAACAGATAGAAGAGCTTTTCCTGTACTTGGTTTGTTTGGTCTAGTAACACTTACTACTATAAAGCTATTTCAAGTACCAAAGAGCTTGTATCTCAATGGTACCCCTTTATATGAGAAGCTACCCAACCAAATGGTTGTGGGTTCAAGTCCTGCTTAGGACATATGAGATTGATTTGTGGTGTAAATGTGAGATCCTTAAAATTGTCGTTCTAAAAATAATAATAATAATAATAAATAAATAAATAAATAAACTATTTTAAGTTCCTTGTAAATTCTTGTTCAAAAAGAAAGTTATTGAACTTTTTGGAAACTCCTTAAGCTATGGTTTCAGTAAGATTAATTCATTCAACAAATAGAAAGAACTTGCCCGAGAATAGAGTTAATTGCATTTTTGGTCCCTGTGGTATGGCCAAATTGCATGTTTGGTCCCTAAAACTTTAAAAGTGCAAGGAAAGTCCCCATTTTGAAGTTTGGATTGCATTTTTGGTCCTTGGATAAAATAAAATTACTAAAATACCCTTTGTCTTATTCAGGGAAGATAGGGGTAATTTGGTCATTTCACATCAACCAGGGACCAAAAATGCAATCCAAACTTTAAAATGAGGACTATTATTGCACTTTCAAAGTTTTAGGGACCAAACTTGCAATTTGGCCATACCACAGGGACCAAAAATGCAATTAACTCCCGAGAATATAATTAGGACATGAGTTATTTTACATACCAAACTTTTCTCACATACCAAGGGACTCATCTCCACCATCCATCTATAAAGAAAATCAATGGATGAGATTTAAAAGCATTTTATTATTTCACCCATTTTTTATAATTTAAATATCTCTTAAACCGTTTATCATTAAGCGAAAATATTTACACCGTCGCGACGAGCATTTAATTATCTTTCTATAGACGGGCACTTTGATATACTTTCGAAAAAAGAAAAAAAAATCATTTTTTTCACGTTTTTTTCGTTTATTTTACGTTACTGAAATTTGTATGAAAAAAATCATATATGATAAAACACCAAATTGAATATCACATTTGATATTAGTGTTAAATCATATATGATATGTAATATCACATGTGATATCATATGTGATTTTACACTAATATCATATATGATATTACATATCATATATGATTTTACACTAATATCAAATTAGTGTTATATCATATATGATTTTTCAATGCAAATTTCAGTAACGTAAAAAAAACGAAGAAAGCTTAAAAAAACGTGAAAAATACGAAATTTTTTTTTTGTCGAAAGTATATCAAAGTGCCTATCTATAGAAAGATAATTAAACGCCGTCAAAATGATATTTTTTTTTCCCGCTTAACGATTAACGGTTTAAAAGTTATTAATATTTGAAAAAAAAAGATGAAAGTTGATTTTTTATATTGTTGGGATTAATCTCATCCATTAGATCAAATAAAAATGGAGGGTGGAGATTGATCCCTTGATATGTAAATAATCTTTTGTCCTCAAATGATCTTATATCTATAATTAATACGGAGTAGCATAGAAAAAAGACATTACCTAGAATAACACCCAAGGGTGTTTTGCTTTCATTACCTCCAAAACAAGTGAACTTAGTTTGGTAAACAAAGCCATCAATGTCTAATATTTTTCTATGGTAACAGTAACCCCCATTATTCTTGCACCTTGTACACTCTTCTGTAGTGTCATCATCTACTGTAGCTATTCTTGCATTTAGTATTAGAAAACAAACAAATAAATAAAAAAACAGAACCTTGGAAAACAAGCAATATAAATGATAGGAAGCAAACAAATACTTTTTTAGAGAAATAAATACATACCAGCGCATCCATCAACCAAATAAGGGTTTCCTACGCCACCATAGTCAGAACATCTCCAAGTATCCATTGAAGTACCATTACCCAGATCTACTCTACGGCTAGACGTCGGCTTATACCCCTTTCCGCTAAATCCATCACAACAAGTTAATTGGTCTTTATCACGGTCTGATAGGGTCCACAGTAGTGCTGTTGAAACATAAGAGCTGCTGCCCTCTTCAGCAAATGGTTGGCGAGAAAAGCTATCTTCATAGTATAAATCGAACTGATCCACCAAAAAGGCCGACCCACAAGCTCCATCTCCACCCAGCTGACTTTCTAAACCAGTGAAAATCAATTTGTACGACTTTAAATAACTAGGAATTGTTGTTTGGCAACAATTGATGCCATTACATTTGTTTGTATCGATGATGACAGTAGTATTAGTGTCATTGTAACAAGTAGTGGAACACCCTGTGAGCACACTACCATGATTGTCCATCATGACAGCATTACCACAGGACCCCTCATAAACAAATTTATTGTGTGATTTGGAATACAGGAAGGGGCTGCTACCCAGATCCACACTATTGATCACCTGACTGCAACCAGAGAACTTTTGTATATTTACAGTGATTATCTGATAATCCAAGTCAATACCCTGGACTTCAAGGTGGTTGAGTGCAGACAGGTATGGCTTCGAGGAGTTGCAATCAACAGTGTACCATTCGTTGATAGAACATTTTGCACCAATTCCAAAAGGATATGGAATCGTCACGTTGTTTCCACATGTGTCTTTGCACCCTGGCATGGCATATTTCCGAACTCCTGTTTATGTTAATCAAAGGATGGTAAGTAGGCAAAGGTTTAAATATTTTCTTTTTCGACAGAGAAGGATGATAAGATCTATATACTACAAAATAGAAAGAACTGTTTTCGTTTTGTAACGAGTGTTATGTAAGTTTGTGTGTTGCTGCGAAGTTTTAACATACATTTTAGAGCGACATATATTTTATTTTATAGTAAGCGTAAGTCGGATCAATATGATAACACCGTGTTTTGGTCCTGCTTGAACAAATAATTATGGGTAAACTGCATTTTCGTCCTTAAAGTTAGAGATTTTTCCACGCTGGCCACTGAAAGTTTGTATTTCATATGTCCCTAAAGTCGTCTTTTTGCTGCAACCTAACCACTAACGTTTGTTACTTTTGCCCATTGTGTTCCAGTGAGGCTATTCGTCATTTCGCAGTTTCATAATATCCTATTTTTTTTTCTTATCTTATATATCCTTTTCTCTCATCATTTGCTTCACAAACACAAACGCACAAACCCATCACTGCTATTTTTTTACTTTTTTTTTCTTCCTTTCTTTCTACAAATCTGAAAAGTAAACCATCTTGTGTGAAGAAAACTTTATTAATGGCTTTTCATCTATTTTAAAATTTAGGTTCTTAAAGATGTGAACCAACTGATACTCGGGCTCAAAATTGTCAGCCTCTATCTGTTTCTACAACATTCAACAGAATCGAGCTTCCATCGACTCCGGATCCTTTAAATGGTGAATCCAAGAGTTAGAATTCAAGATCCCGTTTCATTGTTTGTGATGTTTCTAAAGTGTCTTGCATTGTTTATGATGATTTTCATAATTATGAAATGAGTAATGCTATTTAGACCTACAACACAAACTTAAATATAAGCTTAATACATAAATTACTTGTACAATTACATTAATTAAGTACATTCTCTCTCCAAATTTTCACCAATCATTTTTTTAAATCAACCAATTAAATTATTAAATTCATTTGTAGGCATGATTATTTGGCATAACAATCATTTTTCTTATGAAATTTATGTATTTGTATTTTGATTATCTTTGTTTTTTTATTTTAAACCACCAGCTTGCACTTATTTTTAATGTTTTCGTCCGTTTTTTTAGGTTTTCGTCCGTTTTTTTTAGGTTTTACTTTGTTTTTTTACATTTTCATCCATTTTTTTACATTTTCTTCTGTTTTTTTACGTTTTCGTCCGTTTGTTTACTATTTGGTTCTTTTTTTACGTTTCCATCCCTTTTTTATGTTTTCGTCTGTCTTTTAACATTTTCGTCCATTTTTTTTACATTTTAGTCATCTTTTTTACGTTTTCGTCTGTTTTCTTACGTTTTTGTCCGTATTTTTACTTTTTTTACGTTTTCGTCTGTTCTTTTACCTTTTTTTACGTTTTAGTATGTCTTCTTAGGCTTTCGCCCGTTTTTAAGTTTGAGTCCGTTTTCGTCTGTTTACGTATGAAAAAGTAAGAAAATGGACGAAAACGTTAAAAAACAGACGAAGACATAAAAACGGACAATAACGTAAGAAAACACACTCAAACGTAAAAAAAGGGACGAAAATGTAAAAAAACAGACGAAAACAAAAAACATAAGAAAACGTAAGAAAACAGACGAAAACGTAAAAACGAAAAACGTAAAAAAAAAACGTAAAAAACGCGGAAAAAACCGGTGAAAACGTGTAAAAGTGGATGAAAAGGTTAAAAAATGGTTGAAAACGTAAAAAAAAAAGGTCAAAAGAGTAAAAAAGTGGATGAAAACGTAAAACGGACGAATACGTAAAAGACGGATCAAGATGTAAAGAAACGGACGAAAACAGAGAAAACGTTAAAAAGCGGATAAAATCGTAAAAAACGGATGAAAACTTAAAGAAAGGAGAAAAATGTAAAGAAACAGAAGAAAACGTAAAAAGGATGAAAACAAAAAACGGACGAAAACAAAAAACGGACGAAAACATAAAAAAACGGATGAAAAACATAAAAAATGGACGAAAACGTAAGAAATCGGACTAAAACGTAAAATAACAAACGAAAACGTAAAAATACAAAGCAAACCATAAAGAAACAGACAAAAACATAAAGAACGAAAACGTCAAAAAACGGACGAAAACGTCAAAAAACAGGCGAAAACGTAAAAAAACGGAGTAAACCGTAAAAAATGGATGAAAACGTAAAAAAACGGACGAAAGCATAAAAAACGAATGAAAACGTATCAAAACAGATAAAAACGTAAGAAAAACGTATCAAAACGGACAAAAACGTATAAAAATGGATGTAACTTGTAAAAATGGACGAAAGCGTACAGAAACGGATGAAAATGTATGGAAACATAAGAAACGTCGTAAAAAAATGGATAAAAACATATAAAAATTGACAAAAGAGTAAATTACACCGTTCTTCCTTACACCGTTCGTCCTTATGGTTGCGAAATGACGAGTATACCCTCATGGGAAAACAAGTTAACGAGCGCTAGTGGGCTCCATTATAGGGAGGGACAAACGGCGCATAACGTTTGCCACTTAAAGCCGAACGGTGCAATTTTTTTGTTCAAAGGACTAACGGTTGCGGTCAACGCAAACCACAAGGACGAACAGTGTAATTTATTTTTTTTTGAATTATCATGCTATTAGTAGTTGAGATGACATTAACTCATTGATACACCATGCTGGTAGAGTGTATCACTATTCACCAATAATATATTTGGACGTATTATATCGACGGGGTCTACCCTTGGACCCTCCTTAGTAGGGGGATACCCTATTGGAACCCTCCCTATGATGTCAAATCATAGGGAATATTCCTTTTGTCCCTCAGCTTTTTTCAGTACAACATAGTTTTTGTCAGTTTCTGTTCCGTATTTCTGACAGTTTTAAGCGTTTGGCTTATTAAACTTTATATTTACTGTTCCGCATTTTCAGGTTTATAGCTTTTTGATATAAACAAAATTATAAAAATAAAAAAAAAATAAAAAAAAAATAAAAAAAAAATTAAAAAACTAGGAGGGTCCTAATAAAAAACTAGGCACCGTCCTAATAACTCAACCCATAAATAACCCAACCCTTCTTAAATATCAATTCTATGATGGGTGCATAGTCTCAATAAGTACGAGAACTTGCATGGAAAGTAAAATGACAAGTCTGCCCAATCAACACTAAGAAATTCAATATAGTGATATAATGGAGCTTTTGTAGTGGCAAAGGAAACAAATCTATGACGGAAGGTGACTGAAGCTAAAAATATAACTACTTCACTCTTAGTTGCATAAGATTTGCTCAAATGTAAGGTGCTTATATAAAACAATTGACTGAAAAATCAATCACTACCTCAAACTTTGTGTCTAGTCAAACATTGCAATTTAGACACACATAGTAACATTTACGAGTGTTTTCAATATTTAAGAGACATTAATATGACCTGATAACTATATGACCCTTGTGTCCCAAAATGAACCAGCCAACCAAGAGATTTCCTTCATATTTTTGGAGTAACTGTTCATAATGATCGGAGAAGAGCTGCTAGCTATGGGTAGTGATTCTTTTAAGAGAGAGAAACGAAAATAATGGTGGTTGTGTGGTTGTAGAGGTTGGTGGTGGTTTTTAAAATTTGAGTTTGTTCTTGATGTTCTTGATAATTTTTTAATAAATGTATATTCAAGAGAAAATCAAAGTGGGAAAGAAGACGAGGGTATATTAGTTATTTCGCAGACTTTTGACCATCACTAACGGGCAAAATTAATGATCGTTAAGCCATAATTGCTAGGTTGCAACAAAAAGACTACTTTAAGGACATACGAAATACAAACATGGTTTAAGTGACCAGCGTGCGAAAATCGCAAACTTTATGGAGGAAATTTGTAGTTTACTCAATATTATTTATGAGAAATAAGAAAGAAAGAAAATATAAAGTATGTTTCATGAATAAGACAATAACATGCGGTGAATTTTAATGAATTATTGTATGTGTTACAATATTAGTGTGTATACTTACGATATAAGTTTAGGAGGCTACTTATAGTTTAGCTCAAACTTAAGGAGGTTAGTCATGTATTAGGAAATCTCTCAACCTCCTCAATTATAGATCCCTTGTTCACCAATGATAAGGGGGTGAGATTTATTTTTACCTTCTTTCATTGCTCACATTTAATAAACATTTGAGTGTAAAACATCTCGTGTATGTGTTGGTGTCACTCGACATTAAGGGATCATAACCCTTTGTCGAGGTCTTGTTGGAGTTGTTCTTGATTCGTGGTTTCGCTTAACAAAATGGTTTGTTAGATTTCTTCCAACAATTGGTATCAGAGCCTTGTTCGAGAAGAACGAATCACACATCGTAGAGAGATCCGAAACAAGATAAATGACTGAACCAGGTTTGGTTCGTTGGTTACTGCGTAGTCGTGGGAGAATTGGCGTTGGGGGTTCGTTAACCGTTGGATTTAAACGAAATTCGAATTGTAGGTTGAAGACACATAGATCTAGGATCTCATTGTAGTAATCTTGCATCGGAGATTCTAGGAAGGAGATATTCGTTGTCGAATTTTGTGATATGGTGGTTGTGTTCTTTGTCGTTTTTGGTTATTTTTTGTCTATTGTTGTGTAGATTACAAGGTTCAAGGTTTCTAGGTTTATGAGTCAAGATTACTTGGTCCACAAGGTTCTTGAAGTTATCTTGCAAGGGGGTGGATCAATTCTCCTAGGGCCATAGAAAATCATTTTCTTTGTCACAAGGTTCTTGGAGTTTCAGTTTTGAGCTTTAAATGTGATAAGGTTTTGCAAGAATTTCAATTTCAAGGTTTTGGATTAAAGAAGGTTACTTGGTGTTAAAGTGTGATCAATTTGAGAAAATGTGTCATTAAAGCAGGGACAGAGCTACTTTGGGTGTAGGGTGGGCCAAGGCCAACCCAAAACTTTCTACAATAGCCTATCTAATATATACAACTCAAACAATTTGGTCAGCTAATATGAATTTGGTCAACCCAATAGATTTGTTACATTTATTATTTATTAAGATATTTTCAAAAAAGAAGATAGAAAGAATGTGTAGTTTAATGGTTATATAGTGTATCACCTACATATAAATTCAGATACTTATTTTTGTGTGAGTTTTATTTCAATTTTTATGACATAAGAAGATTATATATTGATTCGTCTATACTTGGGTTGATTGATAAAAGCATCATCATCCTTATTACATTAGTATCATTTTTCTAGTATTAACAACAACAGTTTTTATGTAACTCATTCAAGTTTAGTGGCTACTTAAATTTGGTCTATTTTACGTCAATCAAAAATAGTTTACTTAAATCAACCAAAACACTGTCTAGCTCGCCCAAGGCATAATATCACATTTCATTCACTATGACGTAAAAAACGGTCTCAAAACATTTTAAAATTCATGACCAAACTTTTGATTGTCATGAGTTTTCTAAAATGAGGCTTCATATTTGCCTTCTCCTTAATCATAAAGTTTACTAGCTACGACTAGAATAAGCTAATTTGTTAAGCAATGTTATTTCGTTGCTCAGAGTGATAATATGCTTTTTGGCCCACCCTTCACGAAGATCTTGGCTTCCTCACTGCATCAAAGGGTTTTCTTTGATCAATTTTGTTCAAGTTTTTTTAGTTAGGGTTCTTTTTTCATCAAAGGTTTGTCGACTAGTTTGTTACTTGGGTTTCAAGTTTCAGGTTTGCTAGGGTTTAATCAATGAAAGATTTACTTCAAAGGGTTTTCAGGGTAGCTCTTGGGTTAGTCGGTTTCTTGTTAGGGTTTTCTACAAGGGTTGATTCAATTGAAGAGTGAAGAAAAATTAATACTTTGAAGGGTTGCACACATGGTACTTATTAGTCGATTTTGGGTGAGGTTTTTCACTAGGTTCAATCGATTTTACAAGGTTTTACGGGATTTCAAGGGTAAAGTTTGACATTTTCATGTTTCGGAACATGTTTTACTTCGAAATTGGTTGGTATATGGATATATTCATAGAGTCTGGTGTAGGTATGGGTTCAACGTAAATGTTGTAGGGAGTTAAGTTTGAGGTGGAACCACAAGAACATCATGGTTTTGAGGTGGAATCTTTAGGGAGTTGTGATCTGGGTGATGGTTCACAGGATTTCCATACTGAAGATTAAATCAACCTATCGGTTTGCACACGAAAGGGAGCAATGTTCAGTACGAGACCCAGTCAAGTATAGAGGTGACAGTAATATGCGTGCTTTAGGAGTTGCTGCAGTGATAAAAGAATATGCACCCGAGTCATTGACTTTTAGGGATGCAGTTGCTTGTGAGGTAATTTCCAAGTTGATGGGTGTAATGAAAGAAGATATGAATACTCGGTCTAGTATGTGTATGCTTAGCAATAGTTTCTGGCGAACTAGTGACGACAATAAAATATATTACATGGAGTTATGCACCAGGTATGTTCATATATCTATTCCTCTATTATATGGTGTTTACTTGCGAAAGCAAGGCTGAGATCTGTGTTACCAAGGTTTTTCTGGGTGAAGCAAAAGAAAATATTCTTGGTATGGAGATCTTCATAACTCAAAGTAGTAATACTCTGAGGGTGGCATGATTCAGGTTTTCCAACGAGATGTTGGTTCAGATATTGTTGGGGGGAAACTCTACGCTGTTGTTATAGGGTGGTTTGCATGGAATCATGATGAAGAAAAAAAGAGTAAGGGGTCATGTATATATGCAATTGGAAGTCATGAGTATCAAGTGGTCTGCACAAGACTTGACATAACATATGCGGATGTGGATATGTTGGATGGGGTTGATCGTGCATTTCGTGGATTCTGACTACGACATGGGTAGATCGATCATTGTCATGGGTAGATCAAATCACAAGGTACAGGTTTATAATACAGGAATGTGCGGTGAGCTGGGAATCTGTATTGTAGCACATGATGGCTTTGTTAGTGGAGTATATTAAATTTACAGGAGAATTGAATGAGGATACATGGCTAAAGGGACTCTCTACAGAGTCAGGTTTTGAGCTAAGGTTAGTAGCAGGTATTGCTACTGGTGCCTAGACGAAGGCGGTCCCCGGTCCAAGGTTCTAGCACTGGTTGAAGTTGTTGCGTATCGGAGAAGACTAACTATCACCACTAAAGTGGAAATTGTTAGAATATTAGTGTAGAAATAGTTAGGATAAAAGTTTAGGGGGCTCAAACTTAAAGCGGTTAGTCATGTATTAGGAAATCTCCTAACCTCCTTAATTATTTTTTCACCAAGGATTAGGATCCCCCCCCCAACCCCGCCTCATTCTCTATAAATAGAGATGAGGGGATGGCGTTTATTTGTACCTTCTTTTTTTGCTCACGTTTAATAAAAATTTGAGTGTAAAATATCTCGTGTGTGTTTGTGCCAATTGACATTAAAGGATCATAACCCTTTGTGAAAGTCTTTTTGGAGTTGTTCTTGATTCGTGGTTCCGCTCTAAAAAACAGTTTGTTGGATTTCTTTGAACACTGATTATCGTTAAACCATTTTGTTAATACAAATAAACCATAAAAACGTTTATTTTATATTTTATGATCTTCTAATGTTTTGTTCATAACAAACGTAAAATCATTTTAAAGAAATAAATAAAATACGTAAAAGCTTTGAGCCAATAGTTTACTAACACATTTTTACTAAACATATAAAATTATCAAAACATGTTTAGTTAAATAAGTAATATAAAACCAAAACCATTTTTCTAAAACACTTACAAAGCAATTTTGTTTACTTATATTTTATAAAAATGTATATATACTTAATATAACTTGTAATGGGTAAATGATGGGTAAAAACCAAAGTCCATAACCCATACCCATGGAGCATGATCCATAACCCATGATCCTTTGCATGACATCATGCATGAAGTCATGTTGGATATTATCTATGATCCATGACCCATGACCCAAGATCCATGACCCATTGACTAGGTACAATGTATCTTGTTGGGTATCCATGATCCAAAGTCCATGACCCATGGTCCATAACCCATAACCCATAACCCGGTTTGCAACCCAAAATACAGACTAGTCTGTCCCAGCAGCCGGATCCCTTAGTTTGCACTGGCCGAATCCCTTGGATAAGGGATCCGCCGGAACCGTGGCAGTTGTAGGCACTTTTGCCTATAAATAGTGAGTCATTTCTCTCTTGCTCACTAACCCTTTTAGACATATCTTCTCTCTATGTTCTAAACCTCTCTAACCTCAGATCCAAAGGATCATTCTATGTAGTTTTCTCTTTGTGTGATTCTCTAGGTTCCTCTTAAAGGCGAGATCACAACCTCTTGAAGACGTGCGAGCTCAAGGTCATGAGTTGCTAAGCTTCGTCATCATCAAGACCACTGAAGTGCATCTTGTTGATAGTTCTTCTCTCCCTCTATTAGTGTATCGAGTTGAAGGCATTGGTGTATAGTGCCGAAAGTGTACATTTGATATGGGGCGTCGATTTATATTTGTGTAGTTTTGGTTAATGAATATTGGTATCCTTTCAAGTTTTGTAAAAAGGAGTTTGTCTCCTTTAGGTTGTAGTATTGGGTAGTAGTTCCTCCTTTGTAATGGAACTCGGTATCTAGCCTTGTACCGGATAAAGTGTAGGCGACGTTGTGATAGGTTTGGTTCTACCTCGTGGAAGAACTCGGTGTCTAACCTTGTACTGAATAAAGTGTAGGCGACGTTGTGAAGGCTTCTCCGCCACATTAATAAGCTTATGTTGTGTAGTGTTTAGAAACTCTCGAGTTGAGTACTCGGGGAGTGGAGTAGGGTAAGGAAGGTGTCCTCGTAGCCGAACCACTATAAATACTTGTGTCGTGGTTTTGTGTTGCTTTACTCTTTATCTCTTTGCATTTTTTATGTATATGTTCGTGTCTATCAATAGCCAACCCACGATCTAAATGAATTGACATAAGTCGATCTAAATACTTTAAAACGAAGTTTTAATCGGAAAAACTATTCAACCCCCCTTCTAGTTTTCCACAATTGGCATCAGAGCTTCGTAACCAAATTTCTTAGAGTAAATTGTACTTTAAAAACTTGATACGATTCATGTATGTTTGAAAACTACAAAGAAGGAAATTTTTTAAAACAAAATTCATGTTTTATTTTTTTTATTTTTTTAACAAATGTTGGATATTGATAAATCATTCTAACATTTTCCTGTGATAAATCTTCATGCTAGTATTCTTCCAATGACTTCGTTCTATCTGAGGAAAAATGAAGTCAACACCCAAAGAAGAATCCAAAGTGACCACAACTTGCTTTTCCAAAATAAGATTAAGTTCTTAAAAGCTCATGAAGTATTTCGCGTCTATGGTTTCTAAACACCATAAAAAGAGAATATAGCAAAGGTGTGTTCTCTTAATTACAATTAGTTGGTCTAAAATGTGCTAATTTCTTGTGGATAAAATGATGGTATATGTTTCTCTCTTATAATAAGCATCTTTATAAAGACTTTGCGTATACTAAATGCTATGTATATATATACATGGATTATGTGTTTGACATCAAAGTCACAATTTTTTAAAAAGTCTCTTTTCATTACTTTCCATCTCAACATATCATCGGGAATAGTATTCTTCCTTGATTCTTCTAGACTTGTAAGCTAGTCAATCTACACTTTTATCGTGAAAAGAAATATTGCTAACTAAAGTCTTGATCCACCATTCCTCGTTCTATTCTCGCATAGAGATATTGTTGCATTAGTAATCTACATCAATATCATCTATCTAATCTTTTGTATCACGTTAAAACGGAATTTGATATCTTTCTTAGTTTTTCTCGTCTCATGGTTTACTTATAACGTGCTTCGCCAAATATGTTTCTTGAGCACGAAGACTAGTCAAATCTTGTATCACATCTATAATAGATGAGCTGTAAGGAATAGAGTAAACCTTGGATAAATACTAGAATAAAAAATTATCATGTTAAATTATCAACCTTACTAAATCTGTAACCTTACTGAACATCCGGATCCTTGATTATAACATGTCAGATCCCTTTTTTCAAGGATCCGGCGGAACCGGCATATCAGCAGACAGATTATGTATTTGGTAATCACTATACATTCTCATCTTTCACTTTCTTCTCTCAAACTCAACCCTAAACTCACTCCTACTGTTCCTGGAGCTTCCTCTTCATCAAATCAAGCTATCCAATCACTTGTGTAAGTTTCATCTTTACTACATTGTGATTTCCAATCTCAAGTTCTTTGTTAAACAATTTTCAAATCCTTAGAGTTTTGATTCAAGTGGGTTTGTCACAATTTGCTATCACATTGTTTTAATTAGCTATCTAAGATAACTAATCAAGGAACAAACATTGTTAATACAAATTAAAACTCATAATGAAATAAAAAAGAATGATGTTTCAAGCAAAATTGTGATAAACCTCAAAAGATTTCTTTTTAAAATTAACACCACATTGTGGTCTTTTGTTTAGGATCAAACATGCCTAGCTCAACCCAACAAGACTACCAAGACACCGCCCACTACATTCCAATGCATCACCGTAAGGAAGGCCATATGCCTAAGGACCGTAAAACATTCAAGATGCTTCAAAAACGTTTCTTCCATGAAGGACGTGTTGTTGAACAATCTTTCATCGATGATACCGACATCCCTCAAGTTTTCTCTAGGATCAACTTCGATTGCCTACTCTACATCAATAAACAAATTTGTCCCGTCTTTGTCCTTGAATTATACAAAATTGTCCGTATCATTAGAAATGATGATGAAACCATCTCTATCTTCTTTGTCATCAACAATCAAAACTTCATCCTAAATCTCATCGAGTTTGCATGAATCTTTAGCATTCCATGCCAAGGTGTGTGTATGTACTCAAGTGACCGGTCCCTCTCCAAACTCAATGATATGGTTGCCACTCACCATGTCTATCTCAATCCTCTTGAGGAACCCGTCACGATAAGGGATGTCGTCTTCATTCAAAGAACCTCACAAACTCATGTCACTCGAAACTCCAAAGTCATTAATCGATACCCATTCCAAATGGAACTCTTTGAGATGTTCCCGTTGTACAAGAAATGGGAATAAATCCTTAGAGAGAATGTCATTTGCTTGGTTTGGAATAAATAACATCCAAATGCTTGCGTTGTCTACATGATCTATTGTCTCATCAATGAAACCCCTTTCAACCTAGCGTACTACATGGTCAAGAGAATGGCAAGTGTCTTAAGAACCGAGAAAATGGTACTTCCTTATGCTATGGTTCTCACTCGCCTAGCAAGATTTGTAAGTGGATTACAACCATATCATATGGCGAATGACCATTTCTTTTGTGATCATATCATGGTACCTTACCGAGGAAGAACAATGAGGTTCATGGTTGATGGAAAAAGGCCACATCCTCCAACCGACTCATCCGATGAAACTGAAGGTGAAGCTAGCAATCCCATCCACAACTATCAACTTGACCCCATTTCATACATTGACTAATTACCCGACATTTCAAGTCCTTCACAAGAATTTCAACAAACCAAGGGAATGTTCAAGTGCATTGCTCACTTTCTCATGGGTAAGAAGAAGAAGTGAAGATGAGACGGATGATTTGGAGGTGATTTGTATGTATAACTTTTAGTCCTATCTTAAACTTGTTATGTATGTTTAAAATAATGTAGTTTTCGTATGGTAGAACTAAACTAATGTCGTGGTGTGATGAAATGATGCGCGCAAAACAGTCAAGCTAAATCACTCAAACCTGCCACTTGTAAATGGCAGACCGTAATCAGCTTAAAACTGCTCAAGCACGAATGCAATTTAAGATCAGAGGAATATAGGGAATTCCTGGGTCGTTAAGTCCCACGGAAGATGAATTGTTGTTTAAACAACTTCAGATGATAGAATGATCACTAAGGATAGTGATCAGTAAGGTTTTGAATGGATAATTACCTAAAGAAAAGATTTACAAATAACAGCGACTTAAATGCAAATTAAGAAAATTAAAAAGTTAAAATCTATTAAATAAACGCTATCACTATTTTTATAGATCGATGAACGTTTATTTTATAAAACAAAATAACTTTAATAAACTAATTTAACTAAAACGTAAACTCAAAATATCTAAAAACGTGATCTAAAATAAAAACGAGCGTTACGTTTAAAAATTACGCTGGAGCGCAAGCAAAAACGTAAAATTATTGAAATAAAAGGCCTACAAGTGTAAAACTAATTTTATTACGTACTATTTGATAAAAGAAAATTTTAGAAAAAAGATTTATATTTTTTTGACTTTTATATTTTTTATTATGATTTAAATAAGATTTTACACTAATTAAATGATTAAAAATACTAAAACTTATGAGAAAAATCTGAAACTTTCACAGAAAATACTTTATACTAATACATTTTTATAAAAAAATACAAAAACTGAAAAAGCTATAAAGAATAAGCTGGAAATAAGCAAAAAGCTACGTTTAAGCTTATTGTGGAAAACGTATATAAGAAATAGATAGTGCAAGGTTTTAACGAGAAAGACCCAAGGGCGCAATGGTTACAGGTACCCCCACTATCATTCCCATAAGGGAGAGGTCTCGTGTTCGACCCTGCCTCTCCTTTTTGTAAAACATTTTTCTTTTTGAAATTTTCTTTTACAAACTTTTTAAGTACATTAAGATAAGCATATTTTATAACTGGAACTTTTTGTGAAAACCAATAATAAGCTCAGTTTTGAGCTTATTATCTTAACATTGGCTTTAAAAGGAAATAAGCAAAAGATATAAAGCCAAGTAGCTTATAAGCCACTCAATAAGCATAATCTAACTAGAAAATAAGATAAGCAACTAATAAAAAGCTAAAATGACAACTGAGGAAGCA
The DNA here is from genome assembly GCA_910596185.1 of Chrysanthemum makinoi. NCBI lineage: Eukaryota > Viridiplantae > Streptophyta > Magnoliopsida > Asterales > Asteraceae > Chrysanthemum > Chrysanthemum makinoi. The sequence continues at coordinate 97,350,728 of OU343218.1, read as the reverse complement.
TAATTACCAAGAAATAAGCACAAAATAAGCCAAAATAAGCAAAATCTATACACTGTTACTCAGTACACTATGGTTTTCTAGCTACTTTCTAGATTAACTTTAAGTACTTAAATAAGCTACAAAATGAAAATAATCACTTGGACTAACAAGCTAACCAACTTAACTTTCTAGAAAGCCATTTTACAAGGTTTAGCTTACACTAATAAGCCCTTGAGAAGCTTATGAAAAACTGATGAACATAGACTAACTGGTATGCTTAGTAAAAATGGACAGAAATGAAAAGCTATAGTAGGCTAGGAGAATAAGCTAAAAATGGAAAATAAGAACTTGGAATCTTGAGACAGCAAGGTAAGCTTCTCAAAAAGCTAAACTACATAAGCTAACACTCACTAATGAGCTCTATAAGAGCTTGTGAAATGGCTGTCAAAACTGTGCACAGGGCATATTACAGAAAAAGGGGTCAAAAGAAGAGTGAGAATAAGCACTTAATAAGCTAAATGTGTATAAAATAATATTTTTCTAATTTTATTTAGCAGCTAAATTTTAATATCCTAAAAGGGCATAAGCTAAATCTTAATATTAAACTTACACTAAAATTATAAAGTTAATTCAAAAACTGAAAATGAGAAATTTGACTTTTATAAAAATAAACTAGTTTGACTTATGTGAACTTATGATCTATTCTAATGATTTATTATGTTATTAAAAACTGTTATAAGATGAAATTAAGCTATGGTATCCATTTATAAGCTAAAATGATTAGATTTACAATCTACAAGTTCAACAGTGAACTGGCAAATTGAGTTATAAGCTACTTTGACTTTTACTTAAATAAGAACAAGATTTATTGCTTGAACTGAGTTGCTAGATTGTATTGTGACAGATATCAGACAAGTATTCCACTATAACCAATCTCTTAACACAGTTTCTACATCTAAACCAAACAACCCTTAAAGAAGCTGTTATGAAGCTTAACACACTAAAACAGATTTTTTAAAGCAAGTAACCTGTTGTTTAACTGAAATTACCATATTTACACATGATTGAGCTAGAATTAATAAGGTTTGATTACTAATAATGGAAAATGCAATTTTCAAAGAAAAAGGCTTACAAAATGTGAGTTCATGCAGAAACAGGGAACTGAGGATTGTAACCAATTCCTATAGCCTCCCAAGAAGCTCTATACCAAATAGCAATCCAAATTTCCACCCCTGCTTGCTTCCTTGTACATTATCCATGATTTTTGAATTTATCACTATTTTCCTTGATTTTTATGAATTTTTCTATTAGAGCTATGAACTGAATTTAAAATGTTTCTGATAGCTTAAACAAGCTACTAGGAGCTTATTTGAGCTTACTTGATCCAAAAACACAGATACAAACACATCTAGATTATCATGAGAATTTAAGGTCGAAATTTCACAATTATAAAAACTTGGTAAATTACTGAAATTGAAACTAGAAATAGGTTTGATATACACTGAAATATGATTACAAATACTTGAAAGCTTTTAAAATAAACTGAAATTAAAATTACACTAAGAACGACAATTTAGACTATACTAAAACTAACTACTACTTTCTCCACTGCTTCTCTCTTGATTTTTATAGATTCATTTTGTTCCTTGTCGACCTCTGATGAAATCCCACCATTTTGTAGCCATTGGATCTTCATATTTCATCCAAATCGTCCAAGTGTAAAATTGGCGGGAAAAGTCTAATGAGCAGGTTATTTGCATTAAATGGGTTTGTTTTGGTGTGGAGGTGGAGGGGGAGTGGTTAACAGGTGTAAAGGTGGAAGGGTTGAGGTGGAAAGGTGAAAACCATGTCTGGTTTTGGGTTAACAGCTGGGGAAGAGATGGTGCTACAGTGATGATGGTATTAGGCGGGTTTTTTTATTTTAAAACTGGGCCGGGTCAAAGTGTTGGATTGGATTGGGCTTATATTAAATATTGGATCCGTTTGGTTTGATAATAACAAGGACCATTATTGCAATTTTAGCAAACTTGAAGGACTGATCTTTCCAATCTACCAAAGCTCTCACAAGGACTAAAACTGCCAAATGTGATTAGTACAAGGACCTATATTGATAATTTCCATTTTTGTAAATCCAGGGACCAAAACTGTCAAGTTTGAAACTTGAGGGACCAAACATGTAATTTTCTCCAAAGTTTATCATAAGGACCAATATTGCCATTTATAAATAGTACAAGGTTTATTTTTGATTATTTTCACTTTTAAAATTCACCAAGGACTATATTTGACATTTTTCAAAGTTGAAGGACTAAAGTTGTCAATTTGTGATTTTTAAACTTTGAAGGGTTTATTTTGACAACTTTTGAATCTTAAGGACCTTAAATGACTTTTTATAAGTTTTTGAATTACCAGAGACTAATTTTGACAACTTTTGTAACTTGGGGGACTAAAACTGCCAATTATGCAAACTTGATACGTTTTTCACCAGATTTTGATGTTTTTGCATTTAAAACATATAAAACACTTGTTTGTGATATTTTCATCATTTTGAAGCATTTCTGAGTGTTTTCAGATGTTTTTGGCATTCTAACAGTATAAAAATGATGAGTATTTAGACACTCATCAATCCCCCACACTAAGATATTGCTAGTCCCTAGCAATGATTTGAAGCTTTAATGGATTTTATCTCTTTACCAAAAGCCATTACTTCTGGAGTAGCCAATTGTTTTGATTCAAGTAAGAACCTTGGCACAACGATAACCAAATGATTTTGAGCAAATCATAAGTGTAACGGTTTGATTTGTCTTTACCAGAAGCCGTACCCTTCTGGACTAGCCAACTCTTAGATAAATTATCGATATTATCTTTGGTGAGCTGATTACCAATTATGGTTTTTCCACCGCCTTTACCACAAGCCATAAACTTGCGGGCTAGCCAACTCTTCACTTTTAGGATATGGTGAGTTGAATACCATACAATTTTGGGCAAATTGCAAGCCATATAAACGGATTTGAGAAATCTTTACCAAGAGCCGTTTGCTCCTGGATTAGCCAATCCTTATGTGGGTTAGACATGGTGGACTGATTACCATTTGTTGTGTTTAGTACATAGTACTTCCACTAAAAAAAATTTAAATTTGGCCATTTTGGGGAAAAAGGGACTAAAAGGGTACATTTATGATCAAATTCGCCAGAATTTCCCCCCCACACTTAGAAATGAATATTGTCCTCAATATTCAAAGTACCGGCTGTAATGCCGAAACTTAGAACATAAAAAGATAACATTACTAGCTAAGTGTAGAAACACAACAATTATTCTCTTTTTTTTTCTTTTTTTTTTTTTTTTTTTTTTTTTAATATTTACAATTTTCATTTATTTTTTTAGATCTATATACAACATGTGGGGCATCTCCCCCACACTAAGGTGGTACACACGGGTGAAAACCCATGTTTAACTACTGTTTTTGATTACCGAGTCGCTAGCTTGACTCGACCCCGAATTAATTTTGTTCATGGGGAAGTAAGTGGAAGAGACAATCTCCATCGGACTTCCATTCAAGATGTTTGTATAAACATTGAAGTACGTGAAAGTTCCACACCGATGAGATATACATAGAACCGGCTCACAAATGGTATATGGAAATGCCGGGGTCAAAGATAATGTCTTCATTCCCGAAGGAGTGAAGAACGGAGAAGCTACGGGATAGGTGAAAAAGAGAAAGAAAGTCATGATAAAGATCATGATTAACTCATCATCACTCACAGGAGAATTCATGGTTTCATGAATTTCATCTTTTAAGCTCAATTGGTCTAGACATATCCCGGGTGTGTCTAGATCGAAGTAGAAATTATCATACTCTGGTAGAGATATGATATGAGTGAGTTCACAGGAGAACTCCTCAAAGGAAAATGATTCATATTCGGGATTGAATTGAGTGAGTTCAATGGGGAACTCCTCAAAAGTGAATGATTCATAATCGGGGAGAGAATTATGAGAATGAGAAGTGGTGATACCACTAATCTTCTCTCCCATATGATCAAAATGGAACGTTTGCAATTCCGGAATAGAATTATTGAACAAAAGTTCACTATCCTCAAAGGGGATAGGATATGAAGTAGGCTTTTCATTAAAAGCCTCGATTCTAGAAACGAGAAGATTAACATTCAATAATGTAAGACGAAGAGCTTCGTCTTGGATTATTTCTTCCTCATTCTCTTCTCCTAAGCTGACAAGCTCAGAAGGTAATTCCCCCACATAACTTATGTCTCCACAAGATAAAGAATAGTCCTCATCGAAATCGAGAACATCTCAATATGAGCATTTTGGAAGACAAGAGGGGTAGGGATATCACACAAATGCTCGAGAATTCCCTGTGACTCTCTTGGGATTGGGACAAGGTCCTCAACACTAGACTTTATGAATTCGTCCGATTCCTTTTCAGGAACAGTGTCAAGAAGCTCATCCCCCATGTTCAGAGTGAGTGTGAACTTCGGGTGTGATAACAGCAGACTGAGGGAGTTGAGAAGGACTAGCAGTTATGGATTCTACAAGTTCCATTATTTCTACTGCTAGTGATTCAGTCATATTCTTTTCTCCCTGCATTTCCACGGATGGAATCTCAACTGATGAACTTGATGAATAAAATTGTAGAATATCAAGGGTATTTCCATCATCATCGTCATCAGGAATGAAATGGAATTGAGAGCTAGATTTGAATGCTTTTGTAGTCTAATTGATTCCCTAACAGTGTTTTCAATGGCAATTTGGGAATCTAATTTAGCAGTCCGTTCCTCAGCTAACAATTCTTCCATGGATTTCTCAAGTGACAAAGCCGACTCCTCCTTAAGTTCTTTTAATAACTCAAGACTCTTCAGTAGAAGGTCTGTCGTAGTTTCATGAGGAGTTGCTTGAATCATTTGGTATTGTGGAGGTTGGTCTTGATACGAAGAGTCGTAATTGTTACAAGGAATTGGATTCCCTGTTTGACAATCCGAGCTAGAGTGAGGACCTCCACAATACTCACAACAGTAAAACTGATGTGGCTGTGAGTCATATGTTTTGTAGTCATAATTGTTATCAGGAACCTGCTCATAGACAAGCGTGTTTCTCGATTGACAATCAGAACTGGAGTGTGAACCACCACAGACTCACATAAAAGCTGCTGAGTCTCACAGAGTGGTAGCTGATGGAATAAATCAGTTGTGTTATGGTAGGAATAGGGATCTTGGTTATAGACAAACCCGTTTCTCGATTCCACCATGTTACAACCGGGCAATTGCCACCATTAAAAGGACCACCACACCATTGACAACCAAGAGGGTGAGGATAAGACATTGAAAGAATCAAATGGTTCTAGAGGGTAAGAAATGAAGAATCAAAAGGGTAAGAGGGTAAAGAGGAATATTTTTGGTATTTTTGAAAAACATGTTATAAAAACAAAGAATGAAAATATTTTTGGTGTTGTTAACACTTTAGGAAAAGTGTTAATGAACTTTTTGATTTTGAAAATTGTTTACAAAAAGGTGGTATATGTGCAAGTACGGGTCTGAAAAATGTTTAGAACACGCTTACAGCCTCCCCGGCAGCGGCGCCAAAATTTGATGCGCGCAAAACAGTCAAGCTAAATCACTCAAACCTGCCACTTGTGAATGGCGACCGTAATCGCTTAAAACTGCTCAAGCACGAATGCAATTTAAGATCAGAGGAATATAGGGAATTCCTGGGTCGTTAAGTCCCACGGAAGATGAATTGGTGTTTAAACAACTTCAGATGATAGAATGATCACTAAGGATAGTGATCAGAAAGGTTTTGAATGGATAATTACCTAAAGAAAAGATTTACAAATAACAGCGACTTAAATGCAAATTAAGAAAATTAAAAAGTTAAAATCTATTAAATAAACGCTATCACTATTTTTATAGATCGATGAACGTTTATTTTATAAAACAAAATAACTTTAATAAACTAATTTAACTAAAACGTAAACTCAAAATATCTAAAAACGTGATCTAAAATAAAAATGAGCGTTACGTTTAAAAATTACTGGGCGCAAGCAAAAACGTAAAATTATTGAAATAAAAGTCCTACAAGTGTAAAACTAATTTTATTACGTACTATTTGATAAAAGAAAATTTTAGAAAAAAGATTTATATTTTTTTGACTTTTATATTTTTTATTATGATTTAAATAAGATTTTACACTAATTAAATGATTAAAAATACTAAAACTTATGAGAAAAATCTGAAACTTTCACAGAAAATACTTTATACTAATACATTTTTATAAAAAAATACAAAAACTGAAAAAGCTATAAAGAATAAGCTGGAAATAAGCAAAAAGCTACGTTTAAGCTTATTGTGGAAAACGTATATAAGAAATAGATAGTGCAAGGTTTTAACGAGAAAGACCCAAGGGCGCAATGGTTACAGGTACCCCCACTATCATTCCCATAAGGGAGAGGTCTCAGGTTCGACCCCTGCCTCTCCCTTTTTGTAAAACATTTTTCTTTTTGAAATTTTCTTTTACAAACTTTTTAAGTACATTAAGATAAGCATATTTTATAACTGGAACTTTTTGTGAAAACCAATAATAAGCTCAGTTTTGAGCTTATTATCTTAACAGTTGGCTTTAAAAGGAAATAAGCAAAAGATATAAAGCCAAGTAGCTTATAAGCCACTCAATAAGCATAATCTAACTAGAAAATAAGATAAGCAACTAATAAAAAGCTAAAATGACAACTGAGGAAGCATAATTACCAAGAAATAAGCACAAAATAAGCCAAAATAAGCAAAATCTATACACTGTTACTCAGTACACTATGGTTTTCTAGCTACTTTCTAGATTAACTTTAAGTACTTAAATAAGCTACAAAATGAAAATAATCACTTGGACTAACAAGCTAACCAACTTAACTTTCTAGAAAGCCATTTTACAAGGTTTAGCTTACACTAATAAGCCCTTGAGAAGCTTATGAAAAACTGATGAACATAGACTAACTGGTATGCTTAGTAAAAATGGACAGAAATGAAAAGCTATAGTAGGCTAGGAGAATAAGCTAAAAATGGAAAATAAGAACTTGGAATCTTGAGACAGCAAGGTAAGCTTCTCAAAAAGCTAAACTACATAAGCTAACACTCACTAATGAGCTCTATAAGAGCTTGTGAAATGGCCTGTCAAAACTGTGCACAGGGCATATTACAGAAAAAGGGGTCAAAAGAAGAGTGAGAATAAGCACTTAATAAGCTAAATGTGTATAAAATAATATTTTTCTAATTTTATTTAGCAGCTAAATTTTAATATCCTAAAAGGGCATAAGCTAAATCTTAATATTAAACTTACACTAAAATTATAAAGTTAATTCAAAAACTGAAAATGAGAAATTTGACTTTTATAAAAATAAACTAGTTTGACTTATGTGAACTTATGATCTATTCTAATGATTTATTATGTTATTAAAAACTGTTATAAGATGAAATTAAGCTATGGTATCCATTTATAAGCTAAAATGATTAGATTTACAATCTACAAGTTCAACAGTGAACTGGCAAATTGAGTTATAAGCTACTTTGACTTTTACTTAAATAAGAACAAGATTTATTGCTTGAACTGAGTTGCTAGATTGTATTGTGACAGATATCAGACAAGTATTCCACTATAACCAATCTCTTAACACAGTTTCTACATCTAAACCAAACAACCCTTAAAGAAGCTGTTATGAAGCTTAACACACTAAAACAGATTTTTTAAAGCAAGTAACCTGTTGTTTAACTGAAATTACCATATTTACACATGATTGAGCTAGAATTAATAAGGTTTGATTACTAATAATGGAAAATGCAATTTTCAAAGAAAAAGGCTTACAAAATGTGAGTTCATGCAGAAACAGGGAACTGAGGATTGTAACCAATTCCTATAGCCTCCCAAGAAGCTCTATACCAAATAGCAATCCAAATTTCCACCCTGCTTCAGCTTCCTTGTACATTATCCATGATTTTTGAATTTATCACTATTTTCCTTGATTTTTATGAATTTTTCTATTAGAGCTATGAACTGAATTTAAAATGTTTCTGATAGCTTAAACAAGCTACTAGGAGCTTATTTGAGCTTACTTGATCCAAAAACACAGATACAAACACATCTAGATTATCATGAGAATTTAAGGTCGAAATTTCACAATTATAAAAACTTGGTAAATTACTGAAATTGAAACTAGAAATAGGTTTGATATACACTGAAATATGATTACAAATACTTGAAAGCTTTTAAAATAAACTAAAATTAAAATTACACTAAGAACGACAATTTAGACTATACTAAAACTAACTACTACTTTCTCCACTGCTTCTCTCTTGATTTTTATAGATTCATTTTGTTCCTTGTCGACCTCTGATGAAATCCCACCATTTTGTAGCTATTGGATCTTCATATTTCATCCAAATCGTCCAAGTGTAAAATTGGCGGGAAAAGTCTAATGAGCAGGTTATTTGCATTAAATGGGTTTGTTTTGGTGTGGAGGTGGAGGGAGAGTGGTTAACAGGTGTAAAGGTGGAAGGGTTGAGGTGGAAAGGTGAAAACCATGTCTGGTTTTGGGTTAACAGCTGGGGAAGAGATGGTGCTACAGTGATGATGGTATTAGGCGGGTTTTTTTATTTTAAAACTGGGCCGGGTCAAAGTGTTGGATTGGATTGGGCTTATATTAAATATTGGATCCGTTTGGTTTGATAATAACAAGGACCATTATTGCAATTTTAGCAAACTTGAAGGACTGATCTTTCCAATCTACCAAAGCTCTCACAAGGACTAAAACTGCCAAATGTGATTAGTACAAGGACCTATATTGATAATTTCCATTTTTGTAAATCCAGGGACCAAAACTGTCAAGTTTGAAACTTGAGGGACCAAACATGTAATTTTCTCCAAAGTTTATCATAAGGACCAATATTGCCATTTATAAATAGTACAAGGTTTATTTTTGATTATTTTCACTTTTAAAATTCACCAAGGACTATATTTGACATTTTTCAAAGTTGAAGGACTAAAGTTGTCAATTTGTGATTTTTAAACTTTGAAGGGTTTATTTTGACAACTTTTGAATCTTAAGGACCTTAAATGACTTTTTATAAGTTTTTGAATTACCAGAGACTAATTTTGACAACTTTTGTAACTTGGGGGACTAAAACTGCCAATTATGCAAACTTGATACGTTTTTCACCGGATTTTGATGTTTTTGCATTTAAAACATATAAAACACTTGTTTGTGATATTTTCATCATTTTGAAGCATTTCTGAGTGTTTTCAGATGTTTTTGGCATTCTAACAGTATAAAAATGATGAGTATTTAGACACTCATCATGAAACATGAATGTTTCAACAAAAACTATTAATTAGGAAATTTTACCGCTTTTGATCTTATATCAAAATTTGGTCGTTGTCTCATTTGCTTGCTCATATGTTGTTTATACATGCCATACTTACTATGCTTTACTTGTATACATATATACTTACTGTAGAAATCATTGGTTTCAAAATTCGATATGTGGAACTAAATCTCGCACCCTTTCTGTTAAGGATTCTGTCTCAGACACCTGATCCCTTGGCTATAACTAGCTGGATCCCTCAAAGGAAGGATTTGTGGGATCCGAGTAAACAAAAGTTTGATTTAGGCCTTTTTGCATCAATTCAACCTTCCAAACCTTATTGGACTAGTTGAACATGCTATATTCGGATCACTTAGGTTTTCCTTAGGCTCAATTGATCCCAAATTCACTCATAGATGACTTAAGATCACATCCAAGGTGTTTTTGATGAATCATTGCTTCAAAACTTACCATCTTTCCGCTCCAATGTTTATACATTGTTTCTCTCATCTCAAAACACCTAGTTTGATATTTCTCTCATTTTTAACAAATTGATTTGACTCATTTTAACCTTAAAATGCTCTAAAATCTTGTTTTTCATTTCTTGTGATTTTTAAAGAATTTTCTAAATTGTTCCTTAATCACCATCTGGTTTTTACAACCATTTACCATCCTCAAAACTCTTAGTGTCATCCATTATCACTCATTGGTGTTTCTAAAACTCCACTCTTTCCATAAAAGTCATCATTGGCTATTCTCACTCATTATACTTGGTCATTTAAGTCTTCTACCATTTAAGACACCTTAGTGGACCAAATCACTCAGGATATGTAGGTACTAGACCTTGCTAGAACCCAATCATTCCTTTTTTTAGTTTCTGATACCCGGATCCCTAGCTTAAAACTAGCCGGATCCTTCAAGGGAAGGATCTGTTGGAACCGGCTGCACAGAAAGGTTATTATCACTTGATATAATCATTTCAAATCCTTTTAGTTAATCTAAACACTCCACATTGTCTTAAATGACTCCCTAGAACAAAGCAACACTGTAGTTGACTCTTATGCATGCAAATCATTGCAATTTGAAGAACTTTAGTGGTTTAGGCTTTAATTCACTTGCCTAATTTCTCCTTTTATAAACGACTTGTGTTTGTGCTTCTAAACCACCATCCAAACACTCATTCTCAGTAGCAAAACTTCTTCTTTCAACCTTTACCTTTTACCATCTAACCATGAGAAAAACACCTAGTGCGAACTCATCAACCAAAAGCCCTCCAAGAAAAATTGCTCGTGTTGTCCATGAAGTCTCATCAACCGAGTCATCACCAAAAAAACTCCAAACATTGAAGTTCCTCTCCAACCAACTCTACCCAATAAACCAACTCCTCAAAGACTTGTTCCCATCAAACAACCTTTGCCAAACACCACCATACTTTCAAAACCAAACACTCCCACCTCAACTAAAACAACCAAACCTTCACCTCTAGAACCTAGAGTTCTATCCTTCACCACACCTCACTCATCTCCAAACCTATACTCTCTAGAAGATTTGCCACCTAGGCCTTCTCATCCACCACCATTGCCCACATTCTCATCAATTGAGAAAATGGTACCACAACAAACCTCAAATTGATACTTCTTTGCCTCTACCACCAACACATATGCCACCACCTTCATCCTTTGTAGAACCACCACCTTCATCAAACTTACCTTTACAAAATTCTCCATCCTTTGTGGAACCTCCACCTTCTTCATCAAAGTTACCTCCACAAACTTCTCCATTCTTACCACCACCATTTCCAAGCCATGACAATGATTGCTATCATTGTCAACATGTCCAAGGATTAGTCCATGAACTACGTGATAAAGTACGTTTCATGTTCTATCACCTTCTTGAACGTTTTAATGAAGTCAACACACCTAACTGTCCCTAAACCTTGGAATGCAAGCACAAGTGGTGTTCTTTCTAGTCCTAGTCGCAACTTAGGTTGTTAGGATTTTTCTTACTTTGTTACATGTGTGTATCATTTTCTTAGTTTTAGAGAATTGAAATATGTGTATCATTTCTCTCATTTTATTAAATGAAACTACATGTTTGTATGTTATATAGTTATGTGAACATGTTTGGTACAACAATACATGGCTTACTTGGACTTTTACGTAATTATTTGTGTCTACGTTGCTGCTACTAAGTTGCAGGTACCCGGATACCTCAAAATTGTCTTGACGGATCCCTCAAGTGAAGGACTCAGCAGAACCGGGTGGACAGAAATACTTTTGAGCTAACTTTAAAGCTCGTTTGCAGGAAACAATGCACCATATACTTGTTTTCAAACATTTGTTTTGTAGATTTTCAAAATACACATGGAGACTTTGATGCCCTCAACAAGGGGGAGCTTTTCATCAAAGCAAAACGTTGCAAAATACTTGCAATACACTCATTTAGTCTTCCTAACTACTTAACGCCCTCATCAAAAAGGAGCATTCGTCAAGGGAAAGCTTTTCGTCAAAGCAAAAACGTTGCAAAATACTTGCAATACACTCGTTTAGTCTTCCTAATTACTTGAAGCCCTCACCAAAGGAAAGCATCCGTCAAGGGGAGCTAAAATGAGACTCTTTTCTTACTTTACTACTTCTTCACTCTACACTTCTTTCTCTAAATATTTCTCCTCTAAACTTCTTACCTTCTATACTCTTTTCATAAAAATCTTTCTAAATCTTTCTATTCTACTATGTGTTAGTTTCTTTTCGACACTCTTTTTGTTTCAGAAAAAAATGGGAGAAGAGAGTAAAAACTCCAATTCAAAATTTTACGATTTTTTTTTACTTAAAATAATTTTATGTTTTGTCATCAACAAAAAGGGGGAGATTGTTAATACAAATAAACCATAAAAACATTTATTTATATTTAACGATTTTCTAATGTTTTGTCGATAGCAAACGTAAAATCATTTTAACAAAATAAATAAAATACGTAAAAGCTTTGAGCCAATAGTTTACTAACACACTTTTACTAAACATATAAAATCATCAAAACATGTTTAGTTAAATAAGTTATATAAAACCAAATCCATTTTTATAAAACACTTACAAAGTAATTTTGTTTACTTATATTTTACAAAAATGTATATGTACTTAATATAACTTGTAATGGGTAAAAACCGAAGTCTATAACCCATACCCATGGAGCATGATCCATAGCCCATGACCCATTGCATGGCTTCATGCATGAATTTATGTTGGATATTATCCATGATCCATGACCCAAAGTCCATGACTAATGATCCAAGATCCATGACCCATTGACTAGGTACAATATATCTTGTTGGGTATCCATGATCCAAAGTCCATGACCCATGGTCCATAACCCATAACCCCGTTTGCAACCCAAAATCTGGACTCGTCTAACCCAGCATCTGAATCCCTTAGTTTGCACTGGCTGGATCCCTTGGGTAAGGGATTCGCCGGAACCTGGGCAACTGTAGTCAGTTTTGCTTATAAATAGTGAGCCATTTATCTCTTGCTCACTAACCCTTTTAGACATATCTTCTCTCTATATTCTAACCTCTTTAACCTCATATCCAAAGGATCATTGTATGTAGTTTTCTCTTTGTGTGATTCTCTAGGTTCCTCTTAAAGTCGAGATCACAACCTCTTGAAGACGTGCAAGCTCAAGGTCGTGAGTCGCTAAGCTTCGTCATCATCAAGACCACTGAAGTGCATCTTGTTAATAGTTCTTCTCTCCCTTCATTAGTGTGTCGAGTTGAAGACATTGGTGTATAATGCAAAAGGTGTACATTCGATATGGGGCGTCGATGTATATTTGTGTAGTTTAGGTTAAAGGATATTGATATCCTTTCAAGTTTTGTAAAAAGGAGTTTGTCTCTTCGGGTTGTAGTGTTGGGTAATAGTTCCTCCTTTGTAATAGAACTCGGTATCTAGCCTTGTACCGGATAAAGTGTAGGCGACGTTTTGATAGGTTTGGTTATACCTCGTGGAAGAACTCGGTATCTAGCCTTGTACCGGATAAAGTGTATGCGACGTTGTGAAGACTTCTCCGCCACATTAAGGAGCTTGTGATGTGTAGAAACTCTCGATTTGAGTACTCGGGGAATGGAGTAGGGCAAGGAAGGTGTTCTTGTAACCGAACCACTATAAATACTTGTCTTGTGGTTTTGTGTTCTTTTACTCTTTATTTCTTTTCATTATTTATGTATACGTCCATCTATCAATATCCAACACACGATCTAAATTAATTGACATAAATCGATTTAAATATTTTAAAACGAAGTTTTAATCGGCAAAACAATTTAACCCCTCCCCTTTTAGTTTTCCACACGTTTGTCACTTCATTTGATATGAAGAGAAAAAGACCAAGTGAATGATGATCTTCCTAATTATTAAGAGAGATTGGGACACTCGAATTGACGAATGAATGGTGGTTCTACTTCAAACATGATGAAAGTCAACATAGTTATAATACAAACAACGTTTGTCTCTAGTTTTTTCTTTTTCCTCTTTCTTTTTTAATCACTGGTCTTGAGTGAAGGTCAACATTTAAAAAAAATAAAAATAAAAATAACCTGAGTCTATCAAAAGTGGCTATTACGATGTATTTATGGTAGATACGCAACCGTAAAAAATTACTAGTGTGATACTGTTATGACGATGCATTATGTAATGCATGTACGATTTAATTAATCAGAATTGTTCTCAAAATGATAAAGAAAAGTTTCATAAAGTAATAGGATTTGATGAATTGTCTCATAATTTGAATTAAAATCTAAAGTCATTTGCATATATATCCCTCCAAAGATGCAAAATTGCATATATATCCTTTGCATGTATAAAAATCATTATATTATATGAATCAAAAACTTGTAAGAAGGATATATATAGAACTATTCATCTTTGGAGGGATATATATGCAATTCCCCCTAAAATCTATTACAATTTGAGTAGTGATTGACATTCCTAATTGGTATACTTAATTTTATGCCTAAAACAGATCATCGTACACTTGTCAAGATCAATAACAAGTTTGAAGAGAGAGAAAGTATGAAATACGTGTGTCTAATAATGACTAAATTAAACATAATATTGGGTATATGAATGAGGCATCCACATAATTTCTCATACAATTTTTGGTCCATTTTGACCGTCGTTCCTAAACGTTAAACATTCTAAAAGTAAATATTATAAGGTATTACTCATTTTTTAATTAGATAACAAACTTACTTTTACTTTCTTTTTCAAAAATTAATATTTTTTAAACCGATAATCTTTAAGTCAAATAAATTATACTATCGCAACAAGCATTTAATTATCTTTCTATAAACGAGCATTTTGATATACTTTAAAATACCTTTTTTTTCTTTGTTTTTCTCACGTTTTTTTTTTTTTCTTTTTTTAGTTGTTGAAACTTGCATCAGTAATCACATGTGATTAATTACTAATTTAAATATTCGAATATCCAAACATGTAATAAAATGAACATAACTTTTTCTGAAACATTTTAAAAGTTTCACCATTTTTTACCTTTGAAAAATAGACATTTATAGTTTTTCAACCATATATAACACATTATGTTTCTAATTGTAGATTAGTCCAGTTAATTTATCAAAGTTGGATTAAACAGATAAATTCACATGTGATTTTAACCACACGTAATCTCAATAACATGTGATTTTTACTGCATGTGTTGTTATCACATGTGATTATAGAAGTTTAACGAATGAACTACTATAATATATATTCGAATACAGTGTGTGATATATAATTGGAAAGTCATGAATGTGTGCTTTTCATTGCAAAATCAGGAAATGTTTTTGATTTATAGACAAATACTTATGTTAATTTAATACAGATATTTAGTGTTTGAACAAACCACATGTGATATGTCATGTGCATTTCAATATCGAAAATAAAACGTGAAAAAAACGACCAAAAAATAATTTGTCAAGAGTATATCAGCTCGTCTATAGAAACATAATTATCTGCTCATCGTAACGATATAATTTGTTTTGTCAAACGATAAACGGTTAATGAGATGTTTAAATTATAAAAAAATTAGGTGTAATTGAATTTTTAATTTAAATATTTATTAATCTCCTCTTTTTTCTCAAAAAAAAATAAATAAACGGTTGAGAATTGTCCATTAATATATGAGATAACTTTAATATGTAAAATAACTCATCTCTTAAATTAAAACTTGCACATTTTTCTCTTTAGTGAATACTATAAAGGTTAGAATTGAATATTTATAAAACGATAAACTAATTCTAAGTTTAGAAGTTTTAATGAAAATTAGTTGCAACAAAATCTTTAATCTCTATCTCTACTAACTAAAAAACAAGAGAAAAGTTCAAATGCTTACTCTTATTTTGATGCTTACCAAGAGACAAATCTCCACAATTCATTTAGTTTGATCTAATGGTGGGGATTAACTTAAGATTTAATAAATAAACCTAAGTCAATGTTTTTTCTTGTATTTTTGTCTTTTTTTTTCTTCACATTTTTTTTGTCTTTTTTATTATTATTATATTTAAATTCACGTTTTTTTCTTAATTCTCTTTTTTTTTCGCTTTCATAAGTTTTCGTCCGTTTTCATATGTTTTCATCTGTTTTCGTCCGTTTTCATATGTTTTCGCCCGTTTTCTTATTTTCATACATTTTCATACGTTTTCGTCCGTTTTCATACGTTTTCGTCTGTTTTCTTATATTTTTGTCCGTTTTTAAATGTTTTCGGCCGTTTTCAGATGTTTTTATACGTATCTAAATATCACAAGTGATATTTTGAATATCACAAGTAGGGGTGTCAGTAGGGTCGGGTTGACCCGACCGAACCCGAACCTGATAAGGCTTATCGGGTCGGGTCAAATCGGGTCTAAAAATCTTGTCGGGTTGTTTTGACCTGAACCCGATAACCCGATAGTGTTATCGGGTCGGGTTAGGGTTAAGAAAATAACGCTATCGGGTTCCTGATAAGACCCGAAAATCAATTTTCCATTTTTTATTTATTAGAATATCTGTTAATGTTGCATTTTGTCTAATGAATATTCTAATTGTTTATGTTGCATCTGTGTTTTGCCTGTTGTTATCAGTTTGTCACCATATATATTCAATTATTAAATGTTGTATGTTCATTACTGTTACAGCAAATATATTGCAGTATTGCACACTGATAAGCATAT
Organism: Chrysanthemum makinoi; assembly: GCA_910596185.1. Lineage (NCBI taxonomy): Eukaryota > Viridiplantae > Streptophyta > Magnoliopsida > Asterales > Asteraceae > Chrysanthemum > Chrysanthemum makinoi. Next base: position 97,334,204 of record OU343218.1, on the reverse strand, counting down.
AACCACATTTGTTTGTATACTTTTTTAAACCATAAATATATTGCAGTATTGCAATATGTCGAACAAGTGATGTTAGGAAGTAACATTTTGGTTAAAATCTGTCAAATTAGACCAGACAGTTATATCCAATTTGTAAGTAATACGCTTTTATTATGTGAACAGTGTGCATAACTTAACCCGACAACCCGACCCGACTTAACCCGACACGATAAAACCCGAACCCGATAACCCGATTACTTATCGGGTCGAGTTGCGGGTGACTTTTTAAAAACATAAAACCCGACTCAACCCGACCCGACAAACCCGATAACCCCGATAACCCGACCCGATAACACCCCTAATCACAAGTGATATTCTGAGATATTCACAAGTGATATTCTGTGATATTCAGAATATCACACAAGTGATTTTCTAAATCTCACAAGTGATTTTCTAAATATCACAAGTGATTTTCATATAATGTTTCGTAACATGAAAATCACAATTGATATTCAGAATATCACAAATTGATATCCAGAAAATCACAATTGATATTCTGAATATCACATAGTGATATTTAGAAAATCATAGAATATCACTTGTGATAGTCAGAAACGTAAGAAAATTGATGAATACGTATGAAAGCGTAAAAACACGTTTGAAGCGGACGAAAACGTATGAAAACGAACGAAAACGTATGAAAACGAACGAAAACATATGAAAACATATGAAAACAAAAGAAAACGTATGAAAGCGAAGAATAAAACGCAAACTAAAAAAACGTGAATTAAAAAAAACGTAAATTTAAAAAAAAAAGTAAATAAAATAAAAAACGTGAGTTTAGAAAAAACAATGTGAATAAAAAAGTAAGACAAAACGACAAGAAAAAAAAATAGACTTAGGTTTACCTTTTAAATCTTAGGTTAATCTCAACCATTAGATTAAACTAGATGAATGATAGAGATTCGTCCCTTGGTAATCATGAATTTGTGGGTAAGCAAAATAAAGTGTCTCAAAAAAACAAATTTAACTAATCTTGATAACTTAAAAGTTCTTAAAAAAGAGTTAGTGGATTCCCAAAAATACCCTTTACTTAAAATAATTAACTTAAATATTTTAGGTAATTAACTTATGGAAACTTTGCAAATAAACGGTTTAAACTTTGCCGATACACGAAAACTTTGCCGATACACAGTTTAAACTTTGGACCCAAATAAAACTTAGTAACTGTGACTTTGTTAACAAGACAATACACGGTTTTAACTTATGGAGATAACGTATTTGATATTGTGCATGTGAATAGGGCTGAGCAAATTGAACAGATCGGACCGACTGAGATCGGACCGGACCGATCACATTCGATCCGGTCTTCGGTTTCGGCTTTTAGGTTAATTCGGTCTTGGTCTTGGTTGGTTTGGTCCGGTCCGGACTACAAACCGACTATTTTGCCTTGTTAGATCGGACCGACCGACGGACAGACCGAGTCCGGACTGGACCGGACCGACAACATACGGTCTGGTCCTCGGTCTCGGCTTTTGGACTAATTCGGTCTCGGTCTTGATCGGTCCGGCATAATGTAATACTAAAAAACACACAAAAAGAAATACATGGTTGCATCATGTTGCTTCAAGGGTCACACTAAAACCACAAGTTCGCAGTATAAATTACTTGTCGCTATATATCGTCGTTTTATGCGGGTATTCATCTAGTTATATATAGAGAGAGAAAACCATTTGGTTTAATTATAGTACAAAACGAGTAACATGATTTCACTAAAATACCTTAAAGTAAAAAATAAATATAAATGTTTACTTCTCACCTACAAGTCGTGATCTCTAAAAAGAGGAGAAAAATAAAAAGTCTAAGGGTGCGTTTGTTTTGGGGTGTTGGTTTCAAAGATACGGATTTCAACTAATAAACAACGTTTGTTTTAGGTATATGGGTATGCACACCAAACTATATATTGAAAATAATATATTATTATATATAAACAAATATATAATTTAAATAATTTTTTATTTTTTCCCTCATCATTTTTTTTCAAACCATATCAAATCCAAATCCGATTCTAAACTCACCCATAAATCAAACGGGCAAAAGTAATCACATGGTGACAAGTGTTTCCTTTTTCTTTTATTATTATTATTATTATTACTCTTAACTGAATATCATGGTCTAATTGATAAACACTTTAACTATTTTTTTAGAGTAAATTACACCATTCGTCCTTGTAGTTTGCGTTGACCGCAGGGTTTCGTCCTTTGACCAAAAAAGTTGCACCGTTCGTCCTTAAGTGTGAAACGTTATGCACCGTTGGTCCTTTGACCAAATTGACGTTAAATTTGACCGTTAAACACCCTCATGTGCGAGTCACATGAGGGTAAATTAGTCTTTTTTTCTTTCTTTGACAGCGCCCCCCCCTTTAAAACCACACTTTCTCAAACACTTTACCATTTTTACCAAACCCTAAAACACACTTTCTCCTTCTCCTCCTCTCTTGCGCCCGACTGCAACCACCATCACCACCGCGCGTCACCCATCACCACCACCACCAACACACTAACCTCGCTCTCCTCATCAATTCTACCTACAACACGCAGCGCCACCACCATCATCACCACCGCCACCTAAACCACCACTCACGCGCACCCTCTTTAAGTGTAATGAGAGATCGGGCCGAAAAGAAGGTGAGAAACAAGTTTTGACTCGTTGGTGACTCACCGAGTCACATATACATTATTTTGGTTCGGGTTAGGGTAAAAAAGAGTGGAAACTAAGTTTTATTAATAAAAACGTGAATAGAAAGTTTGGTATCGTGTCGTGTGTGTCGGGTTTGAATTGTTATAGTTATTATTATTATAGTTATTTGAGTTTGATTCAAATATTGGAATGATTCATGGGTTGTTGTTGTCGTTGTGATGGTAGCCGACCCCGAGAGGTCCGATTGGTTTATTATTGTTTTCGTTGATGGTAACCGGGACCAAGATGTTCCGGTTGATATTGTTGTTGTTGTAGCCGAGAGAAACCAAGACCATTAGGGTCTGTTTGGTTCGTTGGTTGTGGCCGAGGGTAAGCGAGACCAAACAAGGATCCGTTTGGTTCGTTGGTTTGTAGCCGAGGGTTAAACCGAGACCACTAGGGTCTCGGTGTTGGTTTTGAGATGAGGATTATTGTTGACGTTTATTGTTGGGTTGAAATTTCAAAAACAAAAAACTTTTTTGGGTTTTAATCCTTTTAATCTTTTATAAAAAAAAAAGTTTATAAATTTTGTTACTACTAGATGATAGAGATGTGAAAATTTTTGGGAGCGGCGGTGGTGTGTTTTTTCGGCCGGCTAGGGTTTTCAAGAGAGGGAGAGAGAGAAAAGTGGTGAGGATGATGAATGGTTGTGTTTGTATGAGTGTTTGTGTGTGGTCTTATCCACATAAACTACACCGTTCGTCCTTGCACCGTTCGTCCTTATGGTCTTGAAATGACGAATTTACCCTCATGTGCAAGTCACATGATGGGTTTTTAACGGTCAAACTTAACGTCGTTTGGTCAAAGGAAGAACGGCGCATAACGTTTCACACTTAAGGACGGACGGTGCAACTTTTTTGGTCAAAGGACGAAACCCTGCGGTCAACGCAAACCACAAGGACGAACGGTGTAATTTACTCATTTTTTTATAAAATTGTTGAACAACGTGATCTAATCGATGAATATTGTGATGTTGTTCATAAAAAAAATGACTTGATTAACAAGACTAATTGATGAACAATACTAACTGATGAATAACATTGATGAACAAAAACATCAATCTACCTTTTGTTCATCAATTTTATTCAGCAACATACTTTGTTCATCAATGTTTTTCATCATTAACTTGCCTCTACGCCATGAACAAATTTTCACAAACTTTTATTTGACCTTTTATTTTTTCATAATTATTTTCAAATAGAAAAAAATTGCCCTACACAAAAATACCTTGCGTCCAAACCTCATCCTATATCCCACCTCTCGATCTCAATAACTAAAAATGTGGTACACCAATTAGTGTATTTAAATCTACTTTTATAAGAAAAATCTCTCTTAAGAATTTTATAAAACACATTGTGTGAACTAAATATGTTTAAAATGACATTTCACTCATATCATATCGGATTTAAATTTTACATAATTCAGCCTTTAAGTTAGACAAAATTAGGACCGAAGATGCCGAAAATTTCAAGAAAATGAATATCCACTTAAAATCTTAAAAAAATATGTTTCAATTTATATATCAAAATTCATACAAAATTAGATAGAATTAAATTCTGAAAATTTTGTTGAAATTGTTTTTTCATAAAAGTTTGTTATTTAAAAGTTATAACAATTTAAAGTTTGAGAGTGAAAATTAAAAAACTGGTCAGATGACCAAACTGCCCCTTTGATCGAAAATATTGAAAAAGTGAAAGAGGAGTGGAGTGGTTGATTTTAGATGGATATGATCAATACTTTAGATAATCTTGCAAAATCAATGGATATGATTACTTTTTAGCTTTTTTAATTTGTACCGACTTTTTAAATGCACGTCTATCCACAAGTTAAAATTCTTTTCAAATTTCCTTTCTCATCTTTTTAAAATTGTATTAACTTATATTAATTAAAATTAGTATAACTTTTATAACCAACTTTTTTTTGATCTTTTTGACCGACTAATTAACATGCTCCGTCACACAGACTCAAACCATGTAAAGTTCTCTCTTTTCGAAGGTTAGTTTTAGCCGTTCAAATTATTTACAACTAGCAAAATTGAACTTAAGACATATATATATATATATATATATATATATATATATATATATATATGTGTGTGTGTGTGTGTGTGTGTGTGTGTGTGTGTGTGTGTGTATGTATGTATGTGTATATATATATATATATATAGAATCTAGATCAAATAAGATCAAACTTAAATTTGTTAAAATGAGATCAATCTAAAATTTGACAAGTGACACTCTTCTTATAACAAAATAATTTTTTTATTAGCTACAACTAAAAATGTTAAAGTTTTGATAGATTTCCTTTTAAAATTTACGAAACCTAGGTGATACACTTTGATTAGAAGTGTAATGTGTATCGGGTTTTTGTATGTGTATCAGATTTTGGAATATTTATTAGTGTAATGTGTATCAGGTGTATCACTAATTCAAACTCATGTATCATTTGGTTATTAGTTTCTAAAATGTTAATTTGTATTAAAATATTATTTTTTTGTGTATGATTGCTAAAATTCTTTTTTATAAATGTTTTAGTGGTTTTTTTACATTTGATCTTATTTTTACAACTTTAAGTTTGATATCACATTAACCCTCCCCTATATATATATATATACCGTT
>OU343218.1:97251622-97328768 GCA_910596185.1 Chrysanthemum makinoi | reverse complement strand
CAAGGTTTTAACATAGGGACCAAAACTGCAAAATCTAGAAATACAGGGACCATAGGTGCAAATCTGAACATGTGATCCAAGGGCCTTTCTTGTCAATCTTCAAATAATCAAAGGGCCACTTTTGCCAAATCTGAATCTTCAGGGACTAAAGTTGTCATTTTGAGAAGTGATTGTCCAAACTTGCAAATTCCTTTCCCAGCCTCGGCTTTTTTTTGCATTCTTCTTCTCTCGTCTCGGTTTTCTTCGCTTTTGGCTTTCTTTTTGTCGTTTTGTCATATCCGTACCTGCACATGCAAAACTCAAGAAACACGCAAATGTTAGCAATAAACGGCTCTTTCTTGGTTATTTTGGGTCAGTTTTGATAAACAAAAGATATGTGTTTAAGCACATATCAATCAGCGTCTGAAAAAGCTATTAGTTCAAAACCAGAATCCTCCGGATACCATATTCCCAAATTAATGGTTCCCTTGATGTATCGGAGGATTCTTTTAGCCTCAAAGAGGTGGGTTTCAGTTGGTCGCGGCCGATAACGGAGCAAATATATACAAAAAAACAATATCAGGTCTATCGGCAGTTAGATACATGAGAGACCCAATAATACTTCGGTACTTGGTAGGGTCAACCTATTTCCCATGCAAATCGGCCCGTCGCTTTCTTGGTATGTGCCATTAGAGTGGTATAGGTATCACAGTTTTGCATTCCATTTTTGTTTAAAATTTCAAGGGCATATTTGGACTGACTTAAGAAAATACCACTGGGTGATTGATGAACTTGCAATCCAAGAAAGAATGTAAGTTCATCCATCATGGACATTTCAAAGTGTTTTTTCATAAGTTTTGAAAAAGCATTTTAAATGTGTTGACCCAAAAATGATGTCATCCATATAAATTTGAATGATTAAAATGTGAGCCCCATGATATTGTATGAAAAGAGTTGGGTCGACCGAACCTTTGACAAAATTGTGAGATAAGAGAAAGGAGGATAACTCATCATACCATGCCCGAGGGGCTTGTTTGAGACCGTAGAGAGCCTTATTCAGTTTGTAGACGTGATTAGGGAACTTTGGATCAAAAAATCCTTCTGGCTGGCTAACATATACCGTTTCCTTCAGTTTACCATTAAGAAAAGCAGTTTTGACATCCATCTGATAAACGGTGATGTTCATGTGAGCCGAAATGCGAAAAACGTGCATGACCTCAAGACGAGCAACCGGAGTGAATGATTCTTCAAAGTCAATACCCTCTTCATGTCTATAACCCTTAGCTACCAGACGTGACTTATTTCTGATTACGGTTCCTTCATCCAATTTGTTTTCCAAATCCATTTGAGACCAATGACATAGACCCTTGTTGGTCTTTCAACCAGTTCCCATATTTCAAGACGTTTGAATTGTTTGAGTTCTTCTTGCATGGATTCAATCCATTGTCTTTGGTCATCGTCTTTAATGTTTTTAGGTTCGATTGGCAAGGCAGTGAGTGCATAAATGCAATGTTCACCGCCTCGTGTGAAGACGCTTAGTTACTAATCTGGTTGATTCGGGTTACCAATAATGTTCATAAGAGGATGGTATTTCGTCCAATGATGTGTGGAAGGTTGATGTTGATATACATTCTGCAGATTGGGAGGATTCAAATGGCTTCTAGATGATTTCGCAACATCGGGTGTGGCAGTTTCATTAGCAAACAGATTGAAGAACGCATTTGGATCATAATCTGCAGGTGGGGGTACTTCATTGTTCAGAAGATAATCAATTGGTTCGTCATTGGATGCAGCTTTGTTCGATGTTGTTGTAGAATCAACGGTGGTGCTTCCTCAATAGTAGTTGTTGTAGCGATGTATCGTATTGGTTTATGATCGTTGGCAAGTGGAAACATTTGATACATCTAGAGCACGTTCATCAATATCATCACTAAACAGAGGAGCAAACAACTTTTCCATTTGTTGACGAAAGTCGGAGGCTTGGTTCGATGATGGGGTTTGGGGAAGTTTAGCGATTATGTCCGGGTTCCAAGTCGTTATGCTCGAAGCCATTTGTAAGCTCATCGAAATTTGCATGAATCGTTTCCATAATCTCCTTGTACGCGATTCCGATCCGGTAACCCTTAGAGTTTTCACAATATCCAACAAAGACTCCAATGTCAGCTTTGGCTTTGAGCTTACCAAAGTCATCACGATCATTATTCAGATAACAAAGGGATCCAAATACATGAAAGTGTTTGAGATTCGGTTTACGGTTGTGGATAAGCTCATAAGGTGTTTTGTTATGGCGTTTAGTAATCATTGAGCGGTTCTGAGTGTAGCAGGCTGTTAGGATTTAGTAAATCCAGTTATTAAAGTGTCGGTCACCTCAATTATATGTAATCGTTAGAAAGCTCGTAGACGTAGTTATTTAAAGTTAAGTAGTATTTAGTTAAGTAACACCGTGGAGGACGGACGGGGTCTTTACCCACTGTATGCCTGATCCACAGCCCGTAGGTGGCGATTTGTGTAAGACTATAAATACTCTCTACCTCCCAAGGTAGAGGGTTGGAGCTCATAATAAGATTTTCACTTTCTCTCACTAAGTTCCCAAACCTCTAACTCTTTCTCTCTCTAAAAACTAATATTGTACGCCTAGATTGTTTATGGTTTAATGTGTTTGTGAAATCCAATATGTTACAAATGGTATCAGAGAGCCATGGTTTGATCATCTCTCTTACATATCCTTGGATTTCTAGTGGTTTTAGATGGTTTTTGAGTTTGAAATAGTTGAGTGGTTTTTTGCATAATTTGGATCATTTCATGTGTTAAAGTTTGAATTTTGAGTGTACTTTAGTGTTTAGAATCATTGTAAGTGTTAAAGTTTGAATTTTGTGGTTGGCCTTGTTTTAGATTGAAAAGTGTGTTTTTGAAGCTTTTCTACCTAGCGACTTGAGTCTCGGAGTTGTTTTCATCATAGCGACTTGCTTTGTTAATTTCCAGCGAGTTGTAGTTGAAGTAGTAGCGACTTGAGCCTAGCAACTTGTCTATTGAGACAAGTTCGACAAACAGATACAAGTTAGTGGAAGTCCCACTCTACGGCTATTTAGTTGGGTTAGCGACTTGTCTCTATTGTTTCTAGCGACTTGTTCTTATTGATCTTAGCGAGTTGACATTAGCGACTTGGATACTTAGCGAGTTGCTCTTTAGCGACTAGTCTGCCTAGCAATTTGGTGCTTTAGCGACTTGTGTTCAGCGACTTGTGCTTAGCGACTTGATTCACAACGACTTGAGGTTTAGCGAGTTGCTACTTAGCGGCTTGGTGCTTAGCGACTTGGTTGATTTTTTGTTTCTAATACGGTTTTCTCTTGATTTAGTAAAATCTCGTGAAATAATCTATTTCCCGGTTTAATCATAGAGTTATAAAATCCCGTGAAATCTGTAAACATGTCTACCAACGTACCTACAATCATCTCCACTGTTGTCGAGGATGTTCAAGCAGCTGGTTCAGATACTCGTCCACCCATGCTTGACAGAATTGACTACGACTCTTGGGCTCAACGAATCAGATTATACTATCTTGGAAAGGAAAATGGGGTCAACATTCTCAAATCCATTGATGAAGGACCGCATCAGATTGAGACTACAAGAGACATAATTGATACTGCAGCAGATGGAACCATGATCTTTGGATTGGACGGACCAAAGACGTATGATGAGCTCAGTGATAAGGAGAAAAAGAGATTCGATGTGATATCGGGCTTCAAACATTATACTTTAGGGTCTTCCAAAAGATATCTACAAGCTTATCAATCACAACACTAAAGCCAAGGCTGTTTGGGATAATGTCAAAATGCTTCTCTCGTGTTATGAATTAACCAAGGAAGACAGAGAATCACAGCTGTATGATGAATTTGAGCACTTTAATATGAAACCAGAAGAGAGTATCTATGAATACTACGTGAGATTCCACAAGCTTGTGAATGATATGAGGAATATCAAAATGACTATGCCAAACATTCAGTTGAACTCAAAGTTTGTGAACAACATGAATCCCGAATGGCACAAGTTTGTCACCTCTGTGAAGCTAACTAAAGGATTGAAGAACACCAACTATGAGCAACTGTATGCCTTCCTTCTCCAGAATGAGAGACATGCTATGTTTGAATGTAGGATTCTCGAGCAGTTCAAATCTAGCGGGGAGAAACCGTTAGTCAAATGACTCAACAGCCTTCTACACCAATGTTGGTATTACTACCAAAGCTTCTCAAGTCATACCCACGGGTAATGGTAATCACAAACTCATTCCTGATATGAGGTTCAAGCAAGCGATCTGATCATGGGACATTTCATTAATCAACTAGCTCTTATGGTTAAACAAAACTTGACCCTCAATCCACATACCAACAGTCTTCACACTAACAATGAGATCGAATCGCATCCAATCTACACAATCATGCTTGTTGTCGAGATGGAAAGATTATGGGGCAACCAGTGCAAGGAAGCGATATGAACAAGGGATGGTTGAAGCGAGGTTATGGTATGGGTAGGTAGAGGATATGTGGTAAATCAGAATAGGGGAAGGAATGGGAATCAAGGACAAGCAAAGCCGATCAAGTGCTACAACTGTGGTGGTGATGGACATATAGCTAGAAACCGCACATCTCCAAAACGCCCACAAAATGCGAGTACTTCGGAGATAAGATGCTACTTGTGCAAGCTCAGGACAATGAAGTTGTGTTGGATGAAGAGGAGTTGTTGTTTCTTGCCGAGGGCAATGCCAAGACATATGATGTAGATGTAGATGAGCGACCAATTCGGAGATAGGTCATAATCATCAGAATGCCTTTCAAGTCGCCGACCGTGATGTATACGACTCGACGTCGATGATGAACCTATTGCACAGACAATTTTCATGGCTAGCATTTCTCCAATGGTCTCTCCAAAGGTCCCTCACCACGGCAAGTCGTCCATCCAAAGAAACAATCATCTCGAGGTATTAAAACTATATGATATCATGTTGATCAAAAGATACATGATAAAGTTCAATCGCAAGAAACCGGTGACTCGGATATTGCTAATATGGGCAATGATAATATTGTCCCATATGATCAATATGTGAGCCAATGTGAGAGTGTGATTGAACCAAGTGATGTATCTAATGCAAATCAATGATGACTATATTTTTGATGATTACACCGCTAGTGTTCTAATGATTCGCCATCTCTCGAACTTAATGCCTATAAAGAACGAGTTGCCATTTATGAACAACGTGCTAACTTTGAGTTAACTACCCGCGAGCGTGAGATGGATGACCAAATGCATAATTATTAGAAAAGTAATTTTAGGAAAAATACTTAAACAAGAGTTAGATTCCTTAAAAGAAAAGCTTAACAAAACGGCTAAGCAAAAACAAGAACTTCAAGAAAATGTGAAAGTGCTTAAACAGGAATTTAATGCCAAGGAATCAAAACTTTTAAATGAATTTTCCAACCTAAAACTTTGAAAAACAAACTTGAAAACAAATTGCACGTACAAGGAAACACCATTCTGATCTACACATGATCACTAAGCATAGAGTTCTAAGTGACAAACATAGTGTTGCGTTAGTTGATGAACCAAATCCTAAGGCGTGTGTGAAAGCTAGAGAAGCACAGAAGATAATCTATGATGGCAATGAAATCCTTAAGCCTAGACATAAACCTAGTTACTTGAGAATCTGAGGAAGATAAACAGGTTAGAAGAAGTAACTAGAAAGAAATTGGATGAAAAGCTTAAGAGCCCTTTATGCATAGAAAAGAAAATCAGCTATAAACACCCAACTATGCTAAGGATAACTGGATTGCCTTTAACAAGTTTAGACCTCAAACACAGCTGACCCCTGAACAAGTGTTTTGGAAAAAGGACATGGACATGAAAAAGCTGATGAGTTTGTTGAAAAGAATCCCCCATGTAGGAGAATGCTTCATGCCACTTGTTTATCCCCAATACCCCAATGCATTTAGTTCCTAGATCTATTCCCACTAAAAGCAAGACCTTAATCAGTCAATATGTAATTTTTCAATTATTTGTTGATTTTTAGAAAACTTGTAAGAAAGGATCACACAATCGGGATAGCTGAAGGGAAAGGGGTTTTGAGCAAACTAAAGAATGCTATTTAACTAAGGTCATGCCTTTCTTTAAACAATTAAAAGGTCAATTTGAGAGTCTTAAAAATGGGATGGATTAGATATTAAAGAAATGGAAAAGGAATTTGATGCAATGATAGTTGAGGTTAGTAACCATGGCGAGAATTAAAATATAATGAGATTAAGAGGAAGAACTTGCATACCTTGAATGAGAATCTTATTTCTGAATGTATTACTCAAGATGTGTTTTACACTGCTACGGATTTTTCCATTAATGCTTCTCAATTTCATGAATTATCTGTTGCTCTGAAAGTCTCCCATGATCGTGTCATTGAGCTTGAAAAAACTAACTCTAAACTGCATGATAAAGTTGAACAGGATGATCATGATAACCTGGTAAAACAGTTTTCTAAATTGGAAGTTGAGCATCTTGCTTTACAATTAAAATATCAACATCTAAAAGAAAATGTTAAAACCTCAAATATCAAGACATCCTTGGATGCTCCTGAATTTGATGCAGTTTTTGAAATTAGCAAACGTGATGAACAGATTCGAGCTCATTGTAACAAGATCAGAAAATTGAGAACCCAAATTTCACAATTAAAGGGTGAAAAGAACAATGTGACAGGCTCCTAAATGCCTCCTCCTTTAGATTCTCGAGTTCTCGAACTTTTCATCTTCAAAACTTGGTTAATGTTTTACAAAAGGAAAATGAGAGTTTTCTAGAAGAAAATGAAAAGGTTAAACAACACTTTAAAGAGTTATATGATTCAATGAAAGTCACTCGTGACAAGAACAACAAAAAAGTAATGTCTTTACAAAAGGAAATTGAGAATCAAGTGTCGGAAAAAGGAAAATGCCACTTGTCTTTAATAAGAATGTTGCATCAAAGTCATCTGATTGCAAATATACGCAGGATCATTAAATATATTCCTCCTCATCTTAGGAATAACGAACTTGCATTTCATAATTATATTGCTCGTCTTAAGGATAGTCTTGAATGTCTTCGTGGGATTGTAGAAGAGGACTTCATAAATAAGCCACTTGATAGTGAAATTAGGTTTGCTTGCATTTAAGCCAAACGATCTCAAGAGATATTAGAATGTTTAATAGCAACATGTCCTAAATCCTTAGGTGCGAAGGATAAAGCTGTGATGCCTTGTTCCATGCCTAGTGCTAAGTATACACACCATTCGATGCCCAGCATTAAGAAAGTGAATTTCACTGTGCCTTCAAGTAGTTCGATCCCGACTTCTAGTTCAGAATGCAAAAGTAGCAAAACCAACTAATGTTCCAATTCCCTCTACAGGAGTAAGAAGTGACACCAAAGCAAGCTGGTCAAAGCCTCAAGGCAACACAAAGAATGATAGGACCTTGCGTGCTAGGAATGTTCAGTGGAAGAAAGTAGAAGATCACCTTAGGGAGAATTTGAATAAAATGAATCGTGTTGATTCTAGTGTTAGCTCTAAGCGTATTGTAATTAATGCGAATTATGCTACTTTTGGCAAAACATGTAATGATGATTGTGTGGTTTCTGTTACTAATATTGAATGTGGTGTGAATGATTTGATTAATCTTTGTTAAATGCCCAGTTAAAATTGTTAATGTTAAGAATAAAGTTAAGAAGGCTAAAAGGCAAAGCGCTAAAAGAAAGTTAGAAAACGGAAACCCACAGAAGAAAATTTAGTAATATAGGTTATCAATGGATACCTCTTGGTCATAAGATTAGTGATTTTGCCCTAAATTATCTAGATCAATGCCCATTAGGAAATGGATGCCTATTGGTAGAACTATTACTTTAAGAAGTGAACATACTTTGAATAGGTTTAATTCGGACACTAGCACCTTGCATCTATTCCTCGATGATTCCATTGTTTCTACTTACGATGTGGGTGTTCCAATCATTTGTTACTAACCAAATGGAACCCATTCTTGCATGGGGATCCCAATTATCCAGTTATCCATTCTTGTCTGTTCAACTGCAGATCGTTCAAATCATTTTGTGGTACTTGACTCGTTTGTTCCAAGCATATGGACCGGAGACCGTCGCTGCTCATGAACTTCGTGAGTAAATTCATCGGAACTGTGAGATTCGGAAATGATCATTTTGGTGCTATTATGGGTTATGGAGATTACATGGTTGGAGATAGTGTGATTTCCTGGGTATATTATGTTGAAGGTCTTGGACATAATCTATTTTCTGTCAGACAATTTTGTGACTCGGATTTAGAAGTGGCCTTCAGAAAACATACTTTCTTTGTTAGAGAACTTGATGGTGTGGAACTTCTCAGAGGAACTCGTGGTTCAAATCTATACACCATCTTTATCGAAGATATGATGAAATCTTCACCCATCTGTTTGTTGTCAAAGGCTTCCAAAACTAAGTCATGGCTATGGCACCGTCGTCTCAATCACTTGAACTTCGGCACCATTAATAACCTTTCCAGAAAGGATCTTGTCAGAGGATTACCCAGATTAAAGTATGAAAAAGATCATCTTTGTTCAGCTTGCCAATTGGGAAAAAGCACGAAATATGCCCACAAACCAAAACCCACAAACTCAGTAATGGAAGTTCTTCATACCCTTCATATGGATTTGTGCGGACCAATGAGAGTGCAAACGATAAATGGGAAGAAATACATTCTAGTCGTTGTTGATGACTACTCTCGATTTACTTCGGTAAAGTTTTTGAGGACAAAGGATGAAACTCCAGATGTCATCATCAAACTTATCAAACGGCTTCAAGTTCGACTCAACAATACTATTAGAATTGTTCGAGCAGAAAATGGCACGAGTTTGTTAACAAAGACTTAATTCGGTTTTATGAAAGTGTTGGAATCAGTCATCAAAGAAGTGTTCCACGAACTCCTCACCAGAACGGTGTAGTTGAAAGACGAAATCGAACTCTTGTGGAAGCCGCTAGGACAATGCTAATTTATTCAAAGGTTCCAATGTTTCTATGGGCTGAAGCCATTGCCACTGCTTGCTACACCCAAAATCGTTCTCTCATACACACATCTCATGGAAAGACTCCATATGAACTTGTCCACAATCGAAAACCTGGTCTATCATACCTTCGTGTGTTTGGTGCTTTATGTTACCCAACTAATGACGGTCAAGATTTAGGTAAACTAAAAGCTAAAGCGGACATTGGAGTATTTGTAGGATATGCATCAAACAAAAGGATACGAATCTACAACAAGAGAACCCGAAATATCATGGAAATAATTCACGTTACGTTGATGAGTGGACCGGTCAAATGGCTCCGGACAATCCAGTTATGGACCGCATTTCAACCTTCATCAAGTAGTCCTATCGGTTCTACTCTTGTTTCAAATCCCTCACCAAAGAACTCCTTATGTACCTCCTTCAAGATGATTTGAAGAAATTATTTGATCCAATGTTTGATGAACACTATGAGCCAAGTGCTAATGATCTGTCATTTCCATCAACAGAGGTCGTTCCTATCCCTCAATGAAGTTAACCCTTCGTTTCAATGTTATTAAGTCAAGAAGCCTGCTGGCGATCACTCTGTCTCATCAACAAATCATCAATCATCGAGTGTACATCATGGAATTGTTTCTGGTACTAATGATGGAGATAATCCCTTTGCTACTCACGAAGATGCCCCATTTGAAAACATATTTGCTCCGAATCATCATCGAACCATCTTCATCGGTAGAAATCGACTCTGCTACTTCTGTTCCTCAACAACAACCACATGAACACCTTAGAAAATGGACACATGATCACCCATTGGACAACATCATTGGAAACCCTTCTCGTTCAGTATCCACTCATCGACAACTTGCAACCGATGCCTTATGGTGCTTCTTCAACTCTGTACTCTCAAAGATCGAACCAAAAGACGTTAAAACTGCTATGAATGAAGACAGATGGTTCAATGCCATGCAAGGAGAAATTCATGAGTTTGATCGACTAGATATATGGGAACTAGTACCGCTCTGACCGTGCTATGATCATTGCTCTAAATTGGATCTTCAAAGTAAAACTTGATGAGCATGGTGATGTATTAAAGAACAAGGCTCGATTGGTTGCAAAAGGATACCGTCAAGAGGAGGGTATTGACTTTGAAGAATCATTTGCTCCTGTTGCTCGTATCGAGGCAATCGGAATCTTCTTGGCTAATGCAAGTAAGAACATGGTAGTCTATCGATGGATGTAAAGCGGCTTTACTTAACGGTGACCTTAAAGAAGTCGTATCGTCCACCAACCCGAAGGCTTTGTGAATCTAGAGCATCCTACTCACTTCTATCGTTTGAAGAAGGCTCTTTACGGTTTGAAGCAAGCTCCAAGGGCATGGTATGATACGCTATCAAAGTTTCTTCTATCTACCGGATTCACCAAAGGAGCAGTTGATCCGACATTGTTCACAGAAAGTCGCAAACATTTAATTCGCGTTCAAATCTATGTTGATGATATTATTTTTGCCTCGACCGACCCCATGAATGTGACCTTTTTCAAATGAAATGGGTTTCAAATTTCAAATGTCTATGATGGGACAAATGTCATTTTTCTTGGGATTACAAATTTCACAAAGTCCCGGAGGCATTTTTATAAATCAATCTAAATATGCAAATGAGATTTTAAAGAAATTTGGATTTCATTCTTGTGACCCTGTTGACACTCCCATAATAGAGCGTACTAAACTGGATGAGGACCACTCAGGGATCATGGTAGACCAAACAAAATATCGTAGTATGATTGGATACCTGATGTACCTCACAGCCGATGAGACCGGACATTCTATTCGTTGTTTGCATGTGTGCTAGATATCCGGCTAAGCCTACCAAAAAGCACCTTGAAGCGGTTAAACGGGTCTTTCGGTATCTTCAAGGAACCATTAATATGGGACTTTGGTACCCGAAGGACACTGGTATGTCACTAACGCCTATGCGATGTTGATCATGCAGGATGTCAAGATACACGTCGAAGCACGTCGAGGTGCTCGCTTTTGGGTGACAAGCTTGTGAGCTGGTCTTCAAAGAAACAAATGAGTACATCTATTTACTCTACAGAGGCTGAATACATAGCCATGTCATCTTGTTGTGCTCAAATCCTATGGATGAGATCCCAATTATCGAACTATGGCTTTGAATTCAACAAAATCCTCATCGCGTGATAATAAAAGCGCCATTGCTATCTCATGCAACAACGTACAACACTCAAGAGCAAAGTACATCGATATTCGACATCATTTAATCAGGGAGCAAGTGGAGAACGGTGTGGTGGAACTCTATTTTGTGAGGACAGAATACCAATTAACAGACATCTTCACCAAAGCACTTCCTAGAGAACGTTTTGAGTTTATCCTTCCACGACTTGGTCTAAAGAGTCTACAACCTGAAACACTCAAACGTCTTCAAGAGGAAGACGAGGAGTAAAGGTCTTTCTTCATCCATCTCTTGTAAATATTTATTCGAAAAGCAAAATACAAAATTACAAAACCTACAAAAAGAAAATAGAAAAATATAAAACGTTCAAAAATCCATAAAAATTTGAAAATCTTGAAAATTTTCAAAAATTATTGTCTTTTTGTCATATATTTTTTTCCGATTCGATAATATCTACGGTCTTTGTGTTGTCACTCAAAGAATGACACGGGTCTTTAGATGTTGTTCGAATGTTTTTTTTTTTTTTTTTTAAATCAAAAAATATTTTTGGGAGAAAAGTGAAATAATGGTTTATTGTCATTTCAGGCAGTAACCCGCTTTTCAAAGAAAGAACAGAGCCATGCTTTATCTTAAATCTTCAAACCTGATGCTCTGATTCTAAAAATAAATGTTTGTCGTCAAAAGGACAAATGTTTCCTTTCAAATATTTTTCCTTCAAGTGATTCTTCTGAAAAATATTTGTCATCTAATGAAAACAAAATTGCTTTGAAAATACTTCGGACTCTACTTTTGAAAATCATCCGGGCTTTTCATGTATCAAAGTCTCTAACCTTCAATCAACAACATATGTCATTGATTGAGGGGGAGAATGATTTCAAATCAAAAAGAGTATTTTTCAAACAATTAGCACGTAATCGAGAAAGGTCTACTCTTGCATAATCAAAAAGAACAATGTTTTACAATATTGTATACAATTGGTACAAGACCTTTGTTATTATTATGTTTTCAAAAGATAGTCAAGCATGTTTAATCTTTGGAGTCTAAAGTCTCAAACTTGATCCTTATCGGTTAAATGTTTCTCATAATCAAGTCACATCTCCCCTCAAAAGCTTTCAAATTCAATTTAAATCCACAGAGATCAGAAATCTCAAATGATTTGAAAATTGTGATCGGGGGAGAATTTGTGATTTAAATTGGATTTAAACGATAATTGATAAATGGTTTCACAAGTGTTTAGCAAGCTTTCCTCCCCGCATGTGCCAAACGATTTCAAAATTTTCCACGCACATGTTGAGGGGGAGCATCTTTTAAACCACAAAGAATTGAAACGTGATTTATTTGTCTCTAAGTGCAGGTTCCTTCTAATATGTGCAAAACTCTTTCAAACTTCGAGGCACATATTGAGGAGGAGCAAATTTATGAAAACCTCATCCTTCCCCAATATGCTTTATCTACTTGATTTGATCAGGGAAGTGATGTTGATATCTTTTAGAAAATGGTAATCAAAGAAGTTAATTCTTCCTCTTGCCTCCGTGTGCCAAAATGATTTCAAATACAGGATGCACATGTTGAGGGGGAGCTCTGTTTCTAAAAATATCAAAAACAATTCAAGTACAAAATGCTTTGATAATATATCACAAGTATCTGAATTGATTTTCAAATGGTTTTCAATTGATTCCAATGGCACATGAACAATACCAAATAGACCGACCAAATTTACTTTATGTATGGTAATATAAGGATGATAAGGTTAGGTATTTGTTCCCATGATCCGCCAAAACCGGAGGGATCTACCCAGGGACAATCCACTAGATAGTGTAGAAGTCCATAGGTATTATGAAAAAAGGAGAAAAATGAGAATAAGGGAAGAGTGCGGACTGAGATAGAGCTAGAACTGGAATAAACCCAACAATGTTCTAGTTATGAAGTTTCGGTAAGCACTGAAGGGGTTGAAGAATGAAAAAGAAATGAAATGAGAAAAAGGTGAAAAGAAATAGCCCTCCATTTACTCAACCTTAGGGCAGAAATCGGGTTCAATACATATGCTACTGGTGGTTACCAAGGTAACGCCGGTATTGAAGACAAGGCGTCATGGACCCAGTGACGCACTCCACTAAACTTCCCAAGCTACTCAAGTTCCTCTTAAAAGGACTTGTTTCATTCTCACAGGGAACCTACATAATCTATCGACTTTCTCTTAGAGATTGTTGATATTGAAAAAGGAGACCCTCTCCCTAGTCTCCGGCATAGGTGCCAAATGTGCACTATTGAGTCTAGAGCCACGAGATCATCAAATAAATTTCTTTAGGACACTGTCATTGAAGACTCTCTATTTCACACAATGTGGAAAGAGAGTTTATATCTTATGAGTCCTACGCATTATCCTTGTGGTATTGCCAGAACATCTGAGTGATATGCAAACATATTCACAATGAAGATGGAAAGCCTTCTGGAGCCAACACCATACAAGCTCCTGGTGGGTGGCATGTGAGATCTATCCAATAGATCAACCATGTGACAAGCGAACGAAACAATGGGGCGATTCATAATTATGAATCAATCCGTTCGGATATGGATTGACGGATACCTTTGAAAAACCGGTCGTTTGCTGTTAAAACTCTTTTCTTTAGCACATCGACTATGTACTCATATTTCAAAATAAAAGGTGTTTATGATTGATAATTGATTTTCATTAAAACCTTTGTTGTATTGCAAAAACAATTTCTATTGAGCTGTACACGATTGTTTTTCAAATCTCTTTTCATCAATCGATGAATCTCAATTACTGGTTCACTCACTCGTGTTGTCTTCTTTAAGACGTTCGGTTTGAGAAAAGCTAGAGCGACTCTGAAACCTGTCAAGGAAATTCTTGAATTATACGATCACGTACTTGTCGATCAACGGGAACCGTGGGCGTGTACCTCAATTCAACGAAAGTGATCAAAGACACTTTCGTGCGCTTTATTGCTAAGCTGTTTTATGTGTACACCCGACGCGTTCGGTGATCGTAATGGAGAGGTCGATCCATAGCCGCATGCTCACACAACACATTCATTTCAAAAGAAATCATGATTAGTGCATTCCATGCTACGCTCGCCAATATCATGAATCAACGAAAGCTTCGCTACTCGATGAGAAGAAATCATGATCCCGAATGTGAGCATGTCGGTCCAAAAGTCACAACATCACATAATACCAACACCACAAAGGATGATTTAGAGATTTATGATAGGCGATGATATCAAACCGGCTCAAAACTCATTATCCGTGGATCGTTAAAGACCTCCACTAGAATTATCCAAACAAGCGGAAAATTAAGAATCAAAGACTACGAGCTAATGAGCAAAGAACTTAATCGAGAATCCAAGAACAATCTAATGTAATATCTGTTTTGTATTCATTGTAATTTGATGTGACCTCCCTTAGGGGGAGATTGTTAGGATTTAGTAAATCCAGTTATTAAAGTGTCGGTCACCTCAAGTATATGTAATCGTTAGAAAGCTCGTAGACGTAGTTATTTAAAGTTAAGTAGTATTTAGTTAAGTAATACCGTGGAGGACGGACGGGTCTTTACCCTTGTATGCACGATCCACGCCCGTAGGTGGCGATTTGTGTAAGACTATAAATACCCTCTACCTCCCAAGGTAGAAGGTTGGAGCTCATAATAAGATTTTCACTTTCTCTCACTAAGTTCCCAAAACCTCTAACTCTTTCTCTCTCTAAAACCTAATATTGTACGCCTATATTGTTTATGGTTTAATGTGTTTGTGAAATCCAATATGTTACACAGGCAGTTGATACGGCTTCAGCCCACAAGTAATCTGGAAGTTTAGCATTAATTAACATTGTTCTTGCAGCTTCCACTAACGTACGGTTTCGTCTTTCAACAACTCCATTTTGTTCTTGTGTGCGTGCAATTGATGTTTGATGCTCAATTCCCACTTTCTCATAATATGCACGAAGAGTTTGGTTCACAAATTCAGTTCCTTTGTCTGACTGTGTTCCGGAGCTGAACTTGAATTTTCGTGAGAAAGGTGATGATCATCTGTGGAGCTTGATCTTTACTTCGAAGAAAATAAACCCAAGTCCATCTTGATTAGTCATCTACAATTACCAAGATGTATCGTTTGCCGTTAATAGTCTGCACACGCATTGGGCCACACAAATCCATGTGAAGAAGATGAAGCACATGCTGAGAGCTATGTTCCACCTTTAAAGAAAAATGAGCACGAGTGTTTTTCCCTTGTTCACAAGCTGAGCATAGGTGATCTTTAGAATACCGAGATCTTGGGAGACCTTCAACAAGTTTGTATCATGCAAGATTGGTTATGGTTTGAAAGTTTAAATGTGAGACACGATGGTGCCATAGCCAAGATTTTGTAGATGTTGCCTTTGAAAGTAGACAGATGGGAGATGAAGCAATCATGTCTTGCATTGAGATTGTATAAAGACTTGAATTGCGGGTACCATACATAAGATCGTTTCCTTGTAGATCACGAATGAAACAAGTTTTCTCCCAAAAAGCGACTTCCAAATCTCCATCACAGAATTGACCAACTGAGAAGAGATTGTGATGAGGCCTTCCACATAATAAACCCTGCTAATTTCGATGTTGCCATTGATGTAATCTCCGTAGCCCCTGATAGATGCGAAGTGATCATTCCGAATCGGCAGTGCCAATGAACTTTGCAACAAAGTTTGATAACGGTTGAGATTGCTGTCATGTGTCGGGAACATCCGCTATCAACAATCAGAGGATGATCTGTATCACTGCATTACACGAGGCGACCACAGATGGAATAGAAGTAGATGTGGAACCCGAAGCCTTAGAGGGTTCGAAGCGATTATAGTAGAAACACACATGTTAATGATTTTAGGTATCCATTTAAATCCAAGTGTATTATGTAACCATTTCTGCCATCTCCAACTAGTCTTCGCTTTGGTCTTAGTAAATGCACTAGGTGACAAATTCTTCCTAGGAGGTGTAGGGGGTACTGTGGTTACATCAATGATTGTATTCGGAACACTAGAAGGTGGTTTACCTAGCACATACTTAGAAGCATTAGTGGGCCTAGAGGTATTCCGTTTTCTATTATTCCACTTACGATTCAAGATAGCCTTAGCAACACATTTATCATGACAACCAGAAAACATGCTTTTACGACAACCAACACAAGAAGCTTCAAACATAACATTTAAAGTACTTAAAGATTCATCATGCGTTACAACACTTTTTCCATTACATTTGTCAGACGCAATATCTAAAATGGGTGCAAGTTGAGTTTTATTCAAAGTCCTAAGGTGTTCTTCTACTTCAGCATTCTTTATTGTTCTTTTCTTACGCCGCAACTTCCTATTCTTCCTTGTATTGCTCCTAGGCCGTGAAGTGCGGGCGTTGGGAAAAGAGGCAACTATTCCTGTTTCAGTAGGGGGAAGCACATTAGTTTCTTTTGGTTTGTCATTAGATTTTCTAGAGTCATTTTGAATCTTTAGGTGCGTTACTACATTGTTACTATCCCTATCTTGCTTAAGTTTCACCAACGCTGCTTTTAGATCATGGATTTTGTGTAACAAATCTAGATTTTCGAAGCAGTGAGTCCATCTCATCGTAAAACATCTTTGGTGTATGCAAGATGATCATCAAGGTCTTTTGATGCTTTATCACGAGTCTTTTTGAGTAAATCAAATATGACACCATATTCCTTTTTAACTTTTGAGATTTCTTATTCATATTTAGAGATTTGACACTTCAAAGACACATTTTCATCATCCAGTTGCTCAAGTTTTGGATTAATAGTTTTTGTATGCAACTGGTTGATTTTGTTTTGCAAAGCGAGTTCTCGATTTTGACAATCTTTTTTACACCATTGAAGACGACGTTTTGCATTTGAAAGCTCGTTTAACAATCGTTCATTTTCAACTTTTAAATACTTGATTTGTGACACGATATCGTATTCTCAACAATTTCAACGAATCGCAGAGATATAATCAAATGCATATGCAACAAAATGTAATAACACAACATTATTGATATCGGCAAGATAACATCTTCCAAGATTCGATCAACATCTTTTCTTAACATTTTCTTTTTACGTTTTGTATTTGAAATCGATGTTTCTGTTTGTTCGAAAACTCTTTTCATAAGTCCAAGCTCCTAGTGAAAATCCCTTTCCCAATATATTGCACACATTTTCAAATTTTGGACATGAGGTAAAATTCTTTTCTGAAAAATATCTCTTTGTGCTCTCGCATGAGGTGATTGAAAATGTTCAACTTTTATTTCAGAATTGAGTTCAATTTCACGTTCCAAAAGTTTGATGTCCGAAATGAATGCTTCAAAATATTTAAGAATTTGACATTTTTCGGGTATTGTTTTAACTTCACTGAGTGAAGGTAAAGGACCATTAATTTGTGCAGAATTGGGTTGGGGACCAGCATTAGAAGATTAGAGCTTACCCGTAAGATTAGAGCTTACGCGTAGGAATATCTTACGTGTAGACTTGGTTAAACCTTAGGTTATGCGTAAACTAAAGACTTAGTAGTAAGAAACTTATGCGTAATATTTCCTTAGGCGTAAGACGTGCTTATGCATAGGAAATGTTTAGGCGTAAGATTTTTTACTCGTAATCTTTTATGCTTAGGCGTAAAACTAGGGTTTTATCCCAAAAATCCTTTACACTTATCCAGTGTAGAGGATATCCAAAGTCGAAGTGTTTTCAGGCTTATCCAAGCAAAAAAACACCGAGTAAACCAAGTATCTCGAAGATCAAACCAAGAAAAACCTTATGCGTAGACTTTGAGCACTTACGCGTAAAACTAGGGTTTAGTTACGCGTAGGAATAGCCAACTTTTGCTAAAACCAATTTTTAAGCACACCAATGTTTCTAAACCAGATTTTTGTGTGAAAAATCTTCAATATCACCAAAATAACACAACAGTGTGAAACTTGATGATCTAAAACCCTTATGCACCTTACGCGTAGACAGAACTACTCGTATGAAACCAAGCTCAAAAATGATGAAAAACACATAAAGTTTCAAACTTTTTGCCAAAAACTTAAACTTTAACACCAAATAACCTTTAAAGTACAAGAATCTTGAATTTTAAAGTGTAAAAATTAAAGCTTTTTGCGTTTGAAAAGTTGAATACCGAAACTCACGCATATAAACTAAGAATTTAAAAAACAAAATCGTTTCACCCAACTATTTGACGAATGATACCACTGTTAGGTCACCATTTATATAACACAAGCATCAATATAAGAAGTAGAGATAGAGAATGGATCGGATGAACACAAACACAATATACACGACTAATATGAAGAAAGTTTATTCGTAGGTATTTAGTGAAAGTGAACAACCAACTCCCAAATAGGAGTTTACAAGATTATTTATAGGAAGGAACTAGGGCAACACACCAAGTTCCCTTCCTTTCCTTATTGGGCTTGGGCCAAGGCTTATGGGCTTTCTACATAAGCCTTGCCATAATTACTAACATAAAAGCCTAATTAAGCTAACTATTACATATTAATTACTAACACTTGTAATCTAGTTTAGGAGTTATTCCAACACACTTGAATAAGGATACGTAGAAGATAGTGCACGATCATTTACGTAGGGGATTGCAAACGTTTACATCAAACGAATTGGTGGGCAAAACTTTGTTGGTAACAACAAAGGGAAGGAAGGAAACTCTTGACATAGTAAAACGTGGAACAAGAGTGGAAAGGTACCAAAAAAACACTTTCTTTTGTGTTTGTTGATTAACACGACATAGGCAAGGAAAGGGCACATCCTTCGGTTATAGGACGAGTGGGACAAAGACTTTGTGAAACCGGTTAAAACAAGACACAAAGTAGAAGAAAACACGGGGTATAAACGCAGGGAAACGTTGTTGTTGAGAAGTTGAAAACGTACGTGACAAGGAAGAAAAGGAGCGCTCAGGATTTGTGTGGAGAAGTGTCGAGACGAAGCAAGGGAACAACAACAACGGGAAGGAAAAATCATAAACATTTTCGTTTCGGTGAAGGTTACCAATTCGGTACCAAGTTTGTACGTAGGAGAGTTTTTAGATTTCGGAGAATAGGAAGAGATCAAGAACAATGTACAGGGAAAGCAACGTGATTAGTGTGGTATAACAAGAAAGGAAAATCAAGATATTGATTTGGTTCAAAGAAGAAATTCGAACATAGGAAGAATTGCTTGGCTCGTTGAGAAGAAAAACAATTCGACACAAGAAAGTCCTGTTTTTATTCAAAGTATACATATTCGAAAACAAGTGGTCGAGGCATTTCTGGTCGAAGGAAAAGGAATTCGAAAAAGGAAAAGGGGTCGAAACCTTTTGAAAGGAATTCGAAAAAACTTGGTGATTTTTTGATTCGAAGGGCAAAAGTTCGAACACAAGGAAAAGACATCAAGGGGTACGAATTGGAAATTGGAAACAAGGATACAACGAGGCAAGGAAAGCGAGGGAACCAACTTGGGAATAGCAACAATACGTTGGTAAACGATATTACTAACGCGAGACAAACAGAATGCATTTGTGTTCATCACAACACCGAGGTCATAAGTTAAACTTTTCTGGATTTCAATTATATTATAATAGTATAGAATAGTTATTTTGTACTATTAGGAAATCCCGAGAACTATTTATTGATCCCGTATTGTTAGGATTCCCGGAAGATTAGATATTCCAATATTAGTAGAGATACCATACTAGGAAGGATAATTCCCATTAGATTAGAAAGTGAAGATAATAAGCACTTTTAAGATGGCCGGTGATGAAGCAACAAACACATCAACTACACCAAAACCCATAACACCTATTGCACGATATCAATGCCCTAAGTTGAAAAACACAAACTACACGGTTTGGGCTATACAAATTAACGTTATACTAGAGGCACATGGTTTATGGGAAGCAATAGAACCTAAGGAAGACACGCAAGTAGATGATAAGAAGGATAAGGCAACGACTGCCTTCCTATATCAAGCGTTGACCGAAGATGTGATTTTACAAGTAGCGGGTTGTGAAACAGCTAAGGAATTATGGGATTCGTTAAAGAAAAGACACGTTGGAGAAGATAGAGTGCAGAAAGCACGGTTACAATCATTGATGATTGGGTTTAACTCACTTCAAATGAAGGAAGATGACACGGTGTATGCATTTACGGCTAAACTAAACGGCTATGCCACGAAGGCAAAAGAATTAGGGAAAACTTTGGATGAATCACTTTTAGTACGAAAACTATTAGACTCCACACCAGATAGGTTCATTCAGATAGTAGAATCCATAGAACAAACAAGTGATCTCGACGATATCACTTTAGATGAGATCACTGGAAGACTCAAGGCATTTGAGTAAAGGATAAAACTCCGGAAAGGAGGGCAAGTAGAAAGCCAGGAAAACTTATTATTCGCACATGGCGAACACTCAGGAAACAAAAAACGTTTTTATAAACGTGGAGGGAACTCTAATTTCTCACGAGGGAACTGGCAGAATAATAGAAATAGAAATAACTCACAAGAAGGGAACTCAAATCACAAAGGGAGTTCGGATAAGAATAAAAGTGACTGGGATTTAAGTAAAGTAAAATGTTACAAGTGTCAGAAACTTGGACATCTTAAAAGGGATTGTAGAGGAACATCAACAACTCAGGAACAGTCAAACCTTATCTTAGAGGACGATGAACCATCACTATTAATGACTATGCACTGGCGAACACAAGGAAGTGTTGTTGAATGAAGGCCAAATTCAACCAGAAAATATGCTATACGGCGCAAGCATATGGTATTTAGATAATGGTGCAAGTAACCATATGACGGGAATAAAGAGTCATTTTAGGAATATTGGCGTAACGGGGACGAAATGCGTTTTGGAGATGGATCGTATGTACAGATAATGGGTATATTGTTAGGTTGTAGAAACCAGGAACAGAAGATAGTATCGGATGTATACTATATACCAAACCTCAAGAGCAACATACTAAGTCTAGGACAACTTACGGAGATAGGTTGTAAGGTCATTATGGACGGAAACAAGTTAACTTTGTATGATAAGAGCAAGAAGTTGTTGATGAAGGTTGAAAGATCTAAGAATCGACTTTACAGGATTCAATTATAGATAGAAGCACCTATATGTCTCTTAGCAAATGTAGATAACCAAGCATGGTTATGGCATGCTAGATTAGGTCATCTGAACTTTGACGATATCAACAAGATGACTAGGAAGGGTCTAGTAGAAGGAATACCAAGAATAAATCATGCCGGACAGATTTGTGATGCATGTTTATTAGGAAAGCACAGTAGAACACCATTTCTAAATCAAGCTAAATTCAGATCAAAGAACCCGTTGGACTTAGTATATGGAGACCTTTGCGGTCCTATAAGTCCAGCCACGCACTCAGGCAAGAAACTCATTTTCTTGTTAGTGGACGATTGTACACGTTTCATGTGGGCCTACTTTCTGACATCGAAATATGAGTCATTTAGTACATTCAAGGAATTTAGACAAAAGATAGAAATGGAGATGAGATTGAAATTAAGGATGCTAAGAACGGATAGAGGTGGTGAATTCACATCAAATGAATTCACAAGGTAATGTAAGGAAAATGGAATAACGACGCGGTTAATGACACATTACTCCCACAGCAGAATGGAGTAGTGGAGAGAAGAAATAGGACGGTGTTATCAACTACGAGGTATGATGAAAGCGATGAAGTTACCCTAACTTTTGGTGAGCAGTTTGACATGCAATTTACATACTCAATAGGGTACCTACGAGGGCCCTGGCATATAAAACTCCATATGAGGCACTCTACAACAGAAAACCGAATCTGGAAAACCTAAGAATATTCGGATGCACAGCTTATGCAAAGATAACAATACCTCACTTGAAGAAACTGGATGATAGAAGCATACCAATGATTTACTTTGGAGTAGAGGAAGGATCAGAAGCATGTAGGTTATATGATCCAATAGCCAAGAAGAAACATGTTATTAGGGACGTAAAGTTTATGGAAACAAAACCGTGGGATTGGAATAAAGATGAAGAGGACACGAGTACACAAGACACATTTTGGACTAGTTTTGTGGTAGAAGGAGTTGACAATGAAAACCTTACACCGGTCAACACTGAAACGATGATAACCGCATTATCATGAATAGGATGATTCCGATCCGGTTTCACCAATCACACCACCCACATACAATTCGACCCACACAGAAGAGGAAGAAGAGGCTACTACTAGTTACGTAGAGAACTCAAGAGGTATATTTGATGATACACCCGTACGTGAATACAGAGATATGACGAAAATATATAAGTATGCACGTAGAGTTGAACCACAAAGTTTACTATTTACGGAGATTTGAAGGAAGAAGATGTAAAATCGGCATTTTTACATGGAGATTTGAAGGAAGAAGTCTACGTTACACAACCTGAAGGATTTACTCAACAAGGAAATTCAGGGAAAGTCTATAAGCTTACTAAAGCGTTATATGGCTTAAGACAAGCACCAAGAGCTTGGAATGTGAAGCTTGATCAAACGTTAAAGTCTTTAGACTTTAAGAAATGTAATCTCGAACAAGCAGTGTATATGAAGAGAAACAAGAATTCTACACTTATAGTTGGAGTCTACGTAGATGATTTGATAATCACAGGCACTCCAAGGAAGGAAATAGAAGAATTTAAATCCCAGATGAAAGATAAATTTGAAATGAGCGACTTAGGATTGTTAGCTTATTACCTTGGGATAGAAGTCACACAGACAAGAGGAGAGATTACAATCAAGCAGACATGTTATATTAACAAGATTTTGAAGGAAACAAGTATGGCGGATAGTAATGATACGAAGATACCAATGGATACCGATACTAAGTTGCTCAAGGCGGAAGATGGAAACTCAGTTGACGCAACTTATTACAGCAGCTTAATTGGAAGTCTCATGTACTTACTACATACAAGACCATATCTTAGTTACTCAGTCGGACTACTCAGCAGATTCATGCAAGACCCAAAGGATCATCACCTGAAGGCGGTCAAGCAAGTAATCCGATATATTAAATGAACAAAGGAGCATGGCATAATATACACGAAAGAAGGCGGCTGCAAGATCACAGGTTACAGTGACAGTAGTTATGGAATCAACACCGATCAAGGAAAGGAACTACTTTGGGATAGTATTTTATTTCGGAGAGTCACCTATTACGGTGTACTTTCGAAACAACCAACAAGCGGCGCTATCATCATGTGAATCAGAATTCATGGCTACTACTTTGCAGCGGCATGTCAAGCCTTATGGATAAAACAAGCGCTTAGTGAATTAAGCGGATGGGAAGAAAAGGATACTTGGCCGAAGGTCGACAGCGTTTCACAATAGCACTCGTCGGGAACCCAGTTTTTCATGGAAGAAGCAAGCACATCGATATTCGCTACCATTTCATTCGTGAATGCGTAGAGAATGGGCACATCAATGTGGAACATGTCAGCGGAGAACTACAAAGAGCAAATATTCTAACGAAGGCTCTACCAAGATTGAAGTTCGTGACTATGCGACAAATGCTCGGAGTTCAAGACTTAGGACGAAGCAACGATCAAGATTAAGGAGGATAATGTGAACCAAATAATCTCGATACTTATGCTTCTTATGTGAATATTAATGCACGAAGGACCAAACGTGTTAGTTAGAAAGTTTATAACCGTTTGGCGGTTACAAAAGGTAGTTATAAAATTCGGTTATTACCGAAAGGTTACAACGGTTCAAACATACCATTTAGAAACATATATATACGTTCTTATGTAAACGATTTGAAGTTAATAGACAAATATACGTATTCATTTATAAACTTTGCAATCTATACATATTTCGATCTAGAGTTTGGGACAACTAAGGTTACATTTAAAGAAAAGAAAAACTAACAAACCCCTAACTAATAGCAACCTGATAAACCTAAAACACTTGTACTTTATCCTAACTAAAACAATTCAAATTAAGGATAAACATCCTAATTAAATATGTAATTCCTGCTGGTAACAATTACACAAAGGTCTAATACGTACTATGTAACTGAATGACAACTGAAGTTTACTTGCTAAACAACGAACCACTGGCCTATTTGTATCATCGAGTAATGTTATCATCGGAACTCAAGAATGTTGGACTTGAATTGCCAGAGGTTAGCATGGATAATGCATCCTCATAAATCATAGGTCTCATATTGGTTTAAGCATTGGAGGGAATGTGTGACGTTCGTATGGTTTCTAACTCTGTAGCTACCTCTTTCATTGTTGGCGTATACCGCCCGTTAAGATTCAAGCATCGCATTGCAAGGTTAGCTACTACCATAAGACCATCCGTATTACCCTCGTGAATCACGATAGAATCAAATAGAGACATAACATGCCCTTCTTCCATGCCAACAAAAAGTGCATAGCTAAATTCCCGTGTTCCTCAGATCCAGTTGACAAAATAGGCTTTTCTCCAGTTAATAGCTCAACCAAAACGACTCCAAAACTATAAACGTCACTCTTTTCAGTGAATTAGCTAGATCGGAAGTACTCGGGATCAAGATAACCAAAGGTACCTTTGACTACGGTAGTCAGGTGAGTTTGATCAACCGATACAAACCTTGAAGTTCCAAAGTCAGAAACCTTGGCTCGGTATTTATCATCCAATAGTATATTAGTGGTTTTGATGTCTCTGTGGTATATTGGAATGGAAGGCTAGTGCTCCTGGAATCTCTGTAGCTAGTTGTAATCTCATGTCCAAAGAGATTGGGAACTCGTTAGTCTCATTGTGAAGACGATCATACAAGGTGCCATTTGGAATGAACTCACAAACAAGTAGAGAAACTTCCGTCTCTAAGCAACATTCTAATAGTTTGACCACATTCCTATGATTAGCTTGTGAAAGAATAACCACTTCATTAACGAACTGTTCTAATTGGCTTTCATCAACTATTTTTGTTTTTTTGACTGCGACAATCCTTCCATCAACTAACATACCTTTATAAACTGTACCTTGGCCTCCTCGACCAAGAATTCTGTTGTCATTGAAGTTGTCAGTCGCCTTCGCCAATTCACGTGATGTGAAAAGTATGGTTTTATCAACGAATGATGGGTCCACATTTTCTTGTTGTTTTAGAAGTAAACCACCATAGCGTTTAAAAAACCTATTTCTTTGTCTCCTTTCTTTTGTTCTTTTGATAAATTTGTACAATGCATAACTAATTGCCACAAGAAAAAGAACGCGCATGCTTATGCTAACACCTGAATGAAGGATATTACAAAGTGAAATTTTTGTAACTAAGTAACCTGAAGGTGTAAATGTTGAGGATTCATGTCGATATTATATAAGAAAAACCAAAAAAAAAAAAAAACAAAGTGGTTATTTCATGTACTCTTTTTCCCTACTCCAAGGTTTTCCCACAGGGTTTTTACTTGGAAAGGGTTTTTAAGGAGGCAGTCTCATTTGGTTCATCAATCTCCTTTGAACAGGTGGGCGGATTATTTTGGTGATTCCTGTGTTGTAAAATGGTTATTTCCTGTTGGTGTCTTGGTTACTGTACTTTCTAGGCATTGTAACGCTTAGTGGCCTGTCACTAGCGGTTTAGTTGGTTGTTCAAGCGTTTGCTTAAAAACAAAGTGAACAAGTAACCTAATATAACACTCATAGAAGATTTGCTTTTAACACGAAAGTGATCTCCATCATAACCGCAAGTGAAGCTCCTGTTGTAAACTAAGCGATCTATGTCATATATTGTCCCATCATAGCTACAGAAACCTCCTCTATTCCTGCACCTTATACACTCTTCCGTACATATATAAGGCGAAATGACAGTTGATTCATAAATGTTAGATAAGGTATACACAACTAAGCTCGAAAACAAGCCAAATAAACAAATAAGATAAGAGTAATATAATGATAGAACTTCATACCGCTGCATCCATTTGCTAAATAAGGATTTTCTAGGAAAACCTCCCGAAAGGAACAACTCCATGTATCTACCACAGTACCATTGCCCATATCAACCAGCGAATTGTAGTTTCTAGCTA
Source organism: Chrysanthemum makinoi (assembly GCA_910596185.1). Taxonomy (NCBI): domain Eukaryota; kingdom Viridiplantae; phylum Streptophyta; class Magnoliopsida; order Asterales; family Asteraceae; genus Chrysanthemum; species Chrysanthemum makinoi. The sequence continues at coordinate 97,302,493 of OU343218.1, read as the reverse complement.
CACAAAAATTTACTAGATTTTTGTCAATGCCCGCTAGAGTCCACAGAAGTGATGTCGGAATAACAGAGTCAGTACCCCTAACAGCAAATGGCTCATATAAGTCCTTGTCCACCAAGAAGGCAGACCCACATGCACTATCTCCGCCCCATCTGACTTGCCAAACCCGTGAGATTCATCTGTATGATTTGAGATAACAAGGAATTGTGGTTTGACAACTGATGCCAACACATTTGTTGTTTGTATCGCTAACAGTGTTATTGAGACAAGTAGTGGAACACCCAGTGAGCACACTACCATCATCATCCATCATCAAAGCATTACCACACCCTTCAACAACAAACTTATTATGTGATTTGGAATACATGAAGGGATTCTTACCAAGATCCAAGCTCTTGATCGTCTCACTGCAATTAGAGATCTTCTGCATATTATTAACAGTGACTGTTTGATTTTCCAAGTCAACACTCAACCTTCGAGGTGGTTGATTGGTAATAGATATGGGGTAGAAGAGTTGCAATCAACAAAGTACCATTCATTGAGAGAACAGTTTGCTCCAATTCCAAAAGGGAACGGAATCCTTACATTCCCACACTTACCATTGCACCCTGGCTTACCGTAGTTTGAAAGTGCTACTGAGGTCGCTGCTCTTAATGAAAGGAAGATAACTGGTAAAATATGGTAAGCTTTGTATAACTTCATTGCAACTTGTTAGCAACAACGATTAACAGCAGAAAGTAGAAGGAGGTGTTTATGTACTATGTTTACGCTGGTGGGTATGATTTTATGAATCTACAGTTATATACAGTTTTCCATGCTGGCCTGGCATTCATCCATGTTTGCTAGAGATGAATAAACTATTTATAATTTATATCCTATATGCTTATTGTATCATGAGATTTTGACCATGGGTTTGTTGGTCCTTTAGTACATAGTAGCTGGGTGTCATGATTTCAGGTGTAACACATATTTCTTCGAATTGTTTGCTGCCATCAAATTGGAAATTTGTGAAGTCTAGTTAGTTGGTTAGTAGAGCCGGCAAAATGGACCGTTACCCCAAATAAATGTAGATGTGTAAGCCTGGAATATATTTTCAACGGGTCCTATATGTTGATTGCTGATAGAGGAGAACGGGTCATATTCGAATATATAATTATATGATCACTGAGACAATTTTGCTGAAACTATGTCATCTGAAATTTGATCATGAAGACCTTTTTATTCAGGTAGATGGAAGGGTAGTTTTGTACATGTGCAAAGGTATTAGGCTCAGTTTTAAAGAACATTTCCATGTACCAGTTACTCACAGTAGGAAAAGTTTTTATTGCATACATACAATAGTATTGGTATAGTTCAATACATTTGCAATCAATCAACCCATGGATAGAAAATGGATTAGATTCACTCTACTATTTAAGCAACCTCACGAAGTCTAATATAAAACTTGATATTCACTCAAAACATATATAAAAATCACAAATGTAAAAACAATCTACTTTTACAGGTTTGATCTAAGCTTTTGTTATTAAAAAATAAAAACTCAGGCACCTAAACTGCTCCGAATCAAGTAAATTAATGGCTTAATTAGTGACATTTTGAAGCTCACACAATAAATTCAAACAAAGAAACGCTTCATTTAATCAACCTTGACAAATTCAAAAGAAATGTGATTATGTATAAAACCATGAGCATGAAAGTATAGTTAACGCTATTTCACCTCATACGCAACAACTATAACTGCTATTGCCTCGTCTCCCGGAATGACAATCGAGAAATCTGTGACATCAAAAATTCCCAACCCCTATGTGGACCGGTTTTACCACTTGAACCCCCTTCATTTCCCTCTATCTGAATATCAGGATCACGCCAAAATTTAATTACATGAAGAGTTTCCTCTTCTGTTGATCTCTGAACAACTATCTTCGAGCCAAAACCTCTTTTATTCATTTGAAGACATATCTGTAACGGGTCATTTTCCGCAAGAAATAACATATACAACCACCCTCTTTCTGACAACAGATTATCAGCAACTGGTAAAATCTTATCAATAACACTTCTACCATTTTCACCACCAGCCCAAGCAGCTGAAATCCCGGAATTGCCTACTTCTTCCTCGGGTGTTGGCACATAAGGCGGGTTAATCACCATCAAATCCACCATTCCCGACAGTCTTTTTTCAATCCCTGAAGCTATATTAGTAGTTAACAACTCTGCATTTACCCCATGAGCTTCAAGTGTCTCACGAGTCACTTTTGTAGCATCAGGATTCACATCAGTTGCAAAATAATATGCATTTTGGGACTCTGATCCGAGTATAAGAGCAAGACTAGTAATGACATAACCGCTCCCACAACCAATTTCCATACAAATTGTTGGGTGGTGTTCCAACAATTTGGTCCGGTCAGCCAATAGTGCGTCAACTAAGGCATATGAGTCATCACATGGTGGGTAAACTTGAGGATGGGAACTCACAAGTCGTATTTGTGCAATCTTTGAAGGCATCTTTTCTTGAAAACCTTAAGTAAACTAAAAAAAAGAAGGAAAACTAATTAATGAGTATAGCCCTATTCCATATACAGATGGTACCAAAAAGCAAAATTCCCGCAAAAATATAGTGGCATTCTATAGCTCAACAATATAGTCCCTTTTTTGACAAATTCTCACTGAAATTATCTATTATTGCCTTGATAATCATTGAAAAGGTATTGTAGCATTAAGTTTGAATTCAGGTAACAATCAAGTCATATGATGCAGTACTAAATTCAAAATCAAGATAAATTTGCATAAAGGGGATACACGAAAACACGATGAATATGGTTACTGACTAGCAGTATTTAGGATGGCGTATGGTTCACATAATATTTCTGGATGAAACAGAACTCAAATACATTACATGTAGAATTTGTAATACATTACAAGGGTGTTTGGAATTGTTTTTTGAAACTGTTTAGATTCTTATTGAATTGTAGTATTTTACAAGGGTATTTTGGATTGCTTATTAGACTTATTGTGTTTCGATACATTAGATAAGCAATTTTTGTAAGAAATTGGGTAAGGGTTGTGATGATAATCTTAGATAATCTCTTAATTCGTGTATGTTCACTTTCAAAATAAATTATCCGGACCCTTTAACGCTCGGGTATCACAAAATGCTTACTGGGATAATTCGGGGAGAACACTTATTAGTTTCTAGGCACAAGAGAACTAAGCAAAACAAACACACTCTGTTTGTTTTTGTATGTTGCAAATGAGACCAATAAACAGAAACTTTTTATTTTTGGTGTGAAAAAGGGGTAAAACAGTTTATACCCTAACCAGGGGCGCGGCCCCTTGACCCTGCATCTTGGTCGTGGTCGGAAGCATATTAGCGCTAACAATTGCACCGCACACTAGAATAATAGTAGAATACCAACAACTTTGTAGGTATTTAAGATTGCTTATCCAAACTACTTAGGGGGTTGCATATTTTAGCTTAAAATAAACACCATCCAAAATATATGAGCCAATAAGCACTTAGCAATCTTAACACTTGAAAAGTGATTATTTATAAATTATAAATAAGATAAGCAATAAGCAGACAGCAGGTTTCAATTCTCAAACCAAACCAAATAGCATTTGACTAGAATTTGATATGAATGAAAAGAATATAACCTAGAATGAAACTGCCGGAGATTCCTATCGTCTTACGCCGCCGGTGAAACCAAATGTTTGTAGGGTAACACAAATAAAGGGCGAACAATACAATTAACAGTAATTAAAATAGAGGGTTAATAGATTTGAAAATGCACAAAAGTTAAATTCATATTCTTCATCAATAAATTATTACTTTCGGCCAATAAAATCTTTTAAATGTGATGTGATTTTAAGTTAAAGTTACAGGGGTAAGGTAAGGAAAGATATGAAAAGGAAGCTATAGGAAAGTAAAAAAAAAAAATTAAGAAAATCTTTATATCATTTTTATGAGGAAAGATAAATGAAACAAGAAGTTAGGTGTTGTTTGTTTATTAAGAAGATCTGAATCTGAATCTGATTGCATATCTGAATTTGAATCTGAGGCGTAAATGTCTGAATCTGAATACAATAATACTGTTTGTTTTTAACTTGAAAACGTGTGACTGTTAGGTGTTTGTTTGTATTAACGACAACATTACATGTCTAACACATTATTAATTTGTATCATGTCGATGATTCTTTAACAAAAACAAATAATGCATTATTCATTAATACAAAACTTAACAATATTCAGACACTCAATCGAGATTCATTGATACACAACTTTACGGCTTGTAATAGATTGATACATTTTCAAAAACTCGTCAATACACATTACTTGTAGACACAAATGCATGATAACCTACTACTAGTAATAGACAAAAGAAGACACTATTAAGCCTTTTATGAAAAGAAAAAAAAAAAAACAAATTTACATAAACCTATAACAGCTTTAAACCAATTACTACGTATAAATTGATGCCATTTAGTGCAAGCCGACACAATTTCACTTATATTAACTAGCAGGTACCCGCGCGTTGCGGCAGCGGATACCCTGTAATTAAAATTTTCGGCAACTAATATTTTCTGATTATATGTTTTTCATGACGAATGCGAATAGAAGTATGGAGTTAATAGGTACTCGACCATTGTTTTTTACGATAATAAATGTAAGGCGTTTGTTAAAAAGAAAACATGAAGATGAGAAAGATGACATACACGAAGATAAAGAGAAAAGTATAAAACATATGGCTATTACGCTTAAAATATTAAGGTAGTTAAAGGGTCATTACGCTTTGGTTAAATAAGTGATTGTAAAATTAGAAAACATATGGCTTGTTTATATCATGTCAAACAAATGATGACCACATTAGTTAATCGCTTTCATCACTTGTACCATTTGTTTTATTAGTTGTATTTTTCATGTAGAGGGTGTTTTATTAGTTACATTAATTGCAGGTGTTTAAATTAGTTAGTAGCCTTCATCATTTGTACCATTTGTTTTATTAGTTGTATTTTTCATGTAGGGGTGTTTTATTAGTTACATTAATTGTAGGTGTTTAAGACATAATTCCATAACAAGTATGTGTGTAGGCTTAATATTTTAAGACTTCCATTTGGGAATGTCCCAAATGCTTTATAATGTAGTAGAGATAAAATATTGAAGCTATAGACCTATTTGGATTATATTTGCACAACTTGCTGCTAAAACTCTAAACGCAGCAACATCACTTGTTTATTTGGCATAAGAACCAACTGGATAACCCATATAACTACAGTACATCATCTGTCTCTCAATTTCCGGCAACAGTTACTCGTAAATGACATAGATTTACCCGACAAGATGGTACAAATGAATAAGAAGAAGAAGAAGAAGAAGAAAACATTGTCTTCAGATTTTCCGACCACGTGATAAGTGGTCGAGGACGCGTATGCTACCGGGATGCCTGCAAATGGCCGATTGGAGATAACTAGGTAAGGAGCATGCAACGTTATTTTGTTTTCTAAAGATTCAGAGGCATTAAGACTACAAACTCCAAGTCTGATCCGACAAGATGTTTTATCCTCTGTCCGCGTCTGATCGAAGAAAAAAAAACAAACCCTCTTTTTGGTGTTTGCCTCTGACCGATTCAGATGTTATGGTCAGTCAGACCTTGTTAAGACATTTTTAAGAAAATCAAACACCACCTAAAAGACTTTTTTTAAAGATTTAGCACTAATAATTGATTTAAGATCAAGACAAAACATATTTCCACTCTCCATTTTCTCATCATTTTTATTAGATCCAATGAGATTCATTTTAATAATTTAAAAAACTCACTTTCATTCTTTTTTTTCCAAATATTAACACCTTTCAAACTGGTAATCGTTAAGCAAAAAAAATATACCATTACGATAAGCATTTAATTATCTTTCTATAGATATGCATTTTGATATACTTTCGATAAAAAAAATCGTGTTTTTTCACCTTTTTTTTTATATTTTTTTCGCTTTTTTCGTTATTAAAATTTGCATTAAACAATCACATGTGATTAAACACTAATTTGAATATCACATGTGATATTAGTATTAAATCACATATGATATTACACTAATATCACATGTGATATTACATATGTGACAACTCATACTTTCAGGTCATTTCTCAAATTTACTATTCATCTCGGGAATTTACTATTCATCGGTTACTATTCATCATTTTACTATTCATCATTTTTTATGTCGATTTGATATTCAGAGAATGTATTTCAAAATTTTACTATTCACGAAACACTATTCATTCCCGGAGAAAATCACTATTCATGCTTCACTATTCATCATTTATCGTAAACTAGGTTTATGAGTGTCAAATTCGCGTAACCGTAAGGGTTTAGCTGCGAATTCATGAACAATCATTAAGGACATTTCATATAGATTAGATTTAGTCTACATATCATTGGTAACGTCATCATCATATTAGTTCATGCATAGTTTTGCATATTTCATTAATCGTGTAATTTCCTATTAAAGAAACGCTATCGCGTAATCATTTATTTTGAACATTTGATCCGACACTTCCAAAAATTATTCTGATATATTTTTATACTCATATTAAGACTATAAAATTATAATATTAGTTTACACGGTGTTTTAAATTTATTTTGCATATAAATTGTTATATTTATATAATTACGACGGTTTTCGTAAATACTACTCGATAATTATTGTTTCACTAAATTTTTGTAAGATATGTATTTTTATAATTTTTATGACATCGATATATTTTAATTTGTTCCGTTAAAATTTAATTCTATCTAACGCTACCTCAAATATCTATTTTAGCTTACAAGTTGCAAACTATACATATACATTTATACATTTACTTTAACAAAATGCATTACCTCTTTTTATTTTACCCCTTTGTCGACCAAAAGGGATGACACAACATGTTATCAAATTGAATTTTGATACTAAATGACACATACACAATATTAGATAGATATTTGTACAATATTAGATATGATCTTTTTCAAAAACACATAGTATCACACATACAAAGGTGAAAAAAAACAAACTCTCTCATTCTCTCTTGCATAAACCGGCCAAGGAAGAAACATAGGAAGGAAGCAAAATTTTTCAAAGATCAAGCTAAATTATACACACTAGCATACTCTTAATTAAGGTTTTGAAATAAAAACCTAGGGTATTTAGGAAAAACCTTGTTCTATAAACCTCATCACTATACTAGTAAGGATTTCATGATTATTTTTAATCTTCCATATTCATACTTTGGTCATTTGTATCATGCTTGAAGAAAACATGCAAGTTATATGAGTATCTATACCACTTTTCATGTTTTTAGTACTTATAACTAGTATATACTATCCTATAATTAATCCTTTGAAACATATCAATTTTGATGATGTTTAGGAACCCATGACACCCTAAGAAGGTGTATGGTAGGTTTAGAATAGATTTGGTGTTGATTTGAAGTGGTTAGAATAAGTATTACGCGAGAAAAACCATTTTCGACAACATTAAATAAGGGTCTGATCATATTTGTGAAATCTGGAAATTTCGACAGGAGATAAAATATTTTGAGCTAGAAATTCAGAAAATATGCTTTAAAACGAAAACGTGGTCGCTTGAACGGGTTAAAACGGAGTTATAACGAAGAAGTTATGCTATTTTCAAGTTTAACGACGAAAACTATAATTTCCGGAAAAATCAGCATGTTGTCCAGATTTTTACGGGTCAAGAATGAGTCTTAAACGTTATCTAAATGAGTCGATTTATCAAAAATATATTAGTATACTTTAACACGAAGCTACGGACATATAAAACGTAGAAAACGGACTTATAACGATTAAATTACACGCGTTTAAATAAGGTTGACGTAACTATTTTCACAAGTATAAAACACTTACATATATAATTCCTACTAGCCTATAAACCCGTGATAAATCACGGGTAGCTAATAATAAGTTGCTTAAAAGAACATCAAGTAAAGATATATATGAAACTAACAGTCTCAAATTCAAAATGATTGTTTGAAAATAGACGGTTTCAAAATGTACACCAACACTGCAAAATTCACTTCATCTACTTGTAATATGTAAAGCATAACTTCAACTCTTATTTAGCCTCTGGATATGCCGTGAATGAAATTCACATGACCCACACTGCAAATTGAATAACATAAAAAAATAAAGTAAGCTAAACAATAACGGTGTCGGTCATATTAGCAAGAATAATTTTCTTGAGTATAACTTTGAAAATGAAAAAGGAAATTCTGAGGATTAGATGCAATCACCCATTAAGTAAAGTAAGCTTATTTGCATTCTATAGCCTATACAACCATGTAGCATAAAACAGTAACCATAGTGATAACTTTTTTGTATTGGGAATGGTTGATAAAGAACTTAAGAAATGATTGGGTTAACTTTGATAGTTTTGCACATGTCAAAATGATTGGGTTATATTTAGGAATACTCTTATATGGGATGAGGGGAAGACGATAGCAATGGAGGTGAACCATGCCAATATATATTTCTATCTTCACCACCCATAGATGTTATCACGTGTTTGAACACTAAAACACATAAAACATATCATAAAATCATTTCATAAAAAAGTCTTTTCACATGTCAAAGATAAGCGCACATGTTCCCTTTCCTTTTTCCTATTTTAGAAGATATTGATCTATCAAAAGAAAAACTCGCAAACTCAACTCAGATCAAATCTCATGATGCAGCACTCAAACATGAATTAAGTAAATTATTAGCAAGGATCTCAATAGTAGATTATTTACCTGTTTTTTGGATCTCAGCGTAGGACACCGCGCCCATGGTGTTTAACAAAAGCATGAACCTAAAATATGCAAAAGAAGGTATTAACATGTTATATTCATGAAAATCTGATAAAAAAATGTATCATAGCTAATTCAAGGAAAGAAAAATTGGGTGAAAACATAAGCATGAGCTAAATACAAAGTCCTTAATTGGTTCAGTGGCATAGGCGCTAGCTCAATTTTACATCATCTGATGCATACGCTCGACCAATACACTTTGTCAAGCATAAAAGAAACATCAATAACCTCTTTCTCAGCCTTGTTTGGTAGCGCGCACGTCACCCGTGTTTAGCAAAACAACAAAGATACTCATCAACCATATCCAAGGGAGTAGAATTTTTTGCACATATGAATGCTTCACATATAAACATTTGACAATAAAACATCCTTTCTATAACTCATTTGCAATACTTTTTTCGCTATATTGTAAGCAAATTAAGTCATACCCAACGGACCAAATAACACCGGAATCTAAGTAATCCAATATATGACATTGTTGCAAAGGTTTTATTGGTCTTTAACCCAATATATATTTAAACACTTAGTAACCCAACTATAATCAATAGTAGATTAATCTTTTAAAGTGGATTGGTAAAATAACATTATATGTTAAAAGCTTATGTATTGACTTTATCTTGACATTCTTGCAAACCATGTTTTATCATTACCATGTGAGTTTATAGTGATTCTAATCATCCAGAGCTCAAAATCTACATTGCAATATGTAGTAAGTACTTGTAGCATTAGCATGTAACTTTTAATAAAACGATTTGCATTTTAAGAAATTAACAATGAAGTATCGCAATCGCTTTTATAGGAAGAAAAACATATCTGTTCATAGTGAGTTTATTCAAAACATCTTAGTTCATAGTGAATCTAATCATCCTACATAGTCACTCAAATCCAAACCTCTATCAAATAATCGCCAAAATCATCCTCTTTATATTAAAATAAAAATAAATAAAAAAAACCATCATAATGACGCTAAACATATTAATATTAAGCCAAAATACAACTGACACATTAGTAAGAAACCTATGAGAAATCTAAAAGCCCATATACATACAGGGATTTGTTCAAAATTTTATATTGAAACTGTTTATGAACGGCTGTTAATAAGTAATCCTAGACAACTTTCACCAATAGTATAACATTTAATCAACACAAACCCTTGTACTCCTTTTCATTCATATATAGACATAATATCTCTATGTTTCAAAATTTAGAGAAAATTTTCGATTAGTGACCATGATTAAAGATGTTATGGACTGAACCCTTTTTTACTTACATAATCACGAATGAGTGAAGTAGGCAAATTGGCAATGACATTATGGATAAGTGAAGTAGGAAATATACATTTTAAGTTTAAAACTCTATGTTTTGTTAATTAGTTTAAAATATAAGATACAATATAAATTATAAAGATAACCTGATCTGACCCAAGTGCCCGTGTAAACTAACAATATTAGGAGGTGCTTGTCGTGACGATAATGTCGTAGAAAATTCATGAATCTGTAGATCAAAGTTATCATATCCCAAAACTGTCAAATAAAAAAAGGATCGAGCGCAAGTCAACCAAGGTGTATTTCCATCAGATTGTTACATTATCTAAATAGCATGTTATTCACAATTAGTAATACCTTAAAAGCATATTTTGACATTTTTCAACATGCTCAAATAGTTTAAAAAGACAATATAATGTTCTTTTGAACCGTTAGAGATGATGCATAATCCAACCCATTCAACCAATTAATAGTAAGGAGGTCGAGATTAACATACTTCTTAAGGATTGTGTAAACAGTAATATTCTAACTCCACTTGATCCCTATGATGGTAGCTTTCTCAAGAGGATCAACATCCCACAAGAAGCAATGTGACCACAATAGTTAGGCACACACGCTGAAGTCAAATACATAGAACCTCCATGACAAAAAATTGTTATGACCAAATGTTATCTTAGCAAACATGAACCGCCGGTGAGATTCCAAAGCGAACCACAACAGCAAGTTCATCCAACTATCTCAACCAATACAATTAGGAGCATGTGAATTTAAAAAATATTGGTCGTATTAGATATTATATTGAACACTTGGTGGACAGAACCTAAATATTATATTAAACACTGGGTCGACAACTATTTCAAGTAAACATTATATCGCTTTCAACTAAATATTATATCGACTATTTCAACCGAACATTATATCCACAATACTAAGTTCATCTAGCTATTTCAACTAAACATTATATCGTACACTTGGTGGACAGAACCTAAAAATTGGCCATATTAGAAAAATGAATCAAAAGCATATCAATTAGAACCTAATCTTTTACAAAAGGGGGCTTTATTACCCGAAATCAGGCTTTATCGAATTGATGAACACAAACAATTTAATAAAAGATATTGAGTAAACATATCTTATAGGAATTAAGATGAATAAAAGTTAAAATTTTAGATGAAACAGACTCAAAATTCAATTGAGTACACTTAGATTTACACCTTTCATATGGATTTTAATAAACATAGGCATCCAAAAAAAACTTTAGATCGATTGACACAGAACATTGTTCAAACTAAACATATGAATTAAACCCTTAATTCTGTATTAATCCGATTGACACATATGAAATAAACATACCTTCTAAAATTGAGATGAATGAACTTTGAATACTGAGAACAAAAAAGAGTATTTGAGAAGCTTGAATTTTGAGATTGAAAGATAATTGATATGGTAAGTTGCAGAATATATAGTTGTTATTGAATGAGATAGTAGAAAGTCAACAATGTCTAGTAAAAAGCTGGTATCATATTGGGATAGATGACGTGGCTTAAATGACCTGGCTTTTAATTGCCAGCGTGGCTTTTATGAGCTGTACAGAAATTCAAATAAACATTCTTTTATTATATATATAGACTAGCTTCATAACCCGCCCAATGGGCGGGTTAGCTTCATAATATTGTTTGACAAAAATATATGGACGTAAAATAAATAATGAATAACGGCAAATATGTTAAATAAAAAAAATTAGAAACAAAAATATAGTGCACATGTATTATACGTAAAAAGAAGAATCATAAGTATGACAAGAAATTAATTACATGATAGTTATTCATATCTGAAATAAAACTTCTTTGTACACAACGTTTGTTGTGTAGTTGGTGTATTCACCATCTTTGTCACAACAAAGAACCTTCAAACCGTTCTTCGTCTTTACCCTTGAACCATCTTTATGAGCTGTACAGAAATTCAAATAAACATTCTTTTATTATATATATAGATAGACTAGCTTCATAACCCGCCCAATGGGCGGGTTAGCTTCATAATATTGTTTGACAAAAATATATGGACGTAAAATAAATAATGAATAACGGCAAATATGTTAAATAAAAAAAATTAGAAACAAAAATATAGTGCACATGTATTATCATTAAAAGAAGAATCATAAGTATGACAAGAAATCAATTACATGATAGTTATTCATATCTGAAATAAAACTTCTTTGTACACAACGTTTGTTGTGTAGTTGGTGTATTCACCATCTTTGTCACAACAAAGAACCTTCAAACCGTTCTTCGTCTTTACCCTTGAAGAGACACATATAGTTGTCGGTGTGAGAATACGGATTTTGTGGAAAGCAGCCTATTTGCGCAATGTTTAACTTTAACTTTTATTAATTGTTATAGCAAAAAACAAACTGGAACAAAGAATTGTCACCGATTCAATTTGACTCAGAAAATATTTTTGCCATCAAAGTTACAGGTTGATAATGGGTTAAAAGCTATAAGCACTTACTTGCATCGGAGATGATATTGCGCAAAAAGAATAATGAAAAGTGTGAAAAAATAAAATAATTTTTTTTTCTTGTGCAATTTAAGAAGTCGCTAATTATCTTTTCACAAAATGATTAGTTCGACGGATAACTGTAATGCCTAAAACTATAATGGATGATTTCAATCATGTGTACAATATTCTTTCCATTCTAAACCATGAAATAAAAGTGTCGGAGATTTATCGACATTAAAGGGTGTTCTTTTAAGCTCACTTGAGGTCCACTTTACACCATCAACGCCTCATATCTGCTGTAATTTCTCAAAAGTTGCACTAAAAAATTGCATCACTAAAGTATGTTATCAAATTTTGTATCAATTTTCACTCAAACCTAATATCTTCCCTATCATCATCATCAACACCAATTAGCAACAAATCCAACATGAACATGTATGTTTTCTAAAGAGTTCAGAGTAAAATATTGAAAAGGCAATACAACTCTATAAATAAATTTAAAGACAACATAAGTGAAAATGTGACTAAACTTATAAGAAAATGTTAAGGGTGTGATCTATTTTCAATAGCCATCACTGGGAATAAACCGACCAGTTATCACCTTGCCCTTATTAAATATGCTTGCGAAAATCTTGCCTCAACTTGAGACACATTATATTCTCTGAAATAATCATGTAAACACGCATCAGAATAGTTATCATTGTGGCAATTGTGCGTCTAAAAATTTCGAGTTGTATTGTACATGTACACATAAACCAAATCTTGGAGAAACATAACATACATACAGTTTTGGAAAAATAAGTGGGTCAGGTCAACCCAACTCATTTTTACCTTCAACGATGCAAATAAAAGGTCACATTTTTTAACCAATGTAAGTGAAATACAAACTCGAGTTATTCCTTATAATGAACTTCAATTAGGCTAGATTATATTATCTTTTGTTTATGTGTCGAGTTTTAAGAGCCAAACTTTCCTTGACGGTATCATAACCAAACAACTACGCAAGATTGTATGTAACCTGAGTTTATGCATTGCACAATGAGGTATACCGCACATCATAGTTTATGCATTGCTCAATGAGAATTAGATTCATAACGATTACATAAATATAATATTTTCCAAATTAGTGAGCTACTTAACAAACCCTTATCATTAATTTAATTCTTTTTAAACCCATAACCAGTGAGTTGATTAGAGTATAATAATTATCATCCACACAAATCACAACAATTCTAACACAAATTTACGTAAGAAAAACACCAAAACTCTTGTTCTAATGAAGTACCTTTTGTTGTTCTCGCCTTTCCTTGATTTTAAGAGACGGACCTTCATGTGACCTCAATTTCATTAGGAACCTTATAGTAGACACACCCAATCATCTTTGATACACATATTTATCTCCTAATACATGAACCTACACCAAAAAGCGATACAAAAGCTGTTGTGACTTTAGGTCAAAATAATTAATTGAAACTGATCCGCCAAATGTGAAAAAAGTGTACCTAAATTGACAAGAGGTGAGGTTGCACGTTGGACCTGTGGAGAATCATCAAGTCGGAATGGATAACGTCGGCAACTTGGGGTGCGGTCATTCTGAGACATCAAAATGGTAATGAAATTAGCTACTTTATGTGACAAGTTACTATAATACCAATATTAACTACGTTTATATGTTATTTCAATTTTATGTTCTTGAAGTTCCTGCATTCCTATAACATGGAAATAACATAAAACAAAATCCACTACCAGAAGTGAAGTATGTACATCAGCCAAGAAGGTTATATGTCGCACGATAAGATTTCCAAGCCCACTCTCATTACACCAAGAGACTTCAAAAGTTCTACCCTTTCTTTTGTTGGGAGTTCAGATTAGCTCGACTCAACCTACAATTGTATAATTACTTAGTTCATCTAGAAAACACTTTTCAAGACTGGAATTGGATCTATCAAATGAATTCAAATTCTATGCTATAAATGAAAAAAAGGGGCGGGCACCTCAGAAAACTTGATTACTCTTTTTTTTTGCGCTACTTCAAATACACATGCAAAAAGACGAGTTACAATGCCGGACTATAAGCGAAGCGAGTTCCATGACCTTTTGACATGAGGATTACTTTGTTAGTAGCTAAATCAGATTCCGCAACATTTGCCACCTAAATCAAAGGCTTCATTTGTAAGTAGACTGAGATGCTATATATAGACTCCTTTACAAAATCTGTTAGAGCCACGATCTTGCACGCAACTCACACTCAAATGCTTGTTTGACACCCTCGAATTGATCCAGTTTGTAGCGACATAAACCTAAGCCAAGTCATACAATTGCAGGACATCGAGGACGCACTTGCAGGAGCCTCTGTAAAGGGATAAAAAAAATTAGATTAATTGGACACAACAAAAATGCTTCAAACTAAAAAAAATTTACTTTGGGTAATACTTTAACACACCCGTATTCGATGGCTTTGATAATTCTATTTAAAGTTAAATGAGATACAAAGTATCTAATCAAATGGTAATAATTTAACACACCCAATATACTTATTGGGTAATACAAAGTTAATGGTTACATATAATGTTTTATTGAGTCGAACATTAACTCTCGTGTGACGAACTTGAAAAACTATTTTGGTAATAAATAGACACATGAAATGCTTCTAAAGGTTGAGCCATGGCAATGTTATGTAAGCTTTCCGCCTATGTAACGGGCTAAGATATGGGATTCACCCATATCCTTTGTACTTAAACGTTTTTAGGAGTAATATATTTACGGGTTTTGACCTTTTACCCAAAAAATGCTTCTAAAGGTTTGAAAACAGATAAAATACATCTAATAATGTGATAAAACAACTTACAATTTGTTCGAAGGCTAGCAAGAAAGATTACCCATCCCATGAATTCATTAGGTTGCAAGCACGCAACATCATTCAATAATCAATAAACTAAAAGTACCAAGCATAATTGACTAACAAATTGAGAAAGAATTAACACTTAAATGTTTGGACCCATTACTTAAAAATGCATGGCATAACAAACAAACCGATCGATATTACACAAATAATTACAGAGAAAAAAAGCATGTTTAAATACTTTGTGCAAATTTTAGGTTCACTGTGACGGTGTAATGTTACAGATGATGGTTGTATTTGCATTTCCATCCGGTCTTTGGTACGCAAGATACGTGTAACTGTAACATGACCCCTGCATTAGACAACTATATCTTATTAGAAAATGTCAGAAATTACAAGATTATACTTTGGAAAATCTGAACCTACCATTGGCTCTTGGCACCTCCACTTAGCTTTCTATTACAGTTCCAAGCGTCATCAAACTCTTGTTAATGTGGTAAGCTTCTTTGAATCGAACACCTTACGCACCATTTTTGCGGCTCTTAAGGTCCACCAAGTTCTAAGACGATGAAAAAGAAAAGTAGATAAACAAATCAATAAAAATAAAAACTGGGCATAATGTAAGAAACTATTGTTACATGATACATTGTATTTTCACCTAAGAAGCTGAGCATGTGCACGTCGACCAATAATCATGACAAACAAAAATTGAACTTTTTACATACAAAATCAATTATTCTAAAAGATAAACTACTTTATACAAATGTAATGCATCATATTCCCAATTTCGATATGCGCACGGGGACCTTATCTTAACTTCATTAAAGCCAAGGATTGTGTTTGGCTAATGACAGTTAATCTATCAATACTTAGTGTGCCTAGAGTTAAACATTCACAAGTGAAAACTAATGTTATTTAACATTTACCTGAGTACGTTGCTTAGACCTTGCTTTCTCCACAAGCTCATTCCATTTCTTGGATAATGAATAAAGATCCAACTACAACACACACGATAATAACCCATAAAAGTTTAAAACTTGATTATAAAATAGCATCTATAAATGAAAAGCACTAATTTATCGCACCTCATCGGTGTCTTGGATACAGGGGTGATCAAACCGCCATTGATCGCGACCACAAGCAACATTGATACTACCATTATACGTAAAATCTTTCCATCTTCACAGCCTACCATTTCTGGCGAGGTTACGCAAAGAGCCATCACAACGACCTTTGCTAACAATGCAGTCATCATAACACCCTTAGACTTAACCTAAATATCCAATGATTCATTTCCCAACTATCAGAACCCATAACATCTACGAACATTATCAAATGAACATAAAACCGAGATAAAAAATCTAATAAAAAAGATATACAAATATTGCAATCAAACCGAGATAAAAAAGATAGTGTCAATCAAATGACATAAAACCGACCATAGTCTAATTAATTTACAGTAATTAAACTTAAATGAATTCATCAATCCATAAGCTTATTAATTTGTATCATTTCATCCACAAATAGTGACACAAACCAACTAACTTCAAATAAATCGACATAACCCTAATATTGCAAAACTAAAATTGGGGATCCATATCAAAATCCCTAAAATCAATGCAAACACCTAATTTCAATGCAAACACCTAATTTCACACAATAAAATCATCTGTAATTCATAACTAAAACTGAAATATGAAAATCCCAAAAATCAAGCTGAAATCATTACCTTTAATCATAATCGAATCATCTTGTTGCGGTGTTTAACCGAATTCGTCATCACTGAAACATACCTTAATTGGATTAATTTGTTGAAATTGAATTGGGGGAATTGATGCGTGGGTTTTAAAGAAATTGCAGTTTTAGAATTGAAATCGGATGATTGGGAAGAAAGTTGTTTTAAGATGGTAGTGATTGATTTGGAGTTATTGACTGAGAATAAATGGCTGATTTTTAGGTTTGAAAAATAAGAAGCGATTGAGCCGGAGTTTATGTTTTGATAGTGTGATAAGACCGAAGTTGGGAATATTGTTGAAAGAATAGGTCTTTGGAAATAAGATTTGTATCATTAAAGAGTGGATTGCCCCACTGGTTGAGTTGCATGCATGTGGGTGTATAAACCCGAGTTGAATCGTGAAGTGACACTTATTTTTATAATGTAACCGGATGTAGTGCCATGGTGGCATTTCCACCTCATCATAAAGGCGTCATGTCAACATTAAAATGCCTAGTAAGCATTATACATGTGGCATGTGTAGTCTAGATTAGCAAAAACTAGATGTCTCTAGGGACCATATTGAGGGTCGTTTTTAACATCGATGGAGTACTTTTTAGAAAACGATGTCTTCTAGTAAAAGTAAGTTCACCTAGCCTATTTTCCAAAATGTTCAATCGTTCGTCAAACGGAGTTGTAACGAATAAAATACGGTCACTCAAACTTTGCCGAAAACTACCCTTAAACAATATTTTTGGTACAAGTACCCTACTTCACCTATATTTTTCTCCATGATCGAGACCTCTATGACGAAAATTTAAAAGCTAAAACTTTGAGATAATGCTACAAGCTTTCCAAAACCGTTGAGTTTGTTTTCTAACACTCGATATGTACCATTTTACGACTAGCTTTTCGAGGCCATTTAGTCACTTTCATTAATTGTAAAATTATATTGTTTTGCGACGAAAAACTATAATTTCATAATAAATCACTAAATGATTATCATAGGATATCATTTTAACGAAAATACTTGTAAAGTAATTTATAACTTGACAATACGTTATAAACTTATTTTTCGACGATAAACTTTATTTTCAAAAATTCACAAGTGGTATAGATATCATACGAGTTGCATGCATAACATTACATCATAACTTATTATAGATCATATCATTCATAATAGGTCACGGTTAGAGATTTGCGCTTCATTTCAGTGTACTCACTTTTGCCATCGCATCATTGTACCAAGTGAGTTTTCATAGCCCCATTTTATTCAAGTTTATACATTATTTCAAACCTACGGGGGAGAATACATTGCACATCATTTTATTACGAGCCCAAGTATATTCAAATTCATTTACATTGTTTAAGTTACCTCATTGCCAATTGAATGTCCCCATTACATAATCATGAACCGTTAATTTCGAAAGAAGCGAGGGTGAGTGAATAGATCTATTGAGGGTGACTCCTCCATCCGGTTGGTGGTCCCAACTGGTCAAACGGATGCATTTCATTTAATATCATTATTTGAGTTGTTTGGCAAAATACTCTGTTGGGGCGAACATCAGGAACAGTCTAGCTTCGGTGTCATGTGCTTATAGCAATTGTAACATTTTATGTGACATATTTGTCATACATGGCCTATACTTGTGGTAGTCGTATAAAACATTTTACATAAACTCTATGAACTCACTCAACCTTTGTGTTGACACTTTTAGCAATGTATTTTCAGGTATCTAAGGCACATACTTCATGGCATGCATAAAGACTTATTATAGAGTCGTTGTGACGACGCGTCTCACATGGATTTTATGCACTTTAAAACATTGTTTGGATTGTATCAAACTTATTTCCGCAAATGTTGACTATCTTTTTGGGACCTATCTTTTGTAAACTCTGAATGTTTTATTATATCAAACGATGTGCTTTTCAAATGACACTTTAGGTCGTTCAATATAACTGTGATTGTGGTGCTATGACAGTCATCCCCCAGAAATTCCATTCCGCTGCAAAACAGGTAATTTGGGGGTGTGACAACATATCACATGTGAAATCATATGTGATTTAACACTAATATCACATGTGATATTCAAATTAGTGTTTAATCACATGTGATTTTTTTATGCAAATCTCACATTCGAAAGAAAAAAAACTGATAAAAGACGAAAAAGCGTGAAAAAAGCGAATTTTTTTTCTTTTTTCGAAAGTATATCAAAGTGCCCGTCTTTAGAAAGATAAATAAATGCTCGTCACGATGGTGTAATTATTTTCGCTTAACGATTAATTGTTTAAGAGATATTTAAATTATAAAAAATATGTGAAATAATAAAATGTTTTTAATCTTAACCATTGATTTTTTTTTAGATGAATGGTGGGGATGAGTACCTTGATATGTTAGAAAAGTTTGATATGTACAATAACTTTTCTCCTAATAGTTAGGGTTATTTCATATATCCTCAATTTAAAACCTTATGGTCCGTTTGTTTTGTTTATGGGTTTGGAATGAGATACAGATTTAATATTGAATGAAAGAAAAGAATGATAGAGAAAATAAATGATAATGTAAAATATTATTTTATTTTAAAAATAAGTATGTACATTAGAGCATGGGGTATGATGGGTTTACCACTTATCTTCATTTAACTCATTGGTAGCATCCTCACATCACCAAACACACTAACTAAAAAATACCCCTCAATCACAACTTACTCACTTCTCTTCATTTGGGCCCCACCCACCCTCATTTTATTTCTTTTCCATATTTTCCAAACACAATTAAATTCATACCATTCATTTAAAATAAAAATACAACATAAAAAAATACACTGCGAAAAAAAAACATACGAAATTTAAAATACATTGCGAAATAAAAATACAACATAAACTAATGTTGTTGTTGCTGATGTAGTTGCCAAACATGCTCAATGATATTTCGTTGAAATCTTGCGTGCGTTGCTTTATCACGCAGTTCTTTAGCATTCTTTCGTTGTACATCGCATCGCTCAATCCATGTCCGTTGTATATTTGCTCGCGGACAAACATAAATATCGTTCAATAGGATATCATAATGTTGATCTTTCAAAATCATGTTATGCAATATGATGCCGCGTGTACATGATTCTTCTTAGCTTGTTGATAGTCCAAGCACGCGCCGGTTGGCTTATAATATGCTAACGTCCTTGAAGGACCCGAAAGCTCTTTCAACGTCTTTGCGAGCACTTTCTTGTTTTGTTTAAACAAGGCATTTTTCTCCGAATATGCGATGGAAAGATTTGACAAAAATGACCAAGTTGGGTAAATACCGTCGACTAGGTAATACCGTTTTCAAATGTTGCACCGTTTACTTGAAACGGAACCTTGGGGCGATGTCATCAAGAAGGTCGTCGAATAACGGTGAATTATTCAAAACAGTTAAATCATTATTCGCACCCGCTACCCCAAAAAATGCATGCCAAATCCATAAATCATATGATGCAACGGCTTCAAGCATAATAGTTGGATATTTTTTATCACCTCTATGAAATTGCCCTTGCCACTCAGCGGGACAGTTTTCCATTCCCGTCATACAATCAATGCTCCCAAGCATTCCCGGAAACCCATGGACCGTGTTATGTGCGTTATATAAATTGTGAATGCCACCCAAATTAGGCTTTCTTAAAACTTCGGGCATAAACAATTCAGTTACACACATAGTAAAAAATCTAGACAATCGCGTGCCGTGTGTGACCCCATTTGCAAATATTCATCAAATGCATCAGTGCCGTGCGTAGGCCAATTGGCGTCTGGCGGAGATGTGCATTCATAATTACACTCATACTCATTACACTACATGCATCGGTGGGACTCTAAAGAAATCAAAATGCGGTGGAAGAGGATCAACAGTTTGAATATAATTTTCTATACCTTGTACTATTTGTAAGAATAGTTGGCGGCTCATCTGAAATCGGCGCCTAAAATAGTACTCGGATATTTTGGAGGATCGAAAAATAGTCGATATAAGGCGTTTTTAAGCAATTTCCTGGTCACGCCCATGTAATGCAGTGCGTGAACTTTCAACTTCATCTTCTCCCAACGATTGCCCATAACTGCGGCGTTGAATCATCTTGATATCTTCTAAATCATCAAGATCGGAATCCGAACCACTCATGTTTTTTTTGCTTAAGATGTAAAGAGTTGAAAGAGTAGTGTGTGAATGATTTGAAAGAAAAGAGTGTGGATGATTTTATGAAAATGAGGTATTATTTATAAGAGGGTGGGTAAAGTTTTTATTTTAAAAATATAAAGTTTTTTTTTTTTTTTTTGAAATTAAACCGTTTGAAAAGGCAACGGATATATTCGATTTTTAGTTGTCGTTTTGTGTTTCGTTGTAACGGCGAGATTGCTTGTGGCGAAGGGGCATGGTATCGTGGCGAGCCACGAAATGAAGTGGCGAGGGTCCATGTCAGCTTCGGCGAGAAACGATTTGTACCACAACCCATGCTCTTAGTCAAATTGTTTATACAATTTTAACTCATGGATTAAACAAAAGAAAATGGATAAAATGAGTGGTGCTAAGTATAGAAATAGGAATGTGGGTCCAATATTGTCAGTAAAGAATCACGAAAGTCATCAAATTTAAAAGGAATAAATATTGAGATTAGAATCATTGATTGTAAGAGAATCTACAACAATAACACCATAACACTAATAACACCGTTCACGTAAGCGCCACATCAGCTTTAACATTTCACTTTAACATTCTCAAAAAACACCCACAACAATAACATCTCAATAACATCAATAACATTCCCAACAATTTACAAAAACAACCCCTCATTTAGGGGCATTAAAAAAAGGCATTATGCCACTAACGCGAAGGGACTAACGGCGCAATAACGCGCATGCTCCAAGGGTATAACGCCAATAACGGCGTTATTAATGCCAAAAACGGCGTTAAGCCGTTACCTTTGTAACTGCTCTAATGAACTTCAGGTGCCAAACAATAATTTTATAGTAATACTTACATTACTCAAATCAAAAGTCCCTTAACAAAACCTATAATCTATATCTATACATATATATGAGACTACATATGCCACATGTATAATGCTTACTAGGCATTTTAATGTTGACATGGCACCTCTATGATGAGGTGGAAATGCCATCATGGCACTACATCCGGTTACATTATAAAAAAAAATTGTAGCAGCCAAGAATCGAACATGGGTCTCAACATTGACAGTCTAACGCCTCTACCACTAAGGCAATCCACATTTTTGTGTTTTATCTTCTACTTCCAAACTAATATACTTCAGTTTCTACTCATATATCACGACTTTTACACTAAAATTCAATGCCAGTCAAAGGTGATTCATAACCTCCCCTCAACATTCGCTGCACATTCCAAAACCTTATCCAAATACAAACTGTTACATTACCATTAAATTCTTTTCCTCATCATATCTTCATTTATTCATCGATGAATTAACTATTTTTTTATTCTTTGCTGGAAAAAAATTATGATTCTTTTCCTCATCATCTTCATTTATTCAAGAAATTTTTGTTTATTTTGGTCATTTTTTTTATATTTTTGTAGGTAGAATATGATTGAGCAGATTAACCAAGCCGAAAATTAATGATGATACACTAAAGGTACGATTTTGGGATCTTTTGAATCTCAATAATTTTTTTGTATGTTCATGTATTAAGTTTCTTTTTCAACTCAAATTGGGGATCTATTGAAGGTTAGTAGTTTATCGATGATAAAAAAGAGTTTGATTTTTTGTTGATGCTTAATGGTTTGATTTGAAAATTTTGAAGTTGTATTGTTGATGATTAAATTTTTTGTTGATGATTAATAGTTTAATCTGAAAATTTTAAAGTTGTAATCTTTGGTTGATTTTATTTCTCATCTTGATGGTAAAGGTCCTACAAGGTATGTACAAAAATTTCCGTACTTTTAAGCTTAATTAGTTTTGTTTTAATCGGGAAAAGTCTTGCATTTTGAACTTTGCGGTCAAACTGAGTACTTTTAATTATATTCCTTGACAGTCACACGTATTCTATTGTTGCGGGAGAAAAGTTATTCTAACCAGCCAAACACCCATGGGACATACCCCATCGAACATGGGTGTCCAATAGGTACATGCCTATTGATGGTTATGTTATTTTTTTTAACTAAAGCTCGTATAGTTTTTGAACAGGGGTGTTAAATGACCCATTAGATGAACCTTATTTTTTCAACTAAAGCTCATTACAGTATATGAATTGTTCTTGCATATTGATCTGGATGTATCACGCTTATAATGTTGCCATTATTTCAGTCAATATGCACAAAATCATGGGAACATCAACTACTCAGCCACTTCAGGCCAATAAAAGAAGATGCCATCGAGAATGTGGAGCAACTATTTCGGATGTGTCTATGGCTGATCAACGTTTACAATTGCAACAAAAGAGCATGCCAAATGATATTAACCAAGGGTTGTGGACTCCTGTGTCTGCATCTTCCAATTGGTTTAAATTATCAGTTGCTTTTACATTGTATTCAGGATTCTTTCACTCTCGTAATAGGTCTGGGTAGCACGCAACAACAAGGAGATCACAGTTTTGGTCAAAGTGTTGAACCTGTAAACTTTATTAGTGAAGGTAATATGTATACATGCATATGTTTGATATATGTGATACATGCATATGTTTGATATATGTGATATTACCTGTTATTTCATATCATTTATTTATATTTGGTTTTCTAAACAGATGTTGCTATTGAAAAAAGTAATCGTGGCTATAATATACAGACGAAAGTTGCGTCTTCACACTCTTCACCTTTAGGTTAAATTGAATTTTGTTACCGTTAGTGGTTGAATTTTGATTTTATATTATGTTTATTCGTTCTTATTTGTCCTTTTTTCTTTATCCATGCTTCAGAACCACCATCGGGTTACATTTACCTGGGAATGAGTATTTTGTTCCCCATTGTGTTACATACCAGCATATAATAGTAACCTGCAAGTCCACTCTTAGGCATAGTCACAGAGTATGTGTTAAATCGAACACAGCAAACGTATGCCATGGGTTGAGATGTATATCGCGTTAGCATCTCTGTTCTGTATTGTTGCAATGGGGGTTGATTTAATATGTGGTCTGTGGAATAAAAAACTATGGTTTCCATATAAATTTTTCACATTGAATGCTGCTTCTCTGACTATAATAGCTATTGCAACGAGCATGTGGATCTAAATAGTTCAATGCCAGGTAATTTAGATCAAATGGCGAAACTCAGAAGCATGGCCTTCATGTGCACCATGATGGCTAATTTTTTGCCTTCTTTAGCAACCATGGGCGTGACAAGGAACTTTTCAAGAATATCATAGCTATGGCTATTCTGGTTATAACCTTGATTGTGAATGTTTGCATTCAAATAGATTGGATGTCATTCGAACCGATTTCACAATGATCATGGCTTAATGGTAGTCGCGTAATGGCGACCATTTATATGGCTATGCTACTCATGTTGCTGATAATACAAACATGTTTAGCTTTCACAATTCTTAAGTCCAAACAGCTATTAAGGCCTTACAGGTTGCAATTAGATAGATTAAGCATTGAGAAGCTAACTCAAAGTAATGTGAGCAAACATGGGTCATGGCAGAACCGGCGCCCCACGATTCATCACAGCCTTGCTTTGCTACTACCTCTGCTTTTGGGGTAATATGTGTTGTTAGCACTATCATACACGTAATTATTATAATTTTGATTTTTAGATGTTGGTATCGAAAAGAATATCTATCAGACGTGGTAATTATCCATGCAAAAATGTGATAAAAATTACGTCTTTTATATCATGGGTGGTGGTGTGAAGTCAAAGAATCCAACTGGTTGTCCTGAAAACACGTATTGCTTGAGATATCCGTCTTTGTAAAACATGGATAATACGTACTTTTTATTGTGCCTATGCTCTATATATGGTTTATTATGCTTGAGATGCTTTTACCTTCTTTCACCCTGTTTAAGTGATTGTTTCGTACTCTACTCTCTTTTATCATGCCTAACTTTGAATATCAGTTCATGTAACATCTCTTTTAAGGTAGCATTGCTTATTACTTTGTGGCATTATGTAGGATAAATCTTTATGAAAGTATGTTCTGGCTCATTTGTTGGTAAGATGAATATGCAGGCCCACCTATCAAACCACTCAACTGAACCGCCTCTGTTTTACTCTTCATTGATTTTCGGTGACGTATCTTGTACAGAAGAGAACAGTAGAAGTAAGAAAGAAGATGAGCAATCAGCGGCACGTGTTGTTATACTATAATATATAGGTACTTTTACACTAAAATGTATAGGTATTATTGCTTAATTAAGTCAATCATAAGTTTTGACATCTTAATATATTGCAGGGGTGATGTCAGTTAACTAAAGACATGGGTAGATCCATCTGCAAAGTATGCATCATGATTAGCTGCTTCATGATAGCAAAACATGCACAATTCTAACAAGAAGTTCAAGGTTTTTTTTATTATTCAATATTCATAATAGTTGTTATTTATCTATTTGCAAACCTTACTAAGTACTATTGGATGTTAACTTACTATCGACTTGCTATCGCATCTAATTGTGTTTACATCGACTTGCTTTATACAGATATGATAAGAGACACACCAACATCCCTACTCACATCTCACCATATTTCGAAAGAGGGTGACCATGTCATGTTGGCGGTCGCGAGGTTTGTTTGTTTTTTTATTGCTCATTTTATATACTGACTTATGGTTTTGCTAATCTACAACATATGAGCAATCAGCAGTACGTGTTGTTATACTATAATATATAGGTACTTTTACACTAAAATATATATTATTGCTTAATTAAGTCAATCATAAGTTTTGACATCTTAATATATTGCAGGGGTGATGTTAGTTAACTAGAGACATGGGTAGATCCATCTGCAAAGTACGCATCATGATTAGCTGCTTCGTGATAGCAAAACATGTACGATTCTAACAAGAAGTTCAAGGTTTGTTTATTATTCAATATTCGTAATAGTTGTTATTTATCTATTTGCAAACCTTACTAAATACTATTGGACGCTAACTTACTATCGACTTGCTATGGCATCTAATTGTGTTTACATCGACTTGCTTTATACATATATGATAAGAGACACACCAACATCCCTACTCACATCTCACCATATTTCTATGTGAAAGAGGGTGACCATGTCACTGTTGGCCGGTGCATGTTTGTTTGTTTTTTTATTGCTCATTTTATTTACTGACTTATGGTTTTGCTAATCTACCACATATGTAACACTTCGCATGCTGGCTAAACAAAGGCAAAATTTAGTCGAAAGCCACTGTAAAAATAGAATCTAGCCGCTCTTTTAGTAAATACAAAATACGACTCTGCAATGGCAAACACACTTGGGTGAATAGCTAAAATCAAATTAACAAAAAGCAATTGATACTTCAAAACCTTAAAATAGTATTTTGATGGTTCAGTGTGCCATATAGTTGCCAACTTCTGAAATAATCTTTAAATAGTATTTTGACGGAGCACCAAGTTCAGTCAACAAAAGGTTAGACTTCAACGCATATCGATAGTTAAATGTGTTGAGACATAATTATTGCTCGCTCATAACTTTTTATGCATTCATTACTATTACCTTCATAGAATACATGTATAGTTAAGTATGTACATGTTGATTTATACCGCTTAAGCAGCTAATCAGTTTTACCATTTAGCCTGATATTTCCACTTAATCTTTATCTTTCATTTATGATCTCTATAAATTTTGTTGACCAATGTGGCTGCTTTACCTTCTATCATAATTATCCAAAAAATGATAAACCTTTTTCAGCAACCTCATTTAGCCATTTACATATATCTTTTTTTTCTTTTTCACAAAAAATTTGAAGTGATGTTCAAGAAACAAGAAGACATGTTCATCAATTCATCTTAAGGTTGCTGTAAAATGACCTCCTCAAAGCATGTTAACCTGACTATTACAACTTATGTAACGACGGCGAATGTAGTTATTGTACTAACAATAGGAAATCGGTTATTGCATTCATCATCATATATATTTAGAAATGATCCTTATGAAGCTCGCCCGCCCATTGAGCATGTCGTATATAAATAAGGACCATCCATTTTATCAACTCACTTTTCATTGTTCTTTTTACATATATTACATGAACACTTTTCTTTTTTTCTTTACAATTTTTGTGTTTAAGATATTTTCCATTATTCATTATTACGTATTTCCATTTACATTTAGTCAAGCAATGTTATGAGCGAACCGCCCATTAGGAGTTATGAAACTTAAATATATATATATATATATATATATATATATATATATATATATATATATATATATATATATATATATATATATATATATATATATATATAATAAAAGAATGTTTATTTGAATTTCTGTACACCTCATAAATGCCACGTTGGCAAGTAAAAGCCAGGTCATTTAAGCCACATCATCTATCACCATTCAATGGTACCAGCCTTTTTAGTGACATTGTTGACTTTCAACCTTCTCATTCAATAACAAGCATAATTTCTGCAAGTTACCATTTATGATATAAATTATCTTTCATCTCAAAATTTAAGATTCTCAAATAATCTCAAATATGTTCATCTATCACAATTCAATGGTACCCGCGTGGCTTTTATTTTTTCTTTACAAGTTCTTAGACAATTATATTTGATGGCCTGGGTTTTTTTTCGTACTCGACAATTGATTTCAGTATTCTTTTTTAAAACCGTCATTCAATATAAACCAAAAATCAAGCAAGGTTACAATCCATAATGTTAAACAACATCCAATCGTTGTTTGACTTTTCACCTTTCTAATCGTTGTATGTTGTACAAGGTATAATTCAATCTCTATTTATTTTTGATAAGTTGTTAGACCTCAATTTGATGGTCTGGGTTTTCTTGGGTACTATACATTCTCCTTTCAATTTTTACAATTGACAATGAGTATGCAATCGAATTGATTGACCGTAAATTTAAATTTTGGGATATAATCGGTTATGGTTTATGGTTTGTAATTCGCATTTATTTGACTTCCGCATATAATTGCATATAATCGGATATAATGGTTTATGGTTTATGGTATATGACTATATGGTTTGTAATTCGCATATAATCGGATATAATCGGTTTTGGGATTTAAATTTTGGGATATAATCATATTGTATTTGACTTCCGTAAATGATTTACAACAGGGAATATGGGTTGCAATTTCATTCCGAGGTCTAAGGTTTGTGATTTTTGTTTTTGTTGCGAAATTCAGTTGGATAAAAGTATTACACATCAAACATTTCGATGTCATTTGAAATCGAGAAATAATGTGAGCTTAAGGAGGGAATCATCAGGTCCAAAGGATAATAATCCGTATAGTCATATTGCTTCTCGTACGTTTATTTTGTGTGAATTTAGGGCTGGAACAAACAATTTTAGCATGTTTGATTCTTTTTTTTTTCTTTTTTTTTTAAATCAAAGTTTGACTCATTTAGTACATTGGTGTTCTAAACTAGGTGAATGTCTAATAGGTAAAAGGCTTTGGATTTTGCAGCCTTGGGTCGGAGTTCAGTGTCATTTTCCATTGATGAAAAACACGAAAATGCAATGTTGTGGTGGTCGAGGGCTCGGACAAGAGCTGCTAAAGTTGGCCTTCCAATATTGGCTTGAAGCTTCAAAGTTGGCCTTACACCATTGGCTTAAAGTTGTAGGTAGTTACCTCATGTTCTATCTATAAGTCTATCATCAACATTCACTTTAAAATGCAGCATTAAAGATTTTATGGAATGCTTCTGACTCGCCATTCCTTACTGGCTACTTGCATATCGACCCACGCAATCCCTATGGCCATAACTTGCACCTTTGGTTCAAAAGTACAAGCACTCAACCTTTCTTCTATTGGCAAGTTTCAGATATTACAAATTTCCACATATTTTAAGCTCTAAAATCTTATGTTGTATTCTTGATAATGCGAAGGTTGGATGTTGGAGATGGTAAAGGAATAAGGCATTAAAAATGGAACTTTTGACTTCCGTCTGCGTGCATGTTGCTTTTGACAAGGTAACTAATTTTAGGCAAATTCCGTTCGTAAAAAGGCAACTTCTGACTTCCCAGTTCTGGCTTTGTCAACTTCAAGATTGATACAGGTCTATATTGGTAAGGCCCGAGTCTCAGGTTTACGCAAACAATTTTCACAAATTGTAGACAAAAAAGAGTCTTGCCGCATCTGAAAAGCTTCTGATGCATTTTTATAAATTTAATAACTTATAATTGTAACGTCAATCCGGTCCGAACCGTCAAGTCCTAACAGACTTAAAACAACTTGGAACCAAATGCAATTAAGATCAGAGAATACAGAGGATTCCCGGGTCGTTATGTCCCACGGAGACTCAATGGTGTGCAAGCACTAGATCAGACGATAGAATGATCACTAATGATAGTGATCGAGAAAGATTAGGATTTGAATATTACACTATTGAAAAAGGAAATAAATAAAAGCGGCTTAAATGCAAATTAAGAAAATTAAAAGATAAAAGATATTAAATAAAAGCTATCACTATATTTAAAGTGATGAACGTTTAAAACCTAAAACTTACGTTTAAATAAAAATAACGTTAACGTACAAAATAAAAAGTGAAAATAAAGAAGGAAAACACCTAAGGATATGAAAAATACATTTTTACAATCCTAATAATATTAGAAAATTATTAGAAAAAGAAAATTATTTTTACAACTATTTAATTAATTATTATTAATTAAAAACTAATTTAAACTATTTAATAATACTCTAAAATAAAAGAAAATATGAAATAAGACTAGAAAAATAAAATTAAGACTTAGAAAAGTCTAAAATATGATAAAACTAATTTTAAAACTGAAAATATATTTTTAGACTTTTTATGTATTTATTATTAATTTAAAACTATTTAAAACTAATTAAAATGCTAGAAAATACTATTTATGCTAAGAAAATTATGGAAAAATACTTTTTATGACTTTTACATTTATCTAAACTTAAGTAAAATGAAAACTTATTTTTTTGAGACTTTTCTTAATTATTTGTATTTAAAGCTAATTAAAAATACTTAAAAACTAGATAAAATGTAGAAAAATACCAAACAAGCTAGGAAAAATCTGAAAAATTCAGGAAATGCTTAAAAAAATATTAGGAAGCTAGGAAAATTGGAAAAACAGGGTCTTGTTTGGAGGATTAAGCAACTGATGTGGGAAGTGCTTAAAAATGAGCACTTCGAATAAGCTAGATGAGCACAACAAGCACCAAAGCTGAAACAGAGGTCTAATATGCTAAAATAATCAAAATGCAACACAAATCAATAAGCTCAAACCTCTGGATAACAAGATGCAATGATTTGGTGTATTGAGATAATAAGCTAAAAGCGATTAAGAGGGTGCCTAGTTTGAGCTTAAAACAAGCACCTAAATAAGCAGTGAAAGAAAACCAATTATTGGAACTAACACTAGACCTAGGTGAGAGTATCTAAACCAAATTACAGACCCAGAGGAGCTCAAGTGAGCCCTGTGCAAGGTCTGCAAAACCTGCAAACAGTCAGTGAGCAGTACATTCTACCACGGGGTTTTAGCTCCATAATCACAAGCTCTTTTGAGCTTTTAGAAAAAATTACAAAAATACATAAAAATCATAACTATAAACTAGACCAGGGGAAGTTTTAAAAACAACTAGAATCACTGAAATTGGCCAATAAATGAGCTCAAGAAAATTCTCTCTAGATGGGCTCAAATCTGCTTTTGTGCATTTTGACTTTTTGAAGGATTTGAAATGTTTGACTATTATGAACTTTGAAGCACTACTATGGACTAATTATGTTGAAATAAGCTATGATAAGTTAATTTTAAGCTAAAGCATCTAATTTTAAGGCGATTTGATGAGATTTGAACATAAAATCTCTAACAAAGAAAGCTAAAGATGACACTAAGAGGATTTTGACTTTGAAAGCTTGTAGACACAGGTAATTGACTCAAATGAGTCTCAAATGACTTAAGAAATGTAACCCAACTGATTCTAACTCTTGACTAGGCCTTTAAGACAGATGGTGCAACCAAACCAAACACCCCTGTAGAATTTGATATACAAACTCAAACTGAGATAAACACTTATCCAACTTATACAGACAATCAAAATAAGTTTAAATAACTTAAAGGCAACTATTTAAACATGTTTACAATACGATGATCACGAGATATAAGTGCAAACAAGAATTTCAAATTGACTTGAAATTTGGAAATGTAAAAAGTACTAACCACTATCCGTTGGTGCCACGAGGTTAAACCAGGACCAAATACTACTCTAACCTACTCTAATACAACCCAAAGCAACCTTAGCATCACCATTTTCCATTTCTGACCCAAGAATCATCACCAGTTGACTTTTGTTGACTTTTTCACAAACTTGCATTGAGAATGATTTGTAAGCTCACTAAAAGCTATTAAAAGCTTTAATGAACTAGCTAAAGCTCAGAAATGAGCTAATAACAGATTGTTAATAAGAGTTTGGAACTAAAAATTGCAACAGTGACAAATAACTTGGAATTTAAATAAAAGATTTGGCTTGATGTTCAAAACACATTACAGAGATGTTATAACTTAAACTTGATATATAAAAACTGAAATCACAACATTTTTATCTAAACTAAAACATTTTTAAAGAAAACGACATTAAGGAAAATTTTAAACTAACTAACTATATCGATTTTTGCTTCACTCTTCCCTTTTTATAGTCCCACTTGACTTCTTCTCTCTTTCTCTGCAAATCCCATCAAAAATCCTTGGCCCTTGGATGTTTTAAAGTTATCTTGGCCATCCATTGCTTTTTGGCGGGAAAAGAGAATTTGACAGCTAGAGTGAGGTTGAGTGAGGTGGAGGGGTTTCATTTAATGGTTTTTGTTTTGTGTTGATGTGGAGGGGACAGGAAGGTGAGAATTGAGGTGGAAGGATGGTGTAGAGGAGTGATTCGAGATTGGGTGGGGAAGAAAGTCTTGGCGGGTAGTGAGTGTTTGGCTGGATGGGTAGTTTGATGACCGGGTTTGGGGGTTGGGTGACCGGGTTGGATATTGGACCGGGTTGGGTTAGTAACGGGTTAAAGGGGATGTTGGGCTTAGTTTATTTTGGGCCAAAGGATATCTGAGGTCCATTTGGTATAAGTAATAATCACAAGGACCATAAGTGTAAATTCTGCATGACCAAGGACCAATTCTGCCATATTGCAAAGTTGTTTCAAAGGACCACAAGTGACAAGTTTTAATATTATAAGGACCAAACTTGCAATTTTCAAATTTCAAGGACCATTTATGACATTTTTCAAACTTGAGGGACCAAAGTTGTAATTTTGCAATTTTACATTTCAAAGGTTTGTTTTGACAACTTTTGAATCCCATGGACCTTAAATGATATTTTTTTTTATTTTGATTTACCAGGTGTTTTGACAATTTTGAAACTTGGGACTAAAGCGCCAATTTTGCAAATTTGATACGTTTTTCATCTGATTTTGATAGTTTTGTATTTAAAACACATAAAACACTGATTTGTGATATTTTGATCATTTTAAAGCATTTCGAGTGTTTTAGGATGATTTTCGAGTTTATATTGTACAAAAATGATGAGTATTTAGACACTCATCAATCCCCACACTGAGATATTGCTAGTCCCTAGCAATGATTTGAAGCTTTAATGGATTTTAAATACTCTTTACCAAAAGCCATCACTTCTGGAGTAGCCAAATGTTTAGGTTCAAGTAAGAACCATGATACCCAGATAACCATGTGATTTTGAGCAAACCACCGACTTTCAGCGGATTTGATTTTGTCTTTACCGTAGTACCCTTACGGACTAGCCAACTCTTAGATAAATTATCAATATTATCTTTGGTGAGATGAATACCAATTATGGATTTTCCACTGCCTTTACCACAAGCCATAATCTTGTGGGCTAGCCAACTCTTCACTTTTTAGGATATGGTGAGTTGAGAACCATACAATTTTGGGCATATTGCAAGCCATATAAGCGGTTTGATATATCTTTACCAAGAGCCGTTTGCTCCTAGATTAGCCAATCCTTTAGTCTTTTAGACAAGGCATGATTGATAACCAATTGAGTAAGTGTAGAACACTTACTCCAAAAAAAATTTTGGCCAAAAAGCGGAGGTGGGTAGATAATAAATGAAATTCGCGAGAATTCCCCACTTAGAAATGAATATTGCCTCAATATTCAAAGTACCTGCTGTTATGCGAAACAAAGAACGTAAAAGGGAAATATTACGGCCATTATTTAGAAAGGATTTTTTTTTTTAAACATGTAAAATGTAGGCAACCCCCCACACTAGGGTGGTAGAAAATAGAAAGAAGTCAGAAATATGGGTGAAAACCCATATGGCATGCTACTATTTTTGATTACCGAGTCGCTAGCTTGACTCGACCCCGAATTAATTTGTTCATGGGGAAAGTTACGTGGAAAACCAATCTCGATCGGACTTTCATTCAAGATGTTTGGACAAACATTTGAAGCACGTGAAAGTTCCACACCGATGAGATATATTCCCGACTCAAGATAATGGTACATGAAAATGCGGGATCAAAGATAATGTCTTCATTCCCGAAGGAGTGAAGAACAGGAGAAGTGACAGAATATATGAAGAAAAGAAAGAAAATCATGATAGAAATCATGACTAACTCTTCATCCTCAATAGGAGAATTCATAGTTTCATGAATCTCCTCAGTTAAGCTCAATTGGTCTAGACATATTCCGGGTGTGTCTAGATCAAAGTAGAAGTTATCATACTCCGGCGGAGATATGATATGAGTGAGTTCATCCGAGAACTCCATGAAGGTGAATGAATCATATTCAGAATTGATATGAGTGGGTTCATTGGCGAACTCCTCAAAGGTAAATGATTCATGATCGAGGAGAATTATGAGAATGAAAAGTGGTACTGCCACTAATCTTCTCTCCCATATTATCAAAAAAAGAGGCTTTCATTTCGGAATAGAATCATCGGAAAGAATGTCACTACCCTTAATGGGGGTAGGAGATGAAATAGGTTTCTTTTTGAAAGCCTCGATTTTAGAAATGAGAAGATCGACATTCAATAAGGTTGCTCGAAGAGCTTCATCTTTGATTTCGGTGTTAGTAACTTCATCATTCTCTTCTTCTAAGCTAACAAGCTCAGAAGGTGAATCTTCCACATAAATGATGTCTCCACAAGACAATGAATCATCATCATCGAGAATCTGAGGACATCTCAACATGATCATCTTGGAAGACAAGAGGAGGAGGAATATCACACACATGATCAAGAGTTCCCTGTGACTCTCTCGGGATTGGGACAAGGTCCTCAACACTAGACTTTATGAATTAGTCGGTTCCTTTTAGAACGTTAATAGATGCTCGTCCCCATAATAAGAGAGTGGGTGTGAATCTCGGGTGTGATAGCAGTTGTTTGAGATGGAATCTCAACTGCTGGAATATCAAGCGACCGAGGGAGTTGAGAAGTATTATCTCTAAAAGGATAAAAACTCTCCTCGTCATCGTCATATAGAAGCGGCCTTGAAATTGGGAACGTCTTAGAGCTGCTTGCTCTAGGATTAATAATTCTTCCCTAGATTTGCGAGCTTCTCGTTCTTCTCGTTCTTCGGCCAGCAATTCTCCTATGGTCTTTTCATTACTCACTTGATCCTTGAAGTTTTGCATCATATCATTAAGTGATTTCATTGCGGTTTCAAGATCATAGGAGATTTCATGAGACAACGGCTCAGATGGAGTTTGAACCGTATAGTCTTTGTGGAGGTTGGAAATTTTCAAACATGTGAGAGTCATGATTGTTACAAGGCTGAGTTCCCTATTGACAATCGAGTGAAATGGGAACCTCCACAGATTACTCACAAGAAAAAGCTGTTGAGTGCGGAATGGTGAATCATATGGATTTTGGTCATAACCAAAACTCGAGCATCACTGGAAAGCGTTCATAGACAAGCGTGTTTCCGGATTGACACTCAAATCCTTGGTGAGGACCTCCACAAAACTCACAGTAGTTAGAAAAGTCGGGCTGTGGTGGGTAGTTGGAAAAGTTTGAGGAGTCGTTAAATGAGTTTGGATTAGGATCATAATCAAATGAATTCCTCGAACCACAAAACAAACAACTCCTATTATGAATATCATTACACACTTTGACACACGCATACACGGCTGACGAGGTGAACCATAAAGAGGCTCACCACAACCGACACAAGGAATAAACGATTCCATGAGAATAGGAGAAGGTAGAATCAAATGGATAGAGGGTAAAGGAATAAAGAATCAAAAAGGGTAAGAGGGTAAAGAGGAATATTTTTGGTATTTTTGAAAAACATGATATAAAAACAAAGAAGGGAAATATTTTTGGTGTTAAAACACTTGAGGAAAAGTGTTAATGAACTTTTGGATTTTTCGATAGCTTTACAAAAACTTTTTACAAAAGATGGGGTATGTGCAAGAATGGGTCTGAAAATGGCTAAACACACACTAAAGCCTCCCGTGGCCTAAAATTTGATCCGTCCGAACGGCCAAGTCCTAACAGACTTAAAACAACTTGGAACCAAATGCAATTAAGATCGAGAGAATCTGAGAGGATTCCCGGTCGTTATGTCCCACCGGAGACTCAATGGTGTGCAAGCACTAGATCAGACGATAGAATGATCACTAATGATAGTGATCGGAAAAGATTAGGATTTGAATATTACACTACTGAAAAAGGAAATAAATAAAAGCGGCTTAAATGCAAATTAAGAAAATTAAAAAGATAAAAGATATTAAATAAACGCTATCACTATATTTAAAGTGATGAACATTTAAAACCTAAAACTTACGTTTAAATAAAAATAACGTTAACGTACAAAATAAAAAGTGAAAATAAAGAAGGAAAACACCTAAGGATATGAAAAATACATTTTTACAATCCTAATAATATTAGAAAATTATTAGAAAAAGAAAATTATTTTTACAACTATTTAATTAATTATTATTAATTAAAAACTAATTTAAACTATTTAATAATACTCTAAAATAAAAGAAAATATGAAATAAGACTAGAAAAATAAAATTAAGACTTAGAAAAGTCTAAAATATGATAAAACTAATTTTAAAACAGAAAATATATTTTTTAGACTTTTTATGTATTTATTATTAATTTAAAACTATTTAAAACTAATTAAAATGCTAGAAAATACTATTTATGCTAAGAAAATTATGGAAAAATACTTTTTATGACTTTTACATTTATCTAAACTTAAGTAAAATGAAAACTTATTTTTTTGAGACTTTTCTTAATTATTTGTATTTAAAGCTAATTAAAAATACTTAAAAACTAGATAAAATGTAGAAAAATACCAAACAAGCTAGGAAAAATCTGAAAAATTCAGGAAATGCTTAAAACAATATTAGGAAGCTAGGAAAATTGGAAAAACAGGGTCTTGTTTGGAGGATTAAGCAACTGATGTGGGAAGTGCTTAAAAATGAGCACTTCGAATAAGCTAGATGAGCACAACAAGCACCAAACTGAAACAGAGGGTCTAATATGCTAAAATAATCAAAATGCAACACAAATCAATAAGCTCAAACCTCTGGATAACAAGATGCAATGATTTGGTGTATTGAGATAATAAGCTAAAACAGTTAAGAGGGTGCCTAGTTTGAGCTTAAAAACAAGCACCTAAATAAGCTGGAAACAGAAAACCAATTATTGGAACTAACACTAGACCTAGGTGAGAGTATCTAAACCAAATTACAGACCCAGAGGAGCTCAAGTGAGCCCTGTGCAAGGTCTGCAAAACCTGCATGCACAATGCTTGCAGCAACATACCTGCGGGGTTTTAGCTCCATAATCACAAGCTCTTTTGAGCTTTTAGAAAAAATTACAAAAATACATAAAAATCATAACTATAAACTAGACCAGGGAAGTTTTAAAACAACTAGAATCACTGAAATTGGCCAATAAATGAGCTCAAGAAAATTCTCTCTAGATGGGCTCAAATATGCTTTTGTGCATTTTGACTTTTTGAAGGATTTGAAATGTTTGACTATTATGAACTTTGAAGCACTACTATGGACTAATTATGTTGAAATAAGCTATGATAAGTTAATTTTAAGCTAAAGCATCTAATTTTAAGTCGATTTGATGAGATTTGAACATAAAATCTCTAACGATAAGCTGCTAAAGATGACACTAAGAGGATTTTGACTTTGAAAGCTTGTAGACACAGGTAATTGACTCAAATGAGTCTCAAATGACTTAAGAAATGCAACCCAATGATTCTAACTCTTGACTAGGCCTTTAAGGCGGATGGTGCAACCAAACCAAACACCCCTGTAGAATTTGATATACAAACTCAAACTGAGATAAACACTTATCCAACTTATACAGACAATCAAAATAAGTTTAAATAACTTAAAGGCAACTATTTAAACATGTTTACAATACGATGATCACGGATATAAGTGCAAACAAGAATTTCAAATTGACTTGAAATTTGGAAATGTGAAAAGTACTAACCACTATCGGTTGGTGCCCACGGTTAAACCGGACCCAAATACTACTCTAACCTACTCTAATACAACCCAAAGCAACCTTAGCATCACCATTTTCCATTTCTGACCCAAGAATCATCACCAGTTGACTTTTGTTGACTTTTTCACAAACTTGCATTGAGAATGATTTGTAAGCTCACTAAAAGCTATTAAAAGCTTTAATGAACTAGCTAAAGCTCAGAAATGAGCTAATAACAGATTGTTAATAAGAGTTTGGAACTAAAATTGCAATGATGACAAATAACTTGGAATTTAAATAAAAGATTTGGCTTGATGTTCAAAACACATTCTGAGAGATGTTATAACTTAAACTTGATATATAAAACGAAATCACACATTTTTATCTAAACTAAAACATTTTTAAAAGCGACATTAAGGAAAATTTTAAACTAACTAACTATATCGATTTTTGCTTCACTCTTCCCTTTTTATAGTCCCACTTGACTTCTTCTCTCTTTCTCTGCAAATCCCATCAAAAATCCTTGGCCCTTGGATGTTTTAAAGTTATCTTGGCCATCCATTGCTTTTGGCGGAAAGAGAATTTGGCAGCTAGAGTGAGGTTGAGTGAGGTGGAGGGGTTTCATTTAATGGTTTTTGTTTTGTGTTGATGTGGAGGGGACAGGAAGGTGAGAATTGAGGTGGAAGGATGGTGTAGAGGAGTGATTTCGAGGATTGGGTGGGGAAGAAAGTCTTGGCGGGTAGGTGAGTGTTTGACCTGGATGGGTAGTTTGATGACCGAGGTTTGGGGTTGGGTGAGGGTTGGATATTGGACCGGGTTGGGTTAATAATGGGTTAAAGGGGTGTTGGGCTTAGTTTATTTTTGGGCCAAAGGATATCTGAGGTCCATTTGGTATAAGTAATAATCACAAGGACCATAAGTGTAAATTCTGCATGACCAAGGACCAATTCTGCCATATTGCAAAGTTGTTTCAAAGGACCATAAGTGACAAGTTT
Organism: Chrysanthemum makinoi; assembly: GCA_910596185.1. NCBI lineage: Eukaryota > Viridiplantae > Streptophyta > Magnoliopsida > Asterales > Asteraceae > Chrysanthemum > Chrysanthemum makinoi. Next base: position 97,263,764 of record OU343218.1, on the reverse strand, counting down.
TAATATTATAAGGACCAAACTTGCAATTTTCAAATTTCAAGGACCATTTATGACATTTTTCAAACTTGAGGGACCAAAGTTGTAATTTTGCAATTTTACATTTCAAAGGTTTGTTTTGACAACTTTTGAATCCCATGGACCTTAAATGATATTTTTCTTAATTTTGATTTACCAGGGACTGTTTTTGACAATTTTTGAAACTTGGGGGACTAAAACTGCCAATTTTGCAAATTTGATACGTTTTTCATCTGATTTTGATAGTTTTGTATTTAAAACACATAAAACACTGATTTGTGATATTTTCATCATTTTAAAGCATTTCTGAGTGTTTTCAGATGATTTTGCAGTTTATATTGTACAAAAATGATGAGTATTTAGACACTCATCAGTAACGTCAAACTTTATTATTCTTCTATTTTAATCTTGCACTATCAAAGCGGCTTATGCAGTGAACCCGTTTGACGATGTATTCATAAACTTGCATCGTTTAGAAGGTATTGTCTAAGTTACATTATAGCACCTATCAAGTAAACGAAGATTGTTAGTATTGTAAAACATAATGCTTATTATTATAGCATAAACTTATTGATATTTTAAAAATGTATTGGCTAGATATTTGAATCAGCCATTGATGTTGAACCCCGTGCCTAAGTAAGACTGGTATTTGTTGCAGGTTGTTATCTGACCAGTAACGTCTGTCAGGATTCAAGCTGGAGTATTCCTTCAAATGGAGGTGTGCGTAACCTACAGTTTTTAACAAGGGTTTTAGTTAAATCGAGGCATGCAAATCCGCATGTTTGAATATTGAAGGTTCAAGGTTTGCACATTTCAAGACTCTCTTTGGAGATGACTGGTACTATTGCTATTGCAACCTACTTTTTCTAAATTGTTTTAAACTAATTACTGTAATGAGCAGACATATTATCTCCGACTAGACTGACCATTTAGAGAAAACCAATATTACTTATTTACCTTATGATTTTACCCCTTTTAAAGACCTGTAACATGAATCTTTTATCGCTAAAAGTTATATCAAGAAAAGTAAATGTATAGTATACGTAAAGAAATAGGAGTTCGAATAGTCTATCAAGACTTTTTTGTTTGTATTTGCAGCCCTGCATCTGGAACAACAATCACAGGGAAAAACATCATTATTTGAGAGTGTTCAACTGATCAAACAGTAGCTTTGGGGTATTTGTCATTCAGGTTTCTTGCTACCCCTACTTTGGCTACAAGAATATCATTGTTCTATCCTTACAAAGGGATGTCTATCCTATGGACTGATTTTTCCAAAGCACTGCTTTCTACATATTCTTCTTGATTGCTTTGTAAATACACTTAACCATAATCTTTCAGGTTACTATTTCTAATTTTATAGTTACATCAAACCGTGTGCAAACATTAACGTATGTGATAGCCCATAGATAAGTGATAATGTATGTGATAGCAATACACTGAACGTTGTTTACCATGAAGTGCTACAAAAGATTTGAACTTATGAAAAGTAAAATAGCTATATCTGTTTTAGCTATCTTATATGAACTTATGTTTCACATCATCCATTTTTGGTTTCTTGGTTTATTCTTCTTTGTTATGTTTAACAAATTCAATGTTATCTTACTCTCTTTTATTTTGAAAATGCATAATATTGTTTTAGAATTAATTAGTTCATTTTTTTAAAACTTTTTTACGTTATATTTTCTAACTTTCTATAAGCCACATGTGATTTATCACGGGTTTATAAGCTAGTATAATATATATATAACCAATTTAAACATCAAATTTGTCATATCTACTCATTTTGTTATTAAATCAATTAAAACTTAATTTACATTATTAAAAACTCATTATACCCTTCATATAAACACATCTCCTTGTCCAGCAATTGTCAAACAACAAACTAATACAAATACACCACACTCACTAGAACGAAAGAAAACACTCGTTGTGATGCTTTGAGAAAATGAATATCAATTTACATAACTTTGTGATATATCATAATGAATTCAATGTTTTCATTTTTCTCGCAAAAAGAAAAGACAAGTTACAACCGTGAAAACATCAAAGGAAATTGGGCAACTGAAAATCCTTTGACTTATTCCAACGTTTTAATCAATATCTTGTTTCCATTATCAAGTAGAGTATTACCCCATCCCACATTTGAAGATCAACGTTGCCACGTTGGTACTTGTTACATATGCCCAACTTTGTGCACTAAAGAAAATAAAAGAACAACATAATACTCTATATTAAAAAGGGTAAAATAGTCTAAATATATGTTAAATTGATAATTGTAAAGATTTTCTAAATTCCAAATGAATTAATTTGTATAATGGGTATATATGACAAAATTTGTGTTTAAATTAGGTATATATATCATTATGATTTTTTGGTTAGGTAAAGATGACATTTAGAGGTTTAAAGTGAGGATATATAAAATTAACCCTAATAATTAAAATTACATTTAATTTGAACAAATTATTTTACTTTTAGAACATGAGCAATCATTAGTTCTCTTTTTCTTTCCAATCTATACTACATTATAAAATATTTGGGACATTCCTAAAGAAGAAGGTTTAAACAATTAAAATTCAACACTTGCTAATAATGACAAATTTTAATAAGTACATCTATAATAACATTTGTTGTAATACTTTAAAGCACTTTTTTTAGACATGTTCTTAAAAAAATAATAAAAAAATACAAAGTAATTTAATATAAGAAAAAAACATCCATAACAATAAATACCTAATAAATGTTATTTTAAAAACACCAATATGAAAAATACTTTTATTATTATTGTACAAACTGTCACACAAATCTTCATGCAATTTATATGTAAACAAGTTCATGGTACATATGGTTTTAAAAATGGACCAGAATCGGGTTCAACCGGAGCAGGATCACCCGGTTCGGCTAGCCCATAAAAGTCGTCCGAAAAAGATATTGTTAAATCGATATAGTTTAAAAATGCATCTTGAAATACAATGTTCAAAAATATTATTAAATCGCAAGAGTGCCTCGGAAATCAACGTATATGGCTTTTTGAATTTTTTTTAATAAAACTTACCGTAAAAACTAAAAACTTTGTTTTACAAAAATCAGACGATTTTTTCAAATCAAAGGATGAAAATGTGTGAAGTCCTAATCTATGCTACTTATAATGCATGAAGGCACCTCACTCCTAATTTTAAGACGTACAAAAAACTAAGCATGGTGTACAACATTTTAATACACCAAATTTTCAGAATTACAACAAAGTAAGCATATTGCATAACAAAATAAAGCGTGGTGTCATTTTAAGACCAAAATTCTATTAAACAACATTAATGCTAGTAAAAACATCCCTTCACCAAAAATTACAACCATTTAAGCATGATGTCTGATAAGAACGCGATTAATTTTCGGATTTTCAACAAAATAAGCATAGTGTACATTTACAACAAAATAAGCGTGATGTAATTTTGGACTTACAACATTAATGCTATTAAAGTGGTCAATATTATTAATGATTATAATTACTACTACTTACAAGAAAAGAAACATAGTGTACAACACTTTAATGCACATAATTTTGGACGTCTGAGACAAAGCATAGTGTCAACAAAACAACACATTAATGTTATTTAATGTAGTCAATTATTTAACTGGTTAATGAAAACAATTAATATAGTTATTAAAACACACCTAACATAAGAAATACAAATTATCAAGCATATTGTACAACCAAATTAAATATAATTCCTGCATTAAATTTCACTACTACAATAATAAGCACATTATATAAATATTCATCGAGCGAGGCGGCGAGCCAAATGGGTTTGAGCGCAGGTGAAGCCTGAACGAAGCGAGCCGAGCAGGCAATGGTACGGCGGGTTCGGCTGACGCGGACTTTATCTGAAATTCTTGATATCCAGTAAATTTATTGTTAAAAAGATATTAAACTAAAATACATTATTAATCGAATTTTATTCAGAGCAGCCCATGCAGTGGCAGTGAGTCAATGCTTAGTATTTCTTAACATATGAACAAACACTTTCTTAAAAAATTATTTATTTTTTCTTTCTTATTCTTTTAATTTTTTTTTTTTTAATTTTAAGACTTAAAAACCGAGTCTTTGTGATTGATTAAAATATAAAATAAACTTATATTAAAGCATAAAATAAAAAAATGAACTTTAATTATTGAATAAGAAAGTAAAAAAATAACACTCCTCAAAGTTTTATGAAATTCCATCAACTATACTCTCCCCAATCAAATATTATCTCATGCACTATTTTTTTTTTTTTTTTTTTTTTTATTGATTAAATTCGAAGTAAACACTTCATTTCAGTTATCTCAAAATGAATGCATGAACATTATTCTTAAATGGATGAAGTAACAATAATAATATACAGGTTGTGAAGATTTATTATTCGGATCATTTTTGAAATTACAATAAAAAGATTTAGATAAAAGATCATTTGAGGACAAAAGATTATTTACATACCAAGGGATCAATCTCCATTTTCGTTTTATTTGATCTAATGGATGAGATTAATCCCAACAATTTAAAAGCCACTTTCAATTTTTTCAAATATTAATATCTTTCAAGTTGTCGTTAAGCGAAAAAAATATATAATTACGATGACGTTTAATTATCTTTCTATAGATAGGCACTTTGATATACTTTCGACAAAAAAATTTTTTTCAGTATTTTTCCGTTTTTTAAAGTTTTTTAGTTTTTTTTTTCACGTTCTTGAAATTTCATTGAAAAATCATATATGATAAAACACTAATTTGAATATCATATGTGATATTAGTGTAATATCATATATGATATGTAATATCACATGTGATATTAGTGTAATATCATATATGATATTATATATATATCATGTGATATTCATTTAGTGTTTTATCATATATGATTTTTTATGTAAATTTCGATAGCGTAAGCGAAAAAATAACGAGCATTGAAAAAAGCGTTTTTCTTTTTTTAGTATATCAAAGTGCCGATACATGAAAAGATAATTAAATGCTCGTAGCGATGGTGTAAATATTTTCACTTAGCGATTAGCGGTTTAGAGATATTTAAATTATAAAAAATGATGAAATAATAAAATCTTTAATCTTATTTATTGATTTTAACTTTTTGAAATGGATGGGTGGAGATGAATTAAAGCGGTATGTGAGAAAAGTTTGATATGTAAAATAACTCTCCTCAAAGATTTAAGATATACATAATAGAAAGTTATATCCTTTCACGAATTTATAATTTGCATGTACGCGAGATTTTGATATTGGGATTAATGTAACTTGATTTTGTGCTTTTTTGTTTTCAAAACTTATAATCTTTGCATATATTATATTGTTTGTATTACAATTAATTTAATAATAATAATAATAATAATAATAATATATTTTTTTAATATTTAAAGTTTAAGGGGTTCCTTTAAATCTACAAACTTTTAAAAGATTTGCGAAAACTGTAAAATTTACACCTAAATTAAGTAAATACTTAATTTAAAAAGTTACTTCGTTTTTATATTTTTTGAATTAAAATCAAATTTTTTAAAAAAATAAAAATATAATGTGAAAAACTTGTATATGTTTGACTCTGCAGGTATTGTGAGTGACCTATAGAGCCTAGAGTTTATGAAACATGTTATCCATTGTTGCTCATATTGTGTTTCTTGATATTCATGAAACACGGGCATATACACACAACATTAACTTGAATACGAGTGAAAATAAGCATGGGTATATTTTGAGAGCGTTAAAATATAAACAACGTTTATCATTATCTCTTGAATAAACACATGTATGGAACCATGATTCGACAATAATATATCTAGCAAGGCATAAAAACGCTAGTGGTCACTAAGGATTTGTTGAATTTGTAAGTCACGGCCAAAAAAGTGTTATGTAGTCTCACTACATTTTTTGAGCATTTACTCTCGTCATCGATCAATATAGTAGGTGAAAATATATTAACTTAATCAAATGCTATGTAAACAGTATTTCATCCAGCTTGAAGATGTACAATTTTATAAACAATCTAAAATTTTTTGGTTGCGAAATTATCACTGCTAGTAAATCATTGTCAACTTATAGGTCGTGTACACAACATTAAAGTATGTTGATCATTTGCTAGTACGTAAATAAATGTTTACTAACAGAAATAACTGAGGGTCGTCAAAAAATAATACTTTGATGAGGTTTATGAAGCTTTTTTTTTTTTTTTCTTTACACATAATTGTTATTTGGAATGGATAAACTTATTAAACATGAACACAAAGTAAAGCTCGGATTCGACAAAACAAAGTTTATGGAGGACGTAAGTAGTAAAATTGATCTATTATTTGTTTTCGGGACAAGATATACCCACCTCCTAAAACACATTTTTCACCCCCTATGTTTTTTCCTTTTTTTATTTTTTTTAAATTTAATTTATATTAAAAAAAAACTATAAACCTGAAAGTACGAAACAAAAAATATAAAGTTTAATAACTTAAATATTAAAACTGACAGAAAACACGAGCATAAACTGATAAAAAAAATTGTGTACTGTAAACTAAGGTGGGCCAAAAGGTGAAGGACAAGTACAGCATATCCTTTTGTTTACTTTGCAATTGGGCCATCATAGCTACATAGGTATCCGCCCTATGAATTTGACGTGTCATGTCGTGTGGTTGTGAATTCGTCGGCTCTTGGATATCAAAGCCATTGATGTTCAATGTACTCACCGCTTTTTTTTATGTATTGTGTGACATGACTAGAATTCAAATTGGTCTCTCAGTCCTCCATTCAAATCTGAGTAAAATTTTAAATTTAATATCTTTTCACTTTTTTTTAATCAGTTATCTCTCTTCAAAACAGTCTTTCTAAAAAAACAGTTTAATAAAAAGAAGTGGTTATTCCTACACCCTCAAAATCGATAGTAATACCCTCTTAACTCTTTTTTTAATTCTTTTTGTTCTTTTAATTTTATTTTTATTATAAAACTGCGAAACAAAAATTATGGAACATATTACATAAAGTTTGATAGGTCAAAAGTAATAAAACAAAAAAAATACGGATTAGAAAACCATAAAAAATGTCTTATCCTGTTAATACAGTGAGCAAAACTGCCAAAAATACGAAATATAAAATATAAAGTTTGACAAGTAAAAAATAATAAAAGACAAATAATACATAACAAAAAACAATCAAATTTGTCTTGTCCTAATAATAAAGTGGCAAGAAAGATAAGTGAGATAAGCGGATATGCTTAATAAAATAAAAAAAAAAGGTAAAAGAGAGGTACTTGGCTTAATAATATCAAAATTATTATTTGTTAATCTTTTTGCACTTTTTTATAAAGCTAATTAGTTACTGTTCAAGTACGTGTAATATATGAAATCGTGATGAAACTTTTCTATTACGAAGTAATTTTTAGTAGTTGACAACTAGTTCAAAATGGCATGAGAAAAAAAATAAACAATCTTTTAAAACAAATAGAATATGAATTTGATAAATTTGTTTAGATTTTTTTTTTTTTTTTTTTTTTTTTTTTTTTTTTTTTTTTTTTAAGATACTTTTATACATACTATCCTGCAATATATTTTATAAATATTAAATTTGAATACTTTCTAGTTGATAAACTCATTTAGTTACTTTTTTGTTGCTCCCTCATTAAGAGAAGGGGAGACTTAAAAAGAACATAGAAGAAATAGCGCTACTCGAGCAGGATCATGATATAATGTTAAGGTCATCCGGAGTTGGAGTGATCATGCCTTCATGACCAAGCATGTCACTCATGACCACTAAAACGGAAGCCACAAGTCATGATCAAAATGCATTTTAATGGTGACTGGTCACCATAGTTACAAACAAAAGCCGTGAGACCTATAGTGGATGTTTTACAATTAAATACTAACAGGGTCTTCGTGCGATGCGGCTGCATGTACCATGTAATTTAATTTTTTCGGTAATAATTTATTTCATTTGTACGTTTTTTTAGAAATAGCTTTACTGATTAGTTTGTTCGTTTAAGGGCTATAAGTAATGGAAAAAGTTTGGTGAAACTTTGCTTAGTTTGTATTATTTTGCGTTTAGTAGTTTGTTTGGTTTATACAATGTGTTATTTTATTTGTATTTTTTATTGAAAGGGTGTTTTTAAGTATCATTAATTAACAGCTTGCATGACTTGTATTATTTATTTTAATACTTGTATTTATTATTTAATGAGTGTTTTAAGAATGTATATTAGTTATGCATCAATTATAGTAAAATACACTTAACGGAGGAAAAGTGCTTGCATGACTTGTACATGATGCATAGTAAATTGTATTACTGAATTTTAAGAAAATCAATGAAAGAAAAGGTTTTCTTCCATTATAAGATAGTAAAATTTGATTTGTGAGTGTGTGTGGGGTATTTAGTTGAGTATATTTTTATAAATTAGATATTTTAATGAAATGTGAGGGGAAGATAACCTAAACGGGTGAAAGATGAGAAGAAATGAGAGAAGAAGAAATGAGAGAAAGTGAAATGAGAGGAAAAACTGATGTGACGATGAGCATGTCACCGCCACTCCCTTTAGCCTAAGAATACAACTTTAGCAATAGTCATAAGCTTGAATCGGGAAAAAGTTTTTGCTTGAGTCTTTACTAGATATAATGTTGTTGATGCTCCCTCCAAAACAATAAAAGCAATAGGTTTCTTTTGGCTGATTTTAGTTGCGAGAGTAAAGCAAAAATGTTAGGGGCCGTTTAGTTGGTGAAAAATTTTCATTTTCTCAGAAAATTTTTCATATAGAAAAATTGAAAATCCGTTTAGTTACATTTTTTCCCAACAGTTTTCAAAAAATGTGAAATTCTCATTCTCTAAATTTCAACTACATATTTGAAAAGCCCATTCTACTCTTCTCACTTTTTTCATTTTCACTTTTTATACGCCCGTTTTAATAATTTTCATCTGTTTTTAACCGTTTTCATCCGTTTCTTTCGTTTCCTAACGTTGTCGTCCGTTTTCTTACATTATCGTCCATTTATTTTTACGTTTTGTTGTTTTTTACGTTTCCATCCTTTTTTCTACGTTTTCATCCGATTGTTTTTTTAGGTTTTGTCCGCTTTTACGCGTTTTCGTCTTGTTTTTTTGTACGCCTTTTCGTCCGTTTTTACGCTTTCGCTCGTTGTTATGTTTTCGATCGCTTTGTAAATGTGCTTTCATCCGCTTTTACGCTTTTGTCCCATTTTACATTTTCATCCGTTTTACGCCTTCGCTTGTTATTTTACGTTCCGTATGTTATTTTACGCTTTCGTCTATTTTTTGGCTTTCATATGTTTTTACGTTTTCCTTTGTTATTTTCCGCTTTGCTATTTTTACGCTTTCATCTTTTCTTTTTCTTTTTATGTTTCGCTTGTTTTTACGTTTTATGTTTTATGTTTCATCCATTTTTACGCGGTTTTATTTTACGTACTGCGTTTTTAAATTCACGATTATTTTCGTTTTCATGATTTTTATGTTTTCGTTCGTTTTTTACGTTTCCGTCTATTATTTTACGTTTTCATCCTTTTTATACGTTTTCGTCTATTTTTTTACGTTTCATATGTTTTTTTACGTTTTCATCTGTTTTTTTACGTTATCATATGATTTTTACATTTTTGTTCGTTTTTTACGTTTTCGTATGTTATTTTACGTTTCCATCTATTACTTTACGTTTTCATCTGATTCTTTACGTTTTCGTTTGTTTGTTTTTTTTTATGTTATCGTTTGTTTTTTACGTTTTCTTCTGTTTTTTTCGCTTTCGCTGTTATTTCGTTTTAGCTGCGTTTTTTTTATGTTTTCGTTATGTTTTCCCTACGCTTTCATCCGACTTTATGTTTTCGCTCGCTTTTTACGTTTTGCGTCTTTTCGCGCTTTCATCCAGCTTTATTCGTTTCGCCTATTTTTAACATTTTCGTCTGCTTTTTTTAGTTTGCTTATCTCCGCGTTTCCCATCCATTTTACTTGCATTCGTTTTCGTCTTTGTTCTTTTTTTCGCTTTCGTCGCTTTCATATGATTTCATGATGTTTTGTAGTTTCCGACGCTTTTCTTATGTTATCTTATGAAAAAAATGGACAAAAACGAAGAAAGTGTAAAAAATGGCTTGAAAACGCACTAAAACTAAAAAAGCAAAAAAAAAGGCAAAACTTAAAAATGCGTACAAAACGGATAATAAAATGGACCAAAACGAAAACGGACAAAAACGTAAAATAAACGCTAAAAAAAAAAACATCAAAAACATAAAATAATTCAGCTAATACAAGTATGAAAACGATATAAAACCGCCGTCTAAAACAAGGAACCGACGAGAATGGATGAAAACGCTTAAAGCGATGTAAAACATAATAAAATCGGATAAACGATATAAAATTGATAAAATCAATGATTACGCACAAAAGGGAAAAAAAGCGATAAAACGTGATAAAACCGTGAAAACGCATACAAAATGGATAAAAGCGTCTTAGATCCAATAGGAAAAAAAGATTTATAAAGAAAAAAAATGGTTTGAAAAGAGCCTCTCTTAAACATCTTTTTATTTTTAAAAATGAAAAATTATAATTTCATTTAAACGGGTTTTCAAAATTCTCAACTTTTCTCTAGAGAAGAAAAACTAATTCTTTCTCTAAGAATTTAGACACGGAAAAACAAAAAAATCTTTCACCAACTAAACGGTCCTTAGATTTGCATGAAAGTACCTGTTTTGTTGATTGTATTTTAAAAACAATTTACTTAAACCATGTCAAACTTGTACACAAACACATGAAAGTATGAAACGTTTAAAGTTTGACACACGTTTATTGGTTTTTTATGTTACATGGGGTGTTTTTCATAGTGGAGCATATTTGACCAACTTGATAATGTTTTGTTGCTTTTTTAATATGAATGAAACCCAAATTGAGGGTATATGGATGTGCTTTATTTGGTGGAGTATATGCAATACAGCAAGTTGATGTGTTGTCTGTGTTGACCCACATGAATGAATATTTAGTTCAAAAAATCAAGACTCAATTATTTTTTCATCTTTGTTTAAAATAAAACGTGAATCATTCACCAACATGTCACCGGTATGTCACAAAAATATTGTCGAACATAAGAGTTATACACTTTACTTGTTAATCCTTAACAAGACCTAGAGTTGTTGCCATTAGAAAAATAGTGTCCATCATCAACTTTTCATAACACTAAAATACACCACAACACTAAAGATCTTTCCTCGTCATATCAATAACGCCGTCATTTCAAAAGTTATGCCATCGTGTTATAAAAAGAGAAAAAAATCGGACCGCTCAGTCCCGATGACGTCCAGATGTATAAAACAACGCGACTTTTGGTGTGGTCTTGCACCATCCTCAGGTCTTCATTCCGCAGTGAACTAAAATTTCATCCCCATACATGTCTTCTAAAAGCTTTCATTTTCTTTTACAGTTTCTCAAGACGATGCCTTAAATTATGTTCTGAATTTTAGTGATCATCCCTAAAAATTAATATAATCAAGAGTTCAAGAATAACTATGCGAGTTTACACAAACTACACATAATTAACCTTAATAATAATTACAAGACCTAGAAGAAAACAATTACCAATAGTTAAAGTGGTAAGTTTTTTTTAAAGTTTAAAAGTTTGCTAACATTTTAAAATAGCTAAAAGAAAACTTCACAAACAATCACAAAAAATACTACTCTACGTATATCACATACATCAAATTAAAAATAGCTCGACTTTTTTCAAATAACCAGAACATAAATTCTTATCCGTTCAGCCGTAGTTACTAATAGCGAACAATAACATAACATTACAAATACCAAGTACTAAAAATGTCAACTTCACACAAGATAAAGGACTGTTTATGCAAAACAGTTGAACATAAATCCGTCATCATATATCCCCGTTAAATACAATAGAATATTGATGATTCCCATTCGCTAGTGTTTGTTTTTCAGACGATACAGTTTCCGTAGTTTTGGTTTTAACAAAAACACACATTTCTTCTGGTATATAAACCCTAATTATTATTATTTTTATATCATAGTTTTCGTTGTTTCATTATTCCTATTCATTGTTTTATTGTTTAATGTATGCATGTATTATATTGTTAGTCTAAGTAGTATTTGTTAAGGTTTATTTATTGAA
>OU343218.1:96989492-97251522 GCA_910596185.1 Chrysanthemum makinoi | reverse complement strand
TACGCGCATCAAAGGCCAACACTTCAAAATCTTAGCATGGATGCTTCAACCATCAGGTTATTAATTAAATTTTCAACAGGGGCAGGAGTCGTCACAATCAAAAGAGATTACCCTGACAAAGATGCAAGCCTAACCATTGCGGTGGAAGAAAACAACAATAAGGAGATCTCGTAGGAACCTATTTTGTGGACAACCCTGTAAAACCCGAGTTTCTAAAATTCACAAAAAGACCAAAATACCCCTATGATCAAAAAGTATGAATAATTAATTTAAAGAGTACCAAATAAGCTATGTAAATTCAGAAAATTATCAGATATGATCATAATAAATTTTAAGAACTTTATAAGTTAAATTTTTGTATTTTTAAAAGTATAAAAATCGGCCATATAATTATTTAGGCCCGAAAAGTATTTAAACTAATTAATAGAGTGTATAAATTAAGAACAAGGCCCAAAGTAATTTAAGAAAAATGTATGGTAATTTTTATGAGTCCAATACATTATATAGCCCATATAAAAATTATAAAAGCCATATATAAACACATTATACGGTTTAGTCTAATCCCTAAAAACCGATTATACCTTTGCCGACCTAAGAAAACCCTAGACAATTCGACATTCGTTTTTCAAGGCTTAGAGCTATTTTTCTTGGACGAGTTTGAAGGTAAATAAGGTGTTAAAAATCTGGTTCGAGGTTCTAAGGTGCTGGTTTGATCGTGGTCATTTTCTGGGTCGGTTAGAGTTTTATCGAGTGGAGTTTGTGTGTTCTTTTGTTCTAACGTCCCAATCTCATCAAGGGTATGTTTCCAATATTATTTTCAGTCCTAAAAATCATATAGAACCTGTAAAAATTATTCATGCATATTTAACAAGTCGTATGGAATTGTTTTGAATTAAAACCCTAAAAGCGTATAAAATAGAGAACGAGCATATAATAATTATTGGGACCATGATCTGAATTTTTCTGGAGACTCTTATATGTTATACGACCTGAATAAAATACATATTAGTGAATTCGAAGCTTGTGTGAATTGTTATGGATTTGTTTTGTTCGATCGCGTATGAAAAAGGAAGAATTTAAAAAGGGACGATTAGGGCTTGGATAAAACTAGGGTTTGTTTGTTATGGTAAAGATTAATTAATGCTGTAGTAATGATGAATTAATGATGGGTTAAACCTAGGTTTAGGGTTGTTCTTGAATTATGCATCAATCGGTTTTAAATAAAAGTTTTGGGTTGGTTTTGTAAATTATGAAACTTAAAGGTTATTTCTGTAAACAGTAAAATAAAGGTACTGAACGTATAAGAATAAGTATGAGGGTTAAACGTGTAATTTTGGATATTTAGAGGGCCATTCGAATCGTTATTAAATTAAAAAGGGTATGTTTTGTAAATTCTAAAACCTTTGGGCTAAAATTGTAAAATCTGATAATATAAGGTTAGATCGTATAATAAAAGATGTTAAAGGTGTAATATGTAATTCTGAGTAATTATGGGTCGACAAGTGTGAGTTATTAGTGTAAACATGCATGAGTTTTGTTCAACTTCCGTTTGGTTTTTTCACAAATTCTAGGTCAAGGAGTTTGGTCATTTAATCCGTAACCTGTCAATCAAAGCGTATTAAATGATATTAAAAGTATGAGAAAAACCCTAGAACATAAATAGGAAGTCGGTTAGGGTTAAAAGCTAAATGTGTAAATTCGTTATTTCATGTGAGAATGGTAAGTTTTGGAGTCGTTAGTAACTATTGATTAAGAGTAAATGAGCTAGTACTAAGTGTGTCGTAAACATGCGTGAGTTATGATTTTATGCAAGGAGTCAAATATCATGAATTAAAGTATTGCATGCATGGTCTCATTAAGGTTGTGTTCGAACAATGTTACATGTGAGTTGGTCAATCATGTAAGGTATAAAGCTTGTGTAAACTGTTTTGAAAGAGAGTCCTAAAATCCGTTCTTGACATTTATAAACCCTATACCTTGAAAGATGATCATATAAGCCCTCAAATAAGATATTTATCATATTAAACCCCTAAGTTTACCATTTATCATTTGTAACACAAAAGTTTGGCTAATTAATGATTAAGACTCTAAATGTTGTAATTCCGTCCGTCACTAAAAATGAAAATATACTTACAACAATAAGAAGGTGAATGCGATTAATCCATTATAACTTTAATGATGCTAATAAGTATTAAATAAATCATAATCCGTGTAGATTCGTTGGAGGAGACGCGACGTTGTATCTTCGTGTTCCTACATTCGTTTGCTTTCCTCTCATTTGCTTTAAGGTACAGATATTCTGACCTTTTCAGTAAAGGTTTCTTATGATTTCCTTTCTTCGTCATTTCTCTTATGCTTATTAGGATTTCCTATGCCATTGCTATGATTCCCTTCTGTTTATGTGAATCTCTGTTTGTTTGAACCTTTGTATGTTGAATCTTACTGTATCTGATTTGAATTTAAGAGTATGAACTTCTGATTATGAACATTTGTTTATGAACTTCCGCTTATGAATGTATGATGTATGACTAAGATATGAACCTTTGACTTCTGAACATTTGTTACGAACCCTTCTGATTTGTTTGATCCGTTGTTTATCTGAAACTTCTGTTTAGTGAACCATGAAATATTTGATTTGGACTTTGTAATATGAAACCTCTGATATATATGTCTGTGACCTTTATGATGAATTATGATCTGTGTCATGTATGAAAATCTGTTTGACCTGAGTTAGTTTGACACCCGAGCCAAATATTTCACTAGTCATGGGGGTTCCATGTCCGTATCAGTGATGCACCTCTGATATGACTCTAGGGCAGTAGAGTGATGTTCTGCCACGTTCCTGGATGGTGAAGCATATTTTGTATATGTAGGAAGGGGCGTATGGATGCATCCTAGATCTGATCTGTTATCTGATATGTTTCTGGTGAATGATGTCGTGTGCAATACGCGTCTTCACAAAATTCTGGGAGCTAGCTACTCCAATTATTTTCTGAGGTTACCTTTTGAAGAAGAAAGATACTTCTAATATGATATGTTCTGGGCTCGTGGTAGTTGACTAAATCTTTATCTGTTACTTCTGTGTTAAGTATTCTGTATGATTCGGTATTTTCGAGTGTTATATTTTGTATTCTGATATGATATGTTAGTGAATGTATTATGTATTCGGATGATATCTGTTCTGATAATTTCTAATGGCTATGTTATGTCTTTGTCTTTCTAGTTATAGTTTGTCTACTGTATTTTCTATCTGTATGTGTGACTGCCATGATGTGACTGCTATTTCCGCTGCTACAATATTGAATTAAGTGTGTTAAATGTAGATTAATTGATTTGTATGAATGCCATGTTTATTTTTTGGTAACTGTTCCCGTTAGTCATTAGACTCTTCGTTTGGTTGACACGAAATCTATTATTATTGATATGTTAAGTGTTTGGTTATTCTGATGTGTTTACGTTTGTGTCATAAACGTGTTCTGAGGTGATCGTTAAATGTTATGTTTTCCTGATTTGTTTTTTGGCGCTTTTCCGCAGAATCCTCAAAGATTCGTTATTTCTCATTCCGCTAGATTTCGCTAATTGTATATTATTCTATTTTAGCTTTTTGTTTCGTTATATTTGTTCACTGGCTTTGTAAGCTCACCGCACTTTCTTTTCCCCGCCAGTATTTAGCATTCAAGATGAGCTTATGGGATAGCTGATCTGGGTTGAGAGTAGAGGCAACAGCAAGATTTGAAATAGGGATCTTAGATTTATTTTGATTATTAAGTTATTTATATTTTTCTTTTGTAAGTTTTGTAAAGGCTTCCGCTTGTATAAGTACTTAAGTTTCTGATATGAAACCGTATTTGTGATATCTTTACCTTTGTCGGGTTGGGGTGTTACAATTTATGGTTTCAGAGCTCTAGGTTTTTGGACCCTTAGAGCTTAGGCTATGACCTGTGAGGATTGGGTAGACATTAGGTTTCCATCTGTTCAGATATCTTTCGATTCCTTTTGATGGTCGTTCGATTTGACGTCGCATATTCTTTGCCTTTACTGAATTGGCCCTCCTCTTTTCACATACATCAATTTTGTTATTTTGTTTTCGCTCGTCCGTTTGTCGACGTTAGATGGAGACTACCCAGCAGCCGAAGAAGATGGTGTCGAATTTCGCTTGCTGCACGCCTGGCTGAGAGGCTCGCGGAAGCGAAGCCACACCGACTGCCTGTACGATGGAGGCATCAGATGCTCTGGAGGAAGCTGGATGGACCAACCAAAGGCGCAAAAGACGGAGACAAGATTCAACCGGTGGCTGAGAAGGTTCATCTACTTCATATGATTTGGGCACGACTTATGTTACACCGATTCGTTTGTCACGCGTTTTGAGGCGGTCTGATACCTTGCTACATGATTTTGATCGGCATTTATTTTCTTGATTCGTTCAACTCGGTTCGAGTCGTGAAGTTTTATCGTTTAGCATTCCGGTATATCTCAGTTTTTCTTTCTGGATCGTCAGTAATGAGTCATGAGGATCCGTTTTATGCAAGTTGGTGGCCTCGTTTGTTTGGTAATATGGTAAGTTGTCTGATGGGTTATATGCGGCATGAATGTGTATCTGGTCTGTTTTGGTATGTTACTTGATATCTATATGTTATCCGTTTTGTTCTGATATTAGTTATGTGGTTTGTCATAACCTGAGACAGAATATGATGATAATAAGGACTTGTTATGTGATGCAAGTATTATGACGCCTGATCAACGTGATAATACCGAGATCATATAATTTGAACTTATTGAAATCATATGACGTCCGGGGAAATGCCTGTGGGTTGATAACGTGATAAGAATATGACTTGTATCCGTTATTTGGCACTCCTTATGCCTGTTTGAAATTATGTACATATTTGTGAGATTTCGTCGATACTGTTATTGTAAGTTTTGTACGCTTTGGACCGAAATTGTTATGATTTGTGTGAACTATGGATTGCTATGTTTGCTCTAAATGTGTACGCCTCCGTACCCCTATTTTGTGATCATTGGATACTTCGTGAAATGTTTGAGGAACATTAGATCCTTTTAGTTTGATTATCTGCGACTAGTGAGATCGTTAGGATTCATTCTGTCTATGTATATGTTTGTTCTCATCATTAGAGATCTGAATAAGTTAGAGCGTGTTGTTTGATTTTCTGCATCTCATCTGTTTTTCTGCCATTACTATGATAAGTATATGATTATCTGTTACAAGTATTTGATTTTTGCTTTGATTTCTGAAAAGTAGGAGTTTGAATGTTTTGATAAGAAATCCGTTTGTTCTGAGATAAGATTTGCGTTTGCTTTATTCTCCCTGAAATTCTGAAATCCGATTTGTCTTCCGTCCTATTCCGTCTGTTCAATTTCGAGGACGAAATTTTCTTTTTAGAAGGGGAGAGTTGTAAAACCCTAAAAATATGAAACGTGTTAAGAGACTAAAATACCCTCGAAAGCGAACATTTATTAAATACGTAAAATACATTTATATTCATTTAACGAAATTTAAAATCTAACTTACGAATAATTAAAACTTAACGAATATGTTTATGTGATTGACATTTAAAAACGAAAGTTAAACGTTACGCAATATAAGTTTTGGCCTCGTTCTTCGCTTGTTTGTAAATCGTTTGGGCCTCGTTGTTTTGTAAGCCGAATGTCACTTAAGCCCATTGAGTCCGGTTTGTTTTGTGAGCCGAGATCCACACTCAAAAGCCCACCCATATTGCCAATCGGTATACATATATATACAACACAAACACATCAAAACTGAAACCCTAGCTACAAGTCACGGCACAAGAAAAAAATTCTGTTCTGCTCCTTTTCTTTTTTTCCGATCGCTGCTCATCCCTTGTGTTCGTGTGTGTTTGATCTGAGCTACCAAGGTATAACCATCTCTTCTTCGTCTCTAATACTTTTATATGCAAAGCGTTAATACACCTTGAATCCGTGTGTCATGCTAATGGAACGAACGAGTAAGAAGGAAACATACGTTTAAATATTTGTGAAACATGCAAACAAAACACATGAATTAATACTACAACTGCACACACAGTATAATAAGGAGTTCGAAATCGTTTTCGGTAATAATATGTTTTACGAAGAAGAATTTCATGGGATATGTTTCATAATAACATTGAATATAAAAGAATGGTTCATTGCATGTTTAATCACATGGTTAAAAAAATGGTGATACTTGTGTGTCGATTTGCATGAATGGTTTTGCCTTGTTGAAAACCTTGTTAAAAACAGTTTTGGGAGTCGACGTATGCATGGTTAAAATATAGGGTAACATGTCGACTTGAGAATGGTTAAGTGTAGTGTGTGTGTGTGTCGAGTAAATTGTGAGTCGGAAACAATATGTGAAACTGGCATGCCCATTGTGTTTCGTATAAAGTCAAAACGAGGGAAACGAGTAAGCTTTGGTCCTAACATGATTTATATAAGTTAATGTGGCGTGAGTTATTAGTGTAAACATGCATGAGTTTTGTTCAACTTCCGTTTGGTTTTTCACAAGTTCTAGGTCAAGGAGTTTGGTCATTTAATCCGTAACATGTCAATCAAAGCGTATTAAATGATATTAAAAGTATGAGAAAAACCCTATAACATAAATAGGAAGTCGGTTAGGGTTAAAAGCTAAATGTGTAAATTCGTTATTTCATGTGAGAATGGTAAGTCTTGGAATCATTAATAACTATTGATTAAAAGTAAATGAGCTAGTACTAAGTGTGTTGTAAACATGCGTGAGTTATGATTTTATGCCAGGAATCAAGTGTCATGAATTAAAAAAGTATTGTATGCGTGGTCTCATTAAGTTTGTGTGCGAATAATGACATGTGAGTCTTGGTCAATCACGTAAGGTATAGAAGTTGGTGTAAACTGTTTTGAAAGAGAGTCCTAAAATCTGTTTTGACATTTATAAACCCTATACTTTGAATGATGATTATATAAGCCCTCAAATAAGATGTTTATCATATTAAACCCTTAAGTTTACCGTTTGTCATTTGCAACCCATAAGTTTGGCTAATTAATAATTAATACTCTAAAATGTTGGAATTCCGTCCGTCACTAAAAATGAGAATATTCTGACAACTCTAAAAGTATTAATGAGATTAATCCGCTATGACATTAATGATGCTAATAAGTATTAAATAAATCATAATCCGTGTGGATTCGTTGAAGGAGACGCGACGTTACCTCTTCGTGTTCCTACATTCGTTTGCTTTCCTCTCATTTGCTTTAAGGTACAGATATTCTGACCTTTTTAGTAAAGGTTCCTTATGATGTTCTTTTCGCTCGCTTTTCTATTTTACTTATTAGGGTTTCCGATGCCATTGCTATGAACCCTTTCTGATTGGTTGATCTGTTACTTGTGTAAAATACATGTTCTAGTGAACTATGCAATATCTGATGTGAACTTATGTTAGGAAGATTTTGATGTGCACAATCGTTGAACCTTGCTATGGCTGATTATGAACTTCTGCGTATGAATGTATGATATGCCACTGTGATATGAACTGACTTCGAATATCTGAATATGAACTTTATAACATGAAGTTATCTGATATGTTATCTATGACCTTTATGATGAATTATGATCTGTCATGTATGAAAACTGTTTGACCTGAGTTAGTTTGACACCGAGCCAAATATTTCACTAGTCATGGGGTTCCATGTCCATATCGCTGATGCACCTCGATATGACTCTCTGGGCAGTAGAGTGATGTTTTGCCACGTCCCTGGATGGTGGAGCATATTTTGTATATGTAGGAAGGGGCGTATGGATGCATCCTAGATCTGACCTGTTATCCGATATGTTTTCTGGTGAATGATGTCGGTGCAATACGCTGTCTTCACAAAATTCGGGAGCTAGCTACTCCAATTATTTTCCGAGGTTACCTTTTGAAGAAGAAAGATACTTCTAATATGATATGTTCTGGGCTCGTGGTAGTTGATTAAATCTTTATCTGTTACTTCTGTGTTAAGTATTCTGTATGATTCGGTATTTTTGAGTGTTTATATTTTGTATTCTGATATGATATGTTAGTGAATGTATTATGTATTCTGATGATATCTGTTATGATAATTTCTAATGGCTATGTTATGTCTTTGTCTTTTTAGTTATACTTTGTCTACTGTATTTTCTATCTGTATGTGTGACTGCCATGATGTGACTGCTATTTCCGCTGCTACAATATTGAATTAAGTGTGTTAAATGTAGATTAATTGATTTGTATGAATGACATGTTTATTTTCTGGTAACTGTTCCCGTTAGTCATTAGACTCTTCGTTTGGTTGACACGAAATCTATTATTCTTGATATGTTAAGTGTTTGGTTATTCTGATGTGTTTGCGTTTGTGTCATAAACGTGTTCTGAGGTGATCGTTAAATGTTATGTGTTTTCGATTGTTTTTTTGGCGCCAGAATCCTCAAAGATTCGTTATTTCTCATTCCGTTGTGATTTCGTTAATTGTATTTTATTCTATTTTAGCTTTTGTTTCGTTATATTTGTTCACGGGCTTTGTAAGCTCACCGCACTTTCTTTCCCCGCGTGTATTTAGCATTCAAGATGAGCTTATGGGATAGCCGATCGGTTGAGAGTAGAGGCAAGATCAAGATTTGAAATAGGGATCTTAGATTTATTTTGATTATTAAGTTATTTATATTTTTCTTTTGTAAGTTTTGTAAAGGCTTCCGCTTTTGTATAGTACTTAAGGTTCTGATATGAAACCGTATTTGTGATATCTTTACCCTTGTCGGGTTGGGGTGTTACAAAGGCAAAGGCATAATGACGACTGCTGAGCCTGAGAAGATTCCCTATAAAATCGGCGACACTGAATACCTGCTCATACCTCAACAGCTGAGTAAACATCTTGCAAATAAAGAAAGAAGATTGAAACTAGCTGAGGAAGAGAAAAAGAACAGAGAAGCACTGGCAAAGGTAGTCGCTGAAGAAGCTGAGAATATGGGATTAGATGCAAGCAAGCTCCCAAAGGGGCAGGACAAAAGTTCAAGGATGCTCAGTCGCTCAAATGGTGCAATGAGAAAGCAGTATGAAGAAAAGAGAAAGAAAACTGAAGCTCTCAGGAAAAGCATAATTGAGGAATACAATGGACAATGACCACCAAGGCTTCCTAAAAAATCACTGATGTCAAGATTATTCCCAACACCAAACCATGGCTATGAATGTGTATGAGGGGATGACAAAAGACACTTTGAGGTTCACGATCCCTTAAAATTCAGTGACTTTGGGATCACTGAACTTGATGAACTTGGTCCGATCATTGGAAAGAAGCAAAATAAGGTGGTCAAGGAACTGATGAAGATGCTTAGCAAAAGATATGAAAGGTTGAGGGATGCACCAGCCCAACTAGGAATTCAGCCTGCCTTGACTGCACCTCAAGGATCTCAACCACAAACTTCCACTGGCAAAAGGAAAAGAGTTGAGTTCCAACCTGAGATAAAAGTGCCTCGGCGAGTGCAACAGGAGCCACCTGAAGGTGTTAAGTTGTGAACCGCTTAGTGATTGAACAGCCTGAAAGAGGGCTATTTTTCATTGATGAGTATGGAAACCCGCCAAATATGGAGCGATATTGATAAGGCAAGAATAGCTACAATGATAAGCTATATACCAGTGGCTTCTCAAATTCAGACCAAATATCAGATTTTGTGTCGACTTAAATGCCAAGATAAAAGATCATCCGACATGGAAACACTGATCACAAAGAAAGTCAAGCTTGAAGCAATGGGGATCCATCTGACCTATCATCTCTCTTTTGTACTAGTAATAGGAACTATATAATCTGATCAATAAAAGGATGTATGTTTTGTTACATTACTTAGTGTTCCTTGTATCCATTAGTACATTCAGTATAAGAAGAAGCCATTTGCTCACTTATACTGATAAAATAAAATTAGGCTATTTGTATATCCAAATAGGGGGAGACTGTTGGGTTCAAAAAATACCCAAACCCCTTAATCTAGGATTTGAATAGAAAATAGCCTAAGTACTCATCCGTTAACACAATCAGGTCGCTGAGTGCATAGCCGCTCAGTGAGTCATCTTTAGGATACTCAAGACGGCAATGAAGAAGTCTATCCACTCAGTAAGGCGGAACTTAAAGGGTGAAGACTGAGTCAAGAAGAAGATGATGGATTCAGTGAGTGATGACAATAACTCACTGAATCCCTAAGAATCCTCTCCAACTCTTACACTAAAGACAAACTAAAGTAGAAGACTGAAGGATAAATAGACCGAAGAAAAGCGGGAAGGCAACGGAAAAGTTTGAATCAGATTAGAAGAAGTCCTTATCAACATAAGTCAACTTTCCCTGAATGGCTAACTTACAAGCTCAGTGTCATCACGAGTTGTGGAAAGCAGCCTTGTCTTTTACTTAGAATAGTCTCTGTAAACAGAGACAAAATACATCAGATTTTGTCTTCAATGATGTCGATTTGTCACTTAGGAAAGAGTCAAATATCATACATGTATAAATAGAATAAGAGATGGAGTGAAAAGGTTAAGTTGTTTGTGTAAAAACACACATACACGCAAGCCATCTTTCCACTCCTCCAAATACAACTTAGTTCCTGAGATAGCTCAGTGAGCTCTAAGAGTTGTGCTCAGACTTAGCTTGAGCTTAGAGAGGAGTCACCCAACTTTGTCATTTCAATCCCAAGTACTATTCCGCAAGTACTTGGGTAACGTATTCTTTGTTGAATTATTTCTAATAAGAATATGATGTTGAAAATTACTTAGTGTGTTTTCCTTATGTTAATTTCAGTCATAGTTCACTATTAACTTGTTTTATAAACTTAAACTGTTTTAAACGATAGTGAACAGGGAACAACAGGAAATACAACCCGAGTTACCTGAAAGGGAAAAGAAGTAAACTGAGATCCATATGGAATGGAGCTAAATGAACTTAAGCCCGAATTTAAGAAATGGGAAGAACTACTTAGAGCCAATGTCATTAGCACCATAGGGAATAGGGATCACATCAATGCTTGCCTTTGCCACATGCTCTACAACTTGTCCACCCGTCAACGATTCAACTTAGCCTACTACATCGCTAGGAGAATGATTGATATCCCAACTCAAGGATCGGTTGCTCTTCCGTAAGGGATGCTTCTCACCCGTCTCTATAGAGCCTATGCCCCAATACCACCAATACCAAAAGGGATGCACCTTCACTATGAGCTCATCCCTCACATTTTTGTGCCCTTGAGTGACGAGCGAGTTGCTAAGACAAAAGGCAAAAGAGCAAAACCTCCAACTCCATCATCATCATCATCAAATAGCTCCGAGGATGGTCTTCCAAATTCTCGCCTTCCACCTCATGAGTATTATGCATCGCTTCCCGAGATTGAGAATGAATCAGCGGAGTTCAAGCAAACCAAGGGAATGTTCAAGTGCCTTGGTAGGATGATGAGTAAGATTTACAAGAAGTTGGACAAGTGAAGGTCCATTTAAGGGAGTGTTTGGAACAAGACAATAACTTTGGTGTATGATACAATTTGGTTGTTTTTGTTTTGTAGGATGATGATATAACTGAAAACAATGATGTATGCTAACAATCTTATGCAGGGGGATAGCACACGTATGCTATCAAATTTTACCCATTTTCACCATAATGTGAAAATCGCTAGGCCTTGCTCAGAATCTATGCTCCACTATGTTTGTGTATGTGTTATTTACTTTTCCTAACTAGAAGTAATTAATGTCACATGTTTTGAGCAAAATTTCAGGTTTCGGAAATGTCCCCGACACTTGAAAATACGTTCTGTCTTATTTTTTGGCTTCCACGGATTAGATGGCACCAATTTTTTGGTTCCGTCTGTTATGAGAAATGGTACCGCCGTACCTGTACAGGCGGACCAGACGACACCCTTTTAAGGGTTCTGCCTGTGTAAAAATTTGGTGTCGTGGATCCTCCAGGTAATTTTCTGAATTTCGGTTATTTCGACATTGCAAATTACCATATATTGCTTGTAAGTTAATCTTGACTAGTTTATACACATATTAGGACTAGTATAACATACTTAGGCATATAAGAAATCAACTTCCCACCAAAATTCAAAAATTTGAAAAATTCACCCAAGGAGCCCTTTTGCATAAAGGAAGGAACCAAAATTTTGGTACCTTGCAATCCGTGGGTAATCTGATTGTTAGGATCTTACAATCATTATAACACATTTATTGCAAATCTTTGCTTCTTCACTCCATTCTCTTGTATGGCTTGACTTGGGTGATATGACTAGCATTTAACCCACTTCCAAATCATTAGGAACCTTATCTCTTCTATGGTTTAACATCAAATCAAACACATTTCTCCATAATTTTTCACTTCTATAAATTAAGAGGTTTTACCTTGATCATCCTCACACCTTCTCCATTCTTACCATCACCTAGCAAAAGCTTAAGTCAAAATGACAAAAACTTCACCTTCAACCAAACCTTGCAAGAAAACCGCTAGGATTAGCGTAAGGCCTTGTTGTTTCGTCAACTTGAGCTCCTCATCCGAGTCATCTCCACTCACAATCTCATCTCCCATAAGGGATGCCACAAGCCTAACCTTGGCAACTCATACTCAATCACCCATTGTAATCACCACTCCACCACCCACAAAAACACCAACCTCACCACCACCGGCACCCCTCCAAACATAAAAAACACCATCACCACCAAAGTCTCCAACCCTCATTCCTTTGGCGTTATTTTCCACACCTCCCACATCTCCAAATCCTTTCTTGGAGGACTTGGAAGATTTGCCTCCTAGGCCTAGTCATCCACCACCATTGCCATCATTTGGCACTATTGAGCGGATTGCTCATGAATCTCCTAGACCATCCTTTGACCCAAACGCCCCGTTAGGGCCAAGACATCTTCTTTTCCACCCCATCCACAAAGACATCCATGGTCCTTTATATGGGGATCAACCACTCCCTACATCAATGTCCCCTCACATAGAGGACATTGAGGAGTCCATGTGGGAAGATCATCCCACAAGAGAAGAGATTCAAGCCGAACTCCAACATCTCCACCAATTCTCAAATATGGTGGATTCTCACCTAAGTGAGACTATGCAAATGCAAAGTGCTTTGCTAGCCTCCATAATCACCGCTCCAAACACCAACACCAACATCAACACATCTACCATTCCACCACCACAACCTCATCAATCATACTACCCCCTAGGCATGGTTGCTCAACTTGTGAGCAAACCGCCCAAACCATTGATCGGACCCGGGTAATGGTCCATGACTTCCAAGAGGAAATGAGGTTCATCCTCAATCACATCCTTGAGCGACTCAACGCTCTTTCTCATCCACTATCTCATTAGAATAGTCCTACATTAGCTTTTCTAAGCATTTTTTTTACTTTTCTAGGATTATTTTTTTTTTTGTTTATTGTACTAAAACACTTCATTGTGTTCTCTTTTCATGGTTTTTAAATCATGAAAATTTTTAACTAATGAATGGTGTTTTCTATATTGTTGGTGCTTATTACATAGTGTTTGGAAATGCTTGTGAATGATGATTATTACTAACAAATCTTTTTGTAGCTTTTCACAATCCATGTATCTTCCCATTGGCACCCAATTTAGGGGGAGCTTTGATCAAGGGGGAGATAATGGCTCGGGCTCATTCCACATTCCGCCTCGAATCTTCTTTTTGTTGAGACAAAAATGGGGAGAATTAAATAGAACTTGACTATATTTGACTTTTCTAAAAAAGTCAAACTGCAAACTTTGACTTTCTGAAAAAGTCAACATCATGCTTCATTGGTAATATTTGACTTTCTGAAAAAGTCAAATTGCATACTTTGACTTTCTGAAAAAGTCAACATCATGCTTCATTGGTAATAATTGACTTTCTGAAAAAGTCAACTGCATACCTTGACTTTCTAAAAAAGGTCAAACATCATATACTTGCATTATCATTTCTTTTTCAAGTTCTAAAACTAATATTTTTATAACACTTGTACAATCTTTACATCTTTTATAAAAATAAAATTTATGTTTTGTCCTCAACAAAAAGAGGGAGATTGTTAATACAAATATCGTCATTAAACGTTATTTATATTTTTGATCTTTACCTAAGTTTTGTTTACGACAAAAGTAAATTTAATTTTCATAAAGCTTAAAGCTTGTTAAGTTTAATAAATATTAAAACAAGCTTTTTCAAACAATATCTTAATCACTCAAGCATTTACATTGTGATTAATCATATCTTGATATGTCTCTAACCATAATGTATGATAGTAGTTTTTAGAATGTTTTAGTTTCTTAAAAACTAAACATTACATATGTATTTGCATATTTCTAAAAATAGAAAAACAACACATGACATCATGTGATGCATCATGGAAATCATTGGAAGATTTCATTAGATATTTTGTGTAGATTTGGACTCTTCATATCTTACACAATCTTGCATAGATATGGTTGACTTTGGCAAAGATTTTGATATCTTGCTGTCAGACTCTCGGCGGCACCAAAAGCCATAACGGGCGGAACCCTTTTAAGGGGTCTGCGGTCCGTGGTGCCTGCTGATGGTTTTGGCTATAAATAGCAATGCCAAACCAAGTAGTTTCTCATCCCTTTCTATCATACTCTCATACATATCTTCTCTCTAACCTTTCTAACTCAGTTTCATATCATATTAGTGATCTCTTTTGTAGCAAAGAAGATCAAGTCACATTCAAGCTTCAACGAGAAGTTGGAAGTCTTGTTTGTTTAGTGTTGTATGATCTTGTGTTGATTCATACTTCATTGTTGCATTAAACTATCATAATCTTGTAAGTGTGAGTGGTTAGTATTTTAGTCCTCAAAATACATTGTGTGTGGGAGTGGTTGTACCCTTGGATAGAACTCGACATTTAGCTTAGTGTCGAAAATAGTGTAAGCGAAGTGTAAAGGTTTCTCCACCCGTGAAAGGAGCTTGTTGACTAGTGAAGTTAAACTCTCGAGTGTGAGACTCGGGGAGTGGAGTAGGGCAAGGAAAAAGAGTCCTTGTAGACCGAACCACTATAAACAAGTTGTTGTGGTTTGATCATTTCTTTCCTTATTTACTCTTTACATATTGCTTACATATTTCATTTACATATCTAAGATCAACATCAATTGATCTTTCAATAAGTTTCAAAACAAAGTTTTTAATTGGTAAACTATTCAACCCCCCTTCTAGTTTTCTACATTTTCATTTTGTAATCATAATTAATACATAATTACTTCTATCCCTTTTTTTGGACAGGTATTGAGTCGGTCTAAACCTTTTACCCAAACCACCAAATTTCTCACATGTATCATGAGAAAAAAACAACAGTGTTGACAAAGTAATAATGTTAAAACATTGATCAGATAGTTGACAGCAAGTGTGAAAATCACAAACACATGGGTTATAAGAGAGAGAGAGAGAGAGAGAGAGAGAGAGAGAGAGAGAGAGAGAGAGAGAGAGAGAGAGAGAGAGAGAGAGAGAGAGAGAGAGAAACACCATTTCATTTGACTTTTCAGCGTCGCTTGTCAGCCCCTCCATGTTCTTCAATAATCCTACACGAAGTAAACACACACTGGTAAATGACACCAAATCATGTTTATAATAATTAGTAGATACATTGACCACAAAATTTTATGCAAATTTTGTGTCTGAAGGAGTAAACCCCGACATTGAGTAAACCCCGAAATTTTGTGTCACGATTGATATATATCATTTTTACAAAGTACTTATTAGCATTCAACCATTTGTGAAGATAACCCTTAAGTCAACTATAGCAGGGGAGATTAATTTCCCAGAATCAGATACATATTAGAAACTTGGTAGGTTACCTGAATGGTCTTGCAAAAATTCTTAGGTTCTTCTGGATCCTCAAAAGGATAAGCTCCCACAAGCATTACATATGATGTTACAACACATGAGCATACGTCTGCAACCTGAATTCATAACATAAAAATCACCAACTGATACAAATTTGCACAACACAGAGATCTTGTCTCAAGGGATTATTATCCACCTTAAAAGAGTTACGTGTTGTATATTTTTCTTAATATCATATGCTAAAATGTGATTATTAGATTTTCTTTATTCTACGTGGTTACATAAATGATTAACATATTTACCTTGTGATCGTATTCTTTCTTAGCTCTAACGAAATATGTATTTTAGATGCATAAATCCTCCTATATCATTAGGATGCGCTGTAACTTGGAGTAGCAATTATTGAGGCAACATTTGTATATAAACAGAACTAATCCATACTATGGTAGTAGCTAACGCCCAAAATGAGTTGCTGGAAGAATAACCGTGCCTGCAACACAACCATCAACACTTTTAACACAATCAAAATCCCATACGGCAATCAATTGAATACATTAAAAGAGAAAACCTCATGTTCTGGAAACCGTCAAGCATTACATATCCACTCAAATAACTCTCCTCTGGATGCATATTCCATAACATTCCTGAAGTGGTGCAGGACAGTAAGCCATCATTCCCAGCTTATTATTAGCAGTATGACCAGTAAGTTCCACCAAAATATCAACTTTATCTTCTCGAAATGTACCTTCTTCTCTTCAAGTCCATAGATATCTCTCAACATGCCACCTCTTTTCAAAAGTGTCTCTGAATTTCATAGTTTTTGCATCAACCTGCAAGACGCAAAGAAGTGATTTTGCAGTTACCTTCTCATAAATAAAAATATCAGAAGTATATATGGCATCTAAAAACAAACACTTACTTTGACAACTATCGTGTAAACAACTACCTTATAGTTAACATAACCGTGATAAATAAGAGGCGCTTCAATGAAATATGATACAGAGTGCGTAAAATAATAAGGAAAAATGTATCTATTGTGCAAAAACAGGTAATGAAACTTTATAAATAATCAGGAGAGTGTGTAATATAACAAAAAATAGGAACCAATATAATTTTTTCTTAGTACCACTTAGAAGCTTTAGGTGTCCCTTTACACTCAAACATGACCAATGTCTATAAAAGGCAAAATGATTTGTCCGGGACATGTCAGTAGCAGGTGTAACAGGGTTTCTGGTACAAATGAGTCCGGGTATGGAGGGGTACTGTGTGAGCATGGGTGTAAACAGGTCTGGATCATATTGAGTTTCAAAAAAAAAAAAAAAAAAAAAAAACTTTGTATCATAAAGGGTTCAAAAAAAAAAAAGTACCATATTTACTGGAAGTACCTTCAGAATCATCAATTATTCTTCAGCACACTAAGAACCTGTACAAAAAAGTTGATACTTATTAGTCACTACGAAGAAAGAAAGTATGCTACATGAAATGTGAGGAGCTCGCTTATGAAACCCTTTCTGCAGAAAGATGCTGTTTTTCTTTCAGTCGGCTCAGGAAGTTGTTGTAAGTCAAAGTTTTTCTTCTTTGGAAGCGTGTATTCAACAACCATTTTCATACCAATCTTCTTTAGCATGTTTTTTGGGTTTCTTATTTTCAGGGTTGGCTTGAATTTATAATCCTCCTGAAACAAAAGGGAAATCTTATACCTATAGCTGCTGCGTTGTAATGGAAATCACATGAAAGCTTAATAAACCAAATGTCACACTCAGGGACGGGATACTTTTGAATGATATCCACTGTACACTAAAACACAAAAGTTAATATATGAAAAGCCATATGATTGTTAAGCCACAAATACAAATGGCTTCACTTTACCAGAAAAAGTGGTAACATAGCATATCTTTGTATATAACGATAATTGGTTTTCTCAATTAACTTTTCAAAAAGAGTCACGAAGAAGAAATATCAAACTGATTAGGCATCCGGTCACTCGCTGCAACCCAAAAAAATCAAAAATCACTACTACTTAATACACACACAGAGTTGGACAATGCAGTGAATGTATACTCACATATATAGTTACTACTTTGGTTGTTGACAGTAGCAAAAGCATAGCGCATGGCACTGCAACGTACTTTCACGAATGGTAGCAGGAAAAAGGCGTCGTTGACACTCGTCAGCCGTAGACATTGCCCCGAGTAAATACGACCCTGCGTTTTACGCATACATATATGTTCACCTGTACATGGATACACATTTTTCTTTGGTCTATGTTGCAAGATAAGTGTATTAGTGGAGTCGTTGTTCCTTTTCGATAACAGCGTGCTTTTGTTCACTTTGAAGCAGTACCAAAGCAGTAGAAAAAGAATACCTCATTATCACACTCATTATCATTTTAAAACATTCTTACCTTATCCTTTGCAAGTGCCATGACCAAGCCTTCTGGTTTTTTGGTTCGGGTGGCTTTCTCATCTATATATGCAGACTAAAAAGTAAAAGAAGAAAATATCATTACACCATACCATGAATATAAATATGTTTCATACTGTGTATGATATACCTAAACAATAGCATGCCGGTGAACTCGTATTCCATTTCAGCAAGTATTATTCATCGTACTATTGAAGATGCTCGCATAATTATAAGCACTATATCATATTCTATTTAGCACTCCATTTGATGGGGTGATTAGATTACTTATTACAACTTATTTGCTTGCCACGTTTCAAATTGAAGTTTATGGGATTGGTAATCTTTTATCTTAAAGCACATAAGCAATATCCGGTACTTTAACGAAACTGCTTATGTGCTAATTTTAGTGTGCAAATAAACACTTAAAAATAAGCACTTCCATACATGCTAAAAAATTCACTTAAAAATAAGCTACTTAAAACTAATGACACAAACGTGTCTTACTTAAAAAGATGTTTATCAAAATGAAATAAGCAATACTAAACACCTTCTTAGTTTAAAACCAAAATTTAATTATAAGCAGAACCGATCATCAAGATTTCATACCGAGCTTCCATCGGTGCCAAGCAGCTTATTTGAAGATCCCCATAGAATGGTGTCAATCCAGACTTGATTTAGGCTAATAACTGCAAAAGAACATCATGAATCTAATAAGCCACAACATATATTAAAAGAGCGAAAACATTATCAGTCTACACTATGAAATTTATTCAAGTATTTTATTGAACACCTGATGTACAATATTTTTAATTACTAAATTACAAAAAACCTAAAATTTAAAATTAATCATAGCAATGTATCATAAATAGAATCAAATTAATCCAAAAAAAAAAAAAAAATTTGTAGATTCAACAAACACATTAATAAAAATCATAATATTATACAAATCTTCACATAAAATCTTTAAAAAATAATACATGTTTCAAGATTCAAGAAAAAAAATCATATATGTAGACATAACTGGTTTTAGTTGTAACCTGCAATGGTGCTTGATCCTTTCGTCAACTTTGGCTAATGAGGTGCTTGATCCTATGTTTACATTACACAAACAACCGAAATGAATATCAATAAACATAAATATATACGATAATCAATAATGTATAATTGACACAGATTATAGGGGCGTTTGGAATTGCTTACTAAACTACTGATATGCTCTGAACATTTAATAGTGAATATCATTGTAACCTTGATGATCTTTCAGGCATAAATTGATTTGATGAATATCCAAAAGGCATAAACCAATCATCCTGGGCACATCTAAACCTCTTAGCAGGTCGGCCACCAATGCCAAAAATGATTAAGATAATATTATGTGTTTAAACTCTTCCATGATTTTCTGAAACGATTTGAAGAAAAAAAAAATCAATCCCAAAAATGATTAAGATAAGAATGGAATGAATTGATGATGTGTGTTATTGATTAAGAGGAAAGAGGCTAATGTTTCGGTATAATACGTTTCAAAACCATATTTGAATTAATGTTTTAAACAAAGCTGAATAATTAAAGCATGGCATTTTTGTTTTTAATTGTCTATCACAAAAACACGCCTGGTCCGGTGGTTGGAGTGTTGTTTGTAGTTGTAGAGACCAGGGTTCGAATCTCCATAGTGCCATAATTTTTTTAACAAATAGCACACGACACAGCAGCTTAGGTGGCATTGAGGTGACATTTTCATGTCATAGTATATGCTTTCAAGCTTCAAGTACAACTCGTACTTAGCCTCATATATAAGTAAAGATTATATAATTTAAACATTCTTTAATTTTCTCTCTCATACTTTTCTTTTAAACCTTTCCCAAGTTCGAATCCAATTCCAATCCCACTTACAAACCAAACGCACCCAAAACTTTGACCTAGGTTTTGGGGGTGTTTGGATTATGTTATAGAAAAACAAAAGGAAAGGGTAAATAGAGAGGAAAAGATGATAGTATAAAAAGTTTGGAGAATTTAGGAGAGTTATTTGCCATACAAAACTTTCTTTTAGATATTAAGTGACTTATCCTCACCCTTCATCTAAAAAGAAATCAATTGTAGAGATTAAAAACATTTTATTATTTCACCTATTTTTTATAATTTTAATGTTTTTTAAACCGTTAATCGTTAAGCGAAAATAATTACACCATCGCGACGAGCATTTAATTATCTTTCTATAGACAGACGCTTTGATATACTTTCGTAAAAGGAAAAAAATCGTTTTTTTCAAGTTTTTTTCTTTCGAATATGAGATTTGCATGAAAAAAATCATATATGATTAAACATTAATTTGAATATCACATGTGATATTTAGTGTTAAATCACATATGATATTAGTGTTAAGTCACATATGATATATTATCATATGTGATTTAACACTAATATCACATGTGATATTCAAATTTATCATATGTGATTTTAACACTAATATCACATATGATATTTCAAATTAGTGTTTAATCACAAGTGATTTTTTTCATGCAAATTTCAGTAACGAAAAAAATGTAAAATAATACGTGAAAAACATGAAAAAAAAATTGTCGAAAGTATATCAAAGTGTCTATCTATAGAAAGATAATTATATGTTTAAAGTAATCAACATGTTTTGATCCTCCCAATTTGGGTCATTAGGTAGTTTATATTTACGGAAAAATGCAAGTGTAGGGATGCAGTTATAAATCCTCAAGTTATTTATGTTATTTATTTTCAGCAGATCAAAATATGGCAGAGTAAAAGTGTATGAACAAAACCAAAACGATGCAAAATAGAAAAAGAAAGAAAAAATATACGGACTGCCATATTGCTTACATACATATTGCTTATGTGTAAGTCAAGAAAAGCAATGAAATAGTTGGAGTTAGTTTATCGAGTATTGGCTTACCAAGGCCATCTTGTACATGTAACTTAGATTATTAACCCGCAACCAGTAAAATTCCCCGTATCCCTAAAATTGTGTTTTCCTTACCCTTACACCTAACGTTACAACCCTTACAAAGCCCTCTTTGATAGTGTATCCTAGATGCTTATGCCAAAGCGGTGAAGGTTTTGATCTTTTATCAAGCCTATGGTAATTTATGTACTATGACAGGTGGAGCATGTTTACTTTTCCATTTCCATAATGATATATCACTTATACACCCGAGAGATGAAAGAATCCAAACAATTTATGTGAGATGCTAGTAGACAATTTGGGTACTTGTTATTACCATTGTAGAACGAGTTATGTTGTAAATTATCTTTAACCTAATGCTAAATGCCCCCGAACTTGTAAATTGATTAGGATAAAAGCATATTTGCTTGAGGACAATCAAATCCCAAGTGTAGGGATATTTTATGAGGTGTATTTTCATACGCTTTTAAGTGGTCATTTAGCCTCTAAATTCGTACATAGTTGATCATTTATTGTCCTAATAGTTTCTATATGAGCTTTCGGTACTTGGGAAGCAAATGCTGGAAAAGGATGCATTTTGGGCTTGATCGGACGAGAAAACAACAACACCCGAAAAAACCGTCACAAAAAGAGGTGTGACGGCGTCACAGATACAATGTGACGCCGTCACTTGAAGATGTTGTGACCAATCAGGCTCCTGGAGCGGCCTCGAGGTGACGGTGTCAAGACCAAGAAATGAAGGCTGGCGACGTCAAAGTTCCTAAGTAACGTTGTCACAACTAAGTCGGTGCAAGATTGAAACCCTAGATGACGACGGGCTAACGACGTCGCAACTTCCAAGTGACGTCGTCACGTTTGTAATCCTATATATATTTTCGTATTGTTTTCATGAAAAAGGTAGAACTTGGTATGCAATTTGTGGAGGTTAAACCCTAAACGATTTTCATTAGTTTTGTAGGCTATTTTGCCACCCATAACTCCAGGTTTTATTAAAGATAAGTTATTTAATTATTAATCATTACAATATGTCTATGTGTTGTGTGATTATTTGTCTTTCTTCTCTTCGATCTAACATGCTAGGCTAAATTATATAGTGTTTGCTTATGATTGCATGAAACCTATGTAATCTTTAATATTATTGCTTTTTGTTAGTGATGTGCGCTTTAGACATTAGAAAAATAGTTGTATCGCGTACCACAGTTAGACGTCTAGTGAAACGTGATTCGAATTAGAGGATACCCTCGCATTAATAAGTCGAATGGGTGGATTTTCTTCTTAAGTATTTATCGCATTTGGATTTATTATTGGGCGAGAACATGTCTGCAGGTAACACTTGCGTAGGTTCTCACGTAGATAGCGGACTTGACCAACCCGCTACTGAATTAGGGGAATACTTACACATTACACTAACGATGGTGACAGGGCAACAATTTAGAAAATTCAGCTAGGGAGTAATGCATGATTCAGTGAGCACGTTTGTTTACCTATACGAGTTTCCACCAATTTACTTTTCTTGTTATTAGTTTAGATTTAGTTTAATTATTAGTTTTAAAACCACCTCTTCAAACCCAAGGTTTTACTTGCTTTCTTATAAGTATAAAATACCCAAAATAATCTTCCCTCAACCTTTAGACTTAATTCGACATACACTTCGAGCCTTCCTCACTATTCTCCTAGAGAACGATCAATCTTCCGTGTCTTACCTATACTACATTACAACAGTTAGATACTATGCCTAAGATGATTGTAAAACTTCTTGTGTTTACAATTATCCGCATCAATGTTCAGCGCACCCAAACCCAAACCCAAAACCACAAAAAAGAAGAAGATTTGTATAATTTTTTGTAAATAAAGCTAACAGGAATTGTTGGTGAAGATGTAAACAATCGATAATTATAGGCAATGAAGTGTGCAGTGTGTTTTTAATTCGTCAAATGTGTTTTTAATTTCATCCAATGTGTCTTTAATTCTTGCAGTGTGGTTTTAATTTGAGGATTGTGAACTTTAGAGGATATGTCAACGTCAAAGTGTATTGAAAGTTTTTGGTGGAAGGATAAGCATAATAAATGGACAGTACATCACGTGAGATATAAAAAATTGAAACCACTAATTTAAACAATTGAAATCAATATAACAAACTTCAGCGCATGCGCGCTTAGGTGTACACGTGTATCCATGTTATTTGTTTTCTTGGGTGTCGTGGGCAGTTGGAATGCGCTTGGAATGCATTGTAGTCCATTTTCATAAAATGAAGAAATTTAGTCTGTATAGGTAAAGAGGGTATGTTTGCATATATATATATCTTTCAAAAGATGCAAAATTGCATATATATCCTTAATATACATAAAAATCATTGTACCATGTGTATCACAAACTTGTACCAACAATACATATGCAATTATTCACCTTTATTTTAATGGTATCTATCTCAAATACTACTACAATCCCAAACTTATAGACAAACCCATTTCCATCCCACTCTGTTACTAAACCCATGCCAATACTGTGTACAAACCAAACACGCCCTAAAGTTCTAAACAAACAGCCTTTCACTTTGAAACCAAACACACCATTTCGTTTGCCACCCCTCTAAAAACACCCTCTCCGGGGTCTTCATCCTTTGTTCTAAAAGTGGTTGTCAACAGAATCCAGCCAAACACTCCACTAGCACCGGTGTCCGGAAAGTTTTAGTGGCGGCTGCAGTTTTCAACAACCGTCAACAGGTAACCCCTTAAACCCCAACTTAACACAAATGACCAAAACCATGATTATAAAGTCAATTCCCAAACACCCATTTAGCCGGTTCATATCATCATTATCCTCGTTATCTCATTCCATAGACACTAATGTAAAAAACAACCTAGACAATGATATTAGACACCTGTTACAAACCCCAAATCCCCAATTCGAAAAAGCCGTTTCGCTTTTTGAAAAAGCGGATAATTTAGGCTCAATCCCATCTTCCTCCACATGTAACTTATTAGTTGAAAAACTAGGTAGAACCAATAAGTATAACTTAGTTTTGCAAGTTTATAAAAAAATGACTAGC
This sequence comes from Chrysanthemum makinoi, assembly GCA_910596185.1. Taxonomy (NCBI): domain Eukaryota; kingdom Viridiplantae; phylum Streptophyta; class Magnoliopsida; order Asterales; family Asteraceae; genus Chrysanthemum; species Chrysanthemum makinoi. The sequence continues at coordinate 97,227,315 of OU343218.1, read as the reverse complement.
ATTGGTGTAACACCGTGGTTTTTATCATACGGTGCGGTAATAGAAAGCTTAGTGCATTTTGAGAATGTGGAGTATCCGGTTTCGGTTTTGGGGTTGATTTTGAAAAGTGGGTTTAGTGTAAATGTGTATTTGGTTAATCTTGTTTTGAATGGTATGTGTCGTAAGAATATGGTTGATGATGCGGTGGGGTTGGTTAGGGATGTTTGTAGGTTCGGGGTGGTGCCGGATGAGGTGACGTGTAATACGCTTGTGGGTTGGCTTTGTAAGAGTGGTAAGTGTGATGAAGCGTTGGTTTTGAAGGCGGAAATGGAGGAGTTTGGTTGTGTGTCGAATTTGAATACTTATAATATGTTGATATATGGTTTTTGCCAAAATGGGGAGGTTGGTAAGGCGAAAGAGGTTTTTGATGATATGACGAGTGAAGGGGTTAAGCCGACTATTGATACGTATAATCATTTGGCTCATGGTTATTCTAAAAACGGGAAGTTCCAAGATGCTATGGGTGTTTTAAATGATATGATGGAACAAGGGATTTTGCCGGATGTTGTTACTTATACGTGTTTGATTATTGGCCTTTGTCGTAATGGGAAGGCTAAGAAAGGTTTAAGCATACTTAATGTGATGCTAGAAAGGGGTCACGAGCCTAATGGCGCAACATACATGCATTTGATTCTCGGGTTATGTAAGGAGGGGTTAGTGAGTGATTGTTTTAAGTTATTAAAAAAGATGATTGAGAGGAAAAAGAAGCCAGAGATTAATTTTTACAATAAATTGATTAAGGAACTTTGTGATCAGAGGAAGGTTAATGATGCATTAGTACTCTATAACTTGTTGACTGACAGGAATGACGTTAAAGCTGATGTTAAGACGCATAATTTGATTATCCAAGGTCTCTGTAAAGAAAACCGTATTAGCGAGGCAGAAGAGATTCATCAGAAGTTGCTTACGGATAACTTAGATGCTAATGTGGTAACTTATAATACACTTATAGATGCCTACTTGACGAACAGTGAAGTTGAAAAAGCTATGGGATTATGGAAGCAAATGATCCAACTGGGATTAAGTCCAAACTCGTATTCGTTTAGTCAGATCATTAACGGATTCTGCAAATTAGGTATGATTAACATTGCAAAAGGGATTTTTGCTCGAATAAAAAACCATGGTCCACTTCCTAATGTGTGTGACTACAATGCGTTGATGTTGGCATTGTGCACAGAAAGTAGTTTAGAACAAGCAACAATGTTGTTTCAAGAAATGGGAGACGAAAATTGCAAGCCAGATGTCACTTCATTTAATATCATAATCGATTCGTCATTCAAAGCAGGGAACATGGAGTATACAAACAAATTGCTAACAATGATGCGTGAAAAGGGTGTGGAACCTGATAAATACACGTTCTCTATATTGATAAATAGGTATTGCAAGCTAGGTGAATTGGATGAGGCAAATAGCATGCTGAAAATAATGGTTTCTCGGGGTTTTAAGCCAGATAAATATGTATATGACTCTTTGTTAAAAGGTTTATGTGAAAAAGGTGAAACAGCTGAGATCTTTAAGTTACTTCGTGAAATGGCTAAAAAGGGGATTGTACTTGACTCAAATTTAACATCAACTATTTTGACTTGTATTTGTCATACTTCTGAAGATGTCGATGTTATGGAGCTTTTACCAAATTTCTCTCAAGAAACTTCAGGAGAAGCAAGCATCGCCTGTAGTGATTTACTTGCAAAGCTTGAAACTCCTCATTCTGGCCTACAATTGTCGACTTCTTGATGTACTTCAATTTCAGACGTGCCAACAGGAATCTTATTTTTTTCAGTAAGCCTTCTGCCTTTGGTCTTTCATCATGAAAACTTGTATAGAAAAATGCTAATAATGTGTTTATGTTGGTTTGGTTTATTTATGGTGTAAGCTACGTCAGTGATTTTGCTTGCTTTGAAATATTCAACTTAAATTGACGCTCACTTTTGAATTCAAGATGACAAAAACTTTATTTTTTTCAACATACATAGTGTACCCCATTTATTAGGCTCTGTGTGTATTGTTCGGTATAGTTTTTGCGCGTCGTGATGTGAAGAAATTAACTGAATCATATTTAGGGAGTGTTTGGATGTACATCTTCAATTTGATCTTATAACATTGAAAAATTAAATTTTCACTTGCAATTAAGTAACTGAAGTTAGGAATGGGGATCTTTTATCTAACCAAAAAAATCATCGTTGTTGCAACAACTCCTTTCCTGCATCTAAAATTCTGATCATGTTAGGGATAGAAAATTTGAATCATTAATAGATCTGCAGATCACTGCAAGTGTGATTATTGCAACACATATCATTTAGAATGACAAGTATCGCGATGCAATATGTACTATTCATGCTTTGTGAGTATCGTTATTGAAAACATATAATAGACATAATAGTGTGTTGGAATGTTCACTTCATCTTTTGTAATGTCTTAAAGTTGTAAATGATTATAAGTATGGTGACTCTTATGAATGAGTCAAAGTCATTGCTAACTCTGTGTCCATTGGTTTCACAGACAATGAACACGATCGATTAGGAGATTTGGTATATGCTGAATTAGCAGAGGTAGGATCTGCTGTAATTCAAGGTAGCAGTTTTGGGTTAGTCAAGAGCACGAAGGCCACTATGAATATTAACTCCCATGCTTCACGAAAGGTTATTGAAGTTAAGCGAAGAGGTCAGTTACCCACCTGCCTTGGTAAGCCGTTATCGCTCATTTTATATAAAAAAGAAGAAAGGCGGTGGTTGGTTCTGTGCAGGTCAAAACTGTTTGGATGGACCCGACTCACTTTCGTTTCAAATTGTGAGTGCTGTAAATATTATACGGAGTATTATTTCAATGAAAGTACACTGAATTAGGAATCGATGCCTACAAATGTGCACTGATAGTCATTGAAAATTATCAACTTTCAGTCAAAGATCTAGAACAGCCTTCGTGCACATATCATTGCATGAAATTTGAAATGGTTCTTCTCTTGAATATATATCAATTTTCAAGTCAAAGTTACATGTGTGCCCACTTTCTTAGTTTGAAATGTGTTGATTTTGCGGATTTTGGTCCATATGAGTTATATTTTTATATTCAAGTAACAAATACGGTGCAAGTATACAAGACACTTTAAACTCAAATAGAGGAGCCCAAATGAATTGAGCACTGATTTAATACTTTGTCTCATTTTACGTTGTAGTTCTATTTCAAGGGATTCTAATATACAAATTTGAAGCTATATATATATTATTCAAGGTCTTCAGTTTTGTGAAGACCCCCTGTTTGTATATTGTTTTTATTTAACGTTTCTTTATCTTAAAATTGAATTGAAAGGCAAAATAATCATTTACATTGGGATGGGTGTAAATTTCATTAACTTTAATTCTGGGTGACCTTTATGAGGCTTTGCATACATCGGTGGGCTTTTTGTACATTGTCCCATAGATGTGTAAAAACAATAGTACTAGAGTATAAGTGGCAATAACCAATGGGCAATGGCAAATATAATTGAGTAGTTTCATGACATTTTTCTAATCCTGCAACTTTCGATGTGTCAGAATGATTAACTTTACACACGTTTGTCATTTTGTAAGTGTTCTGCGTTTAAATACTCCTCCCTGCCGATTACATGATTAGAAAAGCCTCCCCTGTTAATGATGTCAACAATCATTTTAATTGGTACTTGAAATATGAACTCTACCAATAAAGAATAATAATCAGAAAAGGAATTGTTAGAGACCACTGCATAAAAGAAACACCGAGTGTTATTATCAAAAAGATGTGTGCCCGGCTTCTTGATACTTCACTCACAAGTAAAATTGGAGAACTTTCATATGCCAATTCCAAATTTACATGTTTCTTTAATATTCCAATAAATTTAGTTTGATTTATCTTCCTTCCTCAACTCCAGCTGCATTATTCCATATGCTTCTTTATGCATGTCAGTATACTTGGCGGGTGTTTGGATATTTATCTTTATGTGAGGATCGTGAGCTTCTCATATTTAAAGGGGTGTTTGGAAGTACAGTTTCAAAGTGATAATGCAACATAAAAGAATCAAATAACTCGTAGCAACAAAGTCATTGAAGTTAGGAATAACCGGATGACTTCTAATCAACTTAAAATATCATTTTTTTTTGCAGCAACTTGTTTGCTGCATCTCACATTTTAATTATTTTGGTGCTACAAAATCAAATCATAATTAGCTTTATAAATCTGATTATAGCAACTTCAAGTCTTACAGTCAGATTTTCCACATATACAAACACTCCTTTAGAGTGATAAGTATCTTGAAATATGTGTTACATTCCATTATGTGCTATTCATTACTTCTTTTTGTACAGATTTTCACTCCCTCCTTTAATAAGTATCCAGCTTTGAAAAGTATAGACATAAGCCCGTGTTGGAAGATTTAGTTGGTTATTTTGTAAATGAGTTGAGTTGTGAAAGATTTGATGTATGCTGACTCTCATGAATGGGTTATAGGTGAAAGCCAAAGATAATTTGCCACCATTGGTATGACCTCGTGTAGGAGGCTTGGTATATGTTGAATTACCAAAGGTGGGATCTGCTGTAGCCCAAGGTATCAGTTTTGGTGCAGTGTCGAGTGTATGAAGGCCATTTGTGATATTCACTGTTGGACTAATCTTGAGTCATGGCTCAAAGTCTAGGCGTTCATTACAGTTTAAGTAAAAGAACGAGGGGCTACATGTACATTGCGGAAGACACAAGGACCAAACAGGTTTATCCTAAACCTAATAACTGCTACAAACGGTTATCTTGGAAGAAACGGGTCAAACCCAAGCAACACACCGGTTCGTGAAAAGCAGGAGATGCAAGAGAAGAACATGTCGCTTCAAAGTGTCGCTTCAACTAGTATATATAGGGCATGATTGTTTCATTTAATTGCAACCAGAATTGTACAAATACTTAGAAAACCAATACTTTGATTCTTAATACAAATCGTTTTGAATCATATTGTTGTTACTTTCGTTATTGCTTGTTCGTGTTCGTGTTCGTGTTTGAAACCCCGTTGGGACAACAAATTGGTATCAGAACCCGGTTCGTTTTTACGACGCAAGATCAAACAAGAAAGAAGGGGTCTAGAGAGTTTCTGTGGAGATACGGTTGGAACCAAAAACGCAGCAGTCTTGCTGTTTGGTTCAGGCAGAAACAAGGAAGGAACAAGAGTTTCTTGGCGAAGAGAATAAGGGCGAAAGAAGAACACCAGGGTGTGTTCTTGTTGGTTTGAAGAAGAAGAACACCAAGGCCATGTTTGTTTTGTAGGAGAAAAAAAAAACAAGAGAAGAACCCTTTGTTGGTGTTTCTTTGTTCGAGGAAAGAAAGGAGAAGAACTATGGGGTGTTCGCTGGTTCGAAAAGAAAAGCAAGAAGAACACTTTTGGTGCTTATTGGTTTCGAAAAAAAACAAAAGGATTGACACCTTTGTGTTCTTGATTTCGGAAAAGAGAAACAAAGAGGAGTTGTTAGTGTTTTGTTTGGGGCGTTCGAAGGTACAGGCGAGAAAAACAAAACATTGGTTTGGTGTTTTTAGTGGTTCGAAAAGGAAAGAGAAGGAAGAGGAACAATTGTGGTTATTGCCGGAAAGAAAAAAACAAAGGAAAGATTTTTCTTTACTTTCGGGTTCGAACGAAATAAAAAAGGTATAAGACACCAAAGGGGTGCGTATGGTTGGCTGTACGAGGAAAGAAAAGAACACATTTCGGTGTTCTTGCGGGTTCCGAAAAACAACAAGGATAGAAAATCATATCGTGGAGGAATCGCAAAATTCGGGTTTTATATTCTAAACTAAAATCTGAATTTTTATAATTTTTAGTCTTATAAGTTTAGAAATTTTTGCTTTTGATTCCTAGTAGAATTTATAAGATTTCCTAGATTCCTAATATATAATCCCTATTAGAGTTAGGAATAGTTTCTAGACAAAATGACTGGAAACACAAGCAAGGAAACAAACAAGGAAATTGTAATTCACAAAGAGGTTACATCGTTTTCCCAATTTCAATGTCCCGTTTTAAAACCTACAAATTATACAGATATGGGCCCTTCGGTATAAAACCATACTAAAAGCAAATGGAACGTGGAATTAATAGAACTTAAGGGTAATGAAGAACTGGATATAAAGAAAGATATGGCTACAACTGCATATCTTTACCAGGCATTACCAGAGGATATGATTTTACAAGTGGCTAGTTGTAAGAGTACGAAGGAAATTTGGGAAGCACTACAAACTAAAGGATAGGTGTAGATAGGGTGCAAAGGCCGCGACTACAAACTCTCAGCGAATTTGAGATGTTGAGGATGAAAGAAGACAATATTGATGCTTTCTCGGCAAAGCTCAATAGTATTGTTACAAGGGCTAGTGGCTTAGGATCAACATTTTATCAGGCAACTCTAGTACGAAAACTTCTAAGTTCGTGCAGAGAGATTTTACTCTGATTGTAGCGTGAACAATTTTACGATCTAGAAAACCAACCACGGAAGGCTAAAAGCCTTTTAGGAAAGAGTAAACCTCTTTAACGGAAGCCCTAGTGACGATCAGGATAGGTTATTGTTCACAAAACATGACAACAAGTCTAGTCATGGGAAGGTTTTAAGAACGTGAACAAGGAAGAGCTAATTCGTCTCAAGACAATTGGTGTGACGAAAAGGCAACAAATGTTACAAGCAAGGATGGAGATGATTGTGATTGGAGAAAGAAAGACTCTAGAGATCAAAACCGCTTCAAGAAAGACAAACGAGGTGTAGAATGTTATAATACTGCATAAGTTTGGACATATTGCTAGAAATTGTCAGGAGAAGGATAAAGAAGAAGAGGCGAACATTGTAGAAGAAGACAACGAACCTACATTGTTGATGGCAACTATGACCGATAAGGATGAACTAGAGCAGGGCATCATCAGAAGAAGAACCAAGGTGGAAGGGAATTATCATTAAGAAGAATGAAATCCCAAGTGAAAGATTAGAAGACTTAAGGTCGAAGTGAGGTGACTTGAAAAGTAAACTGGAGTTATGGAAGTATGAAATGCTTCATGACTTTGAAGAAAAGAAACAAGAACTCGAGGAGTTAGAATGAGAGACTAGAGTTAGAAGAAGATGCATGAACGAGAGAGTTCATTTGAAAACAAGATGAAGAATGAGATGACAAGTGTAGAATGTCTAAAGGAGATTGAGAGACATCAATAGTTTAAGATTTCCAAGTAAAATTGACATAGAGACTAGAGAACTTTATGAGGTCTGGATAGTTATGTGAAACCGCAAAGGAGATTCAAGTTTAGTACATGAACCTAAGCAAGCGATGCTAGTGAAAGCCAAGCGATGGAAGAAGATAGCAAAAGCTATGAAGACTAGGATCCACCGGGATTTGAAGGGATGGAAGTTCTGCAGGGGCTAAGGAGAGGTTATGTAAAAGGCATAGAGGCTAGTGATGGAATAAGTGCGGTTAGAGAACGACCAGCAAGCGGTGGAAATCAACGAAAGAGAGACGGCTTGAAATGATTGAAGAATACAAGAGAAGTAAAGACATTCAAGACAAAGAGGTCAAGCAAAGAATGAGCAAAAGGCCAAAGTATAAAGACAAGGACCTTCTACAAAAGACGAATCATGAAGTATGAAGAAGCTACTAGAGCATGATCAAGATTAGGGGGGTGATTGTTGGACTAATCTTGAGTCAGGGCTCAAAGTCTAGGCGTTCATTACAGTTTAAGTAAAAGAACGAGGGGCTACATGTACATTGCGGAAGACACAAGGACCAAACAGGTTTATCCTAAACCTAATAACTGCCAAGCGGTTATCTTGGAAGAAGCGGGTCAAACCCAAGCAACACACGGTTAAATGGCGAGGAGATGCAAGAGAAGAACATGTCGCTTCAAAGTGTCGCTTCAACTAGTATATAGGGCATGATTGTTTCATTTAATTGCAACCAGAATTGTACAAATACTTAGAAAACCAATACTTTGATTCTTAATACAAATCGTTTTGAATCATATTGTTGTTACTTTCGTTATTGCTTGTTCGTGTTCGTGTTTGAAACCCCGCTGGGACAACATTCACTCCCCTGTCAGGAAATTTTGTTGAAGTCAACGAAGTGCTACATTCCTCACCTGGCTTGGTAAGTCGTCTAGTGCTCATTTTCGGTAATAAGTGATTCTGTTTAGAACAGGTATTTTCTTTTGTCTGGATCGAAACAGGTTGAATTGATCAGAAACACTTTATTTTTTATTTATATAATTAGTGTGTCATCTGTCAAATATGATACAAATATTATATTTTTTAAATGAATCAACAAGTGGAGTAAATTACTGCCTGAATTTGTTTTAACTTTCAGTCAAAATCTAAAATACCTTTCGGTCAAACTCATCAGGAAATTTTGCATTATTTTTCTCTCTTGAAAAGATTCTTGGTCCACAAGATTCATCTATCTTGCATATATTTGACGTTGGGTATTTGTGGTAAAACACAGAGGTAGCTACTGTTACGGGACATATTTTTACTTTTGACGTTTTGGTCCCTATTACTTTCATATCCAAATTGATACAGATTTGTTAGATCTGACATGCACATTTTAATATTTGTAGCAGCTGTAGAATCTAATGTGGTTACTTTAGTTCTTTGACTGGTTGAACTATATTTTTTTGTTGTGATTTGACCCTGAACCTCGAAGTACTTTTCTTGTTTGACTTTTCCAGCGAATCCGCTTAGTTTTAGAAGACATTTAATGAAGATTGTTAAAATAACATGGCCATTTCTCTTTTTGTAGCATGTTTTATAAAGAGAATAATTTGTCTGATAAAAACTCCATTTATTTTTAAGTGTCTTTTTCTTAGTAATGTTTGAAGTCAAACTTCAGCTGTTTGACCCTGAAAAGTCAAATTTTTACTAGCCCCTCCTGCTTTTATTTTTTAATTCTTTTAGTTACTCTTATTAAGTGATTTGTAATGATATTCTGATTAGAGAATATAACATTATCAGGTTACGGAATCCCGTATGAGAGGATGGTTTATGGAAGTGGTGCATATTATGGTACTTCTGTTCTCAAGGATGTATGATAGATCTAATGATGGTGGAGCATGTTGTAATCATCTCGAAGCTCATGATCAATTAAGAGTTGAGGTTCATTCGTTTCATATCATCTAATGCTGATTAATGCATACTTAATATGCAATTCTGTATCATTTGTCAGCCTAGGCTCCAGCTCAAACCAGGTTTGGGTCTTGCCAACAGTTACATGGTAACTTACAACCATAATGTGCAGAATACATATCTACATTTAGGAGTTATAGTTTTTGGTTTTACTCTAGGTTTACTTTTAATTTGATATTGAGTGCATAGCTAGATGCTTAAAAGTTGGTGTTACCTATATATAAAGTTGTACAGATAAGTGAGCTCAATATCATATATCATAATCAGAAAGAACCAATGTTGCATAAATTGGCCTAGGCGGCTGACTAATCGACGTCTAGGCGCTAGATGGTACTTTCCGATGCTTTTTGGAGGTAATAGGCGTATATTAGTCTTCGGTTAAAAGTCGGGTCAACGCCGGTGAAACAGTCGACCTTATTTTTCCTTAAACTTATGGTTTTTCTTTCTTTTGTTTGGTTTGGTCCAAGTAGCCCCTACCACATTTACAACATTGGAAAGAATAATATAATCGAATGTTTATTTTGATCGAGTGGATGTAAGCTCTCATTCCTCTAACTAAGATTACTCTTCTTGTATGTTAGAGGACTAGGTGTGGATTCGTTGTTCTAGCTCGCCGTCCGAGCCGGAGGTGATGTGGACCTCGCTGTTCTTAGCCACTACACCGCCCCCTTGTCGTTGCTCTTCATTCGAAAGCTCTTCGTCTGCACGACGAGCATATTTGCTGACATTTTGTACTTTTTTTTTTTTTTTTTAAATTGTGGTTGTGTGTGTGAATAAATGTGTATGTGAGACCCAAATGAGTAAGTTAAGGTTTGTTGTGAGTGAGGGGGGTTAGTTGTGGAGGTTTGTTATGGTGATGTGGAGGTGATGTGGCACCCGTGGGCCCCGAATGAAGAGCTTGAGCTCTTCACGACACCTAATGCTCTTAGTGTTTACATCTCTGCGAGCATGCTTGTTATAGTCAAGTTGTGCCATTTAAACCACATGTGGTGCTTACTAATAGATAACTGCAAGATACGTGGACATCACTATGTAGTCCAAGGACAGAAGGAAAAATCACAGAATTCGCGTATGCTCGTTCTGGACTGGAAGCAAACTGGTCCCAACCGAGGTTCATATTGTCCAGTCTTTGTTCGGGCTTTTTTATTGCATGTTTGTCGCCGTCTGGTTCAGTTCATGACTCTGCTCATGGTGTTAGTTAATGATTTTTGGGGTTATTGTACCAAGCAAATTTTTTAACATTATACCATCTAATTTTGGTTATGTTGCTCTTCTACTTATTATTATGTTTATACTAACATTATAACGAGCTTCTATCACTAAGATTTTTAACCGAGTCTAAAAATTATTGATGTGTCATTGGGTGAGGGATCTATTGCAAAGTGGGATAAAATTAAAAAGTGTAGAAAGATACTTGTCCTCCACTCTAATTTATACATAAAATCCGCTCAGGGGTAATATGGTCTTTTGACCCGTTTTTTCTTTTTTCACTTCAAATTTCAAACGGATGTATCTCTTTAAAAAAAAACGATTTTACCATAATTTATAAAATTTAATCCTCTTTAATTTGATATAAATTTTGTTAAAATTGTCTAAACTCTTTTTTTTACGTAACAAATGGGTGTTAATTTTCTTGATTTTTTTACTATTTTCATCCATATTTTTTACCATCATAAATGTTGATTCGTGAAAAACTTAAAACATGAAAGTTATAAATTTTCGTTCACTCTTTCCACAGGTTTTTGATTCACTCGAATCACATGTCATATGAATAAGGTATCACCCGTTAAAGATAATATTTTACTCATATTTGTTGCACATAAGGTGTTTGAAGAAATATCTAACTTAGATTTTTAGTGTTAAAATTGCGTCAAATGCTCTAATTTTTTTTTTACCACTATGCATTATTAATCATTTTATTAATGTAAGATTCAAAAGTAAGTTTTTTAACCGTTAATTTTCTTATAGAAATGTACGTTTTGTTCACCAGTTAGTCTAGTTTTTGTTCATTAGTATTTGTTCATCAATTAATCTTGTTCAATAGTTAGTATTGTTCATCAATAATCTTGTTCAAGACTGATGAGGTGATGAATAATATTAACTGATGAACAAGACATACTTCTTTTCATCAAAATGAGATTTTGTTCATCAACTGTCTTCTCATTTTTTTTGTGTTCATCAATATCACCAGTAGTTTTATTCATTAGTTAACCTTGTTCATCAGTTAGTATTAACTGATGAACAAGACATACTTCTGATGAACAATATTTAATGATAAAAACATGATGAATAGTTGGCACTAATTGATTAACAAAAAATAATAACTGATGAACAAAAGCATGTTGAAAAACAATTGATACTAATTGATGAATAAAAACAAATTAAAAAACGACCGACACTAACTGATGAACAAAACAACCTAATAATGAATTTTTTAGGTTAGTACTATTTTTTTTTCCAGATATTCATCAGTTAATGCTTTTTTTTTTTATTATATTTTTTTGTTTATAGGTTATGCTATCGTAGGTTCACCAATTAGTTTATTTGTGTTATCATAGGTTCATCAGTTAGCTTATTTTTTTCAGTTGATGAACATTATTATTATTATTATTATTTTAGAGCTATTATGTTATCATATGTTTATCAGTACGTTTATGCTTTTTTAGTTGATGAATATTAGTTATTTTTTGTTCATCAGTTATTGTCATGTGTTATGTTTTTGGTTCATCAGTTATTGTCCTTTGTTATGTTTTTGGTTCATCAATTATTCCTCTCAATTTCTTAACTGATGAACTAAACCCCAAACCCAATACCCAAAACCCTAAATCCTTAACTGATGTACTGATAAACTAATGTTCATGAATAAAAATTGATGAATAGAGTAACTGATGAACAAAACGTCATCTTTAACATGTTATATCTCACTCATATGACTTTGGATTTGAGTGAATAAAAAACATTAGTAAATATTGACCTAAAATCTATAATTTTTATGTTTTACAATTTTTCCAATTCGAATTTAATATTGGTCAAATTTATGGTTAAAAATGCAATAAAACATAATACGTACATTTTTTAATAACATTATGTCACGACCCGCCTACTCGACTAGATCATTTTCAAGTATGATCGGGATTCCGGATTATTCTACACTTCTCTTGGGAAGTCTTGATAAGGATGGAAGAGTTTAGAAGCCCATGGAAGATGATGGATAATCTTGGAAGCTTATAGAATAATATGGAATAAGTAGGAAGCTCTAGAAGCTTACTAGAAGCTTATGGAAATCCTATAAGCTAGAAGCTTCCAGAATGATGTACATAGTAGTATAAATAGGTGTTGCCTCATTTGTAGAAGGCATTCATAGAAGTTCACTTGTATTCTCTCTTGAAAAGTTCTAAGCAATACAAAGCATTCCTTTCATTCCACTTGTTCCTCTCTTTGAAGTTTACTTCGTTGCATACATCGTGAAGTATTCGAGCAAGGCTGAGCTTAGTCGGACTAAGTGCCGCACGGGAGACCTTGTAGAGACAGTCCGTGACAAGTGGTATCAGGCCAGGTTGATTCAAGGCGATGGCAAACGAGACCGAGAAGATTGGTGCTAGTGGAAGTGCGGTCATTGACGAGAGGCAAGGTCGCGATGATAAGCGTCAAGACCCGAAGAAGAGAGGTGCGTCTAAGGACATTATGTCGAGCTTTGATAAGAGATTGGCGGGTGTTGAGACATCAGGGTCGGAGTTGAAGACCAAGTTGAGGGCTTGGATGGTCTAGACATCGAGTTTATGACCATGAAGGATGACTTTCGGGAGGTCATCAATACGCTTAGCGGTGAATTTAAGCGTGAAATCAATGGCCTAAAAGAGGTCGTAGGCAAAATCTCCAACATTGAAAAGACCATCGAAGACTTGCAAGCCGATGTAGTGCTATGCAAGCGATCCATGGCGAATGGAGGTGGCAACGTTGGTAACAATGCTCCGAAGATCGATGTTCCAAAACCATCACCGTTCGTGGGAAAGCGAGAAGCTAGGGCGGTTGATGATTTCTTATGGGAGATGGAGCAATACTTGGAGGGCGTCAACATTACGGATGATGACATCAAGATCAAGATGGCGACCCGATACTTGAAGGATACCGCGGCGTTATGGTGGAGACGTCGATATGGAGATATCGAGCGAGGTACGTGTACTATCGATACTTGGGCTGATTTTGTTGCGGAACTTAAGAAGCAATTTTATCCTGAGAATGCTAAGAACGAAGCAAAGAGTCGGCTTCGTAAACTTAAGCATTCCGGAACGATCCGGGATTATGTTAAGGAATTTACTACACTAACCTTGGAGATTCCGGATCTTTCCGAACAAGACTCTCTCTTTTATTTCCTCGATGGTTTGCAAGGATGGGCTAAGAGGAGTTAGAGAGCGTGGAGTTCAAGACCTTGTACGGTATACGCCCATGCCGAGGGCTTGATCGACTTTAGTACGAGAAGGGAAACGTCTAAGCTGAAAGATCGAAAGGTGAGCCATGAGAAAGGTGGGGGAGAGAAAGTCGCTCAGGCAAAGCCCGACAATACACGCAAACCACCCACCGGAAAGAACAAGGAAATAAAGACGGCCTTCAAGAGTGGTGGATGCTTCATATGTGACGGACCTCATAGAGCTCGAGATTGCCCCAAGAAAGCAAGCCTTAATGGAATGATGGTTCATGAAGATGAAGGCCCAAGTGATGGTGGATGCATGAGCTCGATGAGGATTCTAAATGCAATCAAGGCCAAGACGGAGGTGCCAAAAGTTGTAGGGAAGGGATTGCAATTCGTGGAAGCAACCATCAATGGGACTAAGGTACGTGCCTAGTAGATTCCGGTGCCACTCATAATTTTGTGTCGGTTGATGAAGCCAAGCGGCTAAGGATTAGCACTACAAAAGGGAGTGGAACGTTCAAGCCGGTAAACTCGAAGGCCAAGCCTATGGAAGGAGTGGCCAAGGATGTACGAGCCAAGATTGGAGAATGGGAAGGGACGGTTGACTTGTCGGTGGTCCCGATGGATGATTTCGATGTGGTTCTTGGGTTAGAGTTCCTCGATAAGGTACGAGCTTTCCCTATGCCATTTGCTAATTCTCTATGTATCCTAGACGGTGGAAAGACTTGCATGGTTAGCACGGAGCGGGATTCTAAGTGTGGAGCGAAGACCCTTTCGGCCATGCAATTCAAGAAAGGGTACAACAAGAGCGAGCCTTGCTATTTGGCGGTAACAAGGATAGAAACGGATGGCAAGTCGGGCAAAGTAGAGGTACCAAAAGAGATTGAGCGGGTACTTGATGAGTTCAAGGACGTGATGCCCAAGAGACTACCACCTAGGAGGGAGGTGGATCATACCATCGAGTTGGAACCGGGTTCCAAGCCACCCGCCAAAGCCCCTTACCGAATGCCACCACCCGAGTTGGAGGAATTGCGTAAACAACTCAAGGATCTTTTGGATGCGGGCTATATTCGACCCTCGAAAGCCCCGTATGGTGCGCCGGTGCTATTTCAAAGGAAGAAGGACGGATCCTTGCGGATGTGCATAGACTACCGGGCACTTAACAAGGTAACGATTAAGAACAAGTACCCTATTCCTCTTATTGCGGATTTGTTTGATCAACTTGGAAAGGCGAGATACTTCTCCAAGTTAGACTTGAGATCGGGGTACTATCAAGTACGGATAGCGGAGGGAGACGAGGCTAAGACGACGTGTGTCACAAGGTATGGATCTTACGAGTTCTTAGTCATGCCATTTGGCTTAACAAATGCTCCCGCTACTTTTTGCACCCTTATGAATAAGCTATTTCACCCGTTCCTTGATAAGTTCGTGGTGGTATACTTGGACGATATTGTTGTTTATAGTCATACCTTGGAAGAGCATGTCTTGCATTTGAAGCAGGTGTTTCAAGTGTTACGAGAAAACGAGCTTTATGTAAAGTTGGAGAAATGCTCTTTCGCCCAAGACGAAGTCGAGTTCTTGGGACACAAGATCAAAGACGGAGGATTGATGATGGATGGGGCAAAAGTAAAAGCTATCCAAGAGTGGGAACCACCAACCAAGGTAACGGAGTTACGATCTTTTCTTGGCTTGGTGAACTATTATCGAAGGTTTATCAAGGGGTACTCCGCAATAGCATCTCCCTTGACGGATCTATTGAAGAAGAACAAAGCTTGGATTTGGGACGAAAAGTGCCAAGCGGCGTTCGAGAGTTTGAAGAAGGCGGTTATAGAGGAACCGGTGTTGAGACTACCGGATGTAACCGTGCCTTTCGAGTTACATACGGATGCATCGGACTTTGCTATTGGAGGAGTTCTAATGCAAGACGGACACCCGATCGCATTCGAGAGTCGGAAGTTAAATGAAACGGAAAGGAAGTACACCGTGCAAGAGAAAGAGATGACGGCGATAGTGCATTGCTTGCGGACTTGGAGGCATTATTTGTTGGGTTCAAAATTCGTGATCAAGACGGATAACATTGCCACGAGTTATTTTCAAACCCAAAAGAAGTTAAGTCCAAAGCAAGCTCGTTGGCAAGACTTCCTAGCCGAGTTCGACTACCATTTGGAGTACAAGCCGGGGAAGGCTAATGTGGTAGCCGACGCATTGAGTCGCAAGGCAGAGTTTGCGGCAATCACCCAAGCACAATTCTTCCTTCAAGACCGAATCAAGGAAGGATTGGAACATGATCCTTTTGCCAAGAAGCTCGTGGCCCTAGCAAGAGATGGAAAGACTCGGAGATTTTGGCTTAAGGGAGACATGTTGTTCACCAAAGGAGATCGGCTTTACGTGCCTAAGTGGGGGATCTTAGGCGGTTAATCTTGAAAGAGTGTCATGATTCGAAGTGGGCCGGTCACGGGATTAAGAGGACGTTGGCATTGGTGGAAGGCACTTATTATTGGCCAAGGATGGAAGACGATGTAGAGACATTCGTGCGAACGTGCCTTATTTGCCAACAAGACAAGATAGAGCAAAAGAAGTCCGGAGGACTGTTGGAGCCTCTACCGACGCCCAAAGGACCATGGGAAAGCGTTTCCATGGACTTTATCACATGCTTGCCGAAGTCGGAAGGAAATGGGAGTATTATTGTGGTGGTCGATCGATTCTCGAAGTATGGAACTTTCATTGCCGCGCCACCCGATGTTACCGCGGAACAGACGGCTAAGCTTTTCTTTAAGAATGTGGTGAAGTATTGGGGAGTGCCACATGTGATCGTTAGTGATCGAGATCCAAGATTCACGGGGCGCTTTTGGACGGAGTTGTTCAAGATCATGGGAACGGATTTGAACTTCTCTACGAGTTTCCATCCCCAAACGGACGGGCAAACGGAGAGGGTGAACGCACTACTGGAGCTCTATCTTCGGCACTATGTGAGTGCCAACCAACATGATTGGGCCAAACTCCTTGACGTTGCTCAATTCTCGTACAACATGCAAAGGTGAAGCCACGCGAGAAAGAGTCCTTTTGAGTTGGTCACGGGGCGCCAACCATTGACTCCGAATGCCTTAGCCGCATCATACGAGGGAAGTAGCCCGGCCGCTTACAAAACAATGAAGGAATGGCACGAGCAAGCGGACTTGGCCCGGGCTTCGTTGGACAAAGCGGCTAAAAAGATGAAGAAGTGGGCGGACGGAAAAAGGAGACACGTCGAGTTCGAGGTCGGAGATCAAGTAATGGTGAAGCTCTTGCCTCAACAATTCAAATCACTAAGGAAGGTGCACAAAGGCTTGATACGGAGGTATGAAGGCCCTTTCCCTGTGATAGGACGTGTTGGAAAGGTTTCTTATCGAATTCAACTACCGCCCAAGTTGAAGATTCATCCGGTCTTCCACGTTAGTCTTCTCAAGCCTTATCATAAGGACGAGGAAGACTCGGAACGAGGGGTGTCCAAGCGGGCACCAATAGCGGTTGTTACTTCGTACGATCGAGAGGTTGATGAGATCTTGTCGGATCGACGATACGAGACGAGGAGTGCCGAGCTATAAGGAGTACTTGATCAAGTGGCGTAATTTTCCCGATAGTGAAGCAAGTTGGGAAGCCGAAGACTTATTGTGGTAATTCGCGGACAAGATAAAGAAGTATCACGAATATGGCACGACGAGGACGTCGCGAGCTTAGGTGGGGGAGGATGTCACGACCCGCCTACTCGACTAGATCATTTTCAAGTATGGATGGATTCGGATTATTCTACACTTCTCTTGGGAAGTCTTGATAAGGATGGAAGAGTTTAGAAGCCCATGGAAGATGATGGATAATCTTGGAAGCTTATAGAATAATATGGAATAAGTAGGAAGCTCTAGAAGCTTACTAGAAGCTTATGGAAATCCTATAAGCTAGAAGCTTCCAGAATGATGTACATAGTAGTATAAATAGGTGTTGCCTCATTTGTAGAATTCATCCATAGAAGTTCACTTGTATTCTCTCTTGAAAAGTTCTAAGCAAGACAAAGCATTCCTTTCATTCCACTTGTTCCTTTCTTTGAAGTTTACTTTCGTTGCATACATCGTTGAGTATTCGAGCAAGGCTGAGCTTAGTCGAGACTAAGTGCCGCACGGGAGACCTTGTAGAGACAAGTCCGTGACAAACTATTAAAAAACATCACTTTTGAGTCCTACATTAATAATGCGTTATGGAGCAAAAATTAGTACATTCAGCTCAATATTAACATTAAAAATTTAAGCTAGACATTTCATCAAACACCTTGTGTACTATAAATATGAGTAAAACACCATCTTTAACGTGTGATATCTTTACTCATATAAGATCGGATTTGAGTGATTCAAATTTCTAGGTAAAGAATGTCCAAAAAGCTACAACTTTTGTGTTTTAAGTTTTGCAAAATTCGATTCTTAAACAAGACAAATTAGAGCCGAAAATGCAGAAAATTTTAAGAAAATCAACACCCACTTAAAAAGTAGTTGAAAAAAGTTGCGATTCATATATCATAAGGCACTAGCAGGGTACCCGCGCGTTGCAGCGGCGGGTACCCTGAAATAAAATTTTTCAATGAATAATGTATTTTAGTTTATTATGTTCTTTTTAACAATAAATTTAAGAACATCAAGAATTTCGTATAGCCCGTGCCCGTTCGGGCTCGAACCTGTTGGCCCGTGTCTGCTCGGCCTCGAGCCCGTTTGGTCCGCGCCCGTTCTGGCTCAAGCCCATTTGGCCCGTTGCGGCGGGCTTGAATATTTGTATAATGTGCTTTATTATTTGTAGTAGTGAAATTAATGCAGGAATTATGTTTAATTTGGTTGTACAATATGCTTGATAGTTTGTATTTTTTATGTAAGAGGTGTTTTAATAACTGTATTAATTGTATTTATTGACCAGTTAAATAATTGACTACATTAAATAGCATTAATGTGCTGTTTTGTTGTACTCTATGTTTTTTTGTCTTGTACATCTGAAAATTATGTGCATTAAAGTGTTGTACACTATGTTTCCTTTCTTGTAAGTAGTAGTTATTATAGTCATTAATAACATTGACCTAATAGCATTAATGTTGTAAGTCTGAAAATTACACCATGCTTATTTTGTTGTACATTATGCTTATTTTGTTATAAATCTGAAAATTGGTTGCAGCTATTGTATATTGTGCTTAAATTGTTGTAATTTTTGGTAAAGGGGTGTTTTTAATAGCATTAATGTTGTTTGATAGAATCTTGGTCTTAAAATGACACCACGCTTTATTTGTACGATATGCTTACTTTGTTGTAATTCTGAAAATTATGTGCATTAAAGTGTTGTAAACCATGCTTAATTTCTTGTATGTTTTAAAATTAAGAGTGAAGTGCTTTAGTGCATTATATGTGGTATAGATACCAATTTAAAGAAAATTAAATTTAAAAAATTATAGTGAAATCTGTTTTCATAAAAGTTTGTCGTTTGAAAGTTATTTACGTTTGAGTTTTGTGATGGAACAAAAAAAAGCGAGTTAAAAAGACCAAAATGCCTTTTAACCAAATTTAAAAGGATCGAGTGGAAAACACGTGACGCTAGATGATAAACTTTATAGACTTTTTAATTTCTTTCACTTTTTAGTGTATTAATCTCTATGTCATTGTATAAAAATTGTAAAAAGTTTATAATAGTAGTAGATACACTAACTCAAGTAACTCTTTATCCAAGTTTTTAACCTTTTTCTAAAAAACCAAAATCCTTTCTCGTTCTCAAGAAAATCAAAGTAAAAAATCAAGAAATTTTTTCCTAAAACTAAACAAATCCTAAAATTTTCTTGGCATATCCATGTGATGAGAACAAATCACAATATTGATTGGGACACTCAAAATATGAGTGTTTGGACATTTATACCCTTAATAATATGAGGGTTATGTTTATCCTGTAAGAGTATAAATATCCAAACACTTATATTTTGAGTGTTCCAAAAGAGTGTACAAATAAAAAAAAAAAGAAAAAAAAAAAAAAAAAACTTATTAAACTGAGACAAATGTAAATCCGGTTGATCCACAACCCGTCATGTTAAAAAGACTCCGGTCCCGGCGGCGACCACGTTACTCGACCCACATCCTCACCCTCACCGCCACCCTCCTCCTCCTCCTCTCCGTCACCATCCTCTACATCCGTCTCACCTCCAACCCCCACCCACCCCTCAAAACCACCACCAACAACCCACTTCACCCCCTAGACCAAAACCCACTTCCCATTTTCCACGATGACGTCATCACATCCCCTGATGACGTCAAGAAAAAGTACTACTTTGATCATGTCCAAGGCGTGATCCGTCGCGCTTTCGACAAGCGGTCTATCGATCAATGGGAAGAAGAGGAGGAAGATTACGAACACTCCATTTTTGAATCTAGTAATGTGGATGGTTTTAACGTAGGATTTGGTAGTGATGACGTGGCATTGGATGAGAATGTTCGGAGGAAGTTGGTTAAGGTGAAAGGAGTTGAGGATGCTTTGTTGTTGAAAGTTTCGGTTTTGAGGGAAGGGTGGGGGGATTGGTTTGAGAAGAAGAGTGATTTTTTGAGACGGGATCGGATGTTTAAGTCGAATTTGGAGCTCTTGAATCCGTTGAATCATCCGTTTTTGCAGGATCCTGATATGGTTGGGAGTGGTGTTAGTGGGTTTACTAAAGGTGATAAGATGATGTTGAAACGGATTGTTAGTGATTTTAAGAAAGTGCCGTTTACTACTAAGAAGGAGGCGGTAGGTGTGTCGGATAATAATCCAGTGCCGAAAGTAGCTGAGCGTAGGACTTTGGATGATAATTTTGGGATTAGACAGATTGAGGGTCAAATTTATGCAGATGGGAAGAGATGGGGATACTATCCTGGTTTGGATACTCGGTTATCGTTTTCTAATTTTATGGATGCGTTTTTTAGGAAAGGGAAGTGTGTGATGAGGGTGTTTATGGTGTGGAATTCGCCGCCGTGGATGTTTAGTGTTAGACATCAACGTGGACTTGAGAGTTTGCTTTTTCATCATCGGGATGCTTGTGTTGTGGTGTTTTCCGAAACGATTGAGCTTAATTTCTTTGATGGTTTTGTGAAAGAAGGGTAATTTCTTTATTAATGTCCCTTTCAAAGTATGTTTGTTAGTTTGATCAATAAAGTTACGCTCACATGGTATAACCGTATAGTTGCTTTATGTTTTATCATTTAGAAGAAATGTTTTTTTGACTGTCAGAGATTAGTGACTTGCTATGTCTTTTAATGTTTTCGTAAATTCGTTAGTTCTCACTGTTTCCCCAAATTTGTCTTCAAAGTATGTCTTCGGGTTCAATAAACATACGATAGTTTCAGAAATGTTATTTCTAATTGTTCTGTCATTAGTTATAGTGTGAGTTTTGGTGTTCCTGTGATACTGATTAGTGCATGGTCACACATGAAGAAGCTGACGTATGCAAATTCTGATCTGTTCCGTAGTTACAAGGTTGCTGTTGCCATGCCAAATTTGGATGAGTTGCTGAAAGACACGCCAACCCATGAATTTGCTTCTGTCTGGTTTGAGTGGAGAAAGACAAAGTTTTACCCTACTCATTATAGCGAGCTTATCCGCCTTGCTGCACTTTACAGGTAAGAAACTTTGAACTGAAGTACTGAACCATGATTTCTAGGCTCTTTTAGGGAAATAGTGGTTACGTGTATGTAGATAAGCAGAGTTACATATCTGCTTCTTTTGGAACAGCAAACAAACTCACACATTTCTAAAGACATGATAGGCCTTGATAACCACTGATAATTCTATGCACGCACCACCAATAGCTACCAACTATCTTGGTATTTTATATTAGGAGACAAAATTGATCCCTAGGTAAGGTTTGAGAAATAGTGAAAATATAAATTTGAGCCATAGGCTGAGGATCAAATATTTGGTTTATGAGACTGGCACCGAAGAATAGTTTTTTAGAGTCTGAGAGTTGTTTGGTGCTTAATGATAAGGAGTGGGAACAGTGTTCTAGATAACCTTTACTTGAGAGTCCTCTTAAATGGATATTATTACGAGGTCTGTCTACATGCACTTGCTATATTATTCAAAAACAAATACAGGCACTGCATTCGAAAGATGATGAGAGCGTGTATTAGTTTAGGGAAAATTATTACATACAGTTATAATGGCATGTTACAACGTTGCAAGTTATGGACGTATAGGGGTTATTACACACCACTCTATGACATTTTGAGGTGATATGAGTGTATGTGTAGAATCTGTTTAGCCATTTACTAAAGTAATACAGTAAGATGGTAGATGTAAGACATCAGGGTAGACGACCATATATAATCTAATAAATTTAGGGGATGAGTTTTAGGAAATATTGGCAAATCCTTGTTTTAATCTAATATGGTTTGGAGGAATTTGTCTGGTTAAAGTGGCATACGTACTTACATGTGGTTTGGCATCCATACTTGTAAAAATTGACTACATCACCAACTTTATTTCCCCATACATCACGTGGAACATATGTCAAGTTCAACTTAGGGGACATATACAAACACACACAAATCGTCATAAGTTTGATACCTTTACCGGCCAGTTATATCCAGTTTATCGATTCTACATCTTTAAGTCACCAAAAATAAAATATGTATACTTACTAGATGGTGTAGCAGGAATGTGGCGGGATATATCTTGATTGTAAATTATTGCATTTTCTTTGTTGTAACCAGGTATGGCGGGATCTATCTTGATTCTGATGTTAAAGTGATGAGACCACTTGATTCTCTATCAAATATGGTGGGCCTGGAGGATGAATCATCTGATAGTAACCTAAATGGAGCTGTGATGGCATTTAGGAAGCACAGGTAGCTTAAGAGTCTATTTGTCAGTTATTTTCTTGTCTTTGACATATTTTCTGCATGAGCGTGCAGATGATTGTGTTAAACTTTTTGGTCACTTTATATTGTTTTTATAGTCGATAATACTTTGAAACTTTTTACAGTCCATTCATAATGGAGTGCTTGATGGAGTTTTATGCAAGTTATGATGATACTAGCTTAAGGTGGAATGGAGCTGATCTATTGACCAGAGTAGGAAAGAAGTTTCTGCATGAAGAAAATGGCGTCAAGAATCAGATGGAGCTGAAACTGCAACCCTTTTTCGCTTTCTTTCCTATAAGTTGTAAGAATATCACAAGGTATGAACTTGCACTGGTATTCTTATCATAATCCTATTATTTCCCAAAGTTGAATGTATATGCGTTGTTGCTACTTGCTACTTGCAAATATATGATTATGCCTTTGTCCAAGCAATTTACGCCCACATATCATTCTTCATTCATAGGGGGGATAAGAAGGATGCTAGCTGTAGGTTTGCATCTTATGATTTATGTAGCTCTTGGCGAAGTTAGACCACTATATAATCAGAATAGCTTTCTTATGGTGGAGAAAATAATAGACGAACATGGTTGTATGGCATTATTATTCATTTTTTTTAAATACGGCATTGACTCTGGTTATAGGCAGATTTTCACCAAAATTCCATGAGAACCTTTTTGGCAAAGTTGGTGTGTAGCCAGTTATGATGCAAAGTTTTGATTGCTGGTATTGTTAATAAAAATACAAAGGTTTATGGGACGATAATAGGATGGATGATTTTCATGCCCTTAAAGTTTCAGACGCAGTCTTATTATTTTCATATTTTGGTAGCCCTGTGATTGCACCTTCAGGCCGAGAACATTGACTGAACACCTCACTAATATACCCAGAGGGACAACCCTTGAGATAAAACTTGACAATGATGAAAATTTTGGCCCTGCCGTTTGACTTAACTGTGTCTTTTCCTCTCACTCAATCAAATCAAAAACCTGAGTTTTACAAATAAAATCAATCATTATGATCAGAATTAGGTTCATGAATGTAGTTGTTCCATGCAGTTTGTTTTGATGGCCGGTTGTATGGGACTCTTATATTTCAAGTTGATCATAAACAACTGCATACTCTGGCCCAATTTATATCTGACTAGAATAATTGCATTAAAAGGTATAGTTCGTAACATACTCACATGTGATACTTGAGATGCATGGAAGATATTAGTCATGATCTTGTAAAGCATGGCATGTAGTTATAAGAAAAAGAAACTTGTGCTCACTTTACATAGTTTTTAGTTTCTGCAATTATTTGATGCTTGTGTAATATCTTGTTCATGTTACATGCGTGTTGATACTAGTATGTTTTATGTAGATATTTCGCCCCACCAGCAACGGATACTGAAAGAGCCGATCAAGATGTATTATATCAGAAGATTCTTGATGAATCGTTAGCATTTCATTTCTGGAACAGCTTAACGTCTTCTATAGTTCCTGAGCCTGAGAGCCTGGTAGCCAGGCTTATCGACCAACATTGTATACGTTGCTCTGACGTGTTGTAAATTTGGAATCCATATCCAGCAACAATTTGCTTAAAGGATAAGTTATACAGGGAACATGCTCCCATTAAACACGGTGTAAGTTTATTGTTAAAAGAACTGTCGGCCACGGAGGACAGAGGCAAAAACCTTGTAGCAAAAAGTGAATCGTGTATCAGCTTCTTGTGTATAAAGAGATTGTATGATCCGGCTTGTAAATTTAGGTAAAGATCCTAGCCCTTTAAAAGTTTATGTTCAGGCCAGAGCTTATGGTCAGCCTATGTCGATTTTGGAATGATATATAGCCGGGATAAATGTAAAGCCTTATATGGTTTAGTCAAAGTGTAGACTTAAAAGAGATTCAAAGCTTTTATTTAATCTTTCTATAATGGTATCCCTTTTTCCATTGAAAAAGAGTGTTGTTTGGCCATTGAGGTCTGTACTCTGTAATATATACTCATTGAATAATATGAGTTTTGATCATTGCGGAATACTATTTTTCTTTTTCTTCGCATTTTATTGAGTTATTGTAGTTTTGTGATGTCCCATGATGCATTCAGGCGGTACTCTTGTATCTGGGCATCACGCCTCGTTTAACCAATTACATACCAAACCCAAAGTTGTACAAAGGCACATAAAAGCACTATTTTTATGGCCTAAAAAAATGATTTATTTCAATATTTTGCAAGAACAAAAAGAAACCAAAGAAAGTTGAATTTCGAGTAGCAAGTTTCACCAATAAGATTCGGAAACTTACGTAACATTTGTAATTTAGACAAAAAGAGACTAAATTATCTCAGAGGTTTGCAGAAAATTCTGGGAAACGTCAACAGATGTAATCATACATTGACCTCATGACAAAACGTGAGTTTGCCACCTCAGTGATACAGCTTAACCTATTTTGGTTTTAAGATTTATTGTAAACACTTCTTTTGAGTTTATTATCAGTAGAGATTGCATTTTCGTTTTTCGTTAATGTTTCTGAAAAGAGAATAGTCCAAAATACATCTCCGTAGTTGTCACGTGTCTCGCTTTACATATTTTTACTTTTTTTGGTACAAAGTCATCCCTCCGTTAGTAAGTTAGTGGCACTATCACATCCTTAGTTAATAAAGTTAGCCATTGTCATACAGCCCGCTTCAAAGTGTTTGGCTTCTTTGGATAAATCTTCGTGTCACAGCGCTTCAAAAGTGTTTTTGAAGGTGTTTGTTATATTATGTGGTGGGTCATTTGGAAGTTCCGCACTCAAGTTTTGTTTGGAAGTGAATTACCTCGGATTGACCGTCTTTTTGACGAGATCGTTCAGTTGTCGTTTAATTGGTGTTCTAATCGTTGTAGTCTGAACTTTGATTGGAATTCTTGGATGAAAAATCCTAATTCCTTTAATTTGTAATTTGTTTTTCTCTAGCTCCTTGCTAGTTTTTAATAAAATGCCGTTCAAAAAAAAAACCATACACCAATAAGGACTAATGATGCTAATTATTTCTCCGTTATCTCCTAAAGTAAGTTAAACTATTTGCATCGTTGGTCCGAGGACTAACGGTGCAATGTTTTTTTCGAACGGACTCATAGTGCAATGATTTTTTAAATAAAAAAAAAGGCAAAGCAAAAATCAAACCATGGTCTATGGACTCACAAAACAGTAACCCACTACTCGAATACGATTATTCCGTTTCATATCTTTTTTAACTTTTTTTTTCTTTGGACCTTCAGTATATTAACATGTTCAAGTTTCGGCCGGCCTTTTCATGGTGGAATAATACTACCACCCCCACCGCTGCCACCGCCGACCTAGGGGTGGCAATTCGGGTCGGGTTCGGGTTGTCAGAAAATCCCCAACTGACTTTGCATTTAAATCATCGGTCGGTATGTCAACCCCTGTTTGTTTAGACATAACTTGCGAACCTAACCCATTTAACTTCGTATATATACTTGGGTTGGCGGTTAAATAGGTTACACGGGTTGAATATGTTAAACGGGGTTGAATCGGTTTAGCGGGTTTCGGTTGACCATTTAACACTTTTTATACATAAAAGTTGGCCATTCACACGAGTTAAATAGGTTGTTCGGTTGACTTGTTTAACACATTTAACCCGCATAATAACATATAAATAATTTTGAGTTTATGAAAAAAATCTTAAGCGGTTGGCAATAGGGTCGGCCGGCTTTATTTCTCAACCGAACGCCCATTTTAATAAATGGGTTAGATAGGTCGACCAAACGCGACCGAAATCTATTTAGCTTCTTAGAACCACTTAATTTTCGGTGTGGGTTCAGTCGGGTTTCGTGTCGGGTCAAAAATTGCCACCCCTACGCCGACCCACCGCCACCACCACCACCCACCACCACTTATCTCCACCGCAGCCACCCACCACCACCGCCACCACCTCCACCGCCGCCACCCACCACAACCACCACTACCTCCACCCACTACCACCCATAGACACCACTGCCACCACCACCGCCCTCGGCGGGTGGTGGTGGTGGCAAAGGGTTAGTGGTGAGTGGAGGTGGTGGCGGCGGTGGGTGGTAGTGTGGGTGGTGGTGGTGGGTGGCGGCGGTGGAGGTTGGTAGGTGGCGACGGTAGAGGTGGGCGTGGTGGCGGTGGCGTTAGTCCCTTCAAAAAAAACATAGCACCGTTAGTCCTCGGGACCAACAATGCAAATATTTTAACTTACGTTAGGAGATAATAGAAAAATAATTTGCATCGTTAGTCCTTATTGGTGTATGGCGAAGGGATGTATGGTGGCCAACTTTACTAACAGAGTGATGGTTTTGTGCAAAAAAAAAGTAAAAGCATGTAAAGAGAGACACGGGACAAACCACGAAGATATATTTTGGACTTTTCTCTTCTGAAAAACTCAAAAGGAAAAACCTGGTGGTCGGCTGTCTACATTTTCAAAAGATGACAGTTTTCAGACAACTTGACAGGAAACAAGACCATAAGACACTTTAGTGCAACGAATAATATGTTCAAGTGAGCATGTAGAACAAGCCCTTGGTACTGGTACTACTAGCTTCACAGATATTCATACCATCAGGGCAAAGGCAACATACATGCATATACACAGCAAACAAAGAATTCACACACCCAAGAAAGAAACAAATTACAATTCCAACATAAAAATTTCATTTCCCGATAGCAGGAATCCACAAGCAGTTTTGATGAGCTGAGTTTTGAAACAAAAAGACTCATCTCAATATAAGTTAACTATGCTTTTGACAAATTCTGTAATGTCACAATAACATAATTTTTCACGATCTTTCTATCGCTAGCAACATAAACGCAAGAGGGATACTTGTTATGTTCCCATGGTCAACACGTTAAGAGTTTCAAAAATGTGTTGCCTTTTTGTGGCAGAAAATACCACCTTTATATGCCTTTTTACTCGAAGATCCAACCACACATCTTGTGGTCGTCTTTTGTTGATGATGCCTGAGCCACTTCCACAAAAACGTCCGTCACCAGCCGGGTTGCTGCATTTCCATCTTCAATTCGTGAACGTTCTTTTCCTTCATCGCGAGTCAGTACCCGTTCGATGAACCCATCAACCTTCTTGGACCTTTCAACTACTGCTTTTGTTGAGCTGTTGTGATCATTACTAGATATATTTTCTACATTTCTATCTCCAACTTGTGCATGTTCTCCTTTACTAACCCTTTTTTGGCATTCATTAGGCATTTGAACCGGTTTGATGGACCCATCAATCTTGTCAGACATTTCAACTACTACTTTTATTGAACTGTTGTCATTAGAAGAAATATTCTCTACATTTCCATCTCCTTCAACACTTTTTTGGCATTCGGCTGAAGTGACGTCATCTTTAAAAAGTGTATTTTCATTGAAAGTGGGCAGAACAGTTTTTTCATAAGGTGGCATAATGTCCACAGATTTGATGGACTCGTCAACTTGCTCACTGCTTTCAGCTATGACTTTCATCGAGTAGCTTTCATCTTTTAAAGGTGTAACTTCACGCAGAATATCCGTATTTTTAGTCGTGCTGATACCTTCACCGGTTGACTCTCTTTCATCCACTTGCTCTTTGCTTTCAACTGCTACTTTCGAAGGGCAGCTTTCAACTTGGAAAGGTGTAATTTCACACAGCATGTCCGTAATTTTAGCAGCACTAATACCATCACCTGTTGACTCTTTTTCATCCACTTGCTCTTTGCTTTCAACTTCTACTTTCGTTGGGCAGCTTTCATCTTTTAAAGGTGTAACTTCACACAGCATATCCGTATTTTTAGTAGTGCTAACACCATCACCTGTTGACTCTTTTTCATCCACTTGATCTTTGCTTTCAACTTCTACTTTCGTTGGGCAGCCTTCATCTTTGAAAGGTGCAACTTCACACAGCATATCTGTATTTTTAGTAGTGCTAACACCATCACCTGTTGACTCTTTTTCCTCCACTTGATCTTTGCTTTCAACTTCTACTTTCATTGGGCAGCTTTCATCTTTGAAAGGTGTAATTTCACACAGCATGTCCGTTTTTTTAGTAGCGCTAATACCATCGCCTGATGACTCTTTTTCATCCACTTGCTCTTTGCTTTCAACTACTTTCGTTGGGCAGCTTTCATCTTTGAGAGGTGTAACTTCACACAGCATGTCCGTATGTTTAGTAGCGTGAATACCATCACCCGACTCTTTTTCATCCACTTGCTCTTTGCTTTCAACTACTACTTTCATTGGGCAGCTTTCATCTTTAAAAGGTGTCATTTCACACGGCATATCTGTATTTTCAGTAGCACTAACACCATCACCTGTTGACTTTTTTTCAACAAAAGCAGGCCTAACTAGTTTCCTCCGTTTGAAAGATGAAGCTGATGTTGCACCACCCAAACATTCAGTGTTATCTCTGTTAGTTTTCTTACGTCGCTTGAAATCCACAACTCTGGTTTCCACCACTACCAATTCATCTTCAATTGATTCTGCTGCCAGATCAGCATCAAGTTCCATCACAGAATCTGGAACCACGTTATTTGCAATTTCACAAGTCGGTGTGATATCATCATCATCATCATCATCATCTTGTTTATCAACTGACTTGATTTTGACAGTCTCATCAGTCGGGCTGCTCACAACCTTTTCCAACATTTTCATTACTTCATCAACTGATGCATTGAGTGCATGTTTCTTAGCAGTTTCAGGTTCTTGTTCATGCCTGTGATTAGACTTCAACCGAGCAAAAACACTAACTCTTTTGTTATCAGGTGTTTTATATAGCATTCTATCAGTATATGAATCCTCTTCATGCATACAAAGATCAGCATCAGATGAAGACCTTTTTAGAGCATGTGATGGTTTACTAACTTTTTTCACATAATTGCTTGTAGGCTCTTCATGATAACTATCCTTATATGCAGAAAACGGGATAACACCAGAACTGAAAGCATGTGGTTTAGGACCTTCAGTGTAATTCTCATCAGCTCCAACTTCTTTAGACCCCAACGAAGTAAACTTGGGAAAAATTGGATTCAATGAACCTTCTCGAGAGAAAGTTTTTGATACCCGATTCTGTTCAAAATAAGGTATTGAATTGTCATTATGCGAGTCAAATGAAGGTTTAAATTCATCAGTGTGTGGGTAAATTGGACGAGATTCTAGGGGAATAAAACTTGGGTCAGAAGCAAGGTATGAAGGATTGAGGGGAATGTAAGGGATTGTAGGGTCACATGCTGTCCAAAAAGTATCTTGGTTCAAATGAGAGGAAGGAACATCAACAAAAGATTTACTCAGGGAGTGTTCATTCAACGCCCTTAGTTCAGTTTCTAGTGCATCATTACCAAGCAAGTATTCATCAGTAATTGTCCGACTTCCTATATCACACGAGCGACCAAGATAACTGGCCGAAAGATTTTGCCTAACATCTTTTCTAACATTATATTCATCTCGTAGCCTATTATAATCCATTATGTCCTTATCATGACTACCCATCAGAAACTCTGCATCATTGCATGCAAGACCAGTTTTATCATAATGCTCTTCAAGGGGTTCAGTATAAAGTGGTATGTAACCATCTTCAATATCATTCTTTACTTTTGTTTTTTCCATCATAGAAAACTTATCCTTGTCTGTTAATCCCCTAATTTCCCTATGGTTATTGTTGAATTCATGCCCATTCTTTTCATCAACCATATAATGCAATCCTACGTCAGCCTCCCTCTTTAACCCTACTAAAGAATGATCAAGGTGGTCGCCTGGTAATTTTTTCCAACTACCAGAATCACCAAAATCACCGTTCTCTCTCAAATGATGTTTCTTAAACCTGTCCCTCTTTCTACCACAACTGACTTTATCAACTTCTACAATCTTTTCATCATTTAAGTTTATGTGCTCATCCTCTTTGCTCACGACTCTTAGCCTATTTACAATAACCTTCCTAAGATCACCACCAGATCTAGCACGTCCCTCTGCTGGCTTATCACCACGTCGCCACACATTTCTCTCTGGACTTTTAGATATATTTTTGGAACGAAATAACGTCATAAGCTTATCTACCTGAAATTTTGAAAGTAAAGAGGATAAAGAACACATATAACATTTATAAAGTGGAGCAGAACAGAACAACATAAAGACACAAGCACAAATATACCTGATCCTGGTTCAAGCCAAATTTAAACTTCTTTAGTGAGAAGTAATTATCCTTGATAGCATCCTGGAATTCATGTTCAGCAAGTGGACTACAATTCCAGACAGTGGTAAACCGAACCTATATAGCAGATGAAACCATATAAAAGTAAAGATATTAAAAGAAGAAAAAGAAAAAGTATTAACGCCTTAACAATGCTCTAAGTGCTGCATAACCAAAGGGTGGCACACTCCTGATTATAGAGAGACTGTCTGACTTTACATAGGATGTGGCATATGAATCGTCTGATTAAACTCGGGTAGCAAAATTTCAGTTTTGTCATATCGGTAAAATATAAAGAGAAACATAACTGCCCCTTATGGCTTATTAGAAACCCATACCTGCGCAGGGAACTTCTTTCTATATGCTCCAGGCTGGATGTTGATTTCACCATCGGATGTCGCACGGAATACACCATACAATAATCTATTTTCAAACTCAAAAAGGAAAAGAAACATTCCTTTTTTAACACTTAACACAAAATCCGACATATTATATGGTAGTCCAAACAACCTCCTATCAAAACATTCCTCTTTTGTTTCACTATTTGACATAAATATTGCACCGCACTCAGGAAACTTCCCAGGGAGATTCTCATCTTTATACCTCGACTCTTTATACCTCGTCTCTTTATACCTTGACTCTTCATACCTCGTCTCTTTATACCTCATCTCCTGTTTCAGACTGTCACCTCAGTGAACTGCCAATATATCCAAAAACGGAAGCACCACTACAGGTCAAGAGCGTAGAATGGTAGTCTTAAAAAAAAGAAATGGGCTTCAAAAAAACCATGTTCCTGGATAACGGACAAGACTGGTATATTTATACGTAACTATGCATCTATATATGTAAGTGAAAAGAATGTATTAACACAGTTAAAAAGTAGCGCCTTGTTTAGCACATGCAAGCATGACCTAGTTTTGAAATTTGGCCACTCACATGAGTTTTAAAACATATTATAATACAAGCACTTGTTAATTACGTACAATATAGTGATTGGCTATTTCTACAGTATGGTTCTTGTTCTCACCCTAAGTTTTTGGTTTCATACCTAAACATAATTAGTATCGAATTCATTTTTTCCATAATTTAATGTCAGCAGTTGGAGTTCTTGTAGTTAGCACACAATACATGCCAAAGAAAAATCCAAATGTAAAGTTTTTGATAAATCTTGAACTAAAATAAACCGCAACATACTGTGGCTTTGTGTGTTTTGAACATATACGAATGTGAATCACTTTATCATTTAGTCCCTTCAATCTTATTAAAATGAAATAGAGAACTGTTCTAGCTTACCTAATGGCTCCTATGAGGGGGTGTTTAATTGTAAATCTTAAGTGAGTTGATCGAAGTGAAATAAAGATAATTCCACACCAATCACAAGAATTATGATTTCCAACACATCCAAACACTCTCTGATTGTAAAATATATATGATTCATTTCAATATCATAATATTTATATAATGACCAACAAAACAAACCTCAGCAGGCATAAACTACGTAATTACCCACAATTATGATGAACTCCAAAGCAAATACTCCCTACACCTTACAAAACCACAGAAATTTCCATCTGAATTATTTGAAAAAATACCAACATTTAACTTGCTTGATTTTCCCTTATAAAAGGGTGTTTGGATGTGAATTTAAAGTGATTATTGTGTCAACAGATCACAATGATCCAGTTTGAACATCATAGTCTTTTTTTTAACGTAAGAACTATACAATGAGTTAAAAGCAAAATAACAGATAATTTCACTATAATTCCAACCCTACTAACTAATTTTCTACTCACAACAATTACCTTATACCTGCATCCCAACACTCTCTAAATACAGAACCATCTCATAACAAATGAATCAAACTTAAACATTTCTAAGCCAATAAAGTAACAAACAAGTCACACGTCATAAGAGATATTCAACATCCATTATAAATGAAGGTATAATTCATTTCAGTAATCCTCACACAGAATCAAACACACTAACATTACAACAATAAATCCACATAGCAATCATGTATATCTAAACTTAGCATATAATATAATAATAAATGTAAGAATGCTAAATCAACGCAACACAAACCTAAATTCAAGGTTGTAAACATCGGTCTTGGCGGCGATATATCGGTTTCCCGGGGGGACCATAAATTATAAAGGAATTTATTTAAAAATAAATAAATAAATATTAGCAATATCCTAACAAAATAAGTCAATAACCACAAAAAACTAAAAGGTTTAACATGCATAAAAAATAAAAACCACAAGTCCCATAATTATTTATCAATTTAAATTTAAATTCATAACAAAATAAATAGTTGTGGTTGCTTTTTGACCGATTTTGACCGCCATACGCACCGATTTTGACCGCCAAACACCGATTTTGACCATGACCAATAAATTTGACTGATATGTGAATTTCAGTGGGGGTGGACCGCCGCCAACCACCATGGCGTCGATATATCGGCCGCCATGACCGATATTTACAACACTGCCTAAATTTCAACAATCCATATTAAACCAAAATGCGGCGGCCTTTTGTTCTTTTTGCAAACCAAATTATCAAAAGAACTATAAAAAGTACCACACCAGTCATAAGCTCATATAAATAAATCTCAGCAGGCATAAACTACATAACTACCATTCGCCAAAAATTAACCTCCAAAGTTATTACTCCCCTCAAATTATAAAACGCAACAAAATTTCATTAAACCACAAATAACTTTTATATCAAACCACAAATAATGAGTTTATTAAAATTTAACAAACCTAAACCATTATTCTAATTTTTTCAAAGTTACAGAAAAATAAATTTTATATCAAACACAATCATCATGTATCAGACCTTAAAAACTATCAAATTCACAACAACCACATCCAAACATCCCCTGAATGTACAGCCAATAGTATCATTAAATAAACCTTAACAACTACTACTTAGCACATCCACATTTAACTAAAATCAATATCATTATAAACACATACTAACAATATAATAGTCATGCATACATTAAACAATGAATAAAGACACAAACCTAAAATTCAAAATCCGAATATCAATAATATATAATCAAACAACGAAAACTAGCAATTTGATATAAATAATAATAATAATTAGGGTTTATATACCAGAAGAAATGTGTGTTTTTGTTAAAACCAAAACTACGGAAACTGTATCGTCTGAAAAACAAACACCACGAATGGGAATCATCAATATTCTATTGTATTTAACGGGGATATATGATGACGGATTTATGTTAAGTGTTTTGCATAAATGGTCCTTTATCTTGTGTGAAGTTGACATTTTTAGTCCTTTGGTATTTATAATGTTACGTTATTGTTCGCTATTAGTAACTACGGCTAAACGGACAAGAATTGTTATTGAAAAAAGTCGAGCTATTTTGAGTTTGATGTGCGTGATGTAACTAGGATTTTTTGTGATTGTTTTGAAGTTTTCTTTTAGCTATTTTAATGTGTTTTTTTAACGAGGTTTGAACTCTTGATTAATTTTTTGTGATTGTTTTGAAGGTTTATTATGTGTAGTTTGTGTAAACTCGCATAGTTATTCTTGAACTCTTGATTATATTAATTTTTAGGGATGATCACTAAAATTCAGAACATAATTTAAGGCATCGTCTTGAGAAACTGTAAAAGAAAATGAAAGCGTTTTTAGAGCACATGGTATGGGGATGAGATAGCTTAAGCCGTCAGGAAGACGACACGGGATGGTGCCAAGACCACACCAAAAGTCGCGTTTTCGTGTTTGGCGTCATCGGGACCAGCCGAGCGGTCCGATATTTTTTTTTCTCTTTTTTATAACACGATGGCATAACTTTTTGTACGACGACGTTACTTGATATGAGGGAAAGATGCTTTAGTGTTGTGGTGTATTTTAGTGTTATGGAAAAAGTTGATGATGCGACACTATTTTTCTAATGGCAACAACTCTAGGTCTTGTTAAGGATTAACAAGTAAAGTGTATAAGGGTCTTATGTTCGACAATATTTTTGTGACATACCGGTGACATGTTGGTGAATGATTCACGTTTTATTTTAAACAAAGATGAAAAAATAATTGAGTCTTGATTTTTTGAACTAAATATTCATTCATGTGGGTCAACACATACAACACATCAACTTGCTGTATTGCATATACTCCACCAAACAAAGCACATCCATATACCCTCAATTTGGGTTTCATTCATATTAAAAAGGCAACAAAACATTATCAAGTTGGTCAAAATATGCTCCACTATGAAAAACACCCCACGTAACATAAAAAACCAATAAACGTCTGTCAAACTTTAAACGTTTCATACTTTCATGTGTTTGTGTACAAGTTTGACATGGTTTAAGTAAATTGTTTTTAAAATACAATCAACAAAACAGGTACTTTCATGCAAATCTAAGGGCCTTTTAGTTGGTGAAATATTTTTTTGTTTTCGAGTGTCTAAATTCTTAAAGAAAGAATTAGTTTTTCTTTTCTAAAGAAGAGTTGAGAATTTTGAAAACCCATTTAAATGAAATTATAAATTTTCCATTTTAAAAAAATGAAAAGATGTTTAGATGAAGCTCTTTTCAAACCATTTTTTTTTCTTCTTTTATAAATCAATTTTTTTTCCATATTGGATCATTGTACGTTTTTATCCATTTTGTACGTTTTTTACGGTTTTATATGTTTTCATCCGTTTTTTCCCTTTTTGTACGTAATCATTCGTTTTTATCCATTTTTATACGTTTCATCCGATTTTATTACGTTTTACACGCTTTTAAACGTTTTTCATCCATTCTCGTCCTGTTTCTTCCGTTTTGTACGGCTTTATATGTTTTTATACGTTTTCATATGTTTGTATTCGTTTTCGACCATTTTTTTTTATGTTTTTGTCTGTTTTTTTACGTTTTCGTCTATTTTTACGTTTTTGTCCATTTTTTTACGTTTTCGTCCATTTTTTTAACGGTTTCGTATGATTTTTTTTTACGTTTTTGCCTTTTTTGCGTTTTTGTCTTTTTTTTTACGTTTTAGTGCGTTTTCATCTGTTTTTTTAACACTTTCTTACGTTTTTGTCCTTTTTTTTTACATAAGATAACATAAGAAAACGTGCAAAACTACAAAACTTACGAATTCATATGAAAACGGACGAAAACGTAAAAAAATGACAAAGACGTAAAAAACGAACGCAAAAGTAAAAAATGGACGAAAACGTAAGAGAAGCAAACGTAAAAAGCGGCAGCGTAAAAAATAGGCAGCGTAAATAAACGATGAAAGCGTAAAAATGGGCAAAACGTAAAAAGACGAAAACGTAAAAAACAGATGAAAACATAAAAATCAGATGAAAACGTAGAATAACATACGAAAACATAAAAAATAGGCCAGCGTAAAATAACGAAAGCGTAAAAAGCGAAGAAAGCGTAAAAAGCGAGGCGATAACATAAAAAAGCGGATGAAAGCGTAAAGTAATGGATGAAAGCGTTATAATTTAGGTCTCAATTAGGCCGTTTCTCTATAAGCGAGGCTCGATACCAATCGTAACACCCCGATTTCGTGATACTGCAGCGGAATTCAAGCTGGGTGTTACTTCATGGCTCAACGGTTATAATAAAAGAAAATGAACTTTAATTGAGTCGTTTTAAAAGATTTATCATTCGATTTATATAAATATCAGAGTTTACAAAAATGAGGTCCCAGTGGTTTTACAGTTTATTAAATACGTTTTCGAATGATAATATAGCCTTCTTGAGTATCCGTGCCTTAGGTGCCATCCTCGTAAATTATGAACACGAGATAAACATGCTAATAAGTGTCAACACAAAGGTTGGTGAGTTCATAGAGTTTATGATTAAAACAGTTGAGTTCAATAGTTTCAAGTTTGAGCGATTATTGTAATAAATACCAATATCGATGAAATAAGTAGCGGGTTACGTTGTTATACACCCATAGTTCGTTTATTTAGTAATCAGTTGAACACAAGTTTCAATGTTGGGTCATGTTGTTGAACTGCATCATTAGTATCATTGCAGTACCGTATTATTGCTCTAAGCCTCATGATACGCAAACCTTATGATATGACATCATAGTAATGAACTAATGATGTAAGTTCGCGACATCATAGAGATGATGTAAGTAACAAGGCCCTCGAGTAGGAGTTTGCCAACTTCCTATGGGATTCTCAAATAAAGTGCACTGGCTACTTATCCAGGCAACACAAGTGGGGCGTCAAGCGCAATAGATCTATTCACTATATTTGCGTTCACTCGCAAGTGATTAATGGCTCATGATAGAGGGACTTTTAGTGGCAATAGTGTATAACTTAGGCAATAACAATCGGGATCGCATACGAGATAGTACTTGTGTTCAGGTTTGTAGCAAAACGTATAAAATGTGATTATGAACTCATAGTAGTATGTAAAAGCTTTAGAGTACTTGTGAAAGTAAAAACGAGTAGTTAAGCATGTATCTCCCCCAAAACAGTTTAAAAGCAAGTAAAGGTAGGGGCCATGAACTCACAGTAATATGTAAAAGTTTTTAGAGTACTTATAAAAGTGAAAGCATGTAGTTGAGCATATATCTCCCCCAAATCATTAATAAACAAGTATAAAAACGGGGCTACGAACTCACCTCGATGTTACAGTAGTCTGGATGGAAAACAAATTAAGTAATGTGAATAAACTGCTCCGACTCGTGACCTGAGTTAGTATGTCATGTTTTTAGTATTCGAATTCAAGTTTATGCGATGATAATGCTTTATCGGTAATTGGGTAAACATGAAGTCTCTTAAAAAGTTAGTAATACTTATCATACTTATTTTTATGGCTCGGATGATTGTTAATAAGTTTTATCGAAACCCAAGTTGTTAAATATGATATGTTTCCAAAATGTTATATTTTTACAATTTTGAATATTTACGGTTTTTACCCTTGCACTTTCAAAAATGACACTTTATACCCTCAACTATGGGTTATTGACAAAATCAGCCCTTGTACAATTAACTTTGAAGAAATTACATTTTTAGCCCAAAAAAACTTTATCTTTCAAAAATTACAATTTTTATACTTGTAGTTTTATAAGAAAAGTTCACTTGTTTTAGGCCTAAATTGACAAAAGTAAGGGTAAATATAAGCGAGGCCTTAAGAGGTTTTTATTACGTTCTTGATCCCTTCAAGAGTTTGTCGGGTGGTCTTTCTAATGGTTCAAACTAGAAGTCTTAAGCTCTTACGGTTTGGTCGCAAAGATTTCTCAAAGTAGGGGGTTAGGTGCCTTATGTGAAAAGTGTTGGTTTTGGGCGATAACAGGCCCAAATGAGGACATATTTTACACAAGGAAAGCCAATGTTTTTACAACACAATTAATCCTTTAAACACTTTGCTGTAAGCTCTTCAAAATGGTATAGGTCTCATATTCTAGTCATCTTTGGTTAGAGAGAAACAAGTCCGTGAACATGGCCACTTGGCCACGTCGCGTTTTAAGGAAATTTCATTTTTGATCCATTAACTTTTACGGTGTAACCTATGGACATTGTAATGGTTATTTTTGATCCATTAACTCATTTTAAGTCATTCTCTAACATCCTATAGCTCATAAGACTCAAATTTTGAAAAGTGCACGCAATGGTTATTTGTTAAAATCTTCTGAGTCACCTTCTTTTTGATTGATTGTAAAAGAGACCATAAGAGTTTTTAAAGATGTCCTTGGGGCTTTAAAATCCTTGTAGTGAGCTCTTTAAAACGGTGTAACTCTCATACTTTACAACTCTTTTATTAGCGAGATATTAATTATTGAAAAGGGCTACTTAGGCTAGTTTTGACAAATTGAATATCTCGTTTTCAAACCATAAAACTTTGTAACTTTTGCATGCAACCTTGCGACATGTTGTTTAACTCATTTTCAATGTTTCTAGGATATTTCAAAATCGAATTTATCAAAAATCCCAAGTTTTTTCCAAAGACCTGGTGTATATGACTTTTGGTTTTTAGGACATATGGCCCTAAAGGAGTGTCGTTTTTATGCAAGACACTAAGGCTTTTCAACCAGCTTATGGGAGCGTTTTAGAGTGTCCTAGGTGGTGATTACAAAGGTCCTTTGGTTGACCCTAATACCTTCAACACAATGTAGAAAAATGGGGCGCAAGTAGGGGCGTTTGGTTTTTAAAATCAACACAGTTTGTTGGGATTTTTATTAAAATATGACTTCGTTATGCGTTTTGGACCCGTGCTCACGAGTTTTAAAGAAAGCGTCGTTCGGACAACTTTCGTGCTTTAACTTTTGGATGAAACGGACCAGAAGTGCCTCGAATTGCGTGCCCGATCCTTACATTCTGAGAAAGTTTTGGACAGCTTTTCGATAACTTCATTTGGCCGTATCTTTTGACTCGTGTACTCGTTTTGAGTGTTTCAAATTGCTGCGTTTTCCTTGAAAAATCTTTTTTAACAGTATGTACTTGATATTAAATGTGATAACAAAATTGAATGTTTTTAAAAGACTTACAAATCGTTGGTACTCGTTTAGGAAGGAAAACACCCATGGGAATTCTAAAGTTGAACGAAGCTCTTTTCTTCCTTCTAGGCTCTATACTATCCTTACTTGGCTACTACTAGGACCCTTAGATCAGTGAGTAACTGATTTTATGTGTGTTTGAGGTGTGGTTCGAATGGTGTGAGCTCAAATGCATGGGAATGGCTTGCTATTTATAGGAGGGAAATGCTATGGTTTCATAAATGAAAATGGACACTTGGAAGGTATGTTGAGGTGGTAAGGGACATGGTGAGGTGGAGTATTAAAATTTGTGTGGTGCATGTGATGGTGATGAGGGTGGCGTGATGTGGTGGTGTTCTTGGCCAAGGATTTTACCCACAACATTTGACCATGGTGAAAGTTTGAAGGAACATGATGAGGTGGGGTGAATTTAGGCCTAGTAAATCTTTATGGTTACTAATTTACCATGTAAGAACATGAGGATGGTTTGGATGGTTTTTGGTTAGGATTGGACTAGGTAGTTTCATATGTATCGAATGGGCTTTGTAGGGTGTACCATAGCTATAGTGTGTTGTACATAGGGTTTAGGAGTGTAAGAAACCTAGTTAGGATTTCTAGTTAAATTAGGTTTAAGTTTTAAATATTCTAGGTTTTAGTTTTAAGAAAAAAAAATAATAAAAATCGATTTGGGGTATAAGTAAAAGAAATTCATTTTGTGCTTAGAAAGGTTATACCTTAGGCTATGTAGGGCTGTATTAGGGTTCTAGGGATATAGAAAATGTAGTGTTAAGCCTTTGGTTAAGTTTATAAAAGTTTAGGTTAATTTAGTTAGGCTTAAAATAAGTAAAAGTATAGCTTTAAGTTTTATGCATTAGGCACTTGTACATTAGGTTTAGAGACTTGTACTTAGGGTTATTAAGTATAACAAATATATTTTCAAAGCTTGTGCATAAAAAGACTTATAATTGTGCTTTATGGTGAGTACACTGAGGTTTATAATGAGCCTTATATAATTATTAAGGTCTTATGCTTTAATGACTTGTACCTTGGCTTGGAAAACTTGTACCTTCATATTTTTGTAAAAAACATGACCCTATTAATTAGAGTTTGTGATTCGTCCACATAAAATCATGGTTTTGGAAGTTTAGGGTTTACGCCAGGAGATATCATAATATTAGGGTTTTGTGCTTTAAAAGCTTGTACTTTAGCTTTGAAGTGTTGTACTTTAGTATTTATGATTTAGTTGTGTAAAATCATAGTTATGAAGTGTTGTATTAGTTTGTTGTTTGACAATTCTTTGGACAAGGAGATGTGTTTATATGAAGGGTATAATGAGTTTTTAATAATGTAAATTAAGTTTTAATTGATTTAATAACAAAATGAGTAGATATGACAAATTTGATGTTTAAATTGGTTATGTATATTATATTATAGGTTTTTGTTGGATAAATATGACAATTAAGGGTCCGTTTGGTCAAGGACTTTTGATTTGAGTAATGTAATTATTTCTATAAAATTATTGTTTGGCAGCTGAAGTTCATTACAATCAATGATTCTAATCCTCAATATTTATTCCTTTTAAATTTGATGACTTTCGTGATTCTTTATCGACAATATTGGACCCACATCCCTATTTCTATACTTAGCACCACTCATTTTATCCATTTTCTTTTGTTTAATCCATGAGTTAAAATTGTATAAACAATTTGACTAATGTACATACTTATTTTTAAAATAAAATAATATTTTACATTATCATTTATTTTCACTATCATTCTTTTCTTTCATTCAATATCAAATCCGAATCTCATTCCAAACCCATAAACAAAACAAACGGACCATAAGGTTTTAAATTGAGGATATATGAAATAACCCTAACTATTAGGAGGAGAGTTATTTTACATATCAAACTTTTCTAACATACGAAGGTACTCATTCCCACCATTCATTTAAAAAAAAATCAATGGTTGAGATTAAAAGTATTTTATTATTTCACATATTTTTTATAATTTAAATATCTCTTAAACCATTAATCGTTAAGCGAAAATAATTACACCATCGTGACGAGCATTTAATTATATTTCTAAAGACGGGCACTTCGATATATTTTCGAAAAAAGAAAAAAATTCGCTTTTTTCACGCTTTTTCGTATTTTTTCAGTTTTTTTTCTTTCGAATGTGAGATTTGCATGAAAAAAATCACATGTGATTAAACACTAGTTTGAATATCACATGTGATATTAGTGTTAAATCACATATGATTTCACATGTGATATTAGTGTAATATCATATGTCATTTAATAATAATATCACATGTGATATTCAAATTAGTGTTTAATCACATGTGATTTTTTAATGCAAATTTTAATAACGAAAAAAGCGAAAAAAATGTAAAAAAAAAGGTGAAAAACAAGATTTTTTTTATCGAAAGTATATCAAAATGCCTATCTATAGAAAGATAATTAAATGCTTATTGTAATGGTATTTTTTTTGCTTAACGATTAACAGTTTGAAAGGTGTTAATACTTGGAAAAAAAAGAATGAAAGTGAGTTTTTTAAATTATTAAAATTAATCTCATTAGATCAAAAAAAAAAAAAAAAATGATGAGAAAATGGAGAGTGGAAATATGTTTTGTCTTGATCTTAAATCAATTATCAGTGCTAAATCTTAAAAAAAAGTCTATTACTAACTTCATGTTTCATTTATCTTTCCTCATAAAAATGATATAAAGATTTTCTTAAAAAAATTATTTTTACTTTCCTATAACTTCCTTTTGTTGAGATCCATATAGAACTCAAATTTGTCATAGTATCAATTAATCAATTACTTCCATCCATTTTTTTTTATCTAAATTAATAAAAAATTATTTTCCACATTTTTTTAAAACAATATATCTTGCAAACGGAAAAATTTCAAGCTACAAAAAAAAAAACACCATCGTGACGAGAAT
Source organism: Chrysanthemum makinoi (assembly GCA_910596185.1). Classification (NCBI taxonomy): domain Eukaryota; kingdom Viridiplantae; phylum Streptophyta; class Magnoliopsida; order Asterales; family Asteraceae; genus Chrysanthemum; species Chrysanthemum makinoi. Next base: position 97,185,277 of record OU343218.1, on the reverse strand, counting down.
TAAATTATCTTTCTATAGATATGCATTGTTATATACTTTCGACAATCAAATCACATATGATTTTAAGAAATCACATGTGATTTTTACAAATTACATGTGATTTTTCTGGACGAAATTTTTTAAAAAAAAATTTTGTCGAAAGTATATAACAATACATATCTATAGAAAGATAATTTAATTCTCGTCGAGATGGTATGATTTTTTTGGCGTAACGATTAACGGTTTGTGAGATATTTAATTTTTAAAAAAGGGGTGAAAGTTTATTCTTTATATTTTAATAAAAAAAAAATAAGTGGCTATGATATTGAGTAATATTGAACTTTTCTCTAAGGGCACGTTTGGTAGAGAGAATTTCAAAGAAATGAAATGAAGCAAAGAATAGAATCTCAGAGAATAGAAATCAGTAGAGAATTTTATTCAATTCTAATGTTTGTTAACAACAGAGACTTGACCCGAGAAATGAAAAAAAAATTATTTAAATTATTTTAAAAAATTTATCTTTTTTTTAAATTTACTTTTTAAAAATTTATGTACTTTCTTTAAAAAAAATTATTTTTTAAAAATGTATTTATTTAAAAAAAACTTGTTTTTTTTAAAAAATATTTTTTAAAATGTATTTATTTAAAAAAAACTTTTTTTTAAAAAAAAATAATTTTTTTTAAAAAAGAAATTAATTTTTTTTAAAATTATTTTTTAAAAATGTATTTAAAAAAAAAAAAACAAACTTGTTTTTTTTTTAAATATTTTTTGAATATATATTTATTTAAAAAAAACTTACTTTTTAATTTTTTTTTTTTAATTATGTATTTAAAACAAAACACATTATTTAACAAAATTATAGTTGAAAAAAAAACATTTTTGCAAAAATAATAATAAGAATAATCCGTTTCTCCACCAAAATAGTGGAAATGGAGCTAGCAAAATTATACTACCAAATTCTCCCAATTTCTCTCTATTTCTTTACCAAATTCTCGACTTTTTTAATTCTCTCTACCAAAATAAGTCCCATTTCCATTTCTCTCTTCACTTCCTTTTCATATCTTTCCTTACCTTACCCCTGTAACTTTAACTTAAAATCACATCACATTTAAAAGATTTTATTGGCCGAAAGTAATAATTTATTGATGAAGAATATGAATTTAACTTTTGTGCATTTTCAAATCTATTAACCCTCTATTTTAATTATTGTTAATTGTATTGTTCGCCCTTTATTTGTGTTACCCTACAAACATTTGGTTTCACCGGCGGCCTAAGACGATAGGAATCTCCGGCAGTTTCATTCTAGGTTATATTCTTTTCATTCATATCAAATTCTAGTCAAATGCTATTTGGTTTGGTTTGAGAATTGAAACCTGCTGTCTGCTTATTGCTTATTGCTTATTGCTTATCTTATTTACAAATAATCGCTTTTCAAGTGTTAAGATTGCTAAGTGCTTATTGGCTTAATATTTTGGATGGTGTTTATTTTAAGCTAAAATATGCAAACCCCTTAAGTAGTTTGGATAAGCAATCTTAAATACCTACAAAGTTGTTGGTATTCTACTATTCTAGTGTGCGGTGCACTTGTTAGAGCTAATATGCTTCCGGCCACGACAAAGATGCAGGGTCAAGGGGGCTGCGCCCCTTGTTAGGGTATATAAACGGTTTTACCCCTTTTTTCACACCAAGAATAAAAAGTTTCTGTTTATTGGTCTCATTTGCAACATACAAAAACAAACAGAATGTGTTTGTTTTGCTTAGTTCTCCCCGAATTATCCCAGTAAGGATTTTGTGATACCCGAGCATTAAAGGGTCCGAATAATTTATTTGGAAAGTGAACATACACGAATTAAGAGATTATCTAAGATTATCATCACAACCCTTACCCAATTTCTGACAAAAATTGCTTATCTATTGTATCGAAACACAATAAGTCTAATAAGCAATCCAAAATACCCCTGTAAAATATTACAATTCAATAAGAGTATAAACAGTTTCAAAAAGCAATTCCAAACACCCTTGTAATGTATTACAAATTCTGCATGTAATGTATTTGAGTTCCGTTTCATCCAGAAATATTATGTGAACCAAACGCCACCCTAAATATTGCTAGTCAGTAACCGTATGCATGGTGTTTACATGTATCTCGTTTATGCAAATTTATCTATATTTTGAATTTAGTACTGCATTATATGACTTGATTGTTACCTGAATTCAAACTTAATGCTACAATACCTTTTTAATGACTGTTAAGGCAATAGTAGATAATTTCAATGAGAAATTGTCAAAAAAAGGGACTATATTGTTGAGCTATAGAATGTCACTATATTTTTGAGGGAATTTTGCTTTTTGGTACCATCTGTATATGGAATAGGGCTATACTCATTAATTAGTTTTCTTTCTTTTTTTTTTAGTTTACTTTAGGTTTTCAAGAAAAGATGCCTTCAAAGATTGCACAAATACGACTTGTAAGTTCCCATCCTCAAGTTTACCCACCATGTGATGACTCATACGCCTTAGTTGACGCACTATTGGCTGACCGGACCAAATTGTTGGAACACCACCCAACAATTTGTATGGAAATTGGTTGTGGGAGCGGTTATGTCATTACTAGTCTTGCTCTTATACTCGGATCAGAGTCCCAAAACGCCTATTATTTTGCAACTGATGTGAATCCTGATGCTACAAAAGTGACTCGTGAGACACTTGAAGCTCATGGGGTTAATGCAGAGTTGTTAACTACCAATATCGCTTCAGGGATTGAAAAAAGACTGTCGGGAATGGTGGATTTGATGGTGATTAACCCACCTTATGTGCCAACACCCGAGGAAGAAGTAGGCAATTCCGGGATTTCAGCTGCTTGGGCTGGTGGTGAAAATGGTAGAAGTGTTATTGATAAGATATTACCGGTTGCTGATAATCTGTTGTCAGAAAAAGGGTGGTTGTATATGTTATTTCTTGCGGAAAATGATCCGTTACAGATATGTCTTCAAATGAATAAAAGAGGTTTTGGCTCGAAGATAGTTGTTCAGAGATCGACAGAAGAGGAAACTCTTCATGTAATTAAATTTTGGCGTGATCCTGATATTCAGATAGAGGGTAATGAAGGGGGTTCAAGTGGTAAAACGGGTCCACATAGGGGTTGGGAATTTCTGATGTCACAGATTTCTCGATTATCACTCCGGGAGACGAGGCAATAGCAGTTACAGTTGATGCGTATGAGGTGAAATAGCGTAAACTTTACTTTCATGTTCATGGTTTTATACATAATCACATTTGTTTTGAATTTGTCAAGGTTGATTAAATGAAGCGTTTCTTTGTTTGAATTTATTGTGTGAGCTTCAAAATGTCACTAATTAAGTCATTAATTTATTTGATTCGGAGCAGTTTAGGTGCCTGAGTTTTTTATAACAAAAGCTTAGATCAAACCTGTAAAAGTAGATTGTTTATACATTTGTGATTTATATATATGTTTTGAGTAATTGAATATCAAGTTTTATATTAGACCTGCCGTGAGGTTGCTTAAATAGTAGAGTGAATCTAATCCATTTTCTATCCTTGGGTTGATTGATTGCATATGTATTGAATGTATTGAACTATACCAATATTACTATTGTATATTTGTATGTATGCAATAAAAACTTTTCCTACTGTAACCGGTACATGGATATGTTTATTGCTGAGCCTAATGCCTTTGCACATGTACAAAACTACCTAAATAAAAAGGCTTTCATGATCAAATTTCAGATGACATAGTTTCAACAAAAGCGTCTTCTTAGTGATCGTATAATTATATATTCGAATATGACCCGTTTTCCTCTTATCACATCTACATTTATTTGGGGTAACGATCCATTTTGCCGGCTCTACTAACCAACTAAACCTTGACTTCACAAATTTCCAATTTGATGGCAACAAATAATTCGAAGAAATATGTGTTACACCTGAAGTGTGACACCCAGCTAATTTGTACTAAAGGATTTAAATTATAAACAATTTATTCATCTCTAGCAAACATGGATGAATGCCAGGCCAGCATGGAAAACTGTATATAACTGTACATTCATAAAATCATACCCACCAGCATAAACATAGTACATAAACACTGCCTTCTACTTTCCGCTGTTAAACGTTGTTGCTAACAAGTTGCAATGAAGTTATACAAAGCTTACCATATTTTACCAGTTATCTTCCTTTCATTAACAGCAGCAACCTCAGTAGCACTTTTAAACTACGGTAAGCCAGGGTGCAATGGTAAGTGTGGGAATGTGAGGATTCCGTTCCCTTTTGGAATCGGAGCAAACTGTTCTCTCAATGAATGGTACGTTGTTGATTGCAACTCTTCTACCCCATATCTATTAGCAATCAACCACCTCGATGTGTTGAGTGTTGACTTGGAAAATCAAACAGTCACTGTTAATAATATGCAAAAGATCTCTAATTGCAGTGAGACGATCAAGAGCTTGGATCTTGGTAAGACTCCCTTCATGTATTCCAAATCACATAATAAGTTTGTTGTTGAAGGGTGTGGTAATGCTTTGATGATGGTAGAGTGCTCACCGGGTGTTCTACTACTTGTCTCAATAACACTGTTAGCAATACAAACAACAAATGTGTTGGCATAAGTTGTTGTCAAACCACAATTCCTCGTTATCTCAACTCAAATCATAATGTATGAATCTCATGGGTTTGGCAAGTCAGATGGGCAGAGATAGAGCTTGTGGGTCCGCCTTCTTGGTGGACAAGGACTTATATGAGCCATTTGCTGTTAGGGGTACTGACTCTGTTATTCCGACGTCACTTCTGTGGACTCTAGCGGGCATTGACAAAGATCAAGTAAATAGTTGTGTAGCTAGAAACGAAAATTTGCTGGTTGATATGGGCAATGGTACTGTGGTAGATACATGGAGTTGTTCCTTTTGGGAGGTTTTCCAAGAAAATCCTTATTTAGCAAATGGATGCAGCGGTATGAAGTTCTATTATAATATTACTCTATCTAATTTTTTTTATTTGGCTTGTTTTTGAGCTTAGTTGTGTATACCTTATCTAACATTTATGAATCAACTTTCATTTCGCCTTATATATGTACGGAAGAGTGTATAAGGTGCAGGAATAGAGGAGGTTTCTGTAGCTATGATGGGACAATATATGACATAGATGGCTTAGTTTACAACAGGAGCTTCACTTGCGGTTACGAGGGAGATCACTTTAGTGTTAAAAGCAAATCTTCTGTGAGTGTTATATTAGGTAATGTGTTTCTCTTTGTATTTTTTGGTTTTTCTTATATAATATCGACATGAATCCTCAACATTTACACCTGTAGGTTACTTAGTAAAATTTCATTTTGTAATATCCTTCATTCAGTTGTTAGCATAAGCATGTGCGTTCTTTTTCTTGTGGCAATCAGTTATGCATTGTTCAAATTTATCAAAAGAGCAAAAGAAAGGAGACACAGAAAAAGGTTTTTTAAACGTAATGGTGGTTTACTTCTAAAACAACAAGAAAATGCGGACCCATCATTAGTTGATAAAACCATACTTTTCACATCACGTGAATTGGAGAAGGTGACTGACAACTTCAATGACAACATAATTCTTGGTCGAGGAGGCCAAGGTACAGTTTATAAAGGTATGTTAGTTGATGGAAGGATTGTTGCAGTCAAGAAATCAAAATAGTTGATGAAAACCAATTAGAACAGTCCATCAATGAAGTGGTTATTCTTTCACAAGCTAATCATAGGAATGTGGTCAAACCGTCAAACTATTAGAATGTTGCTTAGAGACGGAAGTTCCTCTACTTGTTTCTTGAGTTCATTCCAAATGGCACCTTGTATGATCGTCTTCACAATGAGACTAACAAGTTCCCAATCTCTTTGGACATGAAATTACAACTAGCTACAGAGATTTCAGGAGCACTAGCCTTCCATTCCAATATACCACATAGACATCAAAACCACTAATATACTATTGGATGATAACTACCGAGCCAAGGTTTCTGACTTCGGAACTTCAAGGTTTGTATCGGTTGATCAAACTCACCTGACTACCGTAGGCAAAGGTACCTTTGGTTATCTTGATCCCGAGTACTTCCGATCTAGCCAATACACTGAAAAGCGTGACGTTTATAGTTTAGAGTCATTTTGGTTGAGCTATTAACCGGAGAAAAGCCTGTTTTGTCAACTGGATCTGGGGAACACAGGAGTTTGGCTATGCACTTTTTGTTGGCTTATGTCTCTATTTGATTCTATCGTAATTCACGAGGGTAATACGGATGGGCTAATGGTAGGAGCTAACCTTGCAATGCGATGCTTGAATCTCAACGGACGGTATAGGCCAACAATGAAAGAGGTAGCTATAGAGTTAGAAACCATACTAACATCACACATTCCCCCTAATGTTCAAACCAAAATGAGACCCATGATTTATGAGGATTCATTATCCATGCTAACCTCTGGTGATTCAAGTTTAACATTCTTGACTTCCGATGATAACATTACTCAATGATACAAATAGGTCAGAGTGGTTCATTGTTTAACAAGTAAACTTCGGTTGTCATTTAGTTACAGAGTATGTATTAGACCTTTGTGTAATCATGCATAAATCCATCAATAGTACTAAGTTATGATGGATAAAAGGGTTATAACAATTTCATGTTTATGGTTATAACAATTTCATGTTATGTGAGTGGGTGGATTGTAAATGGCTCAAAATCTTAATTTACGCTAGCCTAAATGGGTCAGGCTGGTTTGACCCAAAAGGCTTCTTGCCCAAATGATTGTTTATCTATAAATACTTCTACTAAAATGATTTAGGAGTCTGTATACTTTAAATTGATATACTTTGTGCTCAGGAAACATAAAATTATTCTGGTAAGTTTTTACCTGCAATCTCAAGATAAAAGTTTACCTCAATCATCTTAGTATGCATGTAGACAGTGGCGGAACTTGGCCATTTATTTTGGGGGGGCCGAATTTATTTTGGGAGGGCCGAATCGAATATTTATTTATAACCTCAACTAAATTACCCCTAAAACCTACAATATTTACATTAAGTGTCGTAAATTTTGGAGGGGCCGGGACCCTCCCCTGCCCTCATAAAAGTCCGCCCCTGCATGTAGAGTTTGCTGTGGCAATTTTGATTAGACAAAGGAGCATATTTTTATACAAAAAAGGTACAGTTAATAGTCTACAAAGGTATAATAGTGAGTAAAAGGATTCTAACGGTCAACGTAATATTCATTCTTTCACAAATCCATCACAGGAATGTGGTCCTCAAAATATCTGTGGTCATTCTTTCTAGCTAAATTATTAATCTGTAACATTTATAAAAGTTTCAGATTGTTTAGTACTATGAAGTAAATACTTCTTATTTATAAAATAAAAACAGAATTGATAACTTTTACAGTTTACTTTACATTAATTGTTTGACTGATCATTGCTTAAGTTTGGAGGACAATGGATCTCACATATATAGTTTGTTAAATGCTATTAATAGATATATAAATGATGCTGCAGGTTGATCAAGTCAGATTTTTCATGACATGAACTTTTCTCTGATTTTAATAACAAATGATTTTCCATAAATTGTTCAGGGTGATATGCCTTTTGTAAAACAATCATATGTACAAACCACTTTTTATAATTTATAATCAGTATTAATGGTTGTTGTTGGCAAAAAAGAAGTAATCCTATCTTATAGAGTATGATTGTAAACGAAAAAAGAATTACAACAGTAAAACAATGTATGGTGTGTTTTAGACTAAGGGGGTGTTTGATTTCGATTTAATTGACTTAATAAGCAAAAAAACTAAATTAATTAAGTCATATGAAAACTGTTTGTTTATGACTTAATAGAGAAATATGGCTGAAAATATGACTGATGTTGTCTGCATATCTCTTAATTAAACATTACTTAATAAAAAAATTAACAAACAAGCCCTAAATATGGATATATAATTTAAAAATGTAGAAATAACAGTTATACTTTTAAAAATTATTGAAGCAAGTTTTTTCACCACCATAATATTCCAAACCATCGTAATCTTTGGAGTTAGAAAATATCCCAGATATTAATTCCAAAGTTTAAGATTATCATGCACGGCGTAGACTACCGAGTCTCTTTCTCAGTATCTACATTTGGACCCTTTACCTACCATATATTTGTTCTTTAACAGCTTATTGGGATAACATGTTCCTGATTAAGGGAGCATTTAGTTTTATTACTGTTTTCCCAAGGTATGTCATTTCACTTTGGGTATGTAAACAGCTGGGTTGGATAATTGGTAAACTGGTAATTTTAAGCTAGCCAAACGGGTCGGGTCGATTTAAACCAAAATTCAATTTGTTCAAATGGTAACTTCAAGCTAGCCAAAAACTGCTTACTATAAAATAAGCTTAGACGAACACCCTCTGATTTTTTATTATGCTTTAATGATCCACTTTGCTCTCAATTAAGAAATTAAACAAATAGTTAAGGGCATGTGCTTTTTCCATACAAACTCATGATCAAGATTACTTCAAACATTTTAGTATGCATTTAGAGTTTTCTGCACAATGAATGTCACAAAGATTGCTAAAAGTTATTAATACTAGGACATTAATATCACATGAAGAAATAATAGTTATTGATATTCCAAAACTTCAAGTAGTTCCAAAACCATAAAGTTTCAAACCGGTCGCAATCTTTGATTAGAAAATATCCCATATATTAATTCCAAAACTTCAGATTATCATTCACGGCGTAGACTCTCGGGTCTTTGGATAATTTCGTAGTAGATTCCTCCTATCAATCATAGCTACAATTATATATAAACGTAAATGATTCCTTCCATTTTATGTTATGAATAATCATATCATTTTTCAAAACAAAAATATGAAGTTATCTCAATCTTACCATTTTTTACCGCTAGTAATCTTTCTTTCATTAACAGCAGCTACATCAGTAGCAGCTCAAAAATATGCCAAGACAGGGTGCGAAGATATGTGTGGGAACGTGAGGATCCCATTCCCTTTTGGAATCGAGCAAAGCTGTTCGTCAATGAATGGTACAATGTTGATTGCAACTCCTCGACGCCATATCTATCTTCACTCAACCACCTCGAAGTCTTGCGTATTGACTTGGGAAATCAAACAGTCATTGTTAAAATGCAAAAGTTCTCTAATTGCAGTCAGACCAAGAGTGTGGATCTTGGTAGGAGCCCCTTCCTGTATTCCAAATCACACAATAGATTTGTTTATGAGGGGTATTGTGGTAATGCTTTCATGATGGACAATCATGGTAGTGTGCTAGCTGGGTGTTCCACTACTTGTAGCAATGACACTACTACCATTATCAACAATACAAATGACAAGTGTTATGGCTTCAATTGTTGTGAAACAACAATTCCTCATTATTTAAAGTCATACGACATGAATCTCATGGGTTTAGAAAGGAAGCTGGGTAGAGATGGAGCTTGTGGGTTTGCCTTCTTGGTGGAAGACTTATCATACATTAATAAAAACTTTTCTAGCCCATCTTCTGTTCCGACATCACTTCTGTGGACTCTATCAGAGCTTGATTCCAATGTAATAAGTTGTTATAGTTATAACCCACAGATATTCGAAGTGGATCTAGTTGATGGTACATCAATGGATACACGGAAATGCTACTTTTGTGGCGGTCCTGGCGGAAACCCTTATTTAATAGATGGATGTTCAAGTATGTGATTCTGCCCTTTAGTATTATATTTATATTATTTTGCTTATTTTTGAACGTTCGTCTGTTTGTTTGTTGTCTAACATAAAAAGTTTACTTTCTTTTACAGGCACTCATTATGAGTCGGAAGACTGTGTTGGGTGTGGAAATAGTGGAGGTTACTGTTCATATGTTTCCGGGAACTTTACCTGTCTTTACCCCACTTACTCAAACAATTATGACGAAAGCAGATCACACAAAATATCCCTGGGTGTTATTCTGGGTAAATGCCTAAACTCTATGCCAGTTACATTGGCAAGTTTATTTTTTTATATTTTATTTTTTTTATTTTTATATTAACCTCTGATAAAAACTACTAAACCTCCCGACTACTTACGATCCCAACTTCAACCGAAATTACAATAAAATTATTAAGCTTTTCAAATCAGCTCACCGAAACATCCCCTAATATTTAATTTAAGGCCGGCAAGAACTTGTGAAAGAAGGCGTAGGGGATAACTCGAGTATTGTTTAACTTTTATGTTTGTTTTTAATTTGTTGTTGGTTTTTAGTTGCCACTACAACAAACAGGAGGACGGGTGACCAGCCTTTTGGCGGGGACGCCTATGTCCCCGCCAGAAGTTGCTAAACGACAAAAATTATGCTGACATGGCAAACCAAATGGCTGATCGTTTACTAAAAATTCAACGCAAACTTTTGGCGGGGACCCCGCCAAAAGTATATTTGATATTTGTCAAATTTTGACCAAAGTTATAACTCCTAGTGCAGGCTCCATATACTTAATAAGTTGTTATTAATTCTATATCAAAGTAAAAGAATGGACTATTAGGTCGGCATTTGGTCCCTAATCCATTGGAAATGGCTATCTAATTTATGAGTTTTCCATTTTGTATTGACCTTGGTTCAGGTGTTAGCATAAGCATCGGTGTACTTTTTCTAGTGGCAATAATCTACATATTGTACAAAGTAATCAAGAAAATGAAATCCAAAAGACGAAGAAAGAGGTTTTTTAAACGCAATGGTGGTTTACTTTTAAAACAACAAGAAGATGCTGACCCATCATTAGTTGATAAAACTATACTTTTCACTTCGCGTGAGTTGGAGAAGGCAACTGACAGCTTTAATGACAACAGAGTTCTTGGTCGAGGAGGCCAAGGTACGGTCTACAAAGGTATGTTAGTTGATGGAAGGATTGTGGCAGTTAAAAAATCAAAAATTGTAGATGAAAGCCAATTAGAGCAGTTCATCAATGAGGTGGTGGTTCTTTCACAAGTCAATCATAGGAATGTGGTTAAACTATTGGGATGTTGTTTAGAGACCGATGTTCCTCTATTAGTTTCAGAATTCATCCCAAATGGAACATTGTACGATCGCATTCACAACGAGACTAATGAGGACCCAATGTCTTTGTACATGAGATTGCAAGTTGCTACAGAAGTTGCAGGAGCACTTGCTTATTTACATTCTGCGACCTCCATTCCAATATACCATAGGGACATTAAGACCACTAATATACTTTTAGATGATAAATACAGGGCCAAAGTTTCTGACTTTGGAACCTCTAGGTTCGTATCAATGGATCAGACTCACTTAACTACCTTAGTCAAAGGTACATTCGGCTACCTAGATCCCGAGTATTTCCAGTCTAGCCACTTCACTGAAAAGAGTGACGTTTATAGTTTTGGAGTTGTTTTGGTTGAGCTTTTAACAGGAGAAAGGCCAATCTCATTAACTAGATTTGGTGGAAATAGAAGTTTGGCGACACACTTTATGTTGGCTATGGAAGAAGGACGTGTTATGTCTATATTTGATGCAGTGGCGATTAAAGAGGGCACTATAGATGAGCTATTGGCAGTGGCTAAGCTCGCCATGCGATGTTTGAACTTGAATGGAAAGAATAGGCCAACAATGAAAGAAGTAGCTGTAGAGTTAGAAACGGTACGAATGTCTCATATTCCATCTGTAATTCAGACTACTCCAGAGTCAGTGATGCATGAGCATGAATTATCATCGTATGAGGAATGAACATCAACATTCTTAAGTTTTGATGTGGACATTACCAAATGATGCAAAAGGCCGGTCGTATAATAAGTCGTATGTCATACAATAGTTATACAGTATGCAACCTTAGTTGTACGTAAACATACATTCATAAAAAGTGCCAAATTTTGGGGGATAAATATTGCTTTCATAAGTGCATAAGGTCTTTTGTAAATTGTTGTAACAATCTTTTTATTGTATGAGTTTTACCTTTACCTTTTTTCGGAGGGCACATTGTTTAAACTAGAACTCCATCTGTGTGTATGCTTTTTGTTTGGTCTGTCAGTGGGGGCTGAAAGAATGGAGAAGGTTGGTGTGTGTGTTTTTTGTTTTAATTTAATTTTGCGGGGTTGTTTTTGGTTGTGATTGTGGTTCTCCTACTACGAGTGTTTGCTCATTGTGATTTAGAAAAGAGAAAGCTGAATTGACGCTGATATGACGGGGTTGTTTGTTCTCTTTATTTGGTCTCATTACTATTAGTCTTACAATAGTTACCAACATACTATACACTACATTTAATTTAAATGTAGATATAACAGTTATTGATACTTTTTAACATTATCGAAACGAGTTTTTCCACCACCATAATATTCCAAACCACCAATAATATTCCAACACCACCATAATCTTTGGAGATAGAAAATATCCGAAAATCCACTTAATACGTTAATAAAATATTATTTTTGTGAATAAACTAATTTATATATCTTATAAAATTAAAGAGTATAAATAATTTTAAACACACTTCAAATACGAATATAATTTTCGTACCTTAATAAAATAGTAATTTTGTGAATAAACTAATTTTCATATTTTTATAAATTAATTTTAACAACTACAAATAATTTAAAATTTTCTTTTTAAAATTAAATTCAACTTTAAGCAAAAGTCTTGGCGGGATTATTTTTCCGCGGATACTTTATTTCCAGCAAAATTATAAAATTTTGTAAACTTACTTTTAGAGACAACTCATGTTGTCGCCAAAAGTAAGGCGGGATATTTTAAATTTTCGCTTGTATTCTATTTTTCAAGGATAAAAAGTTTTAAAATTTAATCTCACTTTTGGTGACAACTTTGGTTGTCGCCAAAAGTATGGCGGGTTTTTATTTATTTTCGCGGCTGTTTTTTGGCAAAAAAAAAAAAAAAATTAAAAAAAATAAAATTATAATGTCACTTTTGTTGGGGTAATCCCGATCATAACCTCGTAGATTCTAAGTTAAATAAGGTCAAATGACCATTTACGTAATACATAGAAACTATAGTCTAGGGACTAGTATATAATTAGCACAAACTTGAAAAGTTGTGTCTTTTGGTTTGATGTAACCACCACCACCACCGATTACCAACCACCACCACCAAAGGTTGCATCGGTTGACAACCAAGACAAAAACCGAACCATCGCAATGGTTCAAGGTGTCGGTTCATTTAGTATAAATAGGAAGCATTGTAACCGATTGAAACAACATAATATTCACATATATTTCTCAATAATAAACTTAATAATTTTGTTTGATTTCAACAATCTTGATTACACCTGTGTATAACCATCAATTGGCATCAGAGCCTTGATTAAACCAAAGTTTTCTCATCACTTGCCGGTTGAAACCAAACGGAGAAAAAAGATAGCGTCACCAAAATTCAAGGGGATTAGCCACCGTCACCGAAGTTCGACAAGGGGCTAATCGGAATTCATCGGATACTCAGGGTGGCCAAACCTAGGCGGTTTTACCACCACCGGTATACGTCGGAAAAATCAAAGAAGACTTACTTGTCTTAGAAGAAAAGAGGGATTCACACCGAAAACCTCGATTAGGTTACGGAGAAAAGATATCAAGTGCTGATCTCATCGGAGAAGCCAAAGCATCACCGGATCTCACCGTCACCGGCGCTCAATTTGGACTAGGGGAAGAACCCTAATCGAAGCTCATAACCCAAAAAGAAGGAACAAAAAGGAGAATAAGAGCAAAACAAACACCCGTAAGTTATTTATATCAAAACTTTACGTACCCTTTTATTTATATATAAGTTTTATTTTTAATTAAATTTTTGTTTATTAATTACATTAAAATATAATTTATATTTAAGAGGGGGTGGTGTATATTGTTATTTAAAAAACTATTGGTAAAAACAATTAAGAGTCAGTGATGCATGAGCATGAATTATCATCGTATGAGGAATGAACATCAACATTCTTAAGTTTTGATGTGGACATTACCAAATGATGCAAAAGGCCGGTCGTATAATAAGTCGTGTGTCATACAATAGTTATACAGTATGCAACCTTAGTTGTACGTAAACATACATTCATAAAAAGTGCCAAATTTTGGGGGATAAATATTGCTTTCATAAGTGCATGAGGTCTTTTGTAAATTGTTGTAACAATCTTTTTATTGTATGAGTTTTACCTTTACCTTTTCTCGGAGGGCACATTGTTTAAACTACAACTCCATCTGTGTGTATGCTTTTTGTTTGGTCTGTCAGTGGGGGCTGAAAGAATGGAGAAGGTTGGTTTGTGTTTTTTGTTTTAATTTAATTTTGTGGGGTTGTTTTTGGTTGTGATTGCGGTTCCCTTACTACGAGTGTTTGCTCATTGTGATTTAGAAGAGAAAAAGCTAAATTGACGTTGATATGACGGGGTTGTTTGTTCTCTTTATTTGGTCTCATTACTATTAGTCTTACAACGAGCGGGGTAGCCCACGCGTTGCTGCGGGAGCCAATGTGTTATATATTATTGAATAAACTTAAAATGACATGCCTATGGTTAATGTACACATCAACTCTAATTATATTTACAACATGCACCTAAAATAGGAGCATAAAGAAAGAAACTCCAAATTTTGGTCATTGGGTTTATCAATCACTTATGGAAGTCGTTATCGTCAAATGCATCCATTTGCCATGTTGGTTATTTAGCAGCAACCTCGCGAGCTATAGAAACCATGACATCTTGAATCTGAAGGAGTTAGTATGCTCGAATTGTGTACTCGCTCATAACTTTGTTCTGCATTAGTAAACATTCCTCACCTGAAACAAAAATCAAACTGTTGTTGGAAGATAATTGTATTGACTATTATTGTAATCATGCATTTTCACTGTCAAACTTACCGATATTATCTGGAATAAATAAGATCGAGTGTTTGCGGTTATGTTAAAGCAAAAATGTACTAAACATTACTTGTTTAGCCCATTATGCACTCCGTTCTGCTCCTTGTGCCACTACTAATCTCAACTAATTATGCATTTTGCTTTTGCAAGATGGCACTTTCAAGTGTTTAGTTACCCAAAAGCAAAAGCGAATATAGAAATGATGCTTTCAATGCTTTGGTTAATGGCACTAAATTAGCATCTTAGTTTTGGTTTTGAGTTTCATTTCCTTAAGACGACAACATCCGTACTAAGCATCATTATAATCCACTAAGTTGCACATGCCTGCTTATAAATTGAATAAACTTGCATGACGTTATCAGATGATTTTTTGTTTCACTTCTAAAATTACATCATCGCATGAAACTAAAGATTCTAATTCATTTTAGCCAATTTTCCATTTCATGATAGCATTAATCTCAACCGACTTAAGAGTTTATCTTGCAAGTTAAATACCCACACAACATACCTGATAAAATTGACGAACAACATCCAAGTCGTAAAGTGTTTGGTTAGCTGAAAGAAACTCCAGATTTTCTGTCACTACTAGAAAAAGTGCCAATAGCAACGAAATTTTTGCAACAAGCAATAAGTCGTTGCTAAATTCACACATTAGCAACGAATATAGCAACGAAATTTAGAAAAAATGGAATTTTCGATTAGCAACGATTTTTAGTTGCTAAATTCGTTGTTATCTTTGCAAAATTTGGAAGGAACATTCCCCCTCTTTTTTAGCAACGACTTTCTCTGAAATATTCATTGCAAAAAAAATTAGCAACGAAGTTTTAATTTTTGCTAATGAAACCATGAATTATTAGCAACGAATTGCAAATATAGCAACGAATCATTTGTTGCGAAAATTATTGGTAAAAAATTTTGAATATTTTTGCTGCTAAATTTATGAAAAAATGAAGGGAAAATTCCAACCTTTCTTATAAACAAGTTAACAAGTTTTATTATAAATTATTATGTAGTTACTACGTTTATAAATAAGTATAGGGAAAATAAATTTCTATCTTTTTACTAAA
Source organism: Chrysanthemum makinoi (assembly GCA_910596185.1). Lineage (NCBI taxonomy): Eukaryota > Viridiplantae > Streptophyta > Magnoliopsida > Asterales > Asteraceae > Chrysanthemum > Chrysanthemum makinoi. The sequence goes on along the minus strand of OU343218.1, from coordinate 97,169,394 downwards.
CCTTATTAACTAATGGGGTATAATTTTAGTCTACTTATGATAATGTATACACATGTAAATATAACATGCAATCCATTACATGCATAAATATATAATTTATGATTTATATATGTGACTGTTTATATGTCTTAAAAGTGTGAACTTCAGCGTCGTGAGTGTTTGATTTATGTCAAAAACTGAAGTTTTACGTGACTTGGCTCGTAACGCAAACGCGGTAAAATTTTAGCTTTCAACTCCAAAACGAAAGTTGGATATATATTTCTCTCCCGGTTCTTTAACCTCTTGAATCATCAAAAGCAAAGTTTGTATGAAAGAGTTGTGACCAAAACATTGTAACTATGTCAGCATTTGATGTGTTATCGTAAATTCTTTATTTTTTTCCCGGTTATTCACTTAATTATCCATCTTAATCAAGTTTTAATTATTTAATCACCATTCCTTGGTCATGTCTCTGTATGTAACATCTCATAGAGCTATAATCACATTTATGTAGCTACCTGCATCGCGAGTGTTTGACTTGCGTCAAAAATTGAATTTCTCGATGACTTGACTTATGATAGGAATGTGGTGAAAATTCAGATTTCGACTCTAAAACAAAAGTTGCAGATCTCTCTCCTGGTTTTGTTGCTTCTTGAATCATCAAAAGCGAAGTTCGTATAAAGAAATTATAACCAAAAAGATGTTTTTTCTAACCCGTCACCCGGCGAAGTTCGAGTATTCCTGGCGAGTAGGGATGGCACCCGTGGGCAATGAGCATGTGTACCTATAACCCGTCACCCGCCCTCGTGGTTTTTTTCTCACCTGCCACCAGCCAATGGGTACAATTTTCTACCCATGCATGTGCTCGTGGTATCTGATGGTCATTGTTAAACCCGTGATATGAAAACTAATTATGAAACTATGTAATAAGACACCATATCAATTTACCAAATACTAAGTTCACAAAATACTTAAACATGTCTCAAACTAGCATTAAACATAATTACACCAAATCATACTCATATTAGTTCATTTCAATAGATAAAGTAAATAGTTTAAAATTTCGTTAACAAAACACAAAATTCAACAAACATACTACTTATTCAACAACATACAAATAACCTTACAGTTTTTTATTGTGTTTTCTAGAGAGTCGGATATTATTAAATATATATCAACAACCTTACAAATATTGAAGTATTATGATAAATTTTAGTTTAATACAAATGGGTTCATGGGTACACCCATGAGTATTTTGACGGGTACACATGTGGGTATTTTAAATGGTTGTCATGGGTTTACTCGTGACGGGTATACATTACTCGTCACCCACCCGCTACCCACCGATGGGTTTACCTGTGACCCATGGACTAGATGCATTGCACCTACTAGATACATTGTATCTACTTGGATACCCATGGTCCAAAGTCTAGGACCCATGACCCAAAACCCATGGGCAAAGAGGAACCTCCCACGGTTCCCCTAGTTTACACTGGATGGATCCCTCAACTAAGGGATCCGTGGAACAGTAGCTTATTTTCCTCTATAAATAGTGAGCCATTTCTTCATTTTGGGTAACCACTCCTACACATACTTTCACCTAGTATTGTAAACTTTCTAACCTTAGATCCAAAGGATATTTCTATGTAGTTTGTGTTTGTTTTTATGTGATTCTCTAGGTTCCTCTTAAAGGCGAGATCACCACCTCTTGAAGTCGAGCAAGCTCAAGTCCATGAGTTGCCATGCTTCGTCATCATCAAGACTACTAAGGTTCTCTTGTTGTAGTTCTTTCTTCCTCCCTAGAGGTGTTGTGTCAAAGGCATTAGTGATGGATGCCGAAAGAGTCAAGACGAAGGCATTAGTGAAAGGTGCTTAACGTCCATGTCAAAGGCAGTAGTGAAGGATGCCGAAAGAGTCAAGACGAAGGCATTGATGAAAGGTGCTTAACGTCCGTGTCAAAGGCATTAGTGAAGGATGCCAAAAGAGTCAAGACGAAGGTATTAGTGAAAGGTCTTTGAACGTCCGTGTCATAGGCATTAGTGAAGGATGCCAAAAGGGTCAAGTCAAAGGCATTAGTGAAGGATGTCAAGGGTGTACAATCGATATGGTGTATCGATGTACAAATAGAGATAGGTTGTATCCAGGGATATTGATATCCTTGATGATGTTGTAATAAGGAGCGGGTCTCCTTTTGGACAGGTGTTGTGTAGTGTTGGGTAGTAGTTCCTCCTTTGTAATGGAACTCGGTATCTAGCCTTGTACCGGATAAAGTGTGGGCGACGTTGTGATAGGTGTGATTCTACCTTGTGGAAGAACCCGATGTCTAGCCTTGTACCGGAAAAAGAGTAGGTGACGTTGTGAAGGCTTCTCCGCCATAAGGAGCTGTGTCTTGTAGTGATTACGAACTCTCGAGTAGGTGACGAGGGGAGTGGAGTAGGGCAAGGAAGGTGTCCTTGTAGTGATTACGAACTCGAGTTGGCGACTTTTTTTTTTTTTAAGATTGCTTACGTAGCGTTACCACGGTAACTCAAAGGGCAAGCCAAGGCAATAACTCAAACGCACGGTGTCATAACTCAGCTATAACTAACGTTAACATCATGCCACATAGGCCATAAAGCAGCCCATGCGTTAACATACCGAAGGCTCTAATAAGGTGTTAACATCTTGTTTCTAAATGAACATAGCAAAAATAAAAATTAATTTGCACCACCAAACAACAAAATTATATCCCTCAAAACGAATATTTGTTTCCCGCAAATATTGAAAATAACTTTTCTAAAAAATTTGATATTTTGGCTGATAAATCTCCACCCAAAACGAAAATATATTTTAACCAAAAATAAAAACTTATAAGAAAATATAAATACTTTTGTCCTTTTTTTTTGAAATTTGACTATTATTCACAAAGACTCACGCAACTCCCCAAATCAGGGAGCGCACCAAGGCGGGGAAAAAACCATTACATCAAGTTGAAAGAGAACCAATCCTGCCAATCTATATTACAAGAGTTTGATCTATTTCTATACCATAAAAAGCTCGTTGAGGTGATTTCATGAAAGATCTTCCGACTATCAAGATTAGCGTTATCAAACCGATTCTTATTCCTAGCCACCCAAAGGCACCAGCACGTAGTGAACATTACGCCTTTCAAAATATCTCTCTTCCTCCTATTCCAGCCCCCACCTTCGTGAAGTTTGAAAATATCCAACCGAGAGAAGAAGAACAAAGGCGGAAGTTTGCACCACTTTTCCACCCTATACCAAACATCCAAAGAGACTTCACACGAGCTAAAAATATGGTCCACTGATTCATCTTCGGAGCCGCATAAGCTGCACACCGAGTTACCAAAGAAGCAGTTCCTGAGCTTGAGTTGATCCGTAGTTGGCAGTCGACCTAGCCCCATCCTCCATATGAAGATGTTGCACTTTTTCGTCACCCATTTTGACCACTTGAAAATAAATCTGTGGCTATAATCATTATCACTAGAGAGATACTCCTTAACCGCTTTCACACTAAAACCTCTAGCACCTCTGCCTTGCCAACTCCACTTGTCAATTCGATTACTTAAAACCCGACCTTCCAGCAACTGATCCAAACACTGTCTTTCTTCAGCTTCTACCACTGAAACCACCCCATCCGAGACTCCCCAAGAGCTTTCAAATCTGTCAGTCACCGAATTATATTTCTCGCTAACCATACATTTCTTATCTTTCTCTTGCTTAAATGATAAAATAAAAAACTCCTTCAACGGAGAAGCACAAGCCCAAGGATCAAGCCAAAATCTAATGTTATCCCCATTTCCCACTTCAGCTTTGAATAACTGATTGAGATTAACCTCCGCCACACTGACTTTCGAAGTACTCTTGACAATCGATTTCCACACCCCCGGAATAGAGTTACAAACGGGGAGAGAAGACCAACACCTCTTCGAGCCATGAATTGCATCCACCACCTGTCTCCATAAACTTTCAGGTTCATTCCTATAGCGCCACACCCATTTAGAAAGGAGAGCAATGTTAATATCCCCAAGCTTGCATAGCCCAAGACCCCCAAACTTAATCGGAGAGGCGACCCTATCCCACGTAACACAATGGATCTTTTTAACCTCCGAAGAACCACCCCATAGGAACTTCCTTATTATGCTTTCAAGACCATCTGTCACCTTGACCGGAGCCTTAAATAATGATAAGTAATAAGTTGGGAGGTTTTCTAAGACCGCCTTAACTAAAGTTAACCTCCCCCCAATAGATAAACAAGAAGCCTTCCATCGAGAGAGTCTCGCTCTGAAAATTTTGAAAAGAAAATCCCAGCTTACCACTCTATTCATCCTTCCCCCGACACGGATGCCCAAATAATCAAAGGGAGTAACACCCGATAAACATGACATGCCGTTCGCCACTCTAGAAACTTCGGCATCCTCAACCCCCACTCCAAACAGATGAGATTTACTCAGGTTAATACGAAGACCTGAACAAATGTAAAAACAACGAAGAATGAGGTGGACCTTTTTAATATTTATCTCGGCCCATTCACCCACAAAGGTATAATCATCAGCATAGAGAAGGTGTGATAAACTAGGGCCCCCGTTAGGAAGCGAGACCCCACCAACCGAACCACCCCTTTCCGCCTTCTTCATCATACATGATAAAGCCTCCATGACAATCAGAAATAGAAAGGGAGAGATAGGGTCACCCTGTCTCATGCCCTTGCCACACTGAAATTCAAAAGTTGGGGATCCATTCACGAGAACCGAGGATCTAGCTGAAGAGAGAATACCATAGATCCAATTGCACCAAATATCAGGAAAGCCCATCTGCTCCATCACCGACAAAAGGAAGCCCCAGTTAACGTTGTCATAGGCTTTGTTAAAGTCGACCTTGAAGATGAAAATTTGTTTATGATGTTTCTTGGCCCAGGAGATGACTTCATTCAGGATCAACGGACCATCTAAAATAAGCCTATCACTCAAAAACGCCGACTGGTTTACTAAAATCAACGGACTCAACACTTTTTTGAGTCTATTAGCCAGCACTCTCGAGATGATTTTATTCGAGACACCCACTAAAGTAATGGGGCGATACTCATTGAGATGCCCCTGATCCTTGACCTTGGGGTTCAAGGTGATGAAAGCCGCGTTACACCCCCTATTGAGACCCCTGCCTTCATAAAACTTGTCGAAAAGATCAATGAAATCCTTCTCAAAATAATCCCAGAAGCGCTTGATATACTTAAAATAAATCCCATCCGGGCCAGGGGCCCGGTCATCTCCACACTCAAAAGCGGCCCTTTTTATCTCTTCTTTGGAAAATCGATTTATCAAACACCTAGCCTCCTCATCTGATAATTTCTTCTAGATACCACAGTCAAGGAAGGGTCTCTCTATCCAATTTTCACTGAATTTGTTCTTATAGAAGTCGTGCACATGTCTCTTTATTAGTTTCGGTTTATCCACCCATTTGTCTTCAATCATTAAACCTTGAATCGCATTACTAACCTTTCTATTATTTATCAGGCCATGGAAAAAGCGATTATTCCCATCACCTTCCTCCGCCCATTTGTTCCTAGACCGTTGCTTAAGGTCTTTAGCTTTGCGGGTCTCAATTTCGTCAATTCTCCTCTTACATTCGTTTCTCACCCAATCCTTCTCCTCTAAAAGATCCTAGGTTTCCAAGTCAAGATCAATTTCTTCCATCTCTTTCCTACATAAATCTAACTCTTCACTTTCCTTTAGAACCATATCATCATGCCACTCTTTTAAATTTTTTCGTAACCACTTGAACTTCCTAATCAATCTAACATCTGGGTCCCCATCAAAAACAAACTTGTCCAAAGCTTTAGTAACCACTTCAGCACAATCCGGGTAATCGAGCCATGAGTTGAAAACTCGGAACTGTTTGGGCCCGAAATTGGAATCCAAGACCGATAATAAAATAGGGTTATGGTCCGACCACAGTCTGGGAAGCGATCTAAAACAAGCATCCGGCCATTTATCCAGGAAAGCCCTATTGACCAAGCACCGGTCGATCTTACTGAATTTCTTACCCCTCTCATCTTCCTTAAAGAACGTGAACTTGAAACCTTTCATAGAATATTCATGAAGGTCTGAAGAATCAATGACCTCGTTGAAATCATTAGCACATTGCTTTTTAAACTTCGACCCCTTTCTTTCTTCACACGACCTAACCGCGTTAAAGTCGCCTAGAGAAATCCAAAGGCCACTGAAACCATTAAGAATATCTTTCAGGTCGGCCCAAACAGTCATCTTGTCCTTCCTACCTTGAGGCGCATAAATGTTCACAATAGACACCATCTCGTTATATCCTTTAATCGAACCCCTAACCATAAGAAAATTTTTACATTTGACACAATCTCTTTTAGTGAAGACCGAAGGGTCCCAGATGCTAATCATGCCCCCAGACCTACCGGTCGTCTCCACAAGACCTCAAAATCAAAAGCCTTTTTCCCCCAAAACCTCTTTGCAACCGACTCGTTTAAACCACTACACTGAGTTTCCTGCATAGCTAAGAATGAAACCTGGTTTCTACCAACAAGCTCTCGGATCCACTTAGACTTTAAATCCCCTCCCGTCCCTCTAATATTTATAGATAAATAATTCATTGGATCACGGGATTCTTACCTTCTTCCTCTACAACACCTCTTACCATATTCCGAACCTGAGACAAATCTACACCCACAATATTGCCCATCTCCATAGTCTCCAAAACTTCATGGCTATCCTCCTTCTCCCGCCCACAAGCGTGGGGTTGGTTTTTGTCACAACCCTAATTCCATCTCTTCACCCCACAGCCGCCTCACAAGAATCTCTCCCCTTTCTTCACTGTCAACCAACCATTGTTCTTTCTTCGGTTCCAATGGTTTCCTTCGACATCAATGGCGACATCAAAGACTCTCTGTTCGGTATATCGTTTCTTTATGTTTTAATTTTCAGACAAAAAAAAATGTATGGTTAAGTTTAATATCGTTATGCCTTTTTGTAGTTTGAAGTTCTCGCATCACCGTTCATTCATCAATCTCAAGCCACCATCATGTTCAGAAACTCTGTTTGTCATAACTTCTCATTGTTTTTAATTGATATTCGATTCTAGTAATAATGTCGTATAACTTGGTTAGTTTTTCTTTTCTTCCAGTTATCCTTTCTTATTATTCAATAATATTGGAGTAAATCACACAAAAAATACATCTATTAATTACTCTTTTACGAGCTTCAACTCAGTTTGTATACTCATTTCAACTCTAGCACTTGAATTTGAATAATATCTCAATTTTACATATATTTAACCTGATAATAAAACTATATCTAACCTTTTAGATGTTGATTCTTAAAAGTAGTGACTTACTAATAATTTTGGTCCTTCTTTTGTTTGCTAATATGATGTGTTAGTTTTGGGTATATTAACATGTTGCTTAGTAATTCTTGATTGGTACACATTATTGTAAAGAGTATAGTAACCTTAGGGGGTGTTTGTTTATGCTTATATGTGGGCTTATGAGCCTTTTTGATTTCGGCTTATTTATGAAATATAAAGCCGAAACACAAATAAGCTCATAAGCCCACATATAAGCATAAACAAACACCCATTTAATGTACAAAATCTGATGTACGTCTTAACCTTACCTTAATCATATTTTATACAAAGTAAACATCTCTTTATATATGACTGAATCAGTTTGGTCATTCAGTTCAGCTACGTGTGTACTCGATCGGTATATGAAACTGAAGCTTTATTTATCTTTTACTTGATGCTTAGTATAGGTTTCAACAACTTTACTTGACTAATTTGTTTTTGGATTACTTGTATCTCAGTGTGCATTTAATTTACACCAAAACTCTACAACTCCTAATCTTTATTGTTGCATCTTCTTGAAATCAGCCATAAAATTTTCTTATAAACTTATGTTGTGTGTATGTTTAATATATATTTGAACTGTTTATGTCGAGTCTTTTTAGATTTATCGAAGTATAGCAATGGTTTTTATTAGAATCTTGAACTTTTTGTTTATCACAAATTATGACTGATCTTACCAGATTCTTGTTCGAGGGGACTATTGGCTTTAAAGATTGGCCTTTGGTGTATCTTGAAGAAGCAAAACTTACAACTGTTTGTGTCTTCATTACTTGATTAGTTGAATACAACATATAGACATTTGTTTCTTACATCTGATGCTTATTTTGCAGACACACAACTGCACTTGGAATAATGTTGAAGCTTGCTAGACTTTGTGGATTCTAGAAGTATGCGTTGAAGTAGAAGCCATAGTTTTTGGTCAAATTATATAGGTCATGCGTAGAATGTTTTTGTATCAATTTTAGCATGACTGTTAGTTTGTTAATGTTCAATAGAACATTGGATTTGGAATTTGTAATGTAGCTGTGTTTATCGTGGTATAAATAAATCTTGTATTGGTTTCTATATTGTGTGGATTCATATGAAATGTAGTTTTAAATTTTTAATTGCTATTAGATTGGCATTATCTTTGTGGAGATAATATAGAATATTAATATACCAATTTTGGAACATAATTAATCTAGCAACGAATTTTGTTGCAAAATTTGCACCTCTGACTTTCGTTGGCAAAAATCAAAAAGCGTTGCTATATAGCTACAGTCATTGGTCGTTTCTATATTGAATAATTAGCAACGATTGTACATTATGGTGAATTTACCAACGATATCAATTTTAGATTCGATTAGCAACGACTTGAAGAAATTGGCAACGACCTCCCACTTAGCAACGGGCGATATAGCAACGAAGGGTGTTTGTTGCTAATGTCGTTGCTAACATCATTTAGCAACGAAATTAGGCAGTTTAGCAACGATTTTAGGCCGTTGCTATTGGCAGTTTTTCTAGTAGTGTTTAGACAATCGAATGGGTTACTATTTGCATAATAACGACATTAGAGGGTAACTATAGCAGCGCCATATTTCTTGGCCAAAACCTGCACCCAGTTAAAGAAATTGTCAGTAATATATTGGTTTAGCTTTTAATATGACTCGAAAAGGGTAGTGTAATTAAAAAGTAGTAAATGTATATTTTACAGTTTTCTGAGTAGTGACCTTTATTTAACAATGTTAAAGGTAGTTACCCTTTGTTAAGAACTTTACACTCTACAACCCATTTCTTACTGATAGTCTCTATTTCCCTACGTTTGTATTTATCAGTTTTTTAGTTATCATGAAGCATAACCTAATCGCGAAGGAAAATATGGTAACAAAGTTGTTGCTTTGTAGCACGCTCCATTTATACCACCGTAAGTAACTTTCTTGGAAGTTGCATGTTCGAATTGAAAACTATACAAACCCTACAAATCAAATAATAAAAGCCATATATAATTACTGTTAACGGTTGTGGTACTCCGGGAGTGCTATGTACCTGTTATATTTTTTATAAATCGCTTTGATGTTCAACCTCAAGCGGTATAAATAATATATTTGAGATGCAGACCCCGTATATGATATATAGAATTGTATAAGCAGAACCATATACAATTGTATATGCAGACTCATATATGATATATACTTAATATATTTGAAATGGCATTTAAAAGTAAAGCATACCGAATAAACATGTTGACAGTAGTCGATATCTTACCTGCTTTGTCAGCATCATTTAGTGAAGACACTTGTTTAGAAATGGAGTAAAAGGCCACATTACAGATTTCAAACAATGATGGGAAGACTACACCAAAGAAGTCTAGGTTTGACACAATGGCTGGCCCTAGCGTCTTGGCTGGGTTCATTGATGCACCTGATATTGGTCTTCACCAACCCAAAAAAAAAATGTCTTCAAAAAACAAATTACAAAAAAAGTGTGACATTTTAGTAATAAAATTTATTGTACCCTGCAAACATGGCATTAAGTAATATAGTTGATCAATGGCGATTCCGGTTTGACCAATCACATGGTCCCTTTTGGAGTCCACCACCACTACGCCACAACCTGCAAATACCATGAAGTATGTGCCCAAAAATTCTGCTATCAGCTGCCACAGAGTTAAAACCATAAGCAATAATCAGAAATGCAAAGGAGCTATAATTTGAACTGGGTGGTCATGGCATATAATTGAACTCCTGAAGAAGAAACAAATAAGAAAGTAATCACCTTTTGGCAAAAATGAAGAGTGAAAAGTGCAGTTTGATGACGTGAAGGAACTGTAGCACGTATCATGTCAAGTGTCTCCCCATAATGTCCATTAAAGACTGCCCCTCCATCATTCTCAGCCATGCGCTGAACCACTATGTGCTTTCAAACAGAGAAAGCTGTAGACCGAAAAAATTAAAAAATGGACATGTATATTTCTCCATGTGTGTGTCTAATGAAATAGAGAATGGGAGAGAAATGTCAAAGCTATTTAATATATTCTAGTGAGATGGACTATGATAATGGATGACACATTGTAATAAAGAAGCTAATTGAATTGGTAATTTACATTTAATGATAATAATCGTTGGTTGTATTGGTACAAATGAAAAGGCCAGCTGAGAAGCAAATGAGAGTCATAACTCATACTGATATGGTAACCTTAGATTGGCTCAAGTTGTAACAAATAAAAAGGCAAATGAGAGTCATAGTTAACTCATACGTATACTGATATGGTAACCCTATATTGGCTCAATCGTTTTGGTACAAATGAAAAGGCCATCTGAGAAGCAAATGAGAGCCATAACTCATACTGATATGGTAAGCCTAGATTGGCTCAAATACATGTAACTCATATGAACAATTAAATAGGATGTTGATTAATGGGTGGTGACTTACCTTGTTCCACTTCAAATTAATATTAACAATAATAATATCCCGACATAATGAGCGAAATAAATACTTGGTTGCAGCAATGTATCCGCACATTTTTTTTACAAAGTGAAAGAGACATGATGGTGAATTTATTCCGTTTCTCTTTAATGCAGCCCCGTGCAAGATGGTGATCATTCCTGCACTCCAGTCAATTAAAACAAAAAAGAGTTAAGCATCAAACAGGTCTAATAGATTCATTGAATTTCCATAATCAAGTTTCATTGTCCTCTAATATTAGAAAGAAATAAAATTAAACATTACCTAGGACAACCACAGTTTCCTTGTCAGCGATATACTCCCCTTGTTTTAAAAATTCAATGTTGTTTATTGAACCTTGGCATATATGCCTTCGACCAATTGGATTCTGAACAATGAGGATACATTACGTACGGATTCAAATAAAAATCATATAAACGCTTCATGACAAATTAATACCTTGCTGATGCGCATTAAGTCCAACTCTTGTTTCTAGTGCAACAGCTTCGCTGCGTCCAATTTAACGTCAATCTCCTTTTTTCGCTCCTCAACTGTTTTACTGACTTTGTTGATCATTCCACTTCCTACCTTCAACTACTCTCACATCCAAAACTCATCTAATCGGAATAATCCTAAACTTATCCTCCCCATACCCCAAGTTCTCATCCAGCTCGATATCGTACCTAAATTGTGATATCCCCGGGGCTGTCTTTATTAGAAGCGCTGTGCAAAAGTCACAAACTATAAAGATAATAAAAATGAACAATGAAAGCAAAAGCTAAAATATTTTCAAAAACAAATAATGACACAATGAATTATAACACATATGCATTGATACTATATAATACAAAGGCTGTTACATACCATGATCAGCATGAGCAATAGTAATAAAAGTTTCCAGCTTTTAAGTAGATAAAACAAAGGCTGTTTTCATACGATCATGGATTACAATCATAATAAAAAAAATCCAGCTTTTAAATAGATAACAGGTTTATATATGCAAAATAATAGCCTACTTGTGATCAATTCCAGTTTTTTGACATTAAATTTGTTTTCATCAATCTAGACTATGTACCTTAATATTTGGATTATCTAAAAACATTGCAAGTACAATTATAATATATGAATAAAGCTATATCTCCACCACTATCTTAAAGCTGTATTTATCAAACTTGCCATAATTTCTATTTAGTATAGTGGCTAGCGTTGAATTTAGGGGTTCTTAAAAGTTGATTTTTATGTCGATTATCTTACTAAAAAGACTTCATGATGCATTTTCAGTGTCTCTTTGGCGTAATTATGCGAGTAATTATCCTATATAGGGTAGATAAAATTTGATTATTCCCTATTTCACTGTTGCTCAAAATAGAAGGTCATAGTGACACGCAGGCCATGTAGTTACTTTCTTCGATAACCTATTGTTGCAGACAAAATGAGACCATAAATAACATATAAGCACAAAATAAAACATAAAAATGCAATATTAATCAATACCCATAAACAAAAAATAGTATTACCTATAACCTAGATGTAATTTTCAAAACCCCAAAAACTCTATTACAATACAAAATAAATTAGGTAGAAAAAGTAATTGTTGATTTTTTCCATTTGCTATGAACCAATTTTTCCATTTTATGAAGCTTTATGTACCTGTTTCGATGCTATTAAAGCTTCGGCGACTAATTCCGGCGTTGAAGATTTGGGCCGGCAACACCATCTCCGCTGCTTTACAATCGCCACATACCACCACTTCAACAAAACCCTAACCCACGAATTGAAAAACAATAGTCGCAAACAACCCATACCTTCTATCTCGGATGCATAATCGGTTGATGATCTCGCCCCTTATTCTGGCGTTCAAAATTTCAATTGATTCACATATGTTTGGATTCGTGTTGTCATCTGAACGTTAATTTTAGTTCGGGAGAAGAAGAAGTTTCCAGAGCATGTTTATAGAAAAATCTCAGCCTTGGATGATATGGAGGAGAAGAGGCGGTGGATGAGAAGAGGCGGTGGATGGAATTTAGTAGGAGGTTACAGGTTATGTATTTCACCTGCATTAAATGTCCACCCACTCATGTAATGGCACGTCTTCAGCTGCATTAAATGTCCACCCACTCATGTAATGACACGTCAGCAGTTACCACATTTTAAGAGGAGCATTCTCCCCATCTTTAGTATATACGAGTGTTGTAACCCGCGCGTTGCGGCGGGGTTGTTTTTGCACATGTAAATTTGAAACAAATGAACTGGCAAGAAATTTGTGACGACCTAGGTTGCAAAAAGAATTAAACCTTAGGGACTATTTTGGTTAAATGACTATACATACTAATTAAAAATGATACAATGTGTTTCTTGAAAAGACAATTAAACTTTAAGGACTATTTTTGTTAAATGAATATATATACTAATTAATTTGTGTGGATCTAGGTTGCAAAAACACTTAAACGTTAGGGACTATTTTCGTTAAATTGCTATAGATAGTAATTAATGCTAGAATTGTTGTGGGGACCTAGGTTGCAAAGACGCTTGAACCTTAGGGACTATTTTGGTTAATTGGATATAGATAGTATTTAATGCTACACTTGTTAGTGTAACATGGTTCCTGATCTTTAGTATATATATATAATATAGAATAGTTACGAACGTACTACACGCTACATTTAATTTAAATGTAGATATAACAGTTATTGATACTTTTTAACATTATCGAAACAAGTTTTTCCACCACCATAATATTCCAAACCACCGATAATAATTCAACACCACCGTAATCTTTGGAGTTAGAAAATATCCCAGGTATTAAATAGAAATCCACTTAATACGTTAATAAAATATTATTTTTGTGAATAAACTAATTTATATATCTTGTAAAATTAATTTTTACAAGGATAAATAATTTTAAACACACTTCAAATACGAATATAATTTTCATACCTTAATAAAATAGTAATTTTATGAATAAACTAATTTACATATTTTAAAAAATTAATTTTAACAACTATAAATAATTTAAAATTTTCTTTTTAAAATTGAATTCAACTTTTAGCAAAAGTGCGGCGGGAATATATTTCCGCGGATATTTTATTTCCAGCAAAATTATAAAATTTTGTAAACTCAATTTTAGAGACAACTCATGTTGTCGCCAAAAGTAAGGCGGGATTTTTAAAATTTTTGCGTGTATTCTATTTTTCAGGGAAATTTTTTTTAAAAATTTAATCTCACTTTTGGAGACAACTTTGGTTGTCGCCAAAAGCATGGCGGGTTTTTATTTATTTTCGCAGCTGTTTTCTGGCCAAATATATATATATATATATATATAGAGGGTAAAGTTAAAATAAAAAGACAAATATCCGTAAAAAGAATAAAAATAAATTTTTTTAAAAAAGTTCTTAAAAAATTCCAAAAAATCCCACAAGATAGGGTATGTTGGTGCATAAAACTTTTGTGAAAAAAGTTTGTCTAATTTTGAGTTTTTATACGTTTTTTTAATGCACAAAAAACGAATTTTGAGGCGCAAAAAAATTTTGATGCACAAAATTTTCAACTTGTTTTAGTTTGATGAAAAAAATCAAAAGAAGTTGGGTGCAAAAACGAATTTTTGATGCACAAAAAAGCGATTTAATGCACAAACGTATTTTTTCATAAATTTTTTTCGGAAAAAGTATTCACTTTTAGAAAAACTTCATTCACAACTTTTTCATGCACCAACATACCCGATCTTGTGGGATTTTCTTGGAATTTTTTAAGAACAATTTTTTAAAAAAATTTATTTTTATTCTTTTTACGGATATTTGTCTTTTTATTTGATCTTTACACTATATATATATAGTGTAGGGTTATTTTCAAAATCAGGAAAATGTCGAGAACTGCGAGAACCGATCTGAACAATTTATTTTTAGATCTATGGCTAAGAATATTGATGGCATAATAGTAATAAGGTAGACATTTTAAAAAGGGTAAAAGGGCGTTTAAGTAATTTCGTATAACCCAAAATAATAACTGTGTGGCCACTATTTACTTAAAAAAAAGCATCAGACTCGCTAAAAACAAGCCTTCCCTATCAAAACCGTTTACATACATCTGATCTCTCTCTTTTTTTTTTTCCAGATCTATCGCCGCCTTTTTTTTCCTTCACAAAGTCGCCTATAAAAAAATATATCCTTATAGAGTTTCAATAGATTAACGGAGTTTGAATGAGACTTTGATCTGTACGGTTGATTGAGGCGTATTAAAGTTGAGGTAGTTACCCTATCTACACTTTCATCTTTTGATTCTATTTGCTTAAATTGTAAATTCTGGTGTTTTAATAGTTTTAATATTACAGTTTTTTGAATGTATAAGATGAGGTGTTTAAACACATTTGTTATAGTAAGAGATTGTATTTTGTTTGGATGTGCATATTTAGATAGATTATAGTGGCTTCAAGAATCGTGGGTACAACTAGGGATGAGCTCGGTACCAATCCCGTCCCGAACCCGTACCGAATTGATGGTCCCATTTTTTTCCCGAGCATGAAAGGTGTGTACCGGTACCGTACCGAACGGAATTCCGGTACCGGTTCCAGTACCGGGAAATTGGTACTTATCAGGTTATTCCCGTTTTTTGTTAAACCATGTTGAATTTTATGTCAAAAACTGAAATGAATTTTAAGTTTTGATAACATTTATTCCAAAACACAAATTAATAACTTCGAACTGAATGCAAGACCAAACTCCTTATGACGTTTGCCATTGTATGTATAGCTTATAAATGTTTATGTTGGTTGTTTGCAGACTCTGTAACTTTTTTCTAAATCACAAATTTTTACGGAGTATTTGTTTGAAATTTATTCGACATACCTCGATTATCCGATAAACAATCTTTCAAGTTGCTATATAACATTAACTTGCTACAATAAATACTTTATGCTAAGTTCATTAACTTGATACTACAAAAACTTTGATGAGTCTGTCCCAACTCCCAAGCATGAAGGATGCAATATCCTCAACATTTATACCCCAATAGTTGTTGAGTCAATAGTTGAAGAACCAATGTGAATGGCTGAACGTACACTCGTGAATGATTAGGCACACACATGTGCCTTGGTTCTTGCAAACACATAAGATTTGCCTAGTCTTATTTTGCATAACGAAAACATAAACATGAATGACTTGTAGATTAAAAATACAATGATAGAATACAATAATGAATCAAAGTATAGAATCTGAGATTGTTACCTATTGACTAGAATTAAACTTCTGTTTGTCATGACTTTTGCTGTAAAAAATAATAAGACTAGATTGAAATACATGTGCAAGCAGAAAAATATACTACCGTTCTAAATTCTAACTAGATTGAAATGTAACAGGTCTTTCATGACTAGCAGCTGGTCTCATGTACTGTTGTTTTCATGAAACAAATGGGTGTTTGGATAAGCCAATTCATTAAAAACAAAGATTATTCAAATACCGGTACCAAACAGGATTTCCCGAATAAGTCCGGTCCCGATTTTGAAAGGTCCCCATTTTTTTTGCCTTATTTAGTAGTCCGATACACCGCATCTGATATCGGACTCGATACGATTTATCTGGTTCCGGTTCGGTTTCGGGATTCGGTTCGAAATGCTCATCCCTAGGTACAACAGAGATAGTGCTTGAATAGCTTATTAAAAATGATCATGAGTATTGTGTAGAACATAGATAGTGTTTGGATAGCTTAATAAAATTGGTGGGTACAACAGAGATATCGCTTGAATAGCTTAACAAAAATGATCATTATAGATAGTGTTCTGATAGCTTAATAAAATTGATTATGAGTGTTCTGTAGAACAAGAGATAGTGTTATCATCATTTTAACCACTATAAGAGAGCTAGGTGTCATAACGAAGCATAACTTCGTCGCCACCTCAGCGCCACATCAGCATCCCATTTTCCCACAACTAACTACAACAAACCCCCTCCTCACTCATAACAAACCTCAACTTCTTCATTTACCACTACCACTTTATTTTTTTATTCAATTTTCACTTCCAAATAAAAACTAAATAAATTCATTTCATTCAAATTAAAAATACAATACATAACTAAACCTCAGCCTTTTCATCTAAACTAAATTTATTTATTAAATAAAAATACAAAACAATATATTCAAAAAAAAAAAAAAAAAAAGTTTGAATGTAAAACGTTGCTGCTATATTCACCCCACTTCTCATCCATTAAAAAAACCAACACTTTACTGTTCTTCTTCCTCCTTCAAACACACACACTACAAACACACACAACAATACAAACACACACTAATAACACAAATAAAATAATGCTTTTGTGTCAGATACCTTCATTCGTCGTCCCAACGATTTTGGAACCGACGGCGAGCCACGACGGGCGACGCCGGTGTGGCGGCGGCCCACGGCGAGCAGCCACGTCGGCGACGGCGAGCTACGAAGAAGCCCACACCGTCCACTCTAAGAAACTAATAGTATATAATCTTTGGTTGTTTCTTGCTATCATGCGTATGTGCTTGGTTCTAACCAATTTATTTTTTGTGTTTAAATATGTACTTGTAGATTTGTTACAAACGATGGTGAAATCCAATATGAATAAAAATACATGTACATGGCTCAAGACTATGGATGCCGGTGAATAAAGACGATTAGAATACATGTGCATGGAATGGGGACCACATGTACAAGATGATGAAAATACATGTGCATGGTTTAAGAATACTTGTACCTAGTGAGCTAAGATGATGAAAATACATATGCATGGTTCAAGACTACGCGTACCTAGTGAACAAAGACGATGAAAATACATGTGCATGGTTCAAGATTACGAGTACCTATTAGACAAAGACAACAGAAATATATGTACATAACTTAAACTTGGAGCCAACGTTGTATAAAATGATGGTTGCACATGTATATAATTAGCAATATCGAGAGCATTTTCTTTACTCTAATGAAGAATATTGTACGTTTTCATATATTTTTTCTAATTGCATGCATATAGAACATTCAATCTTTATGAATTTACACAACACATGCGTCTTGAATATATAAAACCAAACATGAAGACTATTCAAAACACATGTGCTTACGTTATAAAGCACATATGCACAGCAAAATTATGCTAAAGAAAGTTGGCTAAATAAAATTAAATGGTTTTCCTTAAACTACAAAAGTTTTTAAATATCTGAGATTTTTTTTTTAAAAAAGAAAAAAAAAATCTTCCTAAAATTTAGCAACAAAAAAAACGTTTTTGTATTAAAAAATTTTCAAAAGAAAATAAAAAATATAAATTTACTATTATACCCTTTTGATTTAAATAATAAAAGTAGATAACCAAAAAAATTTGATTGGTTGATGTTGGTTGCAGTAGCTTCGACCTTTTCGTTGAAAAGAACCCTCCCTATATATATATATATATATATATATATATATATAGATTTGCGTTCATGTGGTGACCAACCTTAAAATAAAAACCATATGAACCAATCAATAATTGACATGTGGATTTTCATATTTAAACTAAAGTAAAAATTACAAACAAAATAAAAGGGCAATATAGTAAATTTGGTTCTTCCTTATTTCTCTCCCACATCCCTATAAAAAAAAACCGTCCTTGTATTTATCATTCATATAAAAACACCATATCCTTATATCACCATTCGCCACTACCATCGAACCTCTTTATCTATTGGGTTTGCAGTAATAACAGTTGCACACTACAGCGATATGATTGTTCATGGAAAAAGTCTAGCCTCGCATCTGTGTAAAGCGCTACCTGGCTTCACCGCCCTTCGGGTTTAAATGTCGGTGTCGTTTTTATACAAGTTGAAAATGATAATGGATGTGGGTGGTGCATGTTGATGGTGATGGTGATACAGGTGATAGGTCATAGGAGACATGCCATCGTTTGTGATGCAAGATTGCTCATTTATTCATTGATGGTTCATGACTTCATGTTATTACGATTTCAAGACTTGTGTTTGAGATTTTTATTAAATACCTTTTTTGTTATAAGTTCTAAATGTTATTTTTTTTGGTAATAACAGGTGCAGTCAATGACGTAGGTTTTAATTTTGGTTGATTGGAGATTATGTACAAAGTTTATGAGTACATGTATTTACATATTGAAACACGTGAATTCTGGTCTATTGTTGTTGCCGATACGATAGCGTCAATATTTGTTGTGTGTCACTAGATTTTTTGTCGTATCAATATTTCCGCTAATAGTTTATCACGTAAATGTTAGAAATTAAGTGTGTCACTATAAATGTATTATGAACTAGGTGTGTTGTAAACTTTTGATTGTTGATAAAAATATCTTTAAAAATTAGTGTGTTACTACAAATGTATTAAATGACTAAGTGTGTAACAAAAAAATGTGTCTAAAAATTTAATGTGTCACTAAGAATGTATAATGAAACTAAGTATGCAAAAAAAATTAAATTGTTACAAGGGATAATGTATATGGAGGTCACCTAAGTTTTAAGCTTTTAACATATAGGCCACCTATTTATTGAAATGAACTTATAGGCCGCCCAATTTTATGTTTGTTTTCGTTTACACCAATTCTTGCCAAATTTATTCCCCAAAACTATAAAACATAAACAAACAACAACCTCTAACTTATCCAAGTAAGACGAATGAAAAGTTTGATGTGAAATATCAAGTATACCTATTATTTAAGTGTGAATTTATATTATTAAAAGTACTTTAGAAGGATAAAATTGCACTTTCGAGACTGGTTTTTATTTATACTAATATTAGTTTAATATGTTAAGTTATTATTATGCCGTTTGATCATTATCCGGATTAAATTTGACCAGAGTTGGTGTAAATGAAGATAAACACATAATTTGGTGGCCTATAAGTTACTTTTAAAAAAGTTGGGTGGCCTCCCGATATATTATCCCTTGTTACAAAAATGTGTCATAAACATTTGTGTGTCACTACAAACCCATAAGAAAATTTTAGTGTGTCACTATATGTGTCAAGAAAAGTTGTATGCTAAACATAGTGTGTCATAAAAAATGTATTAAAAATTTGTAATGTGTCACTTAAAATGTATTAAAATTTGAGTGTGTCACTATTAATGTATTTAGAAATTTTGTATCACTAAAAGAATATTAAATTTTCAATGTGTCATAAAAGAATTATAACATAATTTCATTATATGATAACGATGATTTCAGTTTGAACAACTAATGTAGTCTTTAGTTATAAATTTGTGTTAATGTATCAATATTTGTTAAATAATAAATATTAATGATTTGGAGAAAAAATATTATATTAATAATATGTACAACATATCATCTCATCAATACAAGGAGAAAATAATTTGGCACACGCATTCAGAAAGAACTTAGTTACAAACTCTACCAAATAACTAAAAATGAGGAAATGAATTCAACATGTTAACGTGGGTACAATAACTCATCAAATGGGTTACGGGATTGCCATTAGTTTTAATGTTTATTACAATAATGCCATCAAACTCATTTAAATTAGTTTTTATTAGATCAAATGTATAATGATACATCTAACGGTCCAAAACGGTTCCTATTGTTTTTATATTAAGGGTGGTCACTACAAGAACGCTCCCCTATATATATATATATATATATATATATATATATATATATATATATATATATATATATATATATATATATATATATATATATATATATATATATATATATATATATATATATAATCTCACTTTTGTTGGGGTAATCCCGATCATAACCTCGTAGATTCTAAGTTAAATAAGGTCAAATGACCATTTACGTAATACATAGAAACTATCGTCTAGGGACTAGTATATAATTAGCACAAACTTGAAAAGTTGTGTCTTTTGGTTTGATGTATACACCACCACCACCAATTACCAACCACCACCACCACCACCAAAGGTTGCATCGGTTGACAACCAAGATAAAAACCGAACCATCGCAATGGTTCAAGGTGTCGGTTCATTTAGTATAAATAGGAAGCATTGTAACCGATTGAAACAACACAATATTCACATACATTTCTCAATAATAAAGTTAATACTTTTGTTTGATTTCAACAAACTTGATTACACCTGTGTATAACCATCAATTGGCAACAGAGCCTTGATTAAACCAAAGTTTTCTCATCACTTGCCGATTGAAACCAAACGGAGAAAGAAGATAGCGTCACCAAAATTCAAGGGGATTAGCCACCGTCAACGAAGTTCGACAAGGGGCTAATCGGAATTCACCGGATACTGTGGTGGCCAAACCTAGGCGGTTTTACCACCACCGGCATACGTCGGAAAAATCAAAGAAGACTTACCTGTGTTAGAAGAAAGGAGGGATTCACACCGAAAACCCCGATTAGGTTACGGATAAAAGAAATCAACCGCTGATCTCATCGGAGAAGCCAAAGCATCACCGGATCTCACCCTCACCGACGCTTAATTTGGACTAGGGGAAGAACCTTAATCGAAGCTCATAACCCCGAAAGAAGGACCAAAAAGGGGTATAAGAGCAAAACAAACACCCGTAAGTTATTTATATCAAAACTTTACGTACCCTTTTATTTATATATAAGTTTTATTTTTAATTAAATTTTTTTTATTAATTACATTAAAATATAATTTATATTTAAGAGGGGGTGGTGTATTTTGTTTAAAAAAAAACATATTGGTAAAAATAATTAAAAGTTGCTTTTAATAAAACCTTTTTCGAAATGACTGGGAAAAAGAATAAGGAAATCCGTTCAGCGACTAGTTTCCAATGTCATATGTTGAACAACTCAAACTTCAACATTTTGGCATTCTGAATACGAGTAATCTTAGAAGCAAATGATTTGTGGGAAGTGGTGGAACCACAACCAACAACACAAATCGACAACAAAGCGGATAAAACCGCAATAGCTTTTATTTTTCAAGCACTACCGGAAGATCAAATCCTCCAAGTTGCAAAGCATAAATCTGCAAGAACAGTTTGGAATGCTTTGAAGACCAGACACGTTGGAGAAAATCGTGTGCAACAAGCAAAGCAACAAATATTAAAGTTAGAATTTGAGGCATTACAAATGAAAGAAAATGAATCAGTAGATTCATTTATTTCAAAAATTTCAAGTATCACAAGCAGGGGCAACAAATGTCGGTTTAACCTTCGAAGACTCTACACTAGTACGAACGTTACTAACCGCAGTACCAAACAGATTATTACATATAGTTGCATCAATTGAACAATACTCGAATCGGGATAACATGTCTCTAGACGAAGCAATTGGAAGATTGAGTACGTTTGAAGAGAAAAGGAAAGACAACCAGATAGTCAAGAAAGACTTATGTTTTCCTAGCATGATAGTCAAGGGCAATCTTTTAGATCACAAGGAAATTTCAAGGGCAAAAGCAACCAAGGAAACAATTACAAGTCAAATAAGAAGAATTGTGAATCTTTTCAGAATAACTTCAAGAAAGACAAAAAGAAATTTGTACGTAACCTAAGCAAAACAAAATGCTACAAATGCAAGAAATTGGTCACTACGCCAGAAACTGTATTCAAAAGGATCCAGAAGAAGATCAGTCAAATCTCATTGAAGAAGACTTGGAACCAACACTACTGATGGCTACAATCGAAGAGCATCATGAAGTATTCTTAAATGAAAGAAACTTCGAACCACCGAAGACATCATTGGGTGAAGAAAGTCTGTGGTACCTAGATAATGGTGCAAGAAATCAAATGATATATTCCCCTGCCATCTTTGGAGGAGGAAAATTTTCACACATGATATTTTACACAACTTAAGGACGGTCCCGGCGGAGATTAGCTACCTCTGACCGCAAGACCAAACCTCCCATATATACGACTAGTATTACCCCCGTAAGTGCAACGCCACTAGGGAAGGCCATCATACCATACGGTAAGGCATATGCATACCCCAAAATAATGCTAAGTCATTAAGGGATGAGCTGAGGCGTATCCGCCACAACGGCACGCAGACACCCTGAACGCGTGACGACGCCAAGGATGAGCCCTCAGGTGCATTCACCAACAAAGCGACAAACATGTATATATATATATATATATATATATATATATATATATATATATATATATATATAATGACAAAGCAATAAAAAACATTCAACATATAGGAAACACGCAACATCATTCGGATTATAACATGATCACAAGCATCCGTGTTCAAAATTACATCATTTGGAGGACCACAGATATTGTCCAGATTACAAGCATGACACGTAAACCACAAATATTGTTCAAGTACATCATATGGCGTGCATCGCCCGAATACATCCGATGACGCATCTCCGTCACGTCGAAGGACTCCCCTTCGACCTCAGTTGAATTCGCATTACGAAGGACCAAGTCTATCTTCCTATGTCATCGGTGGCGTAAAACCATTCATCCTTGATATGGTTACCAGTTGGGAATTCGCCAACCGAAGGCCTATGCCCTTCGGGGTCTTACCGTGAAGACACTAAGATAAAGGAGAACATTGATTTGGTCTTCCCCCACGTTCCCACTATCTCCTTAGCTTCCCCGCCAAGACAGAGAGAGTGGGGATGAAGCCCTAGCGGTTACCACAAATCATGGGACGCCCCCATGATCTCCGAAACGTGCGTAAACACTCTCCAAGCTTATTTCTCTATCTATAAATAGGTTAGACGAGTCATTTCAATGGTATGTTCACTCAACACAATATTTCACATACTCTACATTACTTACAACACATATCACATACTTACTCTCACGCCAGAGGTGGTTCGCAGGGTCCAACCCCTGCGCAATCACTTAACGAAGTGTCTACTATTTCTTATTGCAGATTGGCTACAAGTTTGGCGCAAGCATATCACCCCTCATACCCTTTGATCACCATCAAGACCCGGTCGCATCTAATTATTGTACAATCAGTGACGCCATCCGTGGGACCCGCTACAATTGGTCTCGTTATTCCAAACTTAAAACCAGTCAATCACAGTCACTACTTTTACGGCATGGATCAAGGAAGAGAAGATACTCGCCCTCTGGGTTTCTCGACCTTGACACCAATCTCAGTCAATGATCCTAACAACCTTCCCAACATAACCGCGTCCACTTTCACCACACGATCTCACCTTGAAATAACTCCCAACAACCATGCTTCGACGCGGCTAACCCGAACCGGTTATTAGTCCCGCTGCTCGTCGAAGCTAACATCAAAGCGCCAAGTCCTTATTAAGGGCTCAAGGAGGCGCACTTCGAACGTAGAGATGCGAAGGAGTTGGAATACTCTAGTGATGAGTATGACGAAGAGATAAAGAGGGACTAGGCCCTCAGCCCTCGGGCTACACGCTAGCTATGGATAGGATCTCCGGAAGTCGGCCGAGTGGAAGATCGGTGGTTTCGAAGATGTTCGGAGAGGCTCCAACGAGAAGGGAAGGAACGATGGAAGGCTCCATAGGAAGGAGTCACCGAAGGGAGACTACGGAGGTTAACTTGCCACCTCTCTTGGCGCCCATCCGGGGAGAACGGGCAGGGTTCGCAGCCTTCTCACGATCCGGTAGAAGGCAATCCACCTTAAATGAATAGGGGAGGAAATCTTCCTCCTCATGGTATGTACCCTCCTTTTCAGACTCAACCTGATCCCCAGGGGGTCTATCCATACCTAATGGGCAGACTAGCAACCCTAGCTTTCCTCAACCATACGGAAACATGCCCTACGGGCAACCTATGGTATACCCTCCGTATCCTGTAGAAAGTCACCCATCTTTTATACCTATTGCTTACCTTCCTTATGTTAACCAAAATCTTGTCGGAGTGCCTCCGAACCATAACCCATACAACACTGTCCCCACTTACATGCCACCTTACAACTGCCTTTATTCGGAGCCCATGGATTCCCCAACACCTTTTGTAAGATGGATAGAAGACTACCCTCTACCTGACAGGTTGAAAATGCCCGCACACATTGGCACGTATGATGGGAAGGGGGACCTGGATAATTTCTTACATCTGTTCGAAGGGGCTATTAGAATGCAGAAATGGGTTACGCCGGTTGCTTGCCACATGTTCACGTATACCTTGCGAGTCTCCGCTCATATATGGGGGAATGGGCAAAAAGCAGGAAGCATAGTGAATTTGGATGATCTCAAGGCCAAGTTTAGATCACACTTCAGCCAGTAGAAGAAGTTCACAAGGACTCATTTGACAAAGGCACAACATCAAGCGTAGGGAAAACGAGAGCACTAGGGCTTTCGTTACTAGATACACCGATGACACCTTGCAGATTCGGTCCGCACGAAGACCAAGATCTCTCGGTTTTGTGCATGGCCTCGCGAAACGTAAGTCCGGTGGAATTCTTATCCACTGACCTTCCTACAACCTACAAGAGTTTAATGGAGAAGACATACACCTGGATCGAAGCCAAAAAAGTGGCTACTATGGGGCTCCGATCGAAAGCAAAGAAGGTCACAGCAAGTTCCCAAAACATTCTTCATGGGAAGGGCCTAAAAGCAGACACAAAGGCAGGGACAAGTTCACACCCTACAACAAAAACACCAACCACGGACTCTTGGCAAATCTGTCTAAATCTCCAAGGGAAATACTTGCTAGGGAAAGGGCTGCGAAGGCCTTCAAACATCCCCCTCGTTTGGCAAGTAGAGGAAGAAGCAGGGATACGTCCAAGTACTGCTTTTTCCATGAAGATTACGGTCACGACACCAACAGTGTCAGAGAGCTTAAAAAATATATAGAAGAGGCCGTGAAGTCTGGCCAATTGGGACATTTGGTGAAGGGTATAAAGAAAGGTAAAGTGAAGGTCTCCGACACACAGTTGGGGAAAGATACTACGCCTGTCGAAGCTCCAATCCTCATGGTTCACAGGGATGATTCTGGTTTAAAGAGAAAAGCAGCAGAGAAAGGTTTTTGCAGGGTAGAGGATGTGACGTTCCCTTTGATTACTGGCAGGGTTCTCTCAAATGACCCCGTGGTCATCAAAGTTTTGATCTCCAACAGAGAAGTAAACAGAGCCTACTTGGACTGCAGAAGCTCTTGCGTAGTCATCTATGAGAATTGTTTCCTTAAGCTCAAGCCTTCGATAAGGTCAAAGAGGGTAGACTCGAAGATACCTTTGGTGGGATTCTCAGGGGAACATTCATGGCCTCTAGGAGAAGTCCCTCTGGAGGTAACGATTGGAGAAGGAAGGCTAAAAAGAACAGAAACCCTAGTTTTCACGATCGTAAGGTCTGAATCTCCTTATAACATGTTGATAGGGAGAACCGCAATGTAGAAAATGGGAATCGTTGTCTCCAACATACATGTTGCGATCAAATTCCAAACACCCTATGGTATTGGAACGGTATTCTCTAGCTACAACGTAAAGAAACCTACAGATGTAGGAAAAAGGGTCAGACAAAATCCCGAAGAAGTTCCGAAGGATATTCTCAGCTGCACTGATGCCGAAGAACGTGTCGTAGTAAACGATCTATATCCGGAACAGACGATGGTCATTGGAAAGCACCTCCCTGCCACCTTTAAGGCAGAATTGGAGAAGTTACTAAGGGCTAACGCAGATGTCTTTGCATGGACATACTATGATATGACGGGGATCCCAAGAACCCTCATCATAGATGGAAAGCCCTTCGGCACTAAACACAAGCTTAACGAGTTCAAGCACATTGAGCCTATCAAGTAGAAGCGCCAAAGCATTGCACCCGAAAGAAATGCAGCAGCATTCAAGGAGGTGGATGAACTCGTAGCGGCAGGTATACTCAGGGAAGTAAAATATCAAACCTGGGTAGCCAATCCAGTGATGGTTAAAAAGCATGATGGAGGATGGCGAATGTGTGTAGATTTCACCGACATCAACAAGGCCTGTCCGAAGGACTGTTATCCTCTACTAGAAATTGATTGGAAGGTGGAGTCCTTATCAGGGTTCCGACTGAAGTGTTTTCTGGATGCTTACAAAGGTTACCATCAGATACAGATGGCAGAAGAGGACGAAGAGAAAACAGCCTTTTTTAAAGGAAAAGGCGTATATTGATGCCCTTCGGTATGAAGAATGCAGGTGCCACCTATCAAAGGCTAGTGGACAAAGCCTTCAGCAAGCAAATAGGTAGGAACCTCGAAGCATACGTAGACGATATGGTCATCAAAAGCATAACGGAGGAGGACATGCTCTCCGACATAAAAGAAACCTTCGATCAGCTTCGCGCCATCAACATGAAGTTAAACCCTAAGAAGTGTTCTTTCGGCATGGAGGAAGGGCAATTCTTGGGGCACCTGATCACAAAGCAGGGTATCAAAGCAAACCCTTCAAAGGTCAAAGCCATCACAGACCTACAGGCTCCTAAGTCTCTCAAGGATGTACAAAGTTTGAATGGAAAGCTAGCGCCCTCGCAGATTCTTATCGAAGGGTGCGCATGTGTCCTTGCCATTCTTCAAAACACTTAAAGGCTGTATAGATAAAAAGACGTTCCAATGGAGCGTGGATGCGTAAGTCGCCAAAAGCTCAAGGAGTTCATGGCAATTCTACCTACACTTACTGCCCCAATCAAAGGCGAAGTGTTATTTATGTACATCGGAGCCTCCTTCGAAAGCATCAGCGCTGTTTTATTGACAGAAAGGGAAAAGAAGAAAATCCCTATCTTCTTTGTTAGTCGAGTTCTCCAAGGAGCTGAGCTAAATTATCCAGAGCTAGAAAAGTTGATCCTAGCCTTGGTTCATGCTGCGAGGCGCCTTCGAAGGTACTTCCAGACTCACCCCATAACCGTGCTCACCGACAAGCCAATCAAGCAGATACTTTCGAAACCAGAGAAATCTGGAAGGATAGCTAAATGGGCCATCGAACTAGGAGAGCATAAAATTGAGTACAAGGGTAGGAACTCAGTCAAAGGGTAAATACTCGTAGATTTCTTAGCAGAGACACCCTCCGACCCGAAGCAGGACAACAAAGTTGCTGACAAGAAGCATGCGGAGATAATCAAAGGGTGGAAATTTACACCGATGGGGCCTCTAGATCCGACAGATTAGGTGCAGGGTTGATGTTAGTTAGCCCTGAAGGAAAAAAGTATACTTATGCACTCCGCTTCGAATTTGATTCTACTAATAATGAAGCGGAGTATGAAGCATTGCTAGCAGTGTCTCCGATCGGCTAAAGACATGGAGGTAGAAGACTTGGCTATTTTCGTTGACTCATAACTTGTGGCCAACCGCATTAAGGGCTCGTCTGAAGCAAGATAGCCTGTCATTAAGCAAGACCTAGACAAAGCCAAGGAGATGCTCGAAGGATTCACTTCCTACGACATAGAGAATGTTCGAAGAAGCCAAAACAAAAAGGCAGATGCACTTAGAAAATCGGCATCAATGGCATTCGCCATTTAACCAAGGAGGTTCTCCGGGTCAAGTATTGGCAGAAAGGTCCATCGTCCGAAAGGAGGTATCTGACGTAATACTGGAAGAAGAGTCAAACTGGATGACTCCGATCAGAGAATACTTAATAAGTAGCATCCTGACGGAGGATCAAAAGCTAGCACGAAAGGTCCACATCAAGGCACCACATTACAGGATCATGGGGAATTACCTATACCGAAGGTCCTTCTTATCTCCATGGCTCCGTTGTGTAGGACCTAGGAAAGCTTCAAACATAATTCAAGAGGTGCACGAAGGGTCTTGCGGGCTAAATGCAGGACCTCACTCTGTTGTTTCTAAGATAATGACGATAGGGTACTATTGGCCTTTGATGCACAGGGACACAGTGGAAATTATCCAGAATTGTGAAGCTTGTCAAATCTATTCAAGAGTACCAAGGCTACCGAAACAAGATATGACCTCCGTAACATCCGCATGGCCTTTCAGCCAATGGGGGATAGATATCGTGGGCCCTCTACCGATAGCCCCAGGAGGGGTAAAATTTTTGGTCGTAGCCATCGATTACTTCACGAAATGGGTCGAAGCCAAGCCCTTAGCATCAATCATAGGGAAGCATATGGAAAAGTTTGGGTGGGAACACATCATATGCCGGTTCAGAGTACCTCACATCATCATATCAGATAATGGGAAGCAGTTTGCCGAAGGAGTGTTTCCTGTGTTTTTTGCAGAGGTCTGAACATAAAGCAGTCCTTCACCTCCGCTACCATCCTTAGGGTAACGCATGTGGAAGTCACAAACAGGACATCATCCAAGGCATAGAATGAAGGCTCTGCTACAACCACCATGGTTGGGTGGATGAGCTTCCCAAGTACTCTGGGCTCACAAAACGCACACAAAGTCAAGTCATGGGGAGACACCTTTTAGCTTGACATATGGCACCGTCGCCATTCCTTCGAAGTAAGCGTCGAAAACGTAACGAGTCATGAACTCTGAAGTAACAGACAATGAAGAAAGACTCCGTAGCAATCTGGACCTACTTGAAGAAAGAAGGGAAATAGCCTCGATAAGGGAGGCTATCCATAAACAGAAGATTGAAAAGTACTACAACATAAGGGTTCGACCTTCGACATTCAAGCGAGGCGAATACGTCCTTCGACTTAACAGTGCAAGTAAAGCTGAGTATCAGGGTAAACTAGGGCCTACATGGGAAGGGCCCTACGTCAGAATGAAGCATATGGCAACGAAGCCTACAAGCTGGAAACCCTTGATGGAGACGCTATTGATAGGACTTGGAATGGCACTACCCTTCGTAAGTTTTACATATGAAACTTACAATGTCTAAGGACATTTTTTAAATAATTTTCAATCAATGTATTAACATTTTTCTCACTTGGAGAAAGAAGCATTAATGGTAGGCGTCTAGTGTTCATTTCTTAAAGTGATGTAATCCTCCCTACCCACTTAATGATATAACACATTTCTCTCAAATCTCTTGTTTCTTTCTAATACAACAAAGATTTGTCAGCCAAGTCATTTTATAAGTTTCAATGTTGAAGGGATGTAAAAAGACTAACAATACGTCTTGCTCATATGCTTAACATCCATCTCAACTTCAAATTAACTTTCCTACGTGGTCTTAAGGTATTCCAAGCCTTTTGCTACCCAAAGGAATAAGACGGAGTGGGTCGCGACCCTCTGTTAGCAATTAAATTATACGATTGCTATATTCTTGGTGCAGAATTTACACACAATGAGGCTATGCATCTACCATACGCCTTAGGTTGTAAAAAGTTATGTGCAAATGAAACGTAAGAGAAGAATCAAAGTTAAGCAAAATATAGGCCCTAGTGGCCATCAAGAGATATTCATTACGACTAGTCTAACTAGTCTAAAGGCCGAAGCCTTAACGATCATGAAGCAAATATTATCTTAGGCCGTAGCCTTCACCACTACAGAAAATAAATTGTTTCATCAGGCATCATGCCTGGAAAGGAACACAAAAACAAATTGTTTAATAGGGTACATACCACCCTGGAAGATCAAATAACTACCACATGGTAGCCTTCATCATACCTTCGAATGAGTTGGATCGGTAGAACCTGGGTATGGAACTTTTGCAGATGGTGTCTTCTTAGAGGGGGAAGCATGTTGAACCTTCCTTGGCTTCTTTGACAACAGGTCCTCAATGGAGGTCGTTGGGTCCTCCGTAGCCTCAGCAAGGAATGGGAACTCCGCAGTGGATAAGGCATTGCTTGCATCATCGTATTCCTTCTCGTGGGTTGCCTTATAATAGGGAACACCTGCAAGTACCACTGGTTTACCTGTCTTTGCCACCTCCTCAAGAGTAGTGCATTTGCCATGAAAAATGGCAGCATTCACCAACTTCCCAATCATTTTGCCCACATCATCACTGTGGTACAACTCCATAGCAATGTAAGGGATAACCTTGGTCACCAGATCAACCCTATCCTTCTTGAGCATCTTGAGACGAAGATCCAAACCATCCACCTATTCTCTGAGCTTAATCTCTTGGTCAATGAGCCTTGCTCTCTCCTCTTCAAGGCCTCCACACTTGGTAGTCAGAACGGAAATTTTCTCCTTGTAGCCAATGACTTTAGTGCCTTCGAGAGATAGCTTGCTGCACTCAGCATGGCTTTCGGCTAACTGACCTTCGAGCCTAGGCACATCTGCTTGGAGATCTTGGACCAGGGGATTCTTGTTGAAATCTTCCATAGCATCCTCACATTTTGTTTGCAGGTCTGCGTACTGCTTGTCTCTTGCCTTCTCCCTGGCAAGCATGACGTCCATCTCTTCCCTAGCTTTGGTGACAACACGAAGAAGCTCCCTTGTCCGAGTATTGAGTTGGTTATCCAATATGCATTGCCTCACATAGCTCTTGTCGTGCAGGTCGCATAGCTTCTCCATGGACATATTGTCCATCACCCTCTTCCAGCTAGATGGGGTCACACGCTCTACGAGCAAGTGACAAGCTAGGGGGACGAAAGCTCCTTCGTATCAGGAAGACCTGCAACAGCAATAAAATTATTAGATTAACACAATATGCAGAAATTTTGTTTCAACAGGACAGAAGATTTACCATGGATGTCATCAGTCCTAGGCCCTTCGATGGCTGGAAACACAACAGCCTTGCCTTGGGCATCTTTTGCCGGGTTGTTCGAGATGGAGGAGTGGGCAGGATGAGTTTCCTCTTCGAGGCAGACTTCGCAAAAAGAAAGGAGAAAGATAAATATCATAAAGATAAGTTCCTATATCTTATTTTAATTGGAAATTTACATACTTTCTCCACAACAAATAATTTCAGGATGTAACGGAGACTCCTCCCAACTTTCAGCAAGGCCAGCCATAAACAATATTGGCTCTGGAAAGGTTTGGCAATCAGTTGGATGGCGAGCTAGGCGTTGGTACAGAGGGTCCCTCCTCACAGTATAGGGCAAGGGATAGTTAAATCTCTTCTCATCAAATTGAAACTCTGGGTTTAACAACGCAGGGTATTGTGGAGGTAGAATAATATCTTGAATGTAAAGGAACTTCCCTTTCCAGCTTCGATGTTTGTAAAGGCTTCTCAATCGAATAGGCACATCACGCTCACCCCTTTTGGCCAAAGTCAGCCTCATCCAGTGGTAAAGATTTACAAACCCTCTAAGCACAGTCAAAGATGGCTCAAACCCATAAGCTTTACACATGACAATGTATCGCTAGAGCTTGGCTAGGCCAAACGGGTTAAACCTAGATATGTTTACTTCATAATATTGAAGGAGTTCTAAAATTAGGGGATGCAAAGGTATCCTTAAGTTGGAGGTGGTGAATGCATGTGTGTACAAGCATACATAATTTTTTGGAGCATCATAAATGCCTTGGCGTTTGCTGGGTAACATGATCTTAAACTGTTTGCAAATGGGATAATCAGTAAGGAAAGCTTTGAGCTCTTCCTTGGTCAAGGTACAACCTTGTTTCCTGATTACAAATTTAGAATTGGCAGCCATGGTACTTTTATGCAACAAAAAAGTAATGAAAACGTAGCAGTACGAAGGAACACCTTACCTTTTTTGGTCGAAAGCTTGCTCTAAGACAGAGTCAGAGGTGTAATTTTTTGGGCGAGGGATAAAAGTGATTTAGGGTTTTACTATTTTGAATTTATATATCCTATCGCATCTTTCATCCAAGCCCTACACGTGTCTCTTGGGGTCACCTAACTTCCGGATTTCAAACTCTTTTTAAACTTTAAAAAGACGTTTGGATTTACCGAGATAAAGGGTAGTTTGGATAAGTACCATGCATTTAATATGTATCCGACTTTTCGACTTCGTTCAGTTTTGTGACGGAGGAGAGGTTTCGAATATATTTTTGAGTCGTAAACAATATATCCTCGTTAGTACATATCACTTTCGACTGGGGGGCTTGATGACGCATTCCGACAGTCGAAGGACTCCTCTTCGACCTCAGTTGAATTTGCATTAAGAAGGACCAAGTCTATCTTCCTAAGTCATCGGTGGCGTAAAACCATTCATCCTTGGTATGGTTACCAATTGGGAATTACCCAACCGAAGGCCTATGCCCTTTAGGGTCTTACTGTGAAGACACTAAGACAAAGGAGAACATTGACTTGGTCTTCCCCCACGTTCCCACTATCTCCTTAGCTTCCCCGCCAAGACAGAGAGAGTGGGGATGAAGCCCTAGTGGTTACCACAGATCATGTAACGCCCCCATGATCTCCGAAATATGCGAAAACACTCTCCAAGCTTATTTCTCTATCTATAAATAGGTTGGATGAGTCATTTCAATGGTATGTTCACTCAACACAATATTTCACATACTCTACATTACTTACAACACATATCACATACTTAGTCTCACGCCGAAGGTGGTTCGTAGGGTCTAACCCCTACGCAATCACTTAACGAAGTGTCTACTATTTTTATTGCAGATTGGCTACAAGTTTGGCACAATCATATCACCCCTCATACCCTTCGATCACCATCGAAGGCCTGGTCGTACGAATTATTGTACAGTCAACATCATTGTTCAAAAATACATAATTGTTCAAATTACAGACAAATGCTAAAAATAAACAGACAGCCATCTATGAGCCGGAGGTTCCCGCACCCAGAGTTGCCCTGGTACCATCAGGAAGGATGTTCATCAGATCTTCCAAGGCAAGATAGTAAGAGCTCTTGATCTTTTCAACATATGGGTAAGATCGAACAAACATCGCTTCGTAAGCATCGGTAAACCTCTCGACAGCCTCCATGTCAAAATCTTCATGCGACGCAAGGATCTCACTCACTTGCTGCTTAGTACGGCCTTCCTTTACCCCTTCTAACCACCCAGAATCAATAGCAGCATTGAACACATCGCCCCAAGCTCTCTTGTACTCATCACTCTCATGCAAACGACGAACAACCGTTGGAACTAGCTCCTTCACATAGTTAAAGAGGAGCATCTCCTCCTATCCGGAAGTGATGGCGATCCTTTGTACGTCCTCCCTCAACCCAGTGGCATCCTTCTCCAACAGCTCTAACTCTGAAGACTTGTGTGCCAATGATTCTTCTAAAGACTTCATTTTATTCTCCCTCTCGTTATCCTTAGCCCTCAGCTCACTCACCTCCTTTTCAAGAGCATCCAACTTCGCCTTCATCTTGTTTTCTCTCTCAGTACAACTTTGGTGGACCTGCTGAAGAGCCCAGTGATCCTGAGAAAGCTGCTCATTGGTGCGGAGCTGTTCACGGAGTTCATTCTGAGCTTTGTCCAGCTGAGAGTCGAGGTCTAGGCATGAGGAATGAGTTTTGTAGAGATCAACATAATTGTAACTCAGATGCTCAAATCGGCGAAGCATATCCACTTGAGCCAAGGCCCCCCGGCTGAGCTCAAACCAACCCCGACGCAACGCTTGGTCATCAGAAAAATCTTCCTACTCTGGTGCGGACGGAAGGATGGGTAAGATTAATCATCATATCCCGGCACAGGGCGGCATCATTCAGGCTGGTGTTCACAGTCAAACCCCATGCCGGGACGAAGGTCATGCTTGAAGCCAAACGACTCTGATAAAAGCCACCTATGACAAGGAAAAGAATTGGTTTATAGGTAAAAGAAAAAAGGAAGGATGGGAGAAGGGATGCACTAATATAGACCTCCGGTAAAGGGACTGAATCAACGGCGCAAAGGCTCATGGATATTAGCCTCAGGACCTGCCCACAACAAATGTTAAAAACATTACACAAGTTAAGAGTCAGTCCAAATCAAATAAATCATACCTTCGATAGCCGGACGATCGTTCGCAGGACCCGGTCAACCCTTTCCTCAACATTTGAAGCCTATGCAACATGCACACTGGTGACCCTCTCGCCAACTACCTACTCACCTTGATCCCCACCGTCACCCCCTCCAACACTCTCTTGTGTTACATTTTCGGCAGTTCCCTCCGGTCGGACAATATTGATCGGAGTGACGGAGCGCGTCCCCTGCGAATCATCATGAGTAGGAGATGATTCGGTGGAGGGATCCGGTCGAACGGCATGACCCGTTCTCCTCTTCTTCGAGCAAGAAGATCCACCGGTTGCGTGTCGCTTTCTTCGACCGCTTCTTTCTTTTCTTTCGCCGAATCGGGGTCGGCCTTTTCAACAATCTTCTGCACCCCACTCTTCTCCGAAAGAGAATCGTTCGGGCCCAAGGGTTGCGTGACATGCTGAGGTATCTCCTCACCCTCGTTCAACGGTCGGCCACGACCCAAGCGTGAACCTTGCTCCTTCCTCAATCGTAAGTATTGAGACATGGTCACAAATGCAAAAGGAAAAAAGAAGAGAAACAGAAAAAGTCAGAAAGCGGATACCAAAATTGGCACTCTGCAAAACATATCATTAGAACAAGTCTCGACGTTCGCGTTACCATTCCTCTCAATATCCTTGAATTCCGGGTGATAACCTGGATATCACGAAATGGTCGTAAGTCCGACCTCGAATAAGAGTCCCGGATGAATAGGTCGAAGATCCACGACATGTTCTGTCAATCTCTGAAAATCATCATCGTCGAAACCTCCGGATGGAGCATTATCCGACACATTGGAATCCGGATTGTTAATACAAATAAGCCGTAAAAACGTTTATTTATATTTTACGATCTTCTAATGTTTTGTAGATAACAAACGTAAAATCATTTTAACGAAACAAATAAAATACGTAAATGGTTTGAACTAATAGTTTCTAACATATTCAAAGTTTCACATAAAACACTAAAACAAGTATAAGTGATTTTATGATTTAATATTACATATGTACAACAACTAGTGTTTACATATTTGTGTAAAATATACACATAACTAGTATGTAGTATATTGGGTAATATAAATGGGTAGAAACTTAAGTATCATAACCCATTGGGCAAATACATTGAATGTAGTTGGGTACAACCCAAAGCCCATGACCCATAACCCATTGCATGACATCATGCTTATATCATATATGGATAATATCCATAACCCATGGTTTTGACCCATACCGATGTGACTAGGTGCATTGCACTCAAAAGATACATTGTATCTAGCTAAAGACCCATGGATCAACCCATGACCCATGAGCCATAACCAAAATACCCATGGGTAAAGGAGAGCGTCCCACGGATCCCTAACTTTACGCTAGACGGATCCCTTGTGGAAGGGATCCGTGGGATCCGGGGACCAGTAGAATTTTTCCTCTATAAATAGTGAGCCATTTCTTCATTGTTGCTCACCCCTTTCTAACACACTTTCTCCCTGAGTTAAAACTCACTAACCTCAGATCCAAGAGATCTATGTTTGTAGTTTTGTTTTTGTGTGATCTTCTAGGTTCCTCTTAAAGGCAAGATCACCACCTTTGAAGTCGAGCAAGCTCAAGTCCATGAGTTGCGATGCTTCCTCATCATCAAGACTACTGAAGTCTTCTTGTTGATGATTGTTTTTCTTTCCTAAGAAGTGTTGAAGACATTTGTGAATGGTGTCTCAAGTGTCAAGACGAAGATATTAGTGAAGGGTATCTTTCGTCCATATCATAAGCACTTGTGATAAGTGCTTAGAAGTCAAGACTAGAAGCATTAGTGAAGGGTGCTTAGAAGTCAAGACACAAGACATTAGTGAAGGGTGTCTTGAAGATCTAGTCAAAGGCATTAGTGAAAGGTGCCTTAGATGTACATTCGATATGGTGTGTTTCGATGTACAAGATAGATTAGTACTAGATCCAAGGATATTGATATCCTTGATGATGTTGTAAAAAGGAGTTGGTCTCCTTTGGGATTAGTCATTGGTGTAGTGTTGGGTAGTAGTTCCTCCATTGCAATGGAACTAGGTGCTTAGCCTAGTACCTAATAAAGGGTAGGCGACGTTGTATAGGTATGGTTCACCTTGGTGTGAAAGAACCCGGTGGTTTGCCTAGCACCGTATAAAGGGTAGGCGACGTTGTGATAGGTGTGGTTCACCTTAGAGTGAAAGAACCTGGTGGTTAGCCTAGCACCGGAAAAAGGGTAGGCGATGTTGTGAAGGCTTCTCCGCCATAAGGAGATTGGTGTAGTGTTTACGAACTCTCGAGTAGGTGACTCGGGGAGTGGAGTAGGGCAAGGAAGGTGTCCTTGTAGCCGAACCACTATAAATACTCGCGTTGTGGTTTTGTGCTTCTTACTCTTATCTTTCATTACATACCTTTATATGTTTGTTTATCAACATCCAACACACACATCCAAATAGATTGACATAAGTCGATCTAAATAGTTTAAAAGGAAGTTTTAATTGGCAAAACTATTCAACCCCCCCTTCTAGTTTTCCACAATTGGCATCAGAGCTTCGTTACCAAGTTTCTTGAAGTATATTGTACTTTAAAAACTTGATACGATCCATGGTTAATTGAAAACTACAAAGAAGGTTTTTCATAAAAACAAACACCAAGTTTCTTTTAAAACTATATGTTTAGATGTTGATTTGATAACAACATTTTTCTTATTTACTTTTTCATTTAATTGCACTAATCCTCTTTGTCATGTTGATTAGTCAAAGCTCACATCTATCAAGCCATAGGATTTGCCTGATAATAAAGATTACCTTCCTTAAGAAGGTATCTTAAACACAAAGGAGCCGGAATCATCTAAGTGACATTTGTTGTGTCATTTGTAAAGACATTCCTAAGTGCGCTGGAGGTATGGTTTTCTTCTTATCTCTAAAATGACATTTGCTTGATAATTAAGTATATATCTATTTAGGTATTTATATGATTATCTTTTGTGCATATACATGTATTACATGAAGCTTCATTAGGAAGCCTTTTTCGTACATACATGTTATTTTTCTCGTCTAAAGTCGTAGTTTATAAAACTTGTGTTTTATTTCTTTTAATCCAACAATAAAACAAAACACAAATTTCAAAATTCTCCTTCCCCATAAAAAAACCACTCGACGCCCACTTTATCAAATCCCCATTTTTTTTCAAATCTTCCAATTTCAAAAACTCCCTCTCACTCAAAACTTCATCCTCCTCTCCATTTCATCTCAACCGAAACCAAGAAGAATCATCTTCAACATGGTTTACATCGCCTTCGTGCTCATCGCCTTAACACTCATCGCACTTGTGTTCCCTATGATGAAGTTCACATACGGAGACATTTACTTTGTGTTGTTAATCTACATTGGGGTTATATACCCAATCCTTTGTATCATTCTTAGTATTGAAATGAAATATTACTAGTAGTCTAGTTATCTAGGTTATTGTTATCACAATGTGTTTATCATTTTTCTTTGTTTTATTTCATTCTCTCGTGATACATTAGAAGACATGTATGCACGTTAAACAAAAATGTAGGCTAAAACACATATCTTGATATAAAACTATGAGATATAAAAACCTATACTTTTCATCATAAAATCTGTTTCAGAACTACAGATATACGGATCCCGAAGATATACTAGCCGGATCCCTTTGTAAAGGAACCGTGGGATCCGTCCCTACTGAAAACAGCTTTTTACATACAAATTAAAAACCACTTTTCTTCTAAAAGTAATACTCCACTAGAATGTCAAAACCATAAGTGAGTTAAATGTCATTGTTGTTAAAAACCATTGTTAATAAAAATCTAGTAAAAACATTAGATAATCATAGGTTGACCAAACATCACTTTCTATTAACTCATCTCTTCTATAGGTTCAACTATGACGCATGAATATGAGTTTGATTTTTCACTCACTAGCGCTACTCTTCGAACATCTCCCTTGAACCCAAAACACCTGGCATTCATGTCCGTGGGTTCAATAACCTCGAAAACCGCCACTTCCACGAAGGACGTATTGTAGACACCTCTCTACAATTCGAAGAAGGTATCAATACCTCTTTCCGAGCCATAGGACTAGAATGTCTTCTTGAAATCAACGAGAAGATATGTCCAAGGTCCATAATGGAATTCTTCCACAAGTTGAACTCGTTCGAACGAGGATCGCTCTCTATCTCTTTGGTTTTATATCAAAAACCAAAAGTTTGCTTTAACCCTTGGGCATTTTGCTCATATCCTCCGGATTCCAAATCATGGACAATGTGCCTTCACTCAAGATTGGTCTCTTGATTCTCTCTTCAACTTTCGTGAAGAAAATAGTCCATATTGTTCACACATACCCTCCCCGGAAGATTTACATCGCATAATATGCAAACCTCGACCATATTACTCCGATCCAAACATTATCTTCACATGGGACATCCGAGAAGAGTACAAGCCCCTTGCACTCATCCTACATGAAAATGTTTGGAGTCTTAGGGGAAATCGAGAAATCCTTCCCGCTTGTTGTGCTCACATATTGTATTGTTTGCTAACACAACAACCATACAATCTCGCCTACTTCTTCGCAAGGCGAATTGTAAATCTTCAAGGCTCCAAGAATAAACTCATCCCGTATGGAATGTTCTTGACGCGCCTATATCATAACGTTATGCACTTTCATCCTCAATTTCAAAGTCCGTTGTACGTACTTGTGAACAAGATGATGGAACCGCTAAACATATCTCTCATGAAGACTTTCTTCATTCTTGATTCCACCAACACTCATCAACAACGTGATGATCCTCCTAGCGAAAACACTCAAGGAACCTAGTAGTATTTCAAATAGGATCAATCCTTGTACTCGTGCTTTATCAATGTAATCCTATTTCCTTCATGAAATAAAACATCTTACATTTGATATCTTAGTGTTAGAACCCCTTTAAACCAACCTTGGAATATAATGCATTGTCAAGATCATTGCATACCTTTAGTAAAGGTTCTGCGAAAGCAGATGGACGGATCCTAATGTTTGTGCTAGACGGATCCCTACGCTTAGGGAACCGTGGGATCCGGCAAACAGAAAATGCAATTGCAAGCATTATATTTCAAACATGTCCTTAGAACACCTCACACTAAGCTAGACATAGTGTCTTAAGGCAAATTAAGTCCTTATCAAG
Source organism: Chrysanthemum makinoi (assembly GCA_910596185.1). Classification (NCBI taxonomy): domain Eukaryota; kingdom Viridiplantae; phylum Streptophyta; class Magnoliopsida; order Asterales; family Asteraceae; genus Chrysanthemum; species Chrysanthemum makinoi. The sequence continues at coordinate 97,129,832 of OU343218.1, read as the reverse complement.
TTAAGTAGATCCTTCCTACTCACACATAACTCACCTAGATCACACTTAAAGACGCTTGTAGATCTATCGTTTCATTTTAATCCATTACTCTTCCGCTCTTAAGATCACACATCATTTTTCACATGATCCCTCATGTCTAAACACTGGAAACCTCTTATAGCAAAATCGATCATAATCATCCTTGCGACAAAATTGGTCAAAATTGATCAAATCCTAGTTTTTCCATCTTAAAGCCCCTAGGATATTTTCCAAAGGATTAATCTAAGTCACTATCTGATCTCTAAGATCATTTAGCTTCACTTGACACTCTCAAAATCTTTAGTGTCATTCTTTTTCATTCATTGGTACTCATGAAAGTTCCAATTTCTTCCATAAAAGGCAATCATTAGCTACATCACTCATTACCTTCAAGCACTTAAGCACCCCTTCATTTAAGACACTTAGGAGAACTGAAACACTCAAGATGATATAGATCTTAGACCTTAGAAACATCATTTCTATTCTTTCATAGCTTCTGAGAGCCGGATCCCTAGGATTAGCCTAGACGGATCCCTCTGAGGAGGGAACCGTGGGATCCGGATGACAGATTATGTCAAACCTTGCTAAAACAATCATTTCAACTCATCTTTCTAACTCAAACACTCCATCTCATCTTAAATGAGTTCCTAGATCAGTACTAACTCTGAAGTTGACTCTTGTGCATGTTAATCATCACATTCCAATGAATTTTAGTGGTTTAAGGCTTAAATTCACTTGCCAATTCTCTTGCTTTATAAACCACATTGTTAGGACTTCCATAGTCATCACCTTCATTCTAATTTTCAGCACTTTAGAAACCCTTACAAACTTCTTGAAATCATCTAATCATGAGGAAAACTCCAAGTAGTAACTTATCAACCAAAGAACCACCCAAGAAAATTGCTCTTGTTATACACGAAATTTCTTCCACCGAATCATCTCCGGTCAAGCCAACTAATGCAAGGACCTCTTCTCAACTAATCAAACCAATTCCTAAAAGGATAGTACCCACAAAACTACCTATGCCAAACACCACCATACCTTCTAGGCCAAACAATATCATCTCCACTAAACCATCACTATTGGTTCCTAGAGCTATTTCTTTTACATCTCCACTATCATCACCACACCTCTACAATTTAGAGGATTTGCCTCCTAGGCCGTCTCATCCTCCTCCACCGACAACAATCTCCTCATTAGGAGGATTAATGGTACAAAATCAAGGTGTTGAGTCAACACTAGCTCCGGCTTACTTTTCGCCGTTTCCATCATATAATCCCATTTGGATTATGAGAAATCATCAAAGTCAACCACCCGACCATATGGAAGTTGACACTTCTCTACCACCACCATCATTCTTGGTCGAACCATTCTCAAATGCGCCTCCACCAATTCCTCCGTCGTTTGAAGCTCCACAAGCCGCTTCACTTGATCCTTCGCATCAAGCCATTTCATTTCTTCCACCACTACTACCTAGCCATGACAAAGATTGCTATCATTGTCAACATGTTGAAAGTTTGATACATGAAGTACGAGAAGACCAACGTTTCATGTTCTATCATCTCCTCGAACGTTTCGACGAGATTAAACCTAAACAAAACTTGAGCTAGAAGATTTTAGTGGTGTCCTAGCATCAAGCGATAGTTGGTCTAGAAATTCCTAGTCATGTATTCTTTATTTTCTTAGTTTTTAGAGTCATGTATATCATAACTCTAGTTTTATTAAATGAAATTACATGCTACTTGCTATATTTCTGAGTATATGATTACGTTGTATTCTTGTTATATTACCATTGCTGAAATTGATCATCAGCTATACGGATCCCTCAAAATTGCCTAGACGGATCCCTACTAGGAAGGAACCGTGGGATCCGTGAGACAGAAAACTATTTTTCTACTAACTTGGACCACATTTGCAGGAAATTGTGAATTATACTTGCTTTCTAACCTTTGTTTTGTAGTTATTCAATCTACACTTGAAGACTTTGACACCCTAAAGCTAGGGGAGCTTTGTGTCAAAGCAATACATTGCAAATTACTTGCAATATTAAGATTACATTTCTTGACATCCCTTTGCAAAATTGCAATCATCAAGGGGGAGCACATTCGTCACTTAGACGAAATCTTTTGCAAACTTAGTTGCAAACAAACTAGCTTAGTATTATTTTCTTGACGCCCTTACATAGGGATGGACTCGTCAAGGGGGAGTAAAGACGAGATCCTTTCCCGTTACTTGCTCTCTATTTATTTTTATTTCTTTCACATGTTTTTCCGAAAACAATGTTAGTTTCCTTTCGAAGCTCTTTTTGTTTCGACAAAAAGGGGGAGAAGAAAGTAAAAACTACAAATTCAAAACTTTTACGAATTTTAGCTTTTCCTTAAAATAATTTTATGTTTTTGTCATCAACAAAAAGGGGGAGATTGTTAATACAAATAAGCCGTAAAAACGCTTATTTATATTTTACGATCTTCTAATGTTTTGTAGATAACAAACGTAAAATCATTTTAACAAAACAAATAAAATACGTAAATGGTTTGAACTAATAGTTTCTAACATATTCACATTTTCACATAAAACACTAAAACAAGTGTAAGTGATTTTATGATTTAATATTACATATGTACAACAACTAGTGTTTACATATTTGGGTAAAATATACACATAACTAGTATGTAGTATATTGGGTAATATAAATGGGTAGAAACTTAAGTATCATAACCCATTGGGCAAATACATTGAATGTAGTTGGGTATAACCCAAAGCCCATGACCCATGGAGCTTGACCCATAACCCATTGCATGACATCATGCTTATATCATATATGGATAATATCCATAACCCATGGTTTTGACCCATACACATGTGACTAGGTGCATTGCACTCAAGAGATACATTGTATTTAGCTAAAGACCCATGGATCAACCCATGACCCATGAGCCATAACCAAAATACCCATGGGTAAAGGGGAGCGTCCCACGGATACCTAGCTTTACGCTAGATGGATCCAGGGAACAGTAGAATTTTTCCTCTATAAATAGTGAGCCATTTCTTCATTGTTGCTCACCCCTTTCTAACACACTTTCTCCCTGAGTTAAAAACTCACTGACCTTAGATCCAAGAGATCTATGTTTGTAGTTTTGTTTTTGTGTGATCTTCTAGGTTCCTCTTAAAGGCAAGATCACCACCTTTGAAGTCGAGCAAGCTCAAGTCCATGAGTTGCGATGCTTCCTCATCATCAAGACTACTGAAGTCTTCTTGTTGATGATTGTTTTTCTTTCCTAAGAAGTGTTGAAGACATTTTTGAATGGTGTCTCAAGTGTCAAGACTAAGATATTAGTGAGGGGTATGTTTCGTCCATATCATAAGCACTTGTGATAAGTGCTTAGAAGTCAAGACTAGAAGCATTAGTGAAGGGTGCTTAGAAGTCAAGACACAAGACATTAGTGAAGGGTGTCTTGAAGATCTAGTCAAAGGCATTAGTGAAAGGTGCCTTAGATGTACATTCGATATGGTGTGTTTCGATGTACAAGATAGATTAGTACTAGATCCAAGGATATTGATATCCTTGATGATGTTGTAAAAAGGACTTGGTCTCCTTTGGGATTAGTCGTTGGTGTAGTGTTGGGTAGTAGTTCCTCAATTGCAATGGAACTAGGTGCTTAGCCTAGTACCTAATAAAGGGTAGGCGACGTTGTGTAGGTATGGTTCACCTTGGTGTGAAAGAACCCGGTGGTTATCCTAGCACCGTATAAAGGGTAGGCGACGTTGTGATAGGTGTGGTTCACCTTGGAGTGAAAGAACCTAGTGGTTAGCATAGCACCGGAAAAAGGGTAGGCGACGTTGTGAAGGCTTCTCCGCCATAAGGAGATTGGTGTAGTGTTTACGAACTCTCAAGTAGGTGACTCGGGGAGTGGAGTAGGGCAAGGAAGGTGTCCTTGTAGCCGAACCACTATAAATACTCGCGTTGTGGTTTTGTGCTTCTTACTCTTATCTTTCATTACATACCTTTATATGTTTGTTTATCAACATCCAACACACACATCCAAATAGATTGACATAATTCGATCTAAATAGTTTAAAAGGAAGTTTTAATTGGCAAAACTATTCAACCCCCCTTCTAGTTTTCCACAAGGATGCCTCTAAGGCATCGCATCCGGTATTGCCCTTCGGTCAATAAGAAAAAAATATGTCTTTCCAATGCCTTAGACTTGACCAAGTCTCTTTAAAAATCCTTCCCGGTGCCCCCGACCAGTTCGACGCTCAAATGAAAACCAATGTCCTTGCTTGTTAAGTTTGTAAAAAACACGAAACAAATTAACTGTGGGTTGGATCTCCAAGCTCCGACACTATACCTCAAACATGGTCAGTCGGTTCAACCCAATGGGTACGAGCTGGGAAATATGCATTTTGAAATACCTAATCACCCGAAGAAAGAAGGTAGAAAACGGAACCCTAAACCCTGAAAACTCTAAATGTTGGTCATAAAGACCAATAGCATCCGCCGGAAGGTTGTTCATTGTAAAACCCTCCGGAGGAAGACGAGGGTGCAAGTCGTGAGGTACATCGTACCCAGCGACAATGCCCTCCAGATCCGCCTCGGTCATGACGGAAGTAAATATGTACATATCGGACTTGGGGGAGGATCAGCGACATTTGATTGGGAACCGGAAGCTATAGGATGGAAACTAAGAGGAGGACACGAATGAAGGACAAACAGTAGAAAGGAACGCACCTGAGCTAGCCGGAAGATCTAATAGCAAAAGACAAAGAAAACGAAAGTAAAAAGTTAAAACAGTAATATGGGGTAGAAATGGCTTATATAGACAATTGGAAGACATCCAAGACGTCCCATCATGTCAGAAGTATACGTGGCTCCATCTGAACCATTGGGAAGGACGCGTGGTACCACGTGGCATGATCCCACGAATCTCGGTAAAATAATTTTTAACCTATTCACCCAATGGGCTTGGGCTCACTGTTTGTCGCGTGGCCCAACAAGGCGAAAGAAACAAGAAGTTCCGAAAGGGTGAGTGTGACGACTAAATAAGTATCACATCACTTGTCGCAAACAAATAATATGATACTGGAGGGACATGACGACGTATATGGCCGAATGGCTAAACATCCGGAAGCCCAAGAGCCCGAAAGATTAGCATACCGGAAGGATCTTTGACCTGAGATCACGTTTGGCATTTAGCCTGGGAGCAATTCGTCTTATTAACCCTGGGTGTCAGAAGCAGTGTCAGGCGCAGAGTCAGAGACAGTGTCAGCAAAAACGGTAGCGACAATGTTAGAGATAGCGATTGAGACAACGACCAGGTAGCGACAACCTACAGTATAAATACACATACAGTAATTGGTAAAAATGTATCATTTTTACACACACACACTTATTATATACATCCTTCGGTGAATCTCTACTTACTCTCACGCCGGAGCTTGGTCCTAGGATAACACCCGGGGCGAGGCTAACGCGTTGTTACATCCTTGCAGGTATCTGAAAGACTGAGCTTAACAAGGCTGAAGGATTCGGAGGATCATTACTATCTAAAAAAAAAAACTTCAACAATATTAATTTTAAAGATGATCACTAAAATTCAGAACATGATTTAAGGCATCGTCTTTAGAAACTGTAGAAGAAAATGGAAACCTTTTTAGAGCACATGGTACAGGGACGGGATTGCTTAAGCCGTCGGGAAAATGCAATGGGATGACGCCAAGACCACACCAAAAGTCACGTTTGGCGTCGTCGGTAGCAACCGAGCGGTCCGATATTTTTCTTTTATTTTTTTCTTTTGTCTTTTTCTCTCTTTTTTATAACACGATGGCATCACTTTTTGTATGACGACGCCACTTGATATGAGAGAGGGATGTTGTAGCCACCCGTAAATTTCCAAATCCTTAGTCACCTGTAAAAATGAAGTAATCTTTTATTAAGATTTAATTAAACCACCTTATGCATTTTCACTTCTGAATTTTTATTTTTTATTTGACAACGGGTGACATTGGCAATTAAGTAATGCAAGTTATTTATCTCCTGATATTTACTAACGAACAAAACATGACAACGAGGGGTTATCTCGATAAACGAGCCCGCACGCATACTGACACAACATTAGTCATGGTTTAAGTCAAATAATTATTTTTATAAGTCAATAATAATGTTTTTATATTATTTTAATAAAAACATTCACAAAAATGTATTTTACAAGTTTTGCTCAAAAACAACAAACTGGGATACCGTGATTACACTTTAGCTCAACGGGACACAAAATACACTTAAAAATAATAATTCTTCATTTTTACTTCTCCACCTTGCCGCCCATAGTATACACCACCATCACATATGTTTTCCTTTGACTTTTAGTAATAATAAAATGACTTGTCTCATGTACTTGTTCTTAACCCAAAATAAGCACACCAATATGCTTCCCTTTTGAGTCTTTGGTCAAATCCTTCCACTTCTTTCTCTTTTAACTGTTCGACACAGGGACCATAGCAAACACACTTATTTTTTTCAAACATCACGTGATAGCCTTGGTTATGTATTTTGATGTTGATGTGACCCACTAGTGACTTGTATTGTATCTATCTATATACTAAAAAGCGTACATGGTTTTCACAATGGGGATGTCTAATGCAATGGTTGGTCATGCATTTAATGAAGTGCCAACGTGTCATCAGTGGAAGCATTAATTATCCCAAACCGCCTCTCTATCTCTAGAATTCTCTCCCTCTTTCCCACCGCCTCTCTTCATCTCATTTAACTTCTCCATCTTTCTCATATCATTGATTTGAATAGAAGATACTCTTCGATCAAACACACACAAATATTCATATCAAAATACAAAATCATTGTTCTCTTCCTCTTTCAAACCACCGACTGCCGATGTGATGACGAGTTAAAATCTTCGATGAATGATAAACAAAATCCAGAGTCATAAAGAAAGGTACCATGTATACAAGTCTGATTAGGGGTTTGTTATAATTTGTGGGTTAATAAATCAAAAGATTAAATTTTGAAATTAGCGTTTTGTTATAATGTTAGGGATTTTATTTGTTCATTTTTTATGTTGGCAGTAATTTTTTTTGCCGGGTGTTTGGGATTGCTTAAATTGGTCAGCTTCACAATAAAATTTGCTGCTTCATATCAAAATACAAAACCACGTGTTTACAATAACAATTTGGTTACTTGAGAAGTGGTGTTTGGATTGGTTATTTGCTTATTGTGTTTTCTAAAGTGAGTATTTGACGCTAAAAAATTTGCTGCTTCTAAACATTTATACTTTCTCTATGTGAAGTTTGAGTACTTCATTTGTTTTTATAATAAAAGTAAAGAAGCTATCTGAGAACATGGGTTTAGAAGATTTTTTGATGTATAATAATACTGGAAGTTAGGGTTATTGTTTCAGGATTAAGGATTACTTGCAGTGATGTTAACTTGATTGGTTACGGTTATTGTTTAAGGTCTAAGAATAAGTTGCACCGATGTTTTCCATTCACTTGGATCTGTAAAGGCTCAAACATTTTAGCATTTGTATCTTCGACTAGGTAAATAAACAGGGAATTCAAATGCTTTGGTATAAATAAATATAGTTTCATTGGTAAGGCTTATTGTTTGAGGATTAAGGATAAGTTGATGCTTGGTATAAATAAATATAGTTCCATTGGTTAGGCTTAATGTTTGAGGATTAAGGATAAATTGCACTGATCTTTTGCATTCAGTTGGATCGCACCGATGTTTTCCATTCATCTGGATTTGTAAAAGATGGTTAGGTCAACAGACGGTTACATAAAATGTTTATGCATGTTGTATAGGTTAGAAATTTATTTTTTTAAGATTCTCATTGGATATGTTCTTTTTTTAAGATTCTCATTGGATATGTTTTTCACGGTTACATACTTTTTCTTTTACATGTTTGCAGATGATTTAACTTCGTTCCTGCATTCCTCCCTATGCTCCCCCGGCGCTGGCTTAGCACGGTTTATGTTCGCTTATACACGTTGCTGATTTATGTATATTGCAGCTGATGGGCAGTCCACTACGCTGCCTATAAATGGCAGCTCCAGCACCGTGATGCGTAAAGAATCGTGCTATTTATACAGTACGACATCGATGTAATTAATGACAGCTACACGTGAAAGCCTATTCACACTACGCTGCATATAAATGAATGTAAGTTATTCTTTCGTGACGACTACAGGGAGCCGCAATCGATGTATGCCACATATCATTAGTCGAAACTGTTTTTAAGATTATTAGGTTCGTTAATCGCAGTACTAGCAATTTTTAGCTGATTTTAAGGTGTAATCAATTCTTAATAAACTTTTCTTGGGTTTCTTTTTCAGGTGGCCGACCTTTCAAGAGTTTTAGGGAGATACACAAACGCTAAGAGTTTTCAACATATAGGATTTCCTAAACACCATTTCGACTTTGCTCGCATAGAATGAACGTATTCAAGAGCGATAAAAAGAGGGGATACTCACAGGTACAGTGTAAACCCGTGGAGGGTTTTCAATGTTATCGTTGTTAATTTTTGTGCTTCTGCCCGCATCTGGGAAAAATGTTTAAAATTAGAAGATTTTAGTGTTTTGTCAATATACTTTGCAACATTTGGTTTTTTTTTTGTTTTTGTTTTTGTTAGAATTGCGAGTGTATAATTGTGGTTTTGTTAACTAATGTGGAAGTTTGGTGTTAAACTGAAGCAGGGCTGAGACAACCTGAAAAAAATCCGAGAATTTGGGACGGAGGTTCGAGAAGTCATCAAGATCCTCGAAGACAAAGACACATTTGGAGGTGTAATAGCAGGTAACATGTTATGTCACACCAGTAAAGGGGTGAATATGGTCAGTTTTAAGGGGTGTTTGTTTTAGTGTGTTTACCGGGCTTATCAGCTTATGTATATTTCGAAAATATCAAAAGCCCACTTTTTCGGCATATGAGCTTATCAAGATCAGCTTATGACAAAATCATTTCGTCAGCTTGATACACTCATAAGCTGAAAACTATGGTCTTATCAGCTATTTCTAAATCCCAACCCAATATTTATAATCTCAGTCACTATATAATGAGCCTACCTCACTTGGGTCTATTACACAGCCTGCCCACTATATCAGGTTGCCCAGATCATGGTTTACTTTCATATCATGGATCTCCTTCTACTTTATTTTAACAGAAAAACACAGAATAAAGAGAAACTTATGGAAGAAATGGCGACTTAGAGCCATCAAGACCCAAGAGGTTGGTCATCGTTAATCCATTTCCTAAAAAAGATAAATTGTTCATTGATGCATGTTTTGAATAATCTAAACCACTACTGACTACTACAAAAGACTTGAACACCACAGAACCTACTAATCCAAACACCCCTTAATGTAATCTGATTTGAGATTTGTGAAGCAATAATGTGTAATAAGCTATGAGGCCTTTCAAAACAGATGATAGTTTAGATAGCTGATACTAGGATAGTATAAGTTAGTTTAAACATAAAATACATAGGTCATTCGTCAAAAAGTCAAAATTCACTTTAAATCTCTATTTTCAGTTGTCTTTCGACGATGTCCTTTGATTTCATTATTTTTAGTATTCAATGTCAAAATGACAATGGTATATATGTGATGTGTCACAATGCTTACATCCTCTCTACAACGCGGTGTAGGAGTAATAAAAGGGGTTCAGGGTGACCACCCGCAAAATTGTACATACGCACCCTGGTCAACGAATGCCAGCGAAACCGATCCATAACGATATTCAACATTCAGGTTCAAGGTAAGTGCAATATGTCGTATGCTTTACCATTTTATTTATTTATTTATTTTTTAACGGCGTGCTTTACCATGTTGTTTTCAAAATATGGTGTTCTGACCTGTTAGAGCATCCATTTTCCTTATCTATTCTTGAACTACAAGAATTGTATACTGATATATAGAATGGTTTTATAGTCTATAGAATTGTATACTGATATATAGAATGGTTTTTTAGTCTATATGTATACTGATATATTCCTTCACATAGTGGTGCATTTTCCATTCATTTGCCTTTTCCATTTTCAAAAGCCATTTTCACAAGATAGGAATGTCATTCCTATTTTCGACAAACTGCTTCATCCGTCTTTAAGAAAAACACCCGCGGCAACGCGCGGGCTCAAATAATCGTATATATACTAAATATGGGGAGAACAATTTACTCAAAGTAGGAGCATTAATTGCTATCTATGGAAAAATGGCAAAAAAAGTCCATAAGGTTTAAGTGTCGTTGCAAAGTAAGTCCTGTAGAATTAATTGCTATCTATAGCAATTTGGCAAAAAGAGTCCCTAAGGTTTAAGTGTCGTTGCAAAGTAAGTCCTGTAGCATTAATTGCCATCTATAGCAATTTGGCAAAAATAGTCCCTAAGGTTTAAGTGTCGTTACAAAGTAAGTCTTTTGTAGCCACGAAAATAGTCCCTAAAGTTTGAATTGTATTTGCAAAGTAGGTCCTTCAAGGACTAACCAAATAAAGTTTGTAGCATTAATTGCTATCTATAGCAATTTGGCAAAAATAGTCCCTAAGGTTTAAGTGTCCTTGCAAAGTAAGTCCTTTGTAGCCACGAAACTAAGGTTTGAATTGTCTTTGCAACGTAGGTCCTTCAAGGACTAACCAAATAAATAGACAAACAAATTTTCCGGTCATTCATCAGTTCCAAATTCACGTCTACAAAAGCAATCCCGCTGCATCGCGCGGGTTTCCACACTCGTTTATTCTAATTAAGGTTACTCACAAGTGAACCCACTTAAAAGTAAAGCAAAAACCATCCATTTTGTGTTCCTTATTAGAGCACAAGGTATCGTGGACAATGTTTTAAAAACCGGGTTTTTAATCGACCCGGTCGAGTCACCGGGCACCGGTTCGACCGCCGGGTCAACCCGGTTTTCCATTTTTTATTATTTTATTTTTTCTGACCGGGTCAACCGGTTTGATCACCGGGTCAAACCGGTTTGACAGCAAAAAAATTTTGGAAAAAACCAAACCCGGCCGGGTTTCATGACCCGGGTTGATCCGGGTCACTCAAAACCCGGCGGGTCTAACCGGTTGACCCGGTTTAAAAAACCCGGGTTTTTTTGACCCGTTTTAGTGGCCGGGTACTGGTCCGACCGGTTGAACCGGCCGGGTATACCCGGGTTTGAAAACATTGATCGTGGATACCAATAACACGTTATTGGTATGCCACCTCATCGCCACATCATACACCTCTCAATAACTCACCAATAACTCAATGACCCTCCCTCATAACATACCAATAACATGTTATTGGGTCCACAAAATACCCCACTAAAAATACCTCTCACTCACAATACACTAAAAAAAATTAAAAAAAAAATAGTAAAACTTTGTCCTCTTTCTCCTTTGGCTTGAGCCACTCAACCAACTCAAACAATTTTTGGCTCACAAATGGCATGTTAGATGGTATGGTAATGGCATGCTATTGGTATTTTTTTTTTCCCTTTTGGCATGTTAACTTGCACCCATACGCTCTTACTGCCGTGACCACCAAGACCAAACACAAATCCATTCTTGGCAAACTAAATAAAGTAACAAGCCACAAAGGTGTTTTTAGAGCAAACTTAGTTGGTTCTTGGGTTAATTGGTTCTCGCTTGGAAAAATCTTGGGTAAACATTGTGCTCTTGGTGTTCTAGTTTCCTTCTTGTCAAACCTACACAAAACTTTGTAAGAGTTCTTTTGATCTTTAAAACTTATGTTTCTTGATTTAATATGTTACAAAAGCTTGTTTATGTTGTGTCATTGTAAACAAGTTAAAGGTTTTAAGTTGCATAAATTGTCCTCTTGGCCTCCATATGGTTCGTCTTACACATAAAAGGAGTTTAGAGATTTTGTTTTGATGCTTGTGTGGTACATTTTGAGCTTGTAATACACCAATAAGCACTATAAAATGAGCTAGTGCTTATTTTGAGACTAGTCGTCACGCATATGATTTTTTTTGAAGTTAATATACAATTTTGAACATAAGAAAACACAAGGAAACTAAATCTAAGGAGAACATAAAAGTATTGGCTCAATTATGAAAGTGCTTATCTATTAGTTTGTACTTATTAATAAACATAGTTGGTTAAGTTGAAAGGAACTTGGGTTATGTTGTCGAGATTCGCTCAAACCCAACAGTGAGTGTTGATTTTGGTATTACTACTTTTGTCCTCAAAGTTGGCCATTTCAAACTTATTAAATAAATGGTTTTGGTGTATTTGGAATTGAATTGTATGTGTTAGTTGTTTGCTTAATCGGTCAACAGTAGGGCGTCTTTGACTTTTGCTTATTTTTTTTATCCAACAAATGCTATTACAAAGCTTAAAAGCTTATTTTGATAATCCTATTTTTATTAATAGTGTCCGGCTTAAGGTTGTATAAAATATACAAAAAGTCTAATCCGCGGCCTCTATGGCCTATTTCACTTATTTTAAAGACTATTGTTTAATTGAGTGGATTTGGCATATTTTAATTCATTGAAACTTATATAAGTTTATTAAGTGGTTTGAACTTGTTATATAGTTTTTAGTGAGAAATTAGCAACATATGAGATTTTCGGGAAAACTAAATTTACGAGCGGGTCACGCCCGATTTTCGTCAAGTAAATACACTTAATTTATTTCTCTATCAAACCCGACTAAAAGACAAAAACGAAACATAAATATATAATCCATCATCCACTAACTAATTTATTAAACTCGAACTTATAAACTTACAAATATATATAAACTACGAACTAACAACGTTTTTATCTTTCGACCACATCTATTATTCACGACACTTTACTTGTGATTATTTTCCGTACCTTGTCTATCAAATACTTTTGTAACGAAGACTCATTCGTCTTGTATACTTTTATACTTATGTATATACTTATGCACTTTCCAAGAGCCAATACTTACAAACACTTAGAAACTATTTAAACATAAACCACTGCCACACAAGCAACAACAACAACACAAACATGGAAAAACTTATAGAGCTTCGTTAAACTTTATCGAGTCAAACATAAACATAAAATCTAAGACTTGCCATACTATTATAGGTCGTGTGATGGTACTGCGTACTCCTACCATTTGACTTTACGCTATTTCAGATTTATTCATTGAGGTGAGTTCATAGCCCCACTTTTACTCTTTTAACTGTTTTCATAAACTCTTTGGGGAGATACATGTTATAAACTAGAACACAAGTCTTTTCTTAAAATGTATGCTTGCCTGATTGTTATTATTTTTGCCTAAGTTGCCTGCCAAAAGTCCCCTTCATTATGAATCATTAATCACTTGCGAGTGAACGCAAATATTGTGGATAGTACTATGGGAATTGACGACCCCGACTCGGTTATCGGAAATAACCGGGGCGCACCATATTTGATTATCTCTATGGGGGAAATTTTATAACTTACACCGGTAATTAGGTGTATGCAGTTAGTATTGGTGTCATGAGCTTAGTGCATAATAATCTCTGTTTTTCTATGGTAATTGTTTTCGAAGCAATTATCATCTTTAACTTGTGTTCAACCATTTACTAAACCTATGAATATCACTCAACCATTGTGTTGATCTTTTTAAGCATGTTTATCTCAGGTATTATAAAGGCGATAGCTAACTCTGGAGGCGCTTGGGCATTGGCATGGCATGGTCATAGATGACTCTGATTTACTTATGGGGATCATATTTTATTAATGGGCCATTTTTCCGCAACAATTCAACCTTTGTAAACTCCATTTTATTTCAATAAATGAAATCTTTTATGAAAAATCTATTATTTTACACCTTGTGTTAAGATCCAATGGAGTAGCATCCCAAAAACCTTTTCTTCCGCTGCAAACCATTTTTGGGGGTGTTATAGATGTTTTGGTGTTGTGGTGGATTTTGGTGTTAAAAGAAAAAGTGATGATGCGGTACCATTTTTCCCACGGCAACAACTCTAGGTCAAAATGGCTAAGGATTAACATAGTCAAGTGTATAAGGGTCTCAAGTTGGTCAAATATGCTCCACTATGAAAAACACTCTGTAACATAAAAAACCAATAAACGTTTGTCAAACTTTAAACGTTTCATGTGTTTGTGTACAAGTTTGACATGGTTTAAGTAAATTGTTTTTAAAATACAATCAACAAAACAGGCTACTTTCATGCAAATCTAACATTTTGCTTTACTCTCGCAACTAAAATCAACCAAAAGAAACCTATGGCTTTTATTGTTTCGGAGGGAGCATCAACAACATTATATCTAGTAAAGACCCAAGCAAAAACTTTTTTCGGTTTCAAGCTTATGACTATTGCTAAAGTTGTATTCTAAGGCTAAAGGGAGTCGTGATGACATGCTTGGTTTAAAGTGCGTGCATCATTGCGTAAATTGCACGCATCATTGCATTGCATTTGAAATTTCGCATAATGGTAGCTAATGCTAGGCCATCATAGATTGCGCTCGCAATCGATCGCAATTTATCACTATTGTGTAATGCTAGCAATAGTCGCAATTATCACAATTTGGAATTTGGGCTATTTAGATCATTTTAATAAAACTTCACTGAAATATAAAAAGGTTTAGTCATGAAATATAGAACCAAAACATATGCATGTTTAGATTTATGAAATTCATGATTACCAATATATGATCTTGGATCACGTCTATGCTATTTTTAGTGCTTATGATTGTATTACCCAGTAGTTCAGTACAAGTTAAGACATTGTGCACTTTCATCTACTTGATATTGCATTTGAAAACTTAAATTCTTTTCAATAATTGGTTTTTTTAGTGTAAAAAAACACGCATCAATTGCATATTTAGTTGTGACGTTTCCATTTAGCTGTGATATGGCTGTTATGTTTTCATTTATTTGAAAGTTGAAAGAGAACATGAGTCTATGACATAAACGAATTTGAGAACCACGAGTCTATGACATAATTTCGGAACCACATGTCACATAATTATGACTAGGTGGTTTATTAAATGGATTATTGGCCAAATTGGAATATGTTAGCGATTTATTTACAAGTTTATTGCATTTACTTGGTACTTGGTAAAATATATTATGTATATATAATTTTATTTTGTTTTTTTAATACTAAACACATCGCGTCTAAATTGCGCTCGCAATCGCATCACGCATCGGATGTTGGGACCTTGAGCGCATGGGATCAAAACGCAATTTTAAACGAACCGCCACATCAGCGCCACGTCAGTTTTTTCTCTCATCTCACTTCCGCTCACTCCTTTTCACCATTCACATGTTTTGGTCATCTTCGCCTCACCTTTACTTAAAATATCTACTTTATAAAAATATATTCCACTAAATACACCACACACACTCATAAACCAAATCTTACTATCTTATAATGAAGGAACATCTTTTCCTTCATTAATTTTCTTAAAATTCGGCAATACAATTTACTATGCACCATATACAAGTCATGCAAGCACTTTTCCTTCTTTAAATGTATTTTACTATCATTGATGCATCATTAATATACATTCTTAAAACACTCATTAAATGAGAAATACAAGTATTAGAATACATAATACAAGTCATGCAAGCTGTTAATTAATGATACTTTAAAAACACCATTTTAATTAAAAAAAATACAAATACAAGAACACATTGTACAAACCAAGCAAACTACTAAACACAAAATAATACAATCTAAGCAAAGTTTCATCAAACTTTTTTCATTACTTATAGCCCCTAAACGAACAAACTAATTAATAAAGCAATTTCTAAAAAACATACAAATGAAATAAATTATTAACCGAAAAATTAAAATTACAGAGTACCTGCAGCCGCATCGCACGAGGATCCTGCTAGTATTTAATTATAAAACATCCATTATGGGTCTCACGTTTTTTGCTTGTCACTATGATGAGCCGGTCACCATTAAAATGCATTTTGATCGTGACTTGTGACTTCCGTTTTAATGGTCACAAGTGACATGCATGATCACGGAGTCATGATCACTCCCACTCCGAATGACCTTAGCATTATATCGTGATCCTCCTTGAGACGCGCTATTTCTTCTCTGTTCTTTTTAAGTCTCCCCTTCTCTTAAGGAGGGAGCAACAAAAAACACTAAATGAGTTTATCAACTAGAAAGTATTCAAATTTCATTAAAGATTTTATAAAATATATTGAAGGATAGTTTGTATAAAAGTATAAAAAAATTTGTTTTCAAAAATCTAATCAAATTTATCACATTCGTATTCTATTTGTTTCAACGAATTGTTTTTTTTTTTTCTCATGCCGTCTCGAACTAGTTGTCAACTACTAAAACTTACTTTGTAATAGAAAAGTTTCATCACGATTTCATGTATTACACGTACTTAAACAATAACTAATTAGTTTTATAAAAAAATTATAAAAAGATTAACGGATAATAATTTTGATTTTATTAAGCCAAGTATCACTCTTTTACTTTTTTTTTATTAAGCCTATCCCCTTATCTCATTTACCTTTCTTTTAGCCACTTTATTAAAGTTAAGACAAGACAAATTTTGATTGTTTTTTGTTATGTACTATTTGTATTTCATTATTTTTAATTTATCAAACTTTTATATTTTATATTATATATATTTTTTGCAGTTTTGCTCACTTTATTAACATGACAAGACAGTTTTTTATGATTTTCAACTCCGTAGTTTTTGTGTTTTATTACTTTTGACCTATCAAATTTTATATAATATGTTTCGTAATTTTTGTTTCGTAGTTTTATCATCAAAATAAATAAAAATAATAAAAAAGAATTAAAAAAAAAAGTTAAGAGGGTGTAGGAATATGCCACTCCTTTTTATTAAACTGCTTTCTTAGAAAGATTGTTTTGAAAAAAGACGAGTGATTAAAAAAAAGTGAAAATGTATTAAATTTAAAATTTTACTCAAATTTGAAGGCAGGGGTTATTCATACGGGGGCTATATTTTAGATATACCCCCCTTATATTTTTTGTTTTTTTTTTTATTTTTTTTATTTATTTTTTATTTTTATAATTTTGTTTATATCAAAAAGCTATAAACCTGAAAATGCGAACAAGAAATATAAAGTTTAATAAACCAAACGCTTAAAACTGTCAGAAATACGAAACAGAAACTGACAAAAAACTGTGCTGTACTGAAAAAGTGGGGAACAAAAGGAATATTCCCCTATGATTTGACATCATAGGGGGTATTAATAGTATGACCCAATTTGAAGGGAGGACTAGGAGACCAATTTGAATTACAATCATGTCACACAACACATAAAAAAAAGCGGTGAGCACGTTGGACAGCAGTAGGCCCTGATATCTAAAAGGCGGCGAATTCACATCCACATGACATGATGCGTCAAATTCATAGGGCGGATACCCATGTAGCTATGATGGGCCAATTACAAAGAAAACAAAAGGATATGTTATACTTGTCCTTCACCTTCTAGCCAACCCTAGTTTACACTACACAGTTTTTTATCAGTTTGTTTACTGTTAGTTTTAAGCTTTTGACTGATTAAATTTTATATTTTATGTTCTTTACTTTCAGGTTTATAGTTTTTTATGATAAATAAAATTATAAAAGAAAAACGAAAAAAACATGGGGGTGAAAAATTTATTTTAGGGGGTGGGTATATCTTGTCCCGAAAACAAAATATAGATCAAACTTACTACTTTTGTCCTTCATAAACTTTGTTTTGTTGAATCCGAGCTTTACTTTGTGTTTATGTTTAATAAGTTTATTCATTCCAAATAACAATTCTTATTGGTTGTAAAGAAAAAAAAAGGTTTTATGATCAGACTAGCTATAAACCTCATCAAAGTATTATTTTTTGACGACCCTCAGTTATTTCTGTTACCAAACTTTTATTTACGTACTAGCAAATGATCGACATACTTTAATGTTGTGTACACGGCCTATAAGTTAACAATGATTTACTAGCAGTGATAATTTCGCAACCAAAATATTTTAGACTGTTTATAAAAGTGTACATCTTCAAGTTGGATGAAATATTGTTTACAACGCATTTGATTAAGTTAATATACTTTCACCTACTATATTGATCGATGACGAGAGTAAATGCTTAAAAAAAATGTAGTGGGACTAAATAACACTTTTTTGGCCGTGACTAACAAATTCAACAAATCCTTAGTGACCAATAGTGTTTTTATGCCTTGCTAAATATATTATTGTCGAATCATGGTTCCATACATGTGTTTATTCAAGAGATAATGATAAATGTTGTTTATATTTTAGCGTTCTCGAAATATACCCATGCTTATTTTCACTCGTATTCAAGTTAATGTTGTGTGTTTCGTGAATATCAAAAAACACAATATGAGCAACAGCAGATAACATGTTACATAAACTCTAGGCTCTATAGGTCACTCACAAGACCTGCAGAGTCAAACATATGCAAGTTTTCCACATTATATTTTTATTTTTAAATAAATTTTGATTTTAAGTCCAAAAAGATAAGAAAATGAAGTAGAACTTTTTAAATTCAGAGTTTACTTAATTTAGGTGTAAAATCTACAGTTTTCGCAAATCTTTTAAAAGTTTGTAGATTTAAAAGAACCCTTAAACTTTAAATTAAAAAAAAAAAAAAAACAATTATTATTATTATTATTATTATTATTATTATTATTATTATTATTATTATTATTATTATTATTATTATTATTATTATTGTTATTATTCTTAAATTAATTGTAATACAAACAACATGATATATGCAAGGATTATAAGTTTTGAAAACAAAAAAGCACAAAATCAAGTTACATTAATCCCAATATCAAAATCTCGCGTACACGCAAATTATAAATTCGTGAAAAGGATATAACTTTCTTTTATATATATCTTAAATCTTTTTATTGTAATTCAAATAATAAATCTTCACAATCTGTATATTCTTACTGTTACTTCATTCATTTGAAAGTAATGTTTATGTTTTCATTTTGAGATAACTCAAATGAAGTGTCTACTTCACATTTAATCAATCAAAAAAAATTTAGTGCATTAAGATGATATTTGATTGGGAGAGAGTATAGTTTATGGAATTTCATAAACCTTTATTTATTTACATAATGGTCATTTATTTTAAGACACGAGGAGTGTTATTTTTTAACTTTCCTATTCAATAATTAAAGTTCATATTTTTTATTTTATGTTTTAATATCTGTCCATTTTATATTTTAATCAATCAAGACTTTGTTTTTAAGTTTTAAAAAAATGAAAAGAATAAAAAAGGAAAAATAAAAATAAAAATTAATAAAGTGTGTTCATATGTTAAAAGATAGTGGAAATGGAAAGAGAACTAATAATTGCTCATGCTCTAAAAGTAAAATAATTTGTTAAAATTAAAAGTATGCCTTTTAATTATTAGGGTTAATTTCATATATCCACACTTTAAACCTCTAAATGTCATATTTGCCTAACCAAAAATCATATATATACCCAATTTAAACACAAAATTTGTCATATATACTCATTTTACAAATTAATTCATTTTGGAATTTCAGAAAATCTTTACAGTTATCAATTTAACATATATTTAGACTATTTTACCCTTTTTAATATAGAGTAATGAGAAATTTTCATTTGCTTACCTTTATTTTGATGCTTACCAATGGACAAATCCCCACCATCCATCTATTTTGATCTAATGGTTGGGATTAACCTAAGATTTAATATGCTTAACCTTAATTCTCCCAACTATATAAAGCCTTTTCTTCTTCATTTTTTTTCATTCGCTTTATTTTTTTTCACACAATTACTGTGTGTTTTTCTCCAAACAGGCTCTCATCATTTCCCTCCAAAAATAGTTATTCCAATCAACTAATACTGTTTGATCATCACCAGTTGGATCAACATCACCATCACCATTCCAATCACCATCACCATTCCGATCATCATCTCATCATCACCTCCCGATCATATCATCCTTTTTATGTCTTTTTTTGATTTGAATGAACCGTTTGTTTCATAAGTTGATTTGATTGATGTTGTTGCGGTTGATAATGTTGTTGATCCGTTGTTATTTATGTGGATCAAGTGGTTAACATGCCTTCTTATTAAGTTGCACACCAAGTGTTTGATGAAATGTGTGAGTGAAAAATGTTTGATAATCATGTTATCTGCTCATGTAATTCTGCTTATTAGTTAAGTTGTTAGTGGAATTTTTGTTTTTTTGAAAGGTTGGAATTTTTGTTTTTAACTGCATTTAAATGTTGTTTTTACGTCTGATTGTTGTTTCGAATCTGCTATGTATTGTACGTGTAGTATCACCAGTGATATTTGATGTGAATCAGATATGTGTATTATCATTAGTGATATTTTTATTATCACTTGTGAAATTTTGTTTATTTGATACTTTTAGTTTATGTTTTAGATTGTGAGTAGCATTAGGTTTTAGTATGATATCATTTTGGGATGGGTGAATTGATGGAAATTTGATGCATGAAAGGTGTTTGACAAAATGCCTAAGAGAGGGATGCACAAGTTGAGAAGCAATCACATGATCTTGTTTGTCCCTCATTTCATATATAATCAAATCAAACATATTTATTTGAATAAACAAGCTTCAGGGAATTAATCAAAGTGAACTGTAGTTAATGTAAATGAGTAATCATATCTTATGTTGCATTAGTTGATGTTTATTTTCACTTTTCTAAATGGCGTCCTTTTGAATTATTTTAGTGTGTTTTGTATTTTGCTTTCTCCATCCCTCTACATATGAGGTGATGCAAATTTGATGTACTGTTCGATAATTGTGCAGTGACCTAGAGCTTAAGCCACAAAGACTGCTTACCTTAACAATCGTGAAGGCAAATAATTTGAAAAACATGAAAATGATTGGGAAGTCTGATTCTTGCGTGATTGCATATATTCGGTCACTTGAAAAGTTCAAAAGAAAGGTTGTTGATTACAACTTAAACCCTGTTTTGAATCATGTAATTCGGTTAATTGCAGAAGATAAGAAGACCCAATGTGTTGTACTTGAGGTTACGCTTTTCTCCTTTTTGCTTTTCTGTATTGATGGTTTCTCAGTTGTATCACAGGTGATATCAAATGTGATATCACGATGTGTCGCCTTTCTTTTATTTTGTTGAATCAGTTGTGGTAAGGGAGGATCTTATGATATCACATGCGATATCAAAGTTGTTTGAGCTTCTTCAATTTGTTTTGTGGAGCTGTTGTGCTTTTTTGAACCACAGCTGGAGTTGTTGTTGATTCTTTCGTTTGATTGAGCCGTTTTTTTGCAAATTGCAATCACAATTAGTTTGGTGATGTCGTCTCTTTTTATGCCACATACAAAACAAACAAGTATGCTTTTAATTTGTAATATCTCCTGTGAGATTTCATTGTTTTTTGTATATTTTGTATATATTATCACCTAAGATATTTCTCTTCCGTGTACATGATGGTTTTTGTGCCTTTTATCTGAATTGACAATCATAGGAGATGTGTTATTGTTGGTTCCGACCGCTTAAGAATGAAACTATCTTGAATCTTGTGTATGGTTACTCCAAGCATTCAAGAAAGCTTTTGTATGTTATCCGAATATCATTTTAACTGGTCAAGATGGTGCTATGTGAAAAGCAATTGCAGCTGAGCTTCCTGGTTCCAAGCCCCGTCTTTGTCATAAATTAGAAGTTATGTATCTCTTGTGATAAATAGTTGGAATTAATTTTTATGAGGTGTTTGAGTGTTTATGAAATATTTTGTCTTTTTATCACTTGTGATAAAGCCTGAAAATGATGAAATATTTACATCATTCATGTGTTTACTTGTTTCTGACATGTATTACTTGTGATATTATTCTTTAATTGATATATATGTTGACCTTTTTTTTGCCGAATCGTTATGTTACTCAAAAGCAATGCTTAATTAATCCTATTCTTGTTTGATTTTGAGAATATATCATTTTTTATTTTCATAGTTTTCTTCATGAAGTCAACGGTATTTTTATCTGACTTTTTATCAAAAGAAGGTTATATTCAGATAAACCAAAAGCATTTTTTACAACTGAATAGAAATTACCATTGTTTACAATTTAAGTAGCAAGATAAAATTACAATTTAAGTAGCAAAAGAAAATTACTAATTGATGCTTTTGTCTTTTTATTTTCTACAACTCTCTTCTTGCCAGCTTTATGAGCATCCCCTCCTTTTGTCTTCTTTCCCACTTGATTCCTTTTATTTTGCAGCTTCTTCTTCTTCATTCCTCTTTTTCTTTTTCTGCAACTGTCTTTGCTTTCTTAAATGCAGTCTCTGTTGTCAGTTCAACAGTTACTGTTGGTGGTTGTAGATCCTGTTATATCATAGATGTTTCTTTCAGTATTTGTTGGTGGTGTATTTGTTTCTGTTTTTGTTCTTCGTGTTTTCTAAGCTTAAATGTCTAGCAACGGATTTTGTTAATTTCCTTTCACCTTCAACCCCTGCTTTTTTTCTTCTTGATAGTTCTTAGTTTTATATTCAAATCTGCATAAAATATATACCATGTTAGTGTATGAATAGTTCATTGTTTTTTAATATCATACGTCATATATATACTAAATAAGTATACGTCATCAAATATCATAGGTGATATACTACCAACAAGCAATCATTACAACTGTTGTATCACAGGTGATATACTACTAATAAGCAATCATTACAAGTAATGTATCACAGGTGATATACTACAAATAAGCAATCGTTGCAACTGTTGTATCACATGTGATATACTAATAATAAGTAATCATTGGAACTGTTGTAGTGATTGTACATGAGCTTATGCGATTTGCAATAGTTCAATAAGCCTATAAGCCAGCCAAATAAGCTTAAACAAACACCCCTAAAGAGATACTTTAAAATAAGGAGCTCATTTTTGGGACACCTAATCAGAAACCAACCGTATTGGACACGTCAATTCAATAAGTACTAATGACGATAAAAAAAAATACATAAATTATACCTTTCCCTCTATGGCGAGGAGTACACATCCGTGGAATAAATCCAAGGGAACCATGTTTCTGGTGCTCAAACTTCGTGTGTGATAATCTTCCACTACTTTACCTTAAAACATACAGCAAAAGCCCAAATTAGCACATTAAAACATGACATATATCATACCGAAAAGTGGGAAAATAAGCTGATCCAAACATCCCCTAATAGAACAACAAAACCCATACCATAAAAGTCTAAATTAAGATTAATATATAGGCTTAATTTCTTTTGAATAATAATGGAAAATCATCAGGGCCAAATTGTTTTAAATATTTCTTACCCGTCTTGTGTCACATGTAAATAATGACTGAAAATCTGCAATTTCATTGTCGTGATCACTGTAAAAAGAAAGTACATCGAGGCACATTAGTTAACCGAAATTACTTTAAATACAATTAGGAACAAAGCCTTCAATACCTCCAAAATGCATGGCGCTGATTCCTCCTCGAAGTCTCTCATGCTCTTTGCTTCCAAAGAAGCAATCATTACAACTGTTGTATCACAAGTGATATACTACAAATAAGCAATCATTGCAACTGTTATATTACAGGTGATATACTAACAATAAGTAATCATTGGAACTGTTGCATCATAGGTGATATACTACCAACTAATATTAGAGTCAAATACCGCTTTTAAACATATCGAAGCATGCCCAATCGATCCATTATGCACATATATCTACCACAAATCTAACAAAAACATGTTACAGTCACAATATTTATTTTATCATGTTAAGTCTCTCATATTATCACAATAATCATCTAACTTTCACAACAATCCCTCAATAAACTACTAAAATCTACAAAAACAGCAAAGTGTTCATACTGTATAATAAATATCCGTGTTTTTAGGGATACCATTATATCATTCTATCGAAAGTATACATACACATTTTACTGAATGTGTATGTATCACTGGTGATATAACACATAAGCTAAATGTTAAAAAAAAGGACGCCGCATACATTCAGGGTTTTATCACAGTTAATTTGTCTAAAGGAGACATGCTTATACGTTACAATATACCTTTAATTTTATGTATCTCTGGAGATGGAGTCAAAAATTTGATTGACGACAGAACTGCATTTACTCACAGTAAATAGTATATTATCAAAACTTTTAGCAAAAAAAAAAAGTTTAACTATAATTACAAAACAGCAACAATAAAATATCAAAAGTGATACTATACATGACATATAATAAATCTTAACCAAGAAACAAAAAACCTATCAAATAAACAAAATTTTCACAAGTGATAATACAAATATCACTAGTGATAATACATATATACAGTTCAACTTCAAATATCACTGGTGATACTACACGTATGCTACTTTTCACTCACACATTTCATCAAACACTTGGTGTGCATCCATGTATACTAAGTGTTTTACTCAGAAACTCAACCAAATGTAAACACTAAAAAACACAACCAAAAGCATGTCACAATCACAATAAAAATCACACCAAAACAAATTCATTTTTCTGTATTTTATAACAACATTCATCAATTTATTATAACAATCCCTCAATAAACATATAAAATCAACAAAAAATACACATGCATCACATGAGATACTAATAAAACTCAAATAAGCATATAATCATCACATACATCACACAGTATCACATCAAAAATCAACAAAAAATACACAAAATTCTTCATAAGTAGCAATAATATTCATAAATAAGTACAAAATCACTAGAGATTCAAATAAAACAACTAAATAATTAGTCAGAAGCATCGCACCTTCATCTTGAGACTTAGTAGGTTCATTTTGAACCCGTTTTTTGTGTGGATCTGCTTGTGCACTCGATGATCCTTCCATTTTTGTGTTTTTATTTAATTTTAACGGTTTAAAAGCAGTTGATTTTGATTTTATAAAACAATTTTTTATTTTGGTTAGAGAGAGAAAGTGCAGATTTTGTTGATAGGGAATTTGTGAAAGTGAGAGGTTTGGGGGTGGGATTGGTAGGGGAAGTTTGATGAATTGACAGGAGTAGTCCCTCCGTGTTTTTTATTATTAAAAGATGTCTTTTTGATCCGACGGTTGAGATCCATCCCTTGGTAAGTAACAGTTTTTGGGTATCCAAAATAAAGCACCTCATAGAGTAATATGTCGTTCTTTTATTTTCTTTAGTGCACAAAGTTGAGCATATATAACAAGTACCAACGTTGATCTCCAAATGTGGGATGAGGTAATACTTTGCTTGATAATGGAAACAAGATATTGATTAAACATTGGAATATGCCAAGGATTTTCAGTTGCCCAATTTTTTTTTCATGTTTTCACAGTTGTAACTTGTTTTTTCTTTTTGCGAGAAAAATGAAAACATTGAATTAACGTTGAATTCATTTCTGATATATCACAAAGTTATGTAAATTGATATTCGTTTTCTCAAAGCATCACAACGAGTGTTTTCTTTATTTCTAGCAGGTGTGTTGTTTTTATATTAGTTTGTTGTTTGACAATTGCTGGACAAGGTGATGTGTTTGTATGAAGGGTATAATGAGTTTTTAATAATGTAAATTGAGTTTTAATTGATTTGATAACAAAATGGGTACATATGACAAATTTGATGTTTAAATTAGGTATGCATAACATTATTGGTTTTGATTGGATAAATATGACAGTTCATGTTTTAAACTGACGATATATGAACTTAACCCTAATTATTAGTGCTAAATATTTTAAAATAGAGTCTTTTACTAACTGCATGTTTCATTTATCTTTCTTAGAGGTGGTAAAATGGGCGGGCATGGGCAACGAGTTAAACGGGCGCTAGCCCAATGAGCACGGGCTTAAACGAGTACGGGCCAAACGGGCTCATGTTATACGAATCGGTTTAGAAAAGACCTAAAACGATAAAAAAATTCTTCAAACGTAACACATCATTTATATTTGAGTAACTAAATATACTATATCTATAATATTTTCATTAAAAACAATTTAATGTTTGAGAAAAACATATGCCCATTATGCCTATTTAACTTCTAAATGAGTAATATATGCCCATTTAAAAAAAAATGGACTAAACATGCTAAAATCTTTTAAAAAGTTATCCATTTAGCAAATTTTTATAATTTTAGACACAAATTGCTATCTTTCCTCGTAAAAATGAGATAAAGATTTTCTTAAAGAAACTATTTTTACTTTCCTATAACTTCCTTTTCATTTCTTTAAAAAAACTAACAAAAACACAAAAAAATTCATTTTTCTTTCCTTACCCCTAAAATTTTAACTTAAAAATTCATTTAAAAGATTTTATTGGCCGAAAATAATATTTTTCTTGATGAAGAACATGAATTAAACTTTTGTGCATTTTCAAATCTATTAACCCTCTATTTTAACTTTTGTGCTTATTGTATTGTTCGCCCTTTATTTGTGTTACCCTACAAACTATTTTGGTTTGGTTTGAGAATTGCAACATAATAATTAAAGTTACCACACTACGTTAATATCAAATGCTATTTGGTTTGGTTTGAGAATTGAAACCTGCTGTCTGCGTATTGCTTGCTTATCGTAATTATAAATAATCAGTTTTGAAGTTTTTGAATTGCTAAGTGCTTATTATTAGTCGATAATTGTATAACATTGAGTATTTAGTTGTATTCAGGCCCATTACGTATGTAGTAGTCCTAGCCCATGTGTTAGTTCTAGAATCTCCTTTTTGTAATCATATATATGTATCATGTGTATCAAATGAAATGAAGGAAAACGTAATTAGTTTCCAATATGGTTTAAGAGCCATTAACTCCCTCCTAATTTTTCTCTAACAAACCCGCTCCTCTCTTCCCCTACCCCAAGCAATCTGTCGTATCCCTTAAACCCTACCACAAAAGTCGGCAACCATGGCCGGTGATGAAGACACCCCTCCTTGTCCAAAAACCTCTCAACAAAACGGTAAGGCCGAACGAATGATTCGAACCATCAATAATGTCATACGCACCCTACTCTTTCAAGCACACCTACCCCCCTCATTTTGGGTCGAGGCCCTTCATATGGCCACTTATGTCCTTAATCTTCTACCTTCATCCGCCATCAACAACTAAATCCCTTTCACTCGCCTTTTTCAAAAAGAAGCTGACTATACCCGATAACGCATATTTGGGTGCCTTTGTTACCCCCACCTACACTCCCCTCACAAACTTGCGCCTCGTGCAACCCCGTGCATCTTCTTGGGCTTTCCCGCCTATCACCGTGGTTACCGCTACCTCAACCTTGAAACAAATAAAATCATTATTTCTAGACACGTCACTTTTGACGAAACTCAATTTCCGTACCTCTTAATGACCCCCGATTCTCCACCCTCGTACACCTTTTTAGAACATATGCATACTCCATTATTTGATCACCTATTACATATACCTGTACCACCAGACCAACCCCATTCCACTAATCATGTTAACCCGGCCCAAACTACTCCTACACCCACCAACCAAACTAGCACCTCAACCCAACAGTCACCCCTTATACCTCCCATTCTCTAGGATCAAAACACTAGTCCAACCACTCCGGCCCAACAACACACTAACTAAACCCATGAACACCCACCAACTGCTCAACCCACAACAACAACCAATCCCTTGGCTCAATCTCAACAGCCCATTACCGAACCCTCACGCGCTCACCGCATGATCACTAGGTCTCAATCGGGCATTGTCAAACCCGTTGATCGTTTATCCTTACACATGTCCTCGATTTCTCCTATTCCTAAATCTCCATTCCTAGCTCTAAAAGACCCTCAATGGTGTATTGCTATGTATGATGAGTATAATGCGTTAGTTAAAAATGGTACTTGGATTCTTGTACCAAAGCCCACAGGTGTTAATATGGTCCGATCTATGTGGTTATTTAAGCATAAGTTTCATGCTGACGGGACATTGAGCCGCTATAAGGCTCGTTTAGTTGCTAATGGGAGCAGTCAGCAAATTGGTATTGATTGTGATGAGACGTTTAGTCCGGTTATTAAACCGGCCACCATCCGTACTGTTCTTAGCCTTGCTGTGTCCCGCAAGTGGCCCATTCATCAGCTTGACGTTAACAATGCTTTTCTTAACGGTAATTTATCAGAGACTGTCTACATGCATCAGCCACCGGGATTTGTTGATTATCGATACCCCAATCATGTATGTCATTGCGGAGATCTTTATATGGACTCAAGCAAGCACCTCATGCTTGGTTTCAGCGTTTTGCAGGTTATGCAACCCGGGTCGGGTTCTATCACAGCCGGTGTGACTCATCATTATTTATTCTTCGACAGGGTTCTGAGGTTGCTTATTTGCTTATATATGTGGATGATATTATTCTTACAGCTTCCTCTAAAGCACTTCTACAGCAGATTATTGCATCTCTACACAGTGAGTTTGACATGACTGATCTCGGGTCACTTAATTATTTCCTTGGTATCTCTGTTGTTCATCATTCTACAGGGTTGTTTTTATCTCAGCGGAAGTATGTTGTTCACCTTCTTGAGCGTGCACACATGGTTAATTGTAACCCTTCTAGGACCCCAGTTGATACTGAGTCTAAACTGGGTCCCGAAGGTGTTCCTTTTCAGGATCCTACTTTATATCGCAGCCTTGCAGGTGGACTACAGTACCTCACGTTTACTCGCCCAGATCTGTCTTATGCAGTTCAACAGATTTGTCTTTATATGCACGATCCTCGGGAGCCTCATTTCGCCGCCCTCAAACGTATCCTACGATACGTTCAGGGGACATTGGATTTTGGTCTTCACTTATATGCATCCTCTAAGTCTTCCCTTATTGGTTACACTGATGCTGACTGGGCAGGGTGCCCCTCCACACGACGGTCTACTTCTGGTTACTGTGTATTTTTGGGTGATAATTTACTATCTTGGTCCTCCAAGCGTCAGCACACCCTCTCCCGCTCTAGTGCTGAAGCTGAATACAGAGGTGTTGCTAACGTTGTGGCCAAGACTGCATGGCTTCGTAATCTTCTCCGTGAGTTACATTCACCTTTATCATCTGCCATCCTTGTCTACTGTGATAACGTTAGTGCCATTTACATGTTTGCTAACCCTGTCCAACATCAGCGGACGAAACATATTGAGATAGACATTCATTTCGTTCATGACATGGTTACTGCTGGTCAAGTACGAGTCCTTCATGTACCCTCTCGTTATCAGTACGCCGATATTTTCACTAAGGGACTGCCTTCGCTTTTGTTTGAAGAATTTCGATCCAGTTTGAGCGTCCGGCCTCCTCCCGCTCCAACTGCGGGGGCGTATTAGTCGATAATTGTATAACATTAAGTATTTAGTAGTATTCAGGACCATTACGTATGTAGTAGTCCTAGCCCATGTGTTAGTTCTAGAATCTCCTTTTTGTAATCATATATACGTATCATGTGTATCAAATGAAATGAAGGAAAACGTAATTAGTTTCCAATACTTATTGGCTTATTTTGGGTGGTGTTTATATCAAGTTAAAATATGCAACCCCTCAGTAGTTTGGATAAGCAATCTTAAATACTTACAAAACAGCACACTCGTTTGAGCAAATATGCTTCCTACCACAATAAAGATGTGGGGGTCAAGGGGGCTGAGCCGTCAGGGTATTAACGGTTTTACCCGTTTTCTCACTGTTAATACAAATATGGGCGCTCCTCTGCAAAGATTAGTGTAGGCTAACTTCTTGAGGAATATATCTTGTACTAAGTATGGATCTCGGCTAAAAGCTGCTAAGAAAGTAGACACCGTTAGTCTTACCGCGGAAGGGGGATTCCACGGTCAACCTCCGGCGTCAGAGTGAGTATGGGTTTAGAGAGATAAAGTAAGTTCTAGAGAGAGTGTGAGAGTGTGTTACTGTTTGATCACTGGCGAAACCCCCTATTTATATGGTTGACCTTTCTGTCGTGTTCTCATGGTCATGGGTCATGAGAGCGACAATTTGCGAGTGGGGAGTGACGTAAGTCAACCCAGTTCTTGGCTTGTTGCTATGATAGCGACGGTTTTGGGCGGGAGTTGATCCCGCTTTCCCTTTTTAGGGACTGTGGGTGACAGTACTCTATTCTTGTGTAAGATTCCTTACCCTTTAGCTGGAGTGCGGTTGAGGTTTCCCCCAAAGGTGTCCCTCATCCGCAGACCGACATCTCCATTCGGGTAGTGCCCTGTGAGCGTAGACATTGCTCGAGTAGATCCGGCCCAGCGGGTTGCGTTCTGCGTCCGTCTTCTGCGTGTTCGGGGGCAACATACACGATCAAGTCCCTCCAGTCTAGTATGCTTGTTGGCTAGGAACAACGGTTCGAGACTAATTCATGTTTCTCATCCGCGGCTAAATTTGCCCCGGGTTGTCCTTGCTGGTGCTGACTGTGCATTCCACTTACTTAACGGATAGGCGTTACAGCTGTTCCTTGAAAGTCGCGAATCGTTTCTGACCACGTGTTTTCTGACTAACGTGACATTTTGGCTGCTCCTATCTCGTCCGTTGATCTAGATAAATCTGAGCCATTGGACACGGATCGGGGACGTGGCCCTTTCTCGACCGTTCAATTGATCGGTTAGTTTTCCTTTAGGAGGGTATAAATACCCCTCATTTTTACTTCTTTGGCTACTGTTGCCTTTTCATCTTCGCAAGTAAAAAGAAAAAAGCTACCACTGTCTTTTTCGTGCGTTCCCTTTGTTCATGTTAGGTCTTCCTCCTCCTATTTTCTGTCATGGCTAGGAAACTTCTTAGTGATTTTACGTGTGATTTGTCTCAACAAGATATAGATACTTTTTGTTCCAAATATAATATTCCTAAAACAGTACACCCCCTTCTTCCTGGCCCTAATGACACCATTAGGAATGCTCCTCAGGGTAAAATAGGCGTATACACTAGGTTCTTTGAGTTCCGCAAATTTAGTATTCCTCTTTCGAAATTCACCTGTCACAGTTATCCGTTTTAGCCGCGGCTAGGGTTAGCCACTTTGAGATTTTATGCCGCGTTCATGGTGGCATTCCTACCGTAGCGTTATTTAGGAAGTTTTATTATTCCGGGATGAAGGACGGATGGATGTCCCTAGAGAAGCGTAAGGGTCCTAAAAATTTAGTTGTTCCAGTGTGTCATACTGCTTCCCTCGACTCCGTGAAGAACTGGAAGGAGTATTTCTTCTGGGTTGACGCGACTGTCTTTCCGTTGTCAATTTCATGGAATGACAACGTTTCGGTTGACCGCGATCCACTCCCATCGGACGACGATGTGGATTTAGAGTTACTGTCCCTTCTTGACACGAGACACGCTCCTTTCAAGAAATATCTGAAGCCATTCTTGTGTATAGTGGGCCTTAGCCGCGCTTGGGATGATGCGACTGCGCGTCTCACCTTTATGGTTTTGGAAAATGAGGGTGGGTTTTCTTCCTAGGGTTTGTCTTGTCTTATTATTACTATTGTTTTTTTTTAACAATTGTTTTTTTCATTTGCAGAGATGGATCTTTTCTCGTTTTATCAATCAGCTGGATCCGTTTGCCGTGGTCTCCGGAGAGAGGACCTTACAGGAAGATGAGAAGACCTTGTAGGAGGAGACCGCGGGGTGTGTTATAGAGCCTTCGGAAAATCTGATCACCTTGGTCCAGGAGACCGTTGTGGATTCCGTGGAGGCGGCCAAAGCCAGCAAGGCTACTGGAAGAAGAGGGTCAGGATTCATGCCCCCTCAAGCAGCCGGAAAAGAAGAGGAATGTTCCTGTGCTGGAGAAAGGGCTCAGAACTGCTGTTGGTAAGTCCCCATTCGCTTAGTTACTGCGCTATGTTTTTTTTTTTTTTTTTTTTGTTTTTTTTTTTTTTTTTTATTATTATTATTATTTTTTTAGAAGAAAAACCTAAGTGTTTTTGGTTATGCAGGAGGTACGACCTCGGGTCCTATCCCCATTGTGGAGCGTCATGATGAGTCCGACTCCGGACCCAAACAACTGGAGACCACCATTGCTTCTTCTGAAGCCTCTCCTCTTCAGCAAGCAGACCCGGATGCTGCCTCTAAGACTTCTACCAGTGTCCCTCTTGACAACTTGGACGCTGATATGTCCGGACCTTCTCAGCCACCACCCAATAATCGAGAAAGTGGCTTTGAGGCGGAGTCGCCTCCACCGAAGCAGTCTGTCCATCGCCCCGCGGCGTCTAACGAGGACTTCTACCAGTCCATGTCTGTGGATACCGAGGAGGCTAAAAATATCTATGTTCCAAGGTGGCTCCCAACCAACGAGTTCCGCATGGATGATCCCTGGGTTTGTCGGAGCTTAGTGGATAATCTTTCTACTCCTGGCTATTTGTCCCTGCTGCGAAACATGCCTCACACAGATTTACTTGATCAGTATAATGTGATCACTGCGCATCAGGCATGCATGTCTTCGAAAGTGCGTCTAAGGTTGGAGTTTGAGCTAAACCAGACTTCCAAGTTGAACAAGAAGCTGGAGAGGAGGGAGAAGCGGATAGCTAGTTTGAAGGAGAAAGTGCTGGAGTTGGAGGGTGAAGCTGCGGAGGCAAGGGGCCTTCGAAAGCGCGTTAGTGTTTTGGAATCTGAGTCGGAGGAGGTGAGGAAACTCCGCGATCGTGTGGCCCAGCTGGAGGGCATGATTGCGCCAAAGGATGAGCAGTTAGCTACTTTGACCATTGATAACGTGGAACTGAAGGGTCAAGTTGCTGGGCTTTCCGCTGTTTGCGATGGGATGAGGGCGCAGGTGAAAGAAGTGGGTTTGTTTGGGGAAAAGTTAAAGGAGTGCGAACAAGAGGTAAGGAGTACCTATGATGGTCGTTTGGCGGAGTTGGATCAGAGGTTAGCAGATCTAAACCGCGATTTTGATGAGGAATTTTTTCCCAGCACCCTTCTCGCGGTTGAGGATAAAAGATGGGTGGTAGGACATGGCTTCCGAAGGGCATGGATGGCTTTTAAGCAATCCGAGGAGCTGCAGACCCGTCTGGGGGATTGTATTAGCAAAGCCATAGCGAAAGGGCTAAGGAAAGGGTTGGAAGCTGGGATTGTTCAAGGGGCCGTGGGTAGGAAATTAGAGCAAATCAAAGCCTATAATCCCTAAGCTAAGGAGCGCTACTATGAGTCTGTTGCGCGGCAGAGCAATGTTCCCTTCCCTCTGCTTAATTCCTTGGAGGCTTGTAAGGATGCCCATTTGAGTATCTAATGGCCAAGCTGGTGTTGCAAGAGGAGTGGCCCAGTGGTTCGGGGGAGTTTGTGTTCAACTGCCCGACTACGGAGGAGGTCTTGTTACCCAGTTCCCTGATGTAGGCCGTTACAAGGCGCCCGCGTGCCATTGCCGCATATAAAGAGAAGAAGGGCCAGCTTAAGGTTAAGGAGATTGATTTCTGGAATCCTGATCTGACAGTTTCCAGTGTTGTTCACCAGATCACTGCGTCAGGGGAGCCTTCAATGGTTGTAACTCCTCCCGGACCCCCGTCTGCTCCTGTCACTGGTCCAACCGGAGAAGAAGAAGAAGAAGAAGCAACCCACAATGACATGTTTGACACGGAAATACTTGATCGTGCCGGGGATGCTTGAAGTGCCTTTTCCACGGGCGGCATTTAGACTATGTCGCCCTTCAATCCTTTGTGAAGCTTATTACTTTGTACTTTGGTCGTACCTTGTTGCACTTTTGTCGGGTTGGAGCTACGGTTGCCGTAGTGCCCTTATTTTTTGTAATCCGGGGGAATGCCCCCGCGTATCTTGTAAAGATCTTTTGGACTTAATGAAAATACATATTTTATGCTTAGATTACATATGTTTTTGTTGGTTGCCAGTGTTGGGTGTTTCGGGCTTTGGTTTATACCCTTGTCCGTATTTTAGTAATCCGGGGGTAATATAGATTGGTCAATGGGCTTGCAATACCACTTACATGCCTGAGTCAATTATGAGGTTGCTCGTCCTTTGCTTTGTATGTACGACATGTGTGTCGCGGATGTAAAAAATATGACAAAATCGTAAATAAACTTGGTTTGAAAAATTTGTAGAGCGGGCCAGGCTATACGTTTCATTGATAATTTAAAAACGATACAAGAGAAACTAAAGACGAAAATTTAAACTACTCTCCCCGTTGCCCGGATCTGATCCGTGGTCAACTACAAAAGGCGGGGATGATAGACTTACACTTACATGTAACATTTTTTCAGGTTGCGGACGTTCCACATCCTTGGGAGTAATTCCCCGTCCGCTCCTCTGAGCCTGTACGCTCCGCTTCCTAGTGCTTCCACCACTTCATATGGTCCTTCCCATTTCGGGCCCTGTTTTCCGGTATCTTCCATCCGACTAGCCTCGTTGTTGCGGTAAACAAACTCTCCCGGCCTGAACGTCGTGTTCCGGACTTTGAAGTACTTCTCCATCCTAGCCTTGTTGCGTACTTCTTCGATTGCCGCGGCTTCCCTCTTTTCTTCCAAGAGGTACAGATTTAAGAGGAGGTTTTGGCTGTTAGAGACTTGGTTCACGGTTGTGCATCGAATGCTTGGCATTCCGATTTCCACTGGGATAACTGCTTCGGTGCCGTATGTGAGGGAAAATGGGGTTTCCCCGTTACTAGTCTTGATCATGGTTCTGTGAGCCCAGAGCACATGCGGCACTTCCTCTATCCAATCCTTGCTTCCTTTTTCCAACCTTGCCTTGATGCCTTCTCCTATGCTCTTGTTCGCGCTTTCCACCAATCCATTTGCATGTGGATGCTTAACAGAGGCAAAACGTTGTTTTATGTTGAGCTTTTCGCACCAGTCCTTGAACGGGTTGTCGCGGAACTGCTTTCCATTGTCCGACACTATTTCCCTCGGCAAACCAAATCGACAAACTATATTGTCCCAGAAAAACTTCTTCACTTGTCTACCCGTGATAGAAGCCAGAGGTTTAGCCTCAATCCATTTGGTAAAATAATCAATCCCCACGATCATGAACTTAACCTTGCTTGGTCCTTTTGGGAAAGGACCGCTGATATCCTGACCCCACTTGTAGAAGGGCCAAGGAGAGGTGATCGGAGTTAAGTTCTGCTGCGGGTTCTTTGACACCGGGCGGTGGACTTGGCAGTCTTCGCATTTCCGTATGAGCTCCCGAGTGTCCTTGTGCATTGTTGGCCAGTAGTACCTGGATCGGATTGCTTTGGCTACGACTGCTCTTGGTCCTGAGTGCATGCTACATGAGCCTTCGTGGATCTCACGCATCACGTAGTTGGCTTGGACGGGGCCCACACATCAGAGCCATGGTTCAAGGAATGATTTCCGAAACAAAGCTCCGTCCCTTAGCGCATACTGCCGCGCTTTGATCCGCAGTTTTCTGGCCTTCTGGTCATCTGCTGGCAATGTTTCGTCCCTTAGGTAGTCAATCAAAGGTGTCATCCACGTGTCTCCTTCTTCTTTGGCAATTGCTAGGAATTCCTTTTCCTCGATTGATTTTTCTTTCAAGACTTCCACAAGTACCTGTTTTGTCAGGTGGGCGAAGCTGGTAGAGGTTATCTTACTTAACGCGTCTGCCTGCTTGTTCTGGCTCCGGGGAATCTGCTTGATGGAGAATGTCCGGAATCCTTCAATTAAGGCCTTAGCCTTGGCTAGGTAACGCGCCATGCTTGCTTCTTTTGCCTCGTATGAGCCGTTGATTTGGTTTGCTACGAGACGGGAGTCGACGTTTGCTGACAGGTCTTTCACCTGCATTTGCTCTGCAATCCGCAGACATGTGATTAATGCTTCGTATTCGGCCTCGTTATTGGATGCCTCAAATTCAAAAAGCAGGGCGTATGTGAACTCCTTTCCTTCTGGGCTTGTCAGGATTAAAACCACCCCGGATCCTTTCTGGCACGCGGATCCGTCCGTGAATAAGTTCCATGGCTCTGAGTATGGCTGCTTTTCCGCTATTTTGTCGGGGATTCCTTCTTCCGGGACTTAGACAATGAAGTCTGCCAATACTTGCCCTTTGATGGCTGTCCTGGGCCGGAAGCTGACGTCGTGTTCATCTAGTTCTATTGCCCACCCGACCATTCTTCCACTTTTCTCTATTTTAGTCAAAACTTGCTTCAGGGGTTGATCCGTGATAACTGCCACCGGGTGTGCTTGGAAATACCTCCGCAGTCTGCGGGATGCATACACCAATGCAAGTACTAGCTTCTCGATCGGGGTATAATTCACCCCCGGCCCTTTTAAGGCGCGACTGACGAAATACACAGGTTCTTGTCGTGATTCTCTCTGGGCTAGCAAGACTGCGCTTACGGCTTCATGTGCCGTGGCCAGGTACATAATCAATTCCTATATTGGGCGTGGTGCAGTTACCATTGGCAGGTTGGCAATGTGTTTCTTCATTTCTCTGAACGCCTGCTCTGCCTCGGCCATCCAATGAAAGTCGCTCTTCTTGATGCACTTTTTCAATGTTTTAAAAATGGGAGGGACTTTTCGGCAGATTTGGACATAAAGCGGCTGAGGCTTTCCAGTTTTCCATTCAGACTCTGCACCTCCTTTTTGGTTGTTGGGGATAGGAGTGCGGTCACGGCTTCAGACTTTTCCGGGCAGGCTCTAATGCCTTCTTTGCTCACGATCACCCCCCAAAACCAAACCAACACAACTATTTTTCAACACTCATGTCTTTTGGTATTAAAAAAGTTTCTCTGTATTGTTCTTGTTTGCAACATACAAAAACCAACAGAATGTGTTTGTTTTGCTTAGTTCTATTGTGCCTAGAAACTAATAAGTGTTCTTTCCGAATTATCCTAGTAAGGATTTTGTGATACCCGAGCGTTAAAGGGTCCGAATAATTTATTTAGAAAGTGAACATACACGAATTAAGTAGATTATCTAAGATTATCATCACAACCCTTACCCAATTTCTGGCAAAAATTGCTTATCTAATATTCTAATGTATCGAAACACAATAAGTCTAGTAAGCAATCCAAAATACCGCTGTAAAATACTACTACAATTCAATAAGAATATAAACAGTTTCAAAAAGCAATTCCAAACACCCTTGTAATGTATTACAAATTCTGCACATAATGTATTTGAGTTCCGTTTCATCCATAAATATTATGTGAACCAAACGCCATCCTAAATACTGCTAGTCAGTAACCATATTCATCGTGTTTTCGTGTATCCCCTTTATGCAAATTTATCTTGATTTTGAATTTAGTACTGCATCATATGACTTTATTGTTACTTGAATTCAAACTTAATGCTACAATACCTTTTTAATGACTGTTAAGGCAATAGTAGATAACTAGTTATAATACTTGTGCACGCACATGGTTTAGATAAAAAAAAATTATTTTATATCAATGCTGAATACTATGTCTTTAAAGGTAATTACATATAATTATATACTTATGCACGAGTTTTTCATTATCCATTAATATCCATTAGAATTTTGTATAATCAAATTTTGTAAAAAAATTTGTTAGATAACTCAAGATTCAACTATATTTAGCTGATATATATGTTGATGTTCCTATTTAAATTTCACACACAAAATGCGAGTTTAGTTACACATAATAAACGTTGATAATGTTAAAATATACTCCTTAAAGTTTTTTAAAAATATTTTTCTACATATCCTTATATAAAGAAATAAAAATTACATGAGTAGTTGTTATAAGTACAATCACGTTTTTTTT
Organism: Chrysanthemum makinoi; assembly: GCA_910596185.1. Lineage (NCBI taxonomy): Eukaryota > Viridiplantae > Streptophyta > Magnoliopsida > Asterales > Asteraceae > Chrysanthemum > Chrysanthemum makinoi. Next base: position 97,092,271 of record OU343218.1, on the reverse strand, counting down.
CTTCATATTACAGTAGCTCGTACTTACAGTTTGATAATTATATTCCTGTTTTCATTAATTTAGCCATATTTAATATACAAATTCGTGTCCACATTTATCATACTTTTAATATGAAATAAATAAGTCCTTAGTAAACATATATAGTAAAAAAAATGATATTTATAATCTTATGTATATTTATATGTTGGAGTTTTAAAACAACATATATATTGTATTTTTAAGTTATAAAGTATAAGGTGTATAAAGTATAAGGGAGTATTTGTTTAATTTCCAAAGTTATTAAAAAATATGGAATCTTATAATATTACATTTAACTCTATACAATTTTTAAAAATTTAACCACTAAAGTTTTATTAATTACCCCCTCTTTTTTTAAGTTTTTGTTTTCACATATTTGACACTTATGTTTTTATGTGTTTTTCTTCTCAACCAAATTTCTCCACCAAATTAATTAAAGGTTGACCAAAATCAATTTAATTTTGACTTTTATTAGCCAATCACATCACACGATTTTGCTTACGTGGCAAAATCAAGCTCTTCTATTGGTTTAATTTTTTTTCAATGAGAAGGGTTTTGCAAAAACACTCCTGAATGATGTAATTCTTTTATTATATAAAATATTTCAATGAGAATTTGTCAAAAAAAGGGACTATATTGTTGAGCTATAGAATGTCACTATATTTTTGCGGGAATTTTGCTTTTTGGTACCATCTGTATATGGAATAAGGCTATACTCATTAATTAGTTTTCTTTCTTTTTTTAGTTTACTTTAGGTTTTCAAGAAAAGATGCCTGAAAAGATTGCACAAATACGACTTGTGAGTTCCCATCCTCAAGTTTACCCACCATGTGATGACTCATATGCCTTAGTTGACGCACTATTGGCTGACCGGACCAAATTGTTGGAACACCACCCAACAATTTGTATGGAAATTGGTTGTGGGAGCGGTTATGTCATTACTAGTCTTGCTCTTATACTCGGATCAGAGTCCCAAAACGCCTATTATTTTGCAACTAATGTGAATCCTGATGCTACAAAAGTGACTCGTGAGACACTTGAAGCTCATGGGGTTAATGTTGGGAAACGGTTACACTTTTATAAATAAAATCTAAATTACAATAAATAAAATTAACAGTAAATAAATAACAGAAAATTAAATACAAACAGAATGTAAGGAGATAAACGATAATTAAATAAAATAATAAAATAGTCAAAAGACTTACTTGATCACCAAATAGAGATCAACAAAGAAGCACTAAAAGCCGAGGCACATGTTTGACACGCTTCCCTTAAAACAGATTCGCCGTCTGTTTCCCAGGGTACAACTGCCAAAACAGTAAGTTGTATTGTCGAACTTAACTAAAGTGCCAGAAATTTCCTCTTAAGAGATGCGTATTCCATATGTTGGAAATCAATAATAATTATTGATTTGATGTGTGTAAAACTTGTGGAATTAGGGCCTCTATTTATACACAATAGACTCCCTCTAAGTTTACTCATCCCACCGAGGTGGGATTGAAAATAAACTACTTTTCCTCTTTAGGCATGGTACCGAATGCCTAACTTTGAGACCAGATATCTCATTCACATCAACTCTATTTTGGACACATAAAGGCTTATTCGATGAGCTCTCTTCGAGGAGAACTTAACCTACAAACTATTAATCATATATGTGACATATACATATAGATAATTGTGTCCAAAGTTGGTCAAAAGTCACTTTTGCCAACCAATTTTCCAACAATCCCCCACATGAATGGAGATTGGTCGTAATACACAAAAATTACAATGAAATTCCAATAGTTGAATATTGCAAAGGATAGGTAGGTGTGACCCTTTGAACCTTCCCTTGTGAGATGGACTTAGTCTCCTAGATCCGAGTAGACGCGATGTCCTTGAACTCAGCCTCTGTTTACGTAGACGACATTACACGTCACACAAGACTTTCCCTGACATTGTCAAGTCCTCATAGTCATGTTCGTTGTGGTCATGAAAACTAGCCTGGTTCTGCCAGAGCTCTTAAGATTTGCGCCCCCACAATTCCCTTCAAAGCGACCCCACTTCTCTCTCACATAGGTGATTTCATCTTGAATCATTAAAAACATATGTTTTGTGATTTCATCTTGAATCATTAGGCTTTTTGATTTCATTCTGAATCATTAAAGCCATATGTTTAACCTCTCAACCAGTCACATTAGTTATAGGAATGGACTAGGAAGTTACAATGTTAAGTAACTCCCCCATATTGACGTGACTTCCCTCACATTTATATGATTAGGTTGTCCTATTGAACCGTGATCTTGGGATCTCCAAGTAATGGGTTAGGTTTTCCTTCATATAAACTCATTCCTTTAAGGGATTTAGTCCCATTCCTTTAGACGACTTACTAACTAACTCTCTGCTTAAGCCTTTCGTAAGCGGATCCGCGATGTTATCTGATTCTCGATGTAGGCTTAGGGGTATGTGTGTATGGATAAAACCACAATATCGATATCAAAAATAATCCACAAGGAATGACTTAAAATCCCTTTAGGAAAAAGGATAATGAATCAAATCCCGTGAGTGATAGTGATACGGATTATGAAATCCGAGTCGTTTCCCAACGAGGTGTGAATGGGCAACGTCGTTATTGGTTTGTTATTAAAATGCTCGATGTTTTGGATTGATGAATTTGTTTATCTAAACTACGGGAAATGGGAAAGCATATAAGGGAAATTACACTACGGGGAATCCTAGATACGCGAATTATTCTAAAATGTAATTAAAGAAACGTAAATAAAATGCAACTAAGTCTAATCTAAGCCCTAAAAATGATCTAAAATTACTCTAAAATGTAAAATGCAATTAAAAATTTATCTAAGATTTAAAACTAATTTTTATGATTTTTCTTAAATTTATTTGAATTAAAAACTAATTTCTAATTTTTAAAACTAATTTAAATTCTAAAAATTATGAAAAGTAAGGGGAAAATTATGAAACTATTTTTCAAAAATCTAAAATAACTCAAAAGACTTTTTAAAACTAATTTTGTATTTTTCTGATTATTTTTCTATTTTCTATGAATTAAAAACTGTTTAAAACTAATTAAATGGCTAAAAATTACAAATTAAACTAGGAAAAATCTGGAAAAATTATTTTTTTGCTTTTTATATTTTTATTAATCTATGAAAATTGAAAACTTATTTTTTTGAAGCTTTTCTGATTTATTTGTATTAAAAGCTATTTAAAAAGTCTTAAAAACTGATTTAAAATAAGAAAAATAGCAAACAGTAGTGGAAAATTATGAAAAATTCAGGTAAAGTCTAAAATTAAATTCTAAATATATAAAAAAGAGTTAACTACATTTTTGGTCCTTGTGGTTGTACCTGGATTCTACTTTTGGTCCATTTGTTCAAAAAGTTGCGATTTTAGTCCAAAATGCATAGTTTGGTTCCACTTTTGGTCCATTTTTCTAACGAAGTTAGTTCAGTTAGTTAAGTCGTTTGCAACGTTAGTCCTTTATAACGGTCATTTGCAACGTTAGTCCTTTATACCAAAGATCTTAAAAAATATACCAAAGATCTTAAAAAAAATTTTCAAAAAAATTTCGTTATATACCAAAGATCTTAAAAAAATTGAATTTCCCATGTGACTATTCTTAAAAAAGTTGCAAACATATATTCTTAAAAAAAAGTTGCAAACATATATCCTTTATAACGGTCGTTTTTGAAAAAAATTCTAAAAATATATTCTTAAGAAAACTTTTTTTTTTCCGAAAAAAATTTCGAAATATATTCTAAAAAACTTTTTTGAAAAAAATTCTAAAATATATTCTAAAAACTTTTTTTTCCGAAAAAATTTCGAAATATATTCTAAAAAAACTTTTTTTTGAAAAAATTCTAAACATATATTCTAAAAACTTTTTTCCGAAAAAATTTCGAAATATATTTAAAAAAAAACCTTTTTTTTTTAAAAAAAAAATTCTAAAAATATATTCTAAAAAAAAACTTTTTTTTTTCCGATTTTTTTTTTTTAGAATTTTTTTTAAATGACTAATTGACTGAAAGGACTAACGTTGCAAATGTTGCAAAAGATCTTTTGTATAAAGGACTAACGTTGCAAACGACCGTTATAAAGGACTAACGTTGCAAACGACTTAACTAACTGAACTAACTTCGTTAGAAAAATGGACCAAAAGTGGAACCAAACTATGCATTTTGGACTAAAATCGCAATTTTTTGAACAAATGGACCAAAAGTGGTATTCAGGTACAACCACAAGGACCAAAAATGTAGTTAACTCTATAAAAAATATAAGAAACTATGCTTATGTGAGAGATAATGAAGCTGTAGTGCAACTGTTTATGAATAAACACTAGAAAATAAGCTAACAAGCTCTAGAAGGCACCAATTGAACACAGAAGCTAGATTAAGCTATAACTACTCTAAAACACCTAATTGCAACTAATCTTAACCTCAAATAAGCAGCCTATAATGATTTGATGCTAATTAACAACTAAGGCCAAACAGTCTTAACCACCTATCTTTAAGCTGTTGTAACTGCTTATCAAACAAGCTAAACTGAAAACCAGAAATAGGGAATTCAAGACCACCAAGCAAAGGATTACTAAACCAAATTTTAGGCCCTGATGATCAAAAATGAACACTGTGCATAGGCTGCAAGTTGCCTGGTTCACAACTCAGTATAAGCTGAGTGTGAACAGGGCAAATCAGCTCTAAAGGAGAGCTGATTTAAAGCTGTTAAGAGTTTCCTAAAAATCCACAAAAATCATTTTTCAAAAGCATACCAACAGAACTTATTTGTCAAAAAATTTCACTTGAATTGAACCAAAGATGAAGCTATGAAAAATCTATAAAGTTTTGTAAAAATCTGTTTTGAAACTTTTGACTTTTAAGATAAATTGTGAAATGTTGACTAAAATGAATTTTAAAACAGATTTGTGGAATGATTATGATATCTAAGGTTGAACTAAGATTAATGCAAGCTAAATCTACTAATTATAATCCTAAATGCAAGTTTACACTAACTAATTCAAACTGAAATAGAAACTAGAACTGAATTTATGCAATTTTGACTATCTCTGTTCTAAAATGCAAATGAATGACTGAATATGACTGGATTATGCAATATAACACTAATGCAACCTAAATACACTATAGCTTGAACCTCTATCTCAGATTCAAATGATTGTGCCAAACACTCTTTTTATAAAGCTGTTTTGAGTATATCTTAAGTAAAACTATGAATCAAGCTTGAACTAATCTTAAAACTGATTAACACAATCAAATGAGAGCTTAATGATGACAAGTTGAAAAACAAATCAAACTTAGACCAGAAGCTACCAATAAGCAAAAACTATATCAGTTAAGTATGCAGTTTTGAGAAATAAGACAAACAGTGATGTAATCTATCAAAATTAGATACTAACAAATTATTATAAGCTACATAAACACAAATAAGCTAAAACTATCAGATCTAAGCACTGAAACAGTAACAAAGCAATTTTGACTTAAAATCAGAAAATTACTACTCACTTGAGACCCTAGCTGAACAAGGGTTCCCAATAGGGCAGCTACAAGCTCTCTAGCTTATTAATAAGCTAGAGTATAAGTCCCTCTGGACCCATCCATTGCAGGCCACTTCCTATGCTTTCTACAGTACAATGCAAAGGTATTTTAAGAACTGATTTGGTGGATTTGAGTACAAAATTGAGTAGTAGCCTAAACCAGCTCCTATTAAGTTATAGTAGAGCTTAAAAGAGCTTATTGAAGCAAAAACTTAAGCTGGTTGCAGCTTAACAACAGATTTGAGACATTTTTTATTTTTGGAGTATTTTTCTTATTTTTTTGTGATTTTTGTTTGAAAGAGTAAATAAGCTGAAATTGAATTTAGATAAGCTAAGATGATTAACTGAAACACTAATAAGCTACTGAAATCAATGAAACAGTAATTGAGATTAATTGAAAACAAAAGCTAAAATTACTTGAATTAATAAAACTTGAGATTACAATGGAACTGAAATTTAGAAATACAGAAATGAAATTTAAACATAAAACATTTATAAGCTACTTAATTCTACTCAAATTCTACATGGTTACAAATGTGAAATAAGGGTGCCTTATATAGGCGAGCTAAGGCCTTGGAAGGATCTGGAATGTCATCATCTGTGCTTCTTTGAGTGCATTTAGAGCCCTTGGATCAATCTCCACCTCATCCCAGCAATCTCAGCCTTTGGATTGCACATGCCACGCCCTTTCCTCCAATCAGAGAGCAGTATTTGGAATGTGACACACGGATTGGTGACCTGGCAGTCACATGTGTCAGGTGGTGTCATAAGAGTGTCAGGAAAGGACGATTGTACCCTCAATTTAAGTGAATTGGCTAATTGAGGCAAGGGGTAATCTAGGGTTCTTCACCTGGGAAGGTTTGGGGAAAATATTGGCGCGTGGGTTTTTTTTTATTATTTGTCAATTATGTTGACCGGGTAAAATGGTGGGTTTGACTAGGGTCCATGGGTAAACGGGTTGAGTTTTTTAAACCGTGGATTAGTTTGGCTGGACCGGGTATGGTTTGGATGTGGTTTGGGCTTTGGGATTAGAATTGGGCCAAGGTTTAATATAATTGGATTTTGGACATGAAATGGATCCACTTAGTAACTTAGGGACCAAAAGTGTATAAGCTGAAAATCCAAGGACCACAAGTGTAAATCTGAAAATGTAATCAAGGGCTAAACTTGTAATTCTCAAATAATCCAAGGACCACTTTTGCCATCTTTGAAAATTCCAAGGACCAAACATGTCAGTTCTGAATCTTCAGGGACTAAAACTGCCATTTTGAGAATTGATTGTCCAAACTTGCAAATTCCTTTCCCGCCTCGCTTTTGCATTCTTCTTTATCTCGTGCTCGGTTTTCTTCGGTTTTGGCTTTCTTTTGTCTGTTTTGTCATATCCGTACCTGCACATGCAAAAACTCAAGAAACACGCAAATATTAAGCATTAACGGCTCTTTCTTGGTTATTTTGGGTTTAATTTGATAAAGAAAAGATATGTGTTTTAGCACATATCATTATCTATTGACTTTACGTAGTCAATCGTGATAACTCTAGTTGAGAGTAGTTGTCGCACCAATCAACGTCTATGATGGATATGTCTTGACTTACCGTTTTACATTGTGATATGAGCTCTGTCAATTTCCAATTGACTATCACACTTTATATAGATGGTCGTTACCGGTTTACGCCATCTTGGTATGTCCTCTATGAATTAACGCAGATATCCGCATATTCTATAAATTTATCTCAAACGATAAATTCAAAATCCATCATAGATTTAGCTATAAAAGTCTGTTTGAAATACTTTCAAGATTTCCAAGACACGGCTTCCCACGTAGAGTCAATACATCCGCTCTAGTGGATCTAGATTCTTTTATGTAAGAATTCATATTTGCATTACTCTATCATTAGATAGCAGTTGGATATCTTCCAAAATGCAATATTGTAAGTATCATAGTACTTGTGTAATACTATTCAAATGGTCATCACTTGAATTACTGGTATATTTACTTAACTTGATTGTAACTACTAAATCAAGTCTTACACACGTCATTAGACACATAAGACGCTTAATATTCTCTGAGTATTCAAAATAGGCAACACCTCTACCTCTATTATAAATAGATTTAAAAGATGTCATTGGAGTTCTAGCTAGGCCGGAATCCCCCACATTGAATCTCTCAAGAATATTGTCCTTATAGTGTTTTTGACTTCAAAACAAATCCATTTGGTTTCATATGATCTTAGTTCCAAGAACCATATCGAAAGCACCAATGTAGTTCATGCCAAATCTTGACTCCAACATTTCATTAGTGGATTTGATCATCTTGTTATCACTTTCAGTGATAAGTATACCATCTATGTATAGACACATGATTACATATATACCAACAATTATTTCTTTCCACAAACATCTATTATTTTTAAATCCACGTTCTGACATGACGTGAACAAAAAAAATTTGATGTCATTGTTTGGGAGCTTGCTTTAAGCCATATAATGACTTAACAAGCCTATAAACTTTGTTCTCTTGTCCAGGAGGCATGAAACCCTCGGGTTGGTTCATGTAGATTTCTTCTTCTAAATCTCCGTTTAGAAATGCCGTTTTCACATCCATTTGGTGAAATTCCAAATTTTTTAAAGCGGCAATAGCAAGTATCATCCTAATCGAGGTTATTCGCGTAACAAGCGAATATGTATCAAAGTAATCGAGACCTTCTCGTTGTCTAAATCCTTTGATTACTGATCTTGCTTTATACTTGTCAATGGTGCCATCGGCTTTCATCTTCTTCTTGAAGATCCATTTATAGCCTAGTGGTTTACAACCATGAGGTAAATCCACGAGCTCCCAAGTATGATTTTGTAAAATAGAATCTATTTCACTTTTAATGGCTTCTTTCCATTGAGGCCCTTCTGAGGAAGTAACCGCCTCTCAGTATGAAGTAGGTTCGTTTTCAATGATAAAAGAAACAAAATCGGGTCCAAACGATTTCTCGGTTATTGCCCTTTTGCTTCTTCTAGGTTCAACCTCTTCTTCCTCAGTTTGATCTTGTCTCTCATCATGAAGGACTTCATCATTTAGTTGCCTCTCATCATGGACAACTTTACCACCAACCCTAGATGAACATCCATTCTCTTCTAATAATCAAGGAAACACGGTTTCATACAATGAAAGTTTTCCTTGATTCGGTTATCGTATCTTTATGTATATTTATCGTTTCCGAATCACATACAAAGAAATGATAAGCACTACCTCAAGTTATGAGCATATCCAAAATTATGCAAACCACGCTTTAGGTCCAATATTTTGAACCTTGGGTGTCAGTACAAATAGACACCCCCACATTCGTAAGTACTTAGAGGATGGTTTTCTTCCCATCCATAGTTCATAAAAACTATCTTCTTTTCCTTACAGGGGATCTTATCTAAAAGATAAGTAGCCAATAAAACCGCCTTCCCCCACATGCCATGGCTTAAACCATGACTTTAACAACATGGCATAACCATATCTTTAAGGCACAGTTCTTTCCTATCAACAATTATGTTGTGGTGTATAAGAAGCAATAAATTTATGTCTTATTCCATGTTTAGAACATACATGAAATGGAGACACATATTCACCTCCAATATCACTTCGAACCGCTTTGTTTTCGATAATAAGTTGATTCTTAACTTATTTGTATAGATCAATCTTGTCTATATCCTTACTCTCAAGTAAGTAAAAGTCGCAATATTTTGTGCTATCATCAACAATTACGATGAAGTACCTAATTGCTACCTTAGTAGGTATCGATTCCAAATCACATAAAACTATGTGAATCAAGGGTTCGGTTAATATACGGTCAATCGAGTGAAAAGACAATCTTGTCAATTTGGCTTCAACATAAGTTTTACTTTTGTAATCCGTGTTTGTTTATTTAATTAAACAACGTATTGAGTTAAAATTAACATGTCCGAGATGGCCATGCTATACATTCAAAGGATCAAATAAGCTGAATTCATACTCATTTTTATTAAAACAACAAAAAAAAAATAGATTCAGCTTAAACATTTAATGAAGGGCATAACCCGTACCGACCAAAATTTTGTTCAATGTTAACTCAATGTTACTTGATAAAAATAAAGCCAAATTTATTAAGCAACCATCCGCACACAAGATTCCGACAATCTCTGCACATACAACGTGTTGGGTCACTTAAGCTCTTTTCCACATGTGAATTTCAACATCACATTTCTTTTCCCTTGCTATTAGCAGTTGTAGAGTTGCCCATAAATTGCATCTCGCCATTTTCTGCTACTTTGAAAGAGTTAACCAAACTCTTATCATCATACTCATGACATGATGCCCAAGTGTTAGATCCTCGCCTTGGCAAGAATTTTCATTTCATCCAGGCCATTTAACCCATAGTTATGGCACATAAAATCTGAATGCTTTAAAGCATCTACTGTACACATAACTCGAGTATCGGTCTCCCTTTCATCAAGTTCGGGAGCAGATCCTTTAGATGTCACTCATGACATTCCTAACATTCTGTTAATACGAGATTCCTTATTAGTGTAAAACTAAATTTGGAATAATTAACAACTTGCTATATCACAAAGTGTTTCTTAACAAACATGATAACATCGAATTTTGTTTAAAACACTACTGTTTTGTAAGATCCATTATACAAAACCGCTTTTAAACAAGTCTTTCGATTAAACAATTAAACAATATCGCATATTACACAATGTTTTTTTTAAACAAAACAAATTTGTAATATGATTTTGTCAATCTTCTTTAAGAATATCTTAATAGATCTGCATCACATGGTCTAATTCTACAATGAAACTCGACAAGGTTTCAAAATAGATTTACTCTTTCAAAGAAACTCAACAAGGTTTCTATAGATCTACCTTCCAATGCATAAAGTTTCAAGAACTATATTTAGTTTATAATTAAACTCAATCCGGTTTAAATAAGCTAAACAAGTCAAAGAAACTTTTCCACCAAATTTGATAACAACTTGTATATTATCAGATTTTGTTTCAAACAAACTCATCTTGGTTTCAATAAACACGTTTTAGTAATCCAATAAAATAACAACTTGTATTTTATGAGATTTGTTTCAAAGAAACTCCACTTGGTTTCAATGAATCTGATTTCATCATGATTTTTAGCCATGTTAGTAACTGGCGCACCAATTACATTCGCAAAATTCACTAGGGTCACAACTTATGTGACCATCAGTTAACTTGTGAATATTTTAACACAAAAACAGTTAAAAAACTGTTAAACCATTATGGTATCTAATAAACTCGACATGGTTTATGTAAACTTGTACCAAATATGATTCAGAGAAACACAAGCTTGGTTTCGTAATCCGATTTAAACAATAATATATGCAATAAACAAACTAAATAAATCGGTTTGAAAAAGAAACTCATCATGGTTTCAATAAAAACTGATTCAATAAACTGTTTTAAAATCGCTTATAAATCTGTATACCAAATCATTAATTAAAATTGCTTAGTTATAAAACTGATTTTCAATGAAACACAATCTTGGTTTCAAGAAAAACAGCTTTGTATAAAATCATAATTAAAATAAATCGATTTTAATAAAAGTGTTTTAATTACATTAAACGTAATCTGCTTTAAGACTGTAAGAAACGGTTACAATTTTATAAATAAAATCTAAATTACAATAAATAAAATTAACAAGAAATAAATAATGTAAAATTAAATACAAAACAGAATGTAAGGCATAAACGATAATTAAATAAAATAATAAAATAGTCAAAAGACTTACTTGATCACCAAATTGAGATCAACAAAGAAGCACTAAAAGCCGAGGCACGTGTTTGACACGCTTCTCTTAAAACAGTTCGCTCTGCTTTCCCGTGGGTACAATGTTCCCCAAACAAGTGAAGTTGTACCTGTCGAACTTAACTAAACCGCCAGAATTTCATCTTAAGAGATGCGTATTCTATATGCTGGAAATCAATAATAACTATTGATTTGATGTGTGTAAAACTTGTGGAATTAGGGCCTCTATTTATACACAATAGACTCCTTCTAAGTTTACTCATCCCACCTATGTGGGATTGAAAATAAACTACTTTTCCTCTTTAGGCATGAAATCAATGTCTAACTTTGAGACCCAATATCTCATTCACATCAACTCTATTTTGGACACATAAAGGCTTATTGCGAAGCTCTCTTCGAGGAGAACGCGAACCTACAAACTATTACTCATATATGTGACATATACATATAGATAATTGTGTCCAAAGTTGGTCAAAAGTCACTTTTGCCAACCAATTTTCCAACAGTTAATGCAGAGTTGTTAACTACTAATATCGTTTCAGGGATTGAAAAAAGACTGTCGGGAATGGTGGATTTGATGGTGATTAACCCGCCTTATGTGCCAACACCCGAGGAAGAAGTGGGCAATTCCGGGATTTCAGCTGCTTAGGCTGGTGGTGAAAATGGTAGAAGTGTTATTGATAAGATATTACCGGATGCTGATAATCTGTTGTCAGAAAAAGGGTGTTTGTATATGTTATTTCTTGCGGAAAATGATCCGTTACATATATGTCTTCAAATGAATAAAAGAGGTTTTTTTTTTTTGGGTAAAAGGGGATCACCCTTGTAAAATGTATTACGCCAAAAAACGTTAGAGGAAACTCTTCATGTAATTAAATTTTGGCGTGATCCTGATATTCAGATAGAGGGAAATGAAGGGGGTTCAAGTGGTAAAACGGGTCCACATAGGAGTTGGGAATTTCTGATGTCACAGATTTCTCGATTGTCATTCCGGGAGACGAGGCAATAGCAGTTATAGTTGATGCCTATGAGGTGAAATAGCGTAAAGTTTACTTTCATGTTCATGGTTTTATACTTTTGAGTTTGTCAAGGTTGATTTGATTAATTGAAGCATTTCTTTGTTTGAATTTTTTGTGTGAGCTTCAAAATGTCACTAATGAAATCATTAATTTACTTGATTCCGAGCAGTTTAGGTGCCTGAGTTTTTAATAACAAAAGCTTAGATCAAACCTTCAAAAGTAGATTGTTGATACGTTTGTGATTTATATATACGAGGCTTCCCTCAACCCGTGCGATGCACGGTCTAGTGGTTGAGGGGTGATGTTTTTATCCGTAATGTTGTATATGATGGTATTTAGATACCTATTAGAGAAGTTGCATTGTATTTATTATAAGCCCGTGCGTTGCACTGATTTGGTAAGGGTTGAATGTATACGTTTTTTTACGTAATATTGTATGCAATTAGTTACATATAAGATATTGCAATTGATGGTATCATAAGATTTGTTATCGTAGGTCGGAGGTAAATTCTTGTTGCGTAATGTTGTTGTAACCTTGTAGGGTAATGTTTACCTCAGCAAACCACCGCATTCATTATCCGCCAAAGTTGCTTCTTCAGGTTCTCTTGTACATGACTACGTAATAATGATGACTAATTTTTATTTTGGTCAATGTCCTACATTGTAAAGATGACTACATTTGTTAAAATAAATGAACTAAGGTTTAGCTCTACATTTGATGAGCTGTGAGTTTCATGAATTACATTCTCTTTGTCACGTTTCTTCTCTGCATTATCACCATTTTGAGCTTCCCTCCGGCAACTATATCATGATTTTTCCTCCGAAAACCATGCATGTGGAAACATCATCATCAATTGAACACAACCAATTATATGGCATATCCACATGCATGGTATTTATACATGAAGTTTTACAATTAACACTAAATGAGAGCATTATTAAGAGCCATCCAAAAGTTATAATAACTCCATGTTTCTTTGTATACCTCCCATTAAAACCATAGCCCTTTTGTATGCCTCCATTGAAGGAGACCTTTCATGTGTATGCATTCGATTCGCCAAATAGATAGATTGGTGTGCAATGCATTGGTTGTACCGTACTTTGATTAGTGCAAAAATCCTCTCCCACTTTAAACTATTCGCGAAAAATTGTATTTATTGGTGTGCAATGCATATGTTGTACCGTACATGATTTTGTGCACAAACCCTCTTGCACTTTAAAATAAGGGGTTCAACTTTTATATATAATAGATAGATAGATAGATGTATATTTCAAGAAATTTCCAACTTCTTTCAAATTACAATATGTTATTTAAATGTATCACAAACTTAGGTAACTACGTTTGTATTTCATTTGCTCAATATAATATCTAAGCATCTAACAATCCTTATGTCACTTTCATTTCAAGAACGCAGGTTTCCACGGACCAAAATGGTTCGAGAACTCAATGTTTACACTCTTATTCAATAACAACAATGACTTTTATTCCTTTTTGCAAATTCATCGTTTTCTAAATGTTTACAAACCAATTTAAGCAAGAATGTCTTGATGGTTCTTTCTAACCAATAATCATCTATGCAACTTTCAAATATGCTAAGTTAATGATCCCTTCTTGACTACACCACCGTTGGGTAACAACCGAAAATACCTTCGTGAACTTCGAGGAAGGAATCATAAAGAATGAACATACAAATGAACTTGAAGCGAAGATCTTTCCAAGTAAACATTTGATTTCTTGAGAGCAGGATCATGCATTGACAGTTTGCACATAAGCTAAAAAAAATAAACAAATATAAAATTTTGACTTTTATTGTGGAATAATATAAGCTTTGGTAAGTCTGCAAGGAAGCTCGGATACTCTATACTTGTTTAGGCTACTTTAATTTTTGGTAGGGTGCTCTTGAGGGAACAAATAACTAAATACAGCATGTTCATACCGAAGGGGATATAGAACTATATATAATCGTGTATTTATGTGGTCATTCACTACTGAGTTTAGGAGTTTTGGTTTTAAAAAATTATGCAAATGAAGTTCGTTGATGGCTAGTATACTCTCCCGAACCCTCCTTCACCCAAAAGGCAATATGCTCTAAAGTTCTTGGCTGCAGCTGCTAATTCACGAAATGTAAATGTGTGTGCTGCAATGTGTGTAGATCCTCCATCTTTCAAAGCTTCCTTATTTACACCCAAAGCATAAGTGATATTCGATTTATCTGCAAATAAGCACATTTTTTTCAAATAAAGTAAATAACTTGAACAAAATACAAAGGGTATGAGATATACATCATTCAATAGCGAATTAAAAACAACGCAAATCAATAGTAGAACAAACCTGGGGTTTAGGCTACACTTAGCTTGTTTCTTCTTTGCTCACAGCAACTAACTTGAACAAAAATAAAGATGTGTTCAAACAAAACATTAATTTAGTGGATTTGATACTTTACTAAACACCATGCATTAAAAAGAGCACAATTATAGGATCGGAGCTGTACAAAGATATATAATGTCACCAAGCAATATGAGGAATCAAATTTACTAACATGTGAGTGTTTGTGAGTTCTGCAAATACAAATATATACCAAAATAAACTGGTAATGACAAAAAGGTCAGAATATATCTATACAAAAGCTCTCAATTGCCATCAAGATGACTTTTCGGTTTCTTCCACCTCCACCACCACCTTTGCCGCCCATATTTAGTTTGTCTCCCACAACGAATTATTTTCCTGTGGCCCTCCGTATTAATAAAACCGATCTCTTTGTGTTGACTACCTGGAAACGAAGAAACCTTTAGTTTATTTAATGCGAATGTGTGATTGAGTAATAAGGAAAATGTCAAGCAAAATTTAAGCAACTTATAATAGCGTACATTAGTAGTTCGATGTTGAAGAGGTGTATCAATTGTCGTAGGTGAAGATAAACTTCTGTCAATAGAAATTATAATGTAAATGTTTAGGATAAAAGATCATTTGAGGACAAAAGATTATTTACATATCAAGGGATCAATCTCCACCCTCCATTTTTATTTGATCTAATGGATGAGATTAATCCCAACAATTTAAAAAACCCACTTTCATCATTTTTTTCAAATATTAATATATTTCAAATCGTTAATCGTTAAGCGAAAAAAAATATATCATTATGACGAGCATTTAATTATCTTTCTATAGATAGGCACTTTGATATACTTTCGGCAAAAAATTTTTCGTATTTTTCCGCTTTTTTTTTTTTTTTTAAGTTTTTTAGTTTTTCGTTCTTGAAATTTGCGTTGAAAAATCATATATGATAAAACACTAATTTGAATATCATATGTGATATTAGTGTAATATCATATATGATATGTAATATCACATGTGATATTAGTGTAATATCATATATGATATTACATATAATATCACATGTGATATTCAATTTAGTGTTTTTATCATATATGATTTTTATGTAAATTTCAATAACGTAAAAAAGCGAAAAAATAACGAAAAGCGTGAAAAAAGCGAGTTTTTTTTTCTTTTAAAGTATATCAAAGTCCCGCCTATAGAAAGATAATTAAATACTCGTCGTGATGGTGTAAATATTTTCACTTAACGATTAACGGTTTAAGAGATATTTAAATTATAAAAATAGGTGAAATAATAAAATGCTTTTAATCTTAGCCATTGATTTCTTTTTAAATGGATGGTGGAGATGAGTCCCTTGGTATGTGAGAAAAGTTTGGTATGTAAAATAACTCTCCTCATTTAGATATCATGGTCATCATACAAATAGGAAACTAATTATAAGAATGTAGGTATGATTTAAGATCATTTGAGGACAAAAGATTATTTACATATCAAGGGATCAATCTCCACCCTCCATTTTTATTTGATCTAATGGATGAGATTAATCCCAACAATTTAAAAACCCACTTTCATTATTTTTTTTCAAATATTAATATCTTTAAGCGCTTAATCGTTAGCGAAAAAATATATTCGCGACGGCATTTAATTATCTTTCTATAGATAAGCACTTTGATATACTTTCGACAAAATTTTTATTTTCGTATTTTTCACGTTTTTTTTTTAAGTTTTTTCGTTTTTTTACGTTACTGAAATTTGCATTGAAAAATCATATATGATAAAACACTAATTTGAATATCACATGTGATATTAGTGTAATATCATATATGATATGTAATATCACATGTGATATTAGTGTAATATCACATATGATATTACATATAATATCACATGTGATATTATATATCATATATGATTTAACACTAATATCACATGTGATATTCAATTTAGTGTTTTATCATATATGATTTTTTCATGTAAATTTTAATAACGTAAAAAAGCGAAAATAACGAAAAACGCGTGAAAAAAACGAGTTTTTTTCTTTTTCGAAAGTATATCAAAGTCCCGCCTATAGAAAGATAATTAAATGCTCGTCGCAATGGTGTAAATATTTTCACTTAACGATTAACGGTTTAAGAGATATTTAAATTATAAAAATAGGTGAAATAATAAAATGTTTTTAATCTCAGCCATTGATTTCTTTTTAGATGTATGGTGGAGATGAGTCCCTTGGTATGTGAGAAAAGTTTGGTATGTAAAATAACTCTCCTCATGTAGGTATAACCTGAAGCTCGGGTAAATTAGTCACACTTTTCTTAGGCATAGACAATGATGGAGACTCCAATATCTGCCAAAAGATGAATGTTACACATGATGTTTTGGCTAACTTTTTTTCCTCCGGCACCACCAATTATATGTCATATCCACATCCATTATATTTATACATGAAGTTTTACAATTGACAATAAATGAGATGATTATTAAGAGTCATCCAAAAGTTCTAATAACTCCATATTTCTTTGTATACCTCCCATGAAAACCATAGCCCTTTCGTGTGCCTACATTGAAGGAGACCTTTCATGTGTATGCATTCAATTCGCCATATTGATAAATGGATGTAATTTTGTGTGGCTTTAGATAGGTTGTACCGTACATGATTTTGTGCACAACCCCCCTTGCACATTAAATTAAGGAGGATAAGCTTTATGTATTATAGATACGCGAAACAAATAATTTTGATCCACAACTTAAAAAATTCCAAATAATTGTTAATATACTACAAAAAGAGATTGAACATCAAAAGAGATTCATATTAATGCATTCTAAAAAATTCTTTTTTCGGTTGTTCTTTTGTTGCTTCTTCAATCTCTTCTTCTATATTTTCCATCTGCATGCGCAAAGACATATATATTAGTATTAATTAATCAGTCAAGCATTTTTTTAATCAACACCCTTATTAACACCCATTTTTTTAATCAGTAGTTATTAGTTCTTTATTAGTAAAGACATTATAAAATGTTTTTGTAAATACTCTATCAGCTAGCTAACATGAATTGCCTTAATTTTTTTTATATATCATTCAAAGCACGTATAAACATTAAACATAACCTCAAGACAAACAACTAAAAAACAGGTATAACTTCAAAATAAAACAACTCAACATACATGAAAAAACTAATGTACTTGGTTTATCCCTTATCTTTCGTACTAAATAAAATTTTATTTCCCTTCTAGACAAAAGCTCATGCTTAAGCACATGGGGGTGCGTCTGTCACATGTATTTGAGCCAATCTAGGGTTACCATATCAGTATGAGTTATGACTTTCATTTGCTTCTCAAGCTTGCCTTTTCATCTGTACCAAAACAACCAACGATCATTATAAGAAAATGTAAATTACCAATTAAAAAAAAATGTTGAAAAAAAGAAAGGGTAAGAAACTTACGAATGTTGTTAGAATGAAGGGTGGTTTTGAATTCGATAAAGAAAGAATCAGGGAGACACTTGAATTGTGGGAGCAAATAGGACATGTTCTTATCTGCAGCTGCTATTGCAATTGATGTATACATGCATGTAAACTGAATAATCAATTCATATGATAATAATGGATAATATATTACTATTAGTTTTAAAGAAATAGATATTGTGTTTGGAGAAGGCATGAATAATTCTACTGAATATCATTATCAGTATACTAACTGCATAATTCGGTATGTGATATAAGATGTGGTTTTAGCCTTCATGGAACTCGATCCTTTACAGCCATCGCCACCTCACCTTTGCCTCCAGCACCACCAATTATATGGCATATCCACATGCATGGTATTTATACATGAACTTTTACAATTGATAATAAATAAGATAATTATTAAGAGTCATCCAAAAGTTCTAATAACTTTATGTTTCTTTGCATACCTCCCATTAAAACTATAGCCATTTCGTGTGCCTCCATTGAAGGAGACCTTTCATGCGTATGCATTCAATTCGCCATATTGATAAATGGATGTAATTTCGGTACGCATAGACATGTATGTACCGTACTTTTGGTTGTGTACAACCCCCTTGCACATTAAATTAAGGGGGATAAGCTTTAAGTATTATAGATATGTTTTGAAAGTAATTGAATATCAAGTTTTATATTAGACCTCGCGAGGTTGCTTAAATAGTAGAGTGAATCTAATCCATTTTTTATCCATGGGTTGATTGATTGCAAATGTATTGAACTGTACCAATATTACTATTGTAGGTATGCAATAAAAACTTTTCCTACTGTAAACCGGTACATGGAAATGTTCTTTATAACTGAGCCTAATACCTTTGCACATGTACGAAAGTACAAAACTACCCTTTCATCTACCTAAATAAAAAGGCCTTCATGATCAAATTTCAGATGACATAGTTTCAACAAAAGTGTCGTCTCAGTGATCGTATAAGTATATATTCGAATATGACCCGTTTTCCTCTTATCACATCTACATTTATTTGGGGTAACGGTCCATTTTGCCGGCTCTACTAACCAACTAACTTGACTTCACAATTTTCCAATTTGATGGCAACAAATAACTCGAAGAAATATGTGTTACACCTGAAATCGTGACACCCAGCTAATATGTACTAAAGGACCAACAAATCCTTTGTCAAAATCTCATGATACGGTAAGCCCATCTGCTGTCCTTGTCCTTGTCCACAACTTAAAAAATTCCAAATAATTGTTATCAACAAACCAACATATTTTTGATGGGTTGAGCCATTTGCTGTCCTTGTCCACCAAGAAGGCAGACCCACATGCTCTATCTCTGCCCATCTGACTTGCCAAACCCGTGAGACTCATACAGTATGATTTGAGATAACGAGGAATTGTGGTTTGACAACAACTGATGCCAACACATTTTTTGTTTGTGTCGCTAACAGTGTTATTGAGACAAGTAGTGGAACACCCGGTGAGCACACTACCATCATCAAAGCATTACCACACCCTTCGACAACAAACTTATTATGTGATTTGGAATACATGAAGGGAGTCTTACCAAGATCCATGCTCTTGATTGTCTCACTGCAATTAGAGATCTTTTGCATATTATTAACAGTGACTGTTTGATTTTCCAAGTCAACACTCAACACTTCAAGGTGGTTGATTGCTGATAGATATGGGGTAGAAGAGTTGCAATCAACAACGTACCATTCATTGAGAGAACAGTTTGCTCCGATTCCAAAAGGGAACGGAATCCTCACATTCCCACACTTATCATTGCACCCTGGCTTACCGTAGTTTAAAAGTGCTACTGAGGTTGCTGCTGTTAATGAAAGGAAGATAACTGGTAAAATATGGTAAGCTTTATATAACTTCATTTCAACTTGTTAGCAACAATGATTAACAGCAGAAAGTAGAAGGCGGTGTTTATGTACTATGTTTATGCTGTTGGGTATGATTTTATGAATGTACAGTTATATACAGTTTTCCATGCTGGCCTGGCATTCATCCATGTTTGCTAGAGATGAATAAATTATTTATAATTTATATCCTTTGAGCTTACCGTATCATGAGATTTTGACAAAGGATTTGTTGGTCCTTTAGTACATATTAGCTGGGTGTCACGATTTCAGGTGTAACACATATTTCTTCGAGTTATTTGTTGCCATCAAATTGGAAAATTGTGAAGTCAAGTTAGTTGGTTAGTAGAGCCGGCAAAATGGACCGTTACCCCAAATAAATGTAGATGTGATAAGAGGAAAACGGGTCATATTCGAATATATACTTATACGATCACTGAGACGACACTTTTGTTGAAACTATGTCATCTGAAATTTGATCATGAAGGCCTTTTTATTTAGGTAGATGAAAGAGGGTAGTTTGTACTTTCGTACATGTGCAGGTATTAGGCTCAGTTATAAGAACTATGTTGGTAGGATTAGCGGCGGCGTCAAAATATCTGAAATATAATCTTATATCTTTGTATACAAATCTTCATACAATCTAGATCACAGCAACCCAAGATTGCCAACCCACAATCTACCTTTGTGGCTTTTTGTTCTTTCTTTTTAATTTTAATATTTAGTATAGATGGTTGGTTTGTTGATAAATGATGAAAAAAATATAGATTTAGTTTATTGTAGGTGGAGGAAAGAGATAATAATATTTTATTAAAATATTGGGTTGTGAGAGGTTGTTGATAAAAGATAGTTTTAAGTGCTTGACTCATTATTCGACATCACCACGTGGACTCTAGCGGTCATTGACAAAATCTAGTAAATTGTTTGTGTAGCTAGAAACGACAATTTCTTTGGTTGATATGGGCAATGAATACTTGTGGTAGATACCTGAGTTGTTCCTTCGGGAGGTTTTCTAGAAAATCCTTATTTAGCAAATGGATGCAGCGGTATGAAGTTCTATCATTATACTACTCTATCTTATTTGTTTTTTGGCTTTTTTGAGCTTAGTTGTGTGTACCTTATCTAACATTTATGAATCAACGTCATTTAAGCCTTATATATGCAGGAAGAGTGTATAAGGTCTTTGGAATAGAGGAGGTTTACAGCCAGCTATGATGGACAATATATAACATAGATAAACTTAGTTTACAACAGGAGCTTCACTTGCGGTTACGATGGAGATCACTTTCGTGTTAAAAGCAAATCTTCTAAATCACTTTGTTTTTTTTCGTTTTTCTTATATAATATCGACATGAATCCTCAACATTTACACCTTTAGGTTACTTAGTTACTAAAACTTCACTTTGAAATATCCTTCATGTTGGGTTTTACTAATCATAACAATTAAAGTAAAAACGTAAACATCATCAAAACATGCAGCGGAAGCAATAGGAAAATACTTGTAATTTAATTAACCGAAATAAAAGTATATGCGTGCCTGAATCAATGCAATTGGGTTTATAGAAACCCCAAATTAATATCAAGAACCAAAACCCTAAACCCACAATAAATTAGGGTTTAACAAGTCGACTACACCAAAAGTCGAATACCCAAGATATACAAACACAAGTGTATTTGCTCTTAGTTCTTGTACACACGTATTAGTAGCGAATCAATGAGAAAAGCTAGGTTCTTGAATCACAAATAAAACCAAACACTTGTTTCTTGGATTGGAAAATCGAATCCGCGAGGAGGGATGGTGTCACGATCGGCCAAACCAAGAGGAGAGGAGAGGGAGAAAGAAATTAGGTTTCTAGGTGATCAAGATTAGAATTTATGAATACAAGGGGTTTGTATTTATAGGTTTCTAATAACTTTGGTGACCAAGAATAAATCCTCCTTTGGGCTTGAAGACCCACGACCGATACATAGGACCCAAGAGGGAGTTCTAGATCTTTCTTATCAACTAATTTCATCTCTAGTCCTTGTAGTTTACATTCTTGTCGTTAGTCTAAACTTCGTTAAATATTAACTATCGTTAAGTTTATTTAAGTGACAAATAATTAATAATAATAACATTTATATATATATATTAATTATTTTAACATCAACTCTCATAAATGTGTGTTCAATCGAAGTCTGAGGGATTCGAGTCGGTCATGCATATTGAAAATATCCATAAACCTTCGGCTCAGCGGATATTACTTATATAGTAATGACATTGGTTTTAGTCTAGCTTAACACGCTTGATACTTGGTCAATCGAGTATTATGGTCTCCGGAAAAACCATTTAATGATTCATCATTTTTAATTATCCTTTTACTTCTAATACTTCATTAAGCGTGAATATGGGTTCGATCATTTCACAAGTTAATATTTTATTTCGTTATATCTAATTGAACAAGATTACCAAATCATCTGAATGTATTTTGAGATAGATCTTGGGTAAGGCCTACAAACATCTTGCCAATCCTACGAGGGGCCCAAAAGCGATATTATTATGCTTTGAAAAAAATTCAAATGAGCAAATTCTCTTGACTACAAGCAAAACTCATGAACTTTGCAACACTTAGAGAAAATAGCCCTTATAACCACCTTTTCACGGATAAGCGTTAAACTATTTCACACAAGTGTACTACATTCATAGGTTATCTTGTAAGTATCTCAAGTCACGAGGATAAATATACATGATTTACTTAATGACAAAGATCCATAAAGTACAATCATGTTAAGTTAATCATCCTATATTCAATTCATTGAATATCATGTGAATTGGCATGTCCCGCATCAATATATACTTTAAGTGTATTACCCAAACCAGATTTGTCTTAATTCAATGACATTCCCACATCATTGATCGACACGGTTTTAGAATAACATAAGTTATTCCGCGGATTAATCATGCAAATATAGGATATAATATTAAGAAAATGAAAAATAAACATAACCAATATTTTATTTTATTTAAATAATATTTGTTCAAAACATCCCTTATCCAAATACTAAATAGATCAATGCATGATAAAACTTGTTAATGAATTATGCCTCAAGTAATGACAATCATACTTGTTGACAAGGCTTAATTTCAACTAACTTTGATCTATTGGAATTTTGAGAATAGTTATTTCAAGAATTCAACTGGTGAAGTTCTTGTATGTGTGCACTCAAATAACTTGATATTGCCACATAATATTTCATAAAGTGTGTGATATCCTCATCAACCAATTTATGACAATCAAACTTTCAAACATTTTAAAGTTTAAAGTATTCTTATTCTTTATTGTATAATGCAACTATGCTCTTAGTTGAGCACAACTAGTTCACATGGCCATCAATAAGGATGAAATCCTACCATGACTAGTATTGAGTGTCATCTCAACTAAACCAGCATCATTGTATACAAACAACAATATACTCTTTAAAATTTCGTAAATTTCAATATCTGATGTAATGTTTGATTCCTTTCAAACTTTCAAGTTTGTTAGCTATGACAATTACGCAACAATTGTTGTATTGCTCATCCATAGAATTTTGAGAGCAACTCCAGGCTGAGGAATGTAATTCTAGATTCAAACATATTCTATTAGGATATTCATTACACTAGTTATCTAATAACACCATTAGATATCAATGTTGTCAAATCATCTTGCATTCAAGCATGATACAACAATAACATGATGTACATGAAAAATCCTTGTGTCAAACTAAGATTTCATTCATGTTCTATGTTAGTGCAAATATTATGATATTTAATCTATACAGTCTCGTTTGTTTGATTGGTGACAAACATGTAACTTGTAATACATAACGTAAAATGTACAAGTTACTTGTAATCACACTTTGTCTCAACATAGATTCAACACCTCTGGATGTCTCAAGTCCTAATATGTTACAACACAGGTTCGTACATGTTTGTTATGTGGCATTATGATCAAACCCATTAACAAATCATTTAGAATGTTTAAAATATGTTTAGAGTCACTAAGTATTTTAATAGGTTAACCATTCTATTTCGAACCTCATTTTACGATTTGCATTCACAAGTATTTCAAAAGGTAACTAGACATTTTGTTAACTAGTTACATAATACATTTTACAAGTTTACTTTGATAAACTTTTTAATCTAAAAATGAACTACATATTACATCATCATCTTTGAAATACTTGGAAGATCTCTTGAATATTTTGGTTAAATTGACACTCAATATATCAAATGTGATCTTAGTAAGATTTGGTAATATCTTGGAAAGATTTGAAGAAAGATGTTTTAGATTTTCTCAGCAGGCACCCACGGAACCAAAATGTATAAAGGACGGAACCCTTTATTTGGTTCCTTGGTCCGTGGACGCTCCTGGCCACTTTTGCCTATAAATAGAAGCCCATTGTTTTCCCATTTCTTCACCACTTCAAAACACATCTTCTCCACCTTCTTGCATACATTTAGATCAATCATTAACAATGTAGTAACATACATTAAACACCCTAATGATCATGATCATAATGCTTCTAACATTCATCTTTGTTGTAAGCATACTCTACATTTTGATCAACCAAGGAAAGCTTGGAGATCTAGCCATTCCCACTCACCACAAGTTGAAGATCTATCACAACAAGTTTATGGAACTTGTGATCTTCATCATGAAGGCTTCCTATCAATGGAAGTTCATTTAGAAGTAGTTATTCATATCCATTAGACATTTGTGTCATGGATCATTAGTGTAAACATCATTGCATCATAACAACACTTTCACCAAACTAGATTAGATGGTTTATGTGTTTGTGCCATAAAACACAAGGTTTGTTATGTTGGGCCATAAAACATAATGGGAGTGGTTGTACCCTTGTAAAAGAACTCGACATCTAGCTTAGTGTCGGAAATATTGTATAGGCGACGTTAGGTTGGTTCTACCTCGAACTAGAACCCGGTATTTAGCTTTGTACCGGAAAAAGTGTAAGCGATGATTGTAAGGTTTTCTCCGCCGAGAAGGGAGCTTGTTGATTTAGTGAAGTAACTCTCGAGTTGGGTACTCGGGGAGTGGAGTAGGGCGGAGAGGAGATCCGTGACCGAACCACTATAAATCCTCGTGTTCGGTTTGCACTTTCCTTTCTTTATCTCTTTACTTTTATACTTGCACTATACTATTGTTTGTGATGTGGTTTATGTTCATGATTGTGTGACAACTTGGTTTAATATGCTTTATATTAGTCACAAACAATAATTGGTACTTTTATATTATAACAAGCTTCATAAGCGATTTGATACTAAAGATCTAAAGTTTTTAAACGGTAACGTATTCACCCCCCCTACGTTTCCACAATTGGTACCAGAGCCTCGTAGCTCTTATTTTCAAAACAAATGGTTTTTAAAATAGAGTACGATCCATGTATCAAATTACCATTGAAGCGAAAAATAATATGAAAAATGCTTTGCTAATTATACTTAGAAATTTTAATGTTAATAGTAACTTTGTATACAAGTTTTGAAGGTTTTCTTGAAAAATAAAATAAAAGTTTATTGAAAGAACTAGTAAGCATTGTATTGTGTGCTTATAGAAAATTTACGAAGAAATATGATTTTAAAGGAGTGTTTGGGATAACTATAAATTTAGTTGAAAAATCCCTCCGTAAACATTTAAGATAAGTTACATAAGTAGATATGTTGTTAAAAATGTGTATTATATGTTTACTATCAAATCTAGTTAGTCACACACGTTTTCTCTATGTCAAATAATAGTTTCGGTGAATCTGTCTCAGAGGGCCACGACACCAAATTTTATAAAGGGCGGATCCCTAAAATTGGTTCCTTGAAATCCGTCTGCACAGTATTCAGTTTTTTGGCTAACTTCAAAAAATCATAACTAATTAACCGTAAGTCCGTACAAGTCGAGCCACCTATCATTTTAAAGGGAATTGAGTCTACTTTCATTTAAAAATACTCTCATGGCTTGAGTCTAATTTTAAACAAGTGAAATAGACCAAACACTACAGTATGTCTAAGATATTAAGTTTTGCTTTAACATAAAAACTCAAAATTTTGAATCAAACAATTTAAGTTGGTATTCTTAGAACTTTGATACAACTTCTTTTGAAACTAATTAATTTGGTAATATGTTTAAAGGAAACTAATCAAGCTTGGTTTACTTCGTCATATTTAAACGCTAAATGACGAAAAGTGTTTTTATTGTTATACTATGCTAAATGACCGCTTGTTTATGTTGTTTGCATATATGTTGCTCGCTTATTTTCAAATTGTTGTTTTCACTTGTTTGTGTGCATAATATAAGTGTCAATCTTGCCATGTTATTTATTCGCTTGCTTGACGATTTCTTGTTTATGCACAATAGGACATTTGCTAGATTTTGTGCACTAAGTTGAAAAATTGTTTTACCATCACTTATATACTTAGATCACTTCTTTTGCATAGGTTATACTAACTTCTCGCATAACTTATGAAATGTCATAACTCACTTAGCAATTAGTACTAAGTAAATTAGTCAAGTACTTTAAAAAATGGAAGTTTTAAGAGAGTGTTTGGTACAAGGACAAAAACAATGTTGTATGATGTAATTATTTCTTTTTTCTTTGTAGGATGATAATATGACATAAAACAATGTTGTATGCTAACCGGTTTATGCAGGGGAATAGCACAAGTGTGTTATCAAATTTTACCCATTTTCACTTTCATGAGAAAATCGTTAGCCCTTGGTCAAAGTATATGCTCCACTATGTTTGTATATGTGTTATCGACTTTTCCTAACTAGAAATAATTAACGTCACATGTTTTAAGCAAAATTTCAGGTTTCGGAAAAGTTCTCGACACCTAAAAAACTGTTCTGTGGTGATTTCTGGTGTCCACGGATCAGACGGCACCAAAGATTTGGTACCGTCTGTTATAGAAATTGGTACCGCCATACCTGTACAGGCGGACCAGGCGGCACCAATTTAAGGGTTCCGCCTGTGTAAAGAAATGGTGTCGTGGATTCTACAGGTAAGTTGTTTAATTTTACTAAATCCCGCAATCTAATTTGCCAAATTTCGTTTCTAGGATAGTTGTTAATGCATATCTTTCATATCTCATTCAACACATCCTCAATGGATTAACTTAGGATGTTTGACATGATCTTAGACACTTCCATCTCATTTGAAACTACCATCTTTGTATGGATTAACCTCAAATAAGCCACTTAAGAAAACCACTAGGATTAGCATTCGATCTTGTTGCTTCATTAACTTGAACTCCTCGTCCTCAGTCTCGTTACCTCTCAACATCTCATCACTCATTCAAGATGTGAACTTTCTAAACTTAAGTATTCCAACTCCACCATCAAAATCACCCACCATTATGACAACTTTACAACCATCCAAAACACCTTCACTACCAAAGTCTCCAAAAATTGTACTTTGTGCAAACACCACCAACATCTCCTCACCCGTTTGCGGATGACTTAGATGACTTACCGAGACTAACAAATCTGGACTCATTATTTGCAAAGATATCATACACAAGTCTATCATATGACTATAGATATTGTTTTGTATCTACATGTATTGCCTCACTTGGTTAACATGAAAATAATGTGTCATCCTTCAAGACGATAAGTATTTACATAGAGTCATAACTCACATGTATGTTAAAGACATACTATCAAGTCTTGTTATCCTTGAGTTCAATCTAAGCTTTATAATCTCAACAAATTAGGATTGACAACTTAAGTATTTCATCCGAAATATTCAAGTATATGCGACTTACGATTGTAGTCATTAAAAGTCATATCCGAAAAATCAACACCCAAGTATTTTAACAACACATGTTGAAACACTTATCCAACACAAACAACCCACTGTGCCACTTATCCCTCTTTGACACCTACTATCCCTCTTCCATCTTTTGGCACCATTAAGCGTATTGCTCATGAACTTTCAAGAGCATCCTTTAAATCAAACGTGCCCTTTCAAGGTGAACCTATACCTCAGCCCTAAGCTTCATAGACATAACCAAAATTTCAAGCACTTCACCCACTAGTTGTAGCAACCAATGAACCATAAGAATTAGTATCCGTACTTTTTGTGTTCAACATCTATGGACAAATAATCAACCTAAGTACTCCCATAGCACAACAAACCCCTACATCACCACATCCTCATTTAGACACACTAGAAGACCTACCACCTAGATCAACCAATCCACCATCCTTACCATCATTTGAATTCGTTGAGTGTATTGCTCAAAAAGCCCTTGTGTCCAACACTTGTACTGAATCAAATGAACGTTTGAACAAACTCAACCATCATTTCCCACATATAAGGACTTAGATAATTCATTATGGCTAGAACCTCAACTATCAAATATGCATGGTGCTCTTGGTAATTGTTGTCAATTTCCACTAGGTATAAGTAGTACTACCTTCACAAATTATCAAAGTATTAGTAATACTTTGTCGTTAAACTTCTGCATAAATTTCGTTAAACCTCAAATCAACATTTTAACAACATATGTTAAAATGCAATCTCAAAGCCAACATCATACACCCCAAGCAACAATGACTCTTGAGGAGTATACATAAGAAACTCGAGTGAATTCCTCTTGTCATCATCTAGTGAATATAATCTTGAGACCAAGTTTATTTAGATGGGACTATCCAATTCAAACACTTTGGCTTCATATCTTCATTTAGGAAAACATGATGTTTTGAAAAACATTATGCCTAAGAAATCATGCGTTAAGTATTCATCTTGTTAAAAGGATATTGAATATCCTATGCATTATTCTCTCCTTGCGACATAAATGGTTGTGTTACAAGAGATTTCATTACACCTCATTGGCTAAATGATCTTGAAACGAACAAGTTCTATGAACTAGCGTATCCAATTCATCTTGTCACACTTATTTTCATAAGCATGATAACTTTATCCCATGCGATAATCTCATTTGTTGAAAGATACTATTTGTATCCATTTCCTTTCAAGCGTACATCATAACTTAACCTTGCTCAAACCTTGTGCACATCCAAGGTTAAAACTACACATCTCTAGAACATACACATGATCTATTGAAGTTAGTAACCTTATTTAGATTCTTGTCAAATAAAGTTCCAAGAGCTTTCTTGAGAACATTCTTAAACTAACATATTCCATTCCCTAGTCTTAGATAATCAAATCACTTTTAAAGTATACACTTCAACGTAAAAGATGTCATCCATTAGATCATACAATTAGCTCTGTAATTTGAACAACCTTAGATTCTAAACACAAGATTAAAACATATTGTTTATCAACACACCTTTGTTAAAATTCATGTATATAACATGACATCTTCATCACCTTAGTTATATTGCATATTAGTTGTGTCACATTAAGCCAAGTATTGGTAAACTATCATCTTTTATGCACTTTAATAGGCAAAAGTAGGAGTTCCCATCTTTCTAACATGAGAATGACTACTGGAGAACCTATTGCACTAGAAACTCAATTTGACCTAACGGTTAAATTGCTTCCTGGAGAGAAGTTGGGTATGTAGAATCACCCGTAAAAATGGTCGTGTTTAGCCTTAATTGAGCACCGCTAGTAATAGTCTCATATTCATTCTCCAACTTGAAAAATCTGTTTTCCTATACTTTCCTAAAGTAAGTGTTAAAACATTGATAGTTTGCCTCGCCTTAGGAATACTAATCAAACAAGTAGTATATATGACTTTTCTTTTAAAACCACTTGCATTGCACTTACATGTGTTGATTACATGTTCTTGTTTGATATGATAAGTTGATTTGACATTGTCTTAGTGTTTGATAACTAGTCAAATGTGTAAACCTTAGTAAAACCACTTGCATTGCACTTACATGTGTTGATTACATGTTCTTGTTTAATACGATAAGTTGATTTGACATTATCTTAGTGTTTGATAACAAGTCAAATGTGTAAACCTTTGTATGGTTTTATCTTTATAATGCTTGTATTCTTGTTTCATGCTACTAAACGTTTAAACCTAAACTTTATTTGCATGATACTTACTTTTGAATTATTTTTAGCATGATTAACATGTTACTTATGAACTCATAATATGCCATTTTGATACGTGATAATTTTGATATGATATATTTGTGTTTGAAAGCTACTAGTTGGCATTCATTACATCTATGTGTAGTACGATCCAAATGATACATGCTCCAAATTATTATGTCTTAAACATGGCTTGCATGAATCTTTCATCTTGTTTCTTTTGCTTCTTGTCACACTATTTGTTTGCTACGTGTGCACATATAATCTGTCAAAGTGCTTTTGGTATGACTAACTTTTAGAAGCCTTTTTATCTTACAAATTAATCACATAGATTATTGTATATCCAAGTATGCTTAAGTGTCTAAGTCTAACGACAAAACAATCTCATAATGAAATGTCTTGAATAAAGTCGTATTCTTGCATAATATGATTGTTTTGATGCTATCTTGTGTGGTGATTTCTTGTCTACTATGTGCAATGTGTTGTTTTTGCTTATATAATATGTTATCATTTGATTTCTATCATGTTAACATCTTTTGTCATTAACAAATTTGTTTTGTAGGTTGATAACAAATTATTTGTTATCTCACTTGGTTCTAACTTTTATATGCTCATTTTGCATAATCCCCTTTATTGCTACGTAGATTAGTACTATGCTTTATGGGACCCCCCCTACACTTGCATATAGTTTAAAAGCATATAGAATTAAGTTCTAGAGGGTTGGCTTTGCATTTTTGTCTTTCAACCGACCTCTTTCCAAATCTCATTTTGCTTCCGCTTTCCAAAAATCACCTCCATCATTATTTAGTTATAACAATACTCTAATCCTCTTCACTTCCTATTAGGAAACCACATGCCTCATCATACGATCATCTCGTATTAATCGAGAAGAGGTACGTGACTTTAAAGATGAAGTTCATTGTATGCTAACCATCATCCAGAAAAACATCACTAAGCTCATCTCTTTCGTTAACCCGAATAACCTCCTAAACACTTTGTTGTCATTCCTTATTTGATACATTACGCATTATGTTCGATGTCCACCAATTAAGGGGGAGATAAATCCATTCACATAATTGTCTTTTGTCAAAATTTATGTCTCTTAGACTCTAAAATACCAACACATAGGTAAACACCACTTAGCTAAAACCGGTTCACGAAACCACAACTAGTTCAACCTTTTTAACTTTTTATCACAAGTTTGCACCAATACCTCATCAAGTGAAAACCGCATCATGTGTTTTTACAAAACGTCTTCATCTCCACATATAGGATTTTCCTTAAACTAGCACCTTACAAGTTCACTAATCAAAACA
Organism: Chrysanthemum makinoi; assembly: GCA_910596185.1. Taxonomy (NCBI): domain Eukaryota; kingdom Viridiplantae; phylum Streptophyta; class Magnoliopsida; order Asterales; family Asteraceae; genus Chrysanthemum; species Chrysanthemum makinoi. The sequence goes on along the minus strand of OU343218.1, from coordinate 97,060,878 downwards.
GCCATTCCTAACACCATCATAGGATCTTATCCTTTTCTCGCTTATCATGCATGTCCTTGTCAGGGCAAACGATATATTAATCAAAACAGCCATTCCCAACACGTTGGTCTATCCAACTCTCACTCATATGAAGTCATTCTCATCCTCATATAGGTACTCATTATTATTATTATTATTAGTATTTTCCATATTGTCTTCACATCTTTTCAATGTGATAATCATCCATGTCGGTCAAAACCATGCTAATACTACCTTTCCTATTGTCACCTAGAATAGGTCATTTTTATAATTCGTGTCAATCAATGAATGAATTTATCTTCATGTTATCACTTTTATATTTTTTGGTATCTTCATTATAATATTCTTAGATAGAACGCATTATTGATTAATCTTGGGTTGAAGCATATGAGAACTTGCTCAAAACAATAGGTTGTTAGCATCAATAAATCATTCAAATCATAACCCTTTATGCATCATTGAAATGCAATGTCCATTCATATTTTATTTCTTAGCTTTGGTCACTTGACAGGACGAAAGGATTGCATGAGTCCATATTTTTATATTTGCTATACATACGAGTTTCTAACTCCTTAATAGCTTCCTACCTAATAACCACCACCTTCCATCACCACTTTCACTAATCATCACCACCATGGATTAGCAAAAACTTACTTTTGTAAAATCTCGAGTCATCTACCATCACCACATGAATCCTACTAGTAAACCGACACCAACACTAGCACCACTAGTGGCACCCCCGGTGGGAGACTTCATATCTTCTTTCTAGGAACTATTTTGTAGGATTTTATCATATTATATTCTCACTTTTCTTATGATTGTAATTAGGAGACTACACTTCATGAGATCTTTGATTATATCATTTTTCACATATATACATCTTATTTTTCTTTGTGAAAAAGATGAAATATATTGCACTAATGTTTTTCATTGTAGGTTCATCATCATATACACTCGATTGTATATAACTTACTCATCTAAGGATGAAGTTTGCTTCAATTATTTTTCTTATTTTAGGTGCTTCTTGACACCCTCGAACAAGGAGGAATATCCTTTAAGCACTCATATTGCATCGTCTATACACTTGGTTGTATATGACATATTTGTCAAAAGACAAAACTTCTATTATACTAATATTTATTTTGAAGGTTCATCTTGACGCCCTAGAGCAAGGGGAGCTTCCGTCAAGAATTTACTGAATGCATCTTATACACACTTTGTTGTATATCACTTACTCTTCCAATGACGAATATAGTTTTGCACTAATATTTGTTTTGTAGGTTTTTAATCATACCCTGATGCCTCAAACAAGGGGGAGCAACCGTCAAGGGGGAGCATACACGCATTTAGCATCATTCTCACTTTTCAACAAGCATTTGTGCTTCGATAAAAAATGGAGAAAATAGGCTAACATTGCTATGCATTTTTCTTTTTCATATATTTCTCATGATTTTTATTGCATAAAACTAACCTTGATGTAGGTTAAGCCTCTTTATTTGATCCATGGATCCGCTACCAAACAAGGGACGGATTGAAGTGGATGATTTAACTTCACTAGGGATGATGCAAGCTCGCCTTTTTGGGGAGAAATAAAGTTAAACTCCAAGGACACGCCCTTTTTATTTCGACAAAAGGGGGAGAAGAGTGTAAACGGAGAAGGTAATGTAAAGGTAGTAAGGATACAAGTAACCTTTTACATTTTACTTTCTATTACGTTTACATATCTTTGTCATCATCAAAAAGGGGGAGATTGTTAGTGCAAATATTACGATATTTAATCTATACAGTCTCGTTTGTTTTGATTGATGACAAACATGTAACTTGTAATACATAACGTAAAATGTACAAGTTACTTGTAATCACACTTTGTCTCAACATAGATTCAACACCTCTGGATGTCTCAAGTTCTCATATGTTACAACACATGTTCGTACATGTTTGTTATGTGGCATTATGATCAAACCTATTAACAAATCATTTAGAATGTTTAAAATACGTTTAGAGTCACTAAGTATTTTAATAGGTTAACCATTCTATTTCGAACCTCATTTTACATTTTGCATTCACAAGTATTTCAAAAGGTAACTAGACATTTTGTTAACTAGTTACATACGGAGTAATACATTTTACAAGTTTACTTTGATAAACTTTTTAATCTAAAAAGGAAATACATATTACATCATCTTTGAAATCCTTGGAAGATCTCTTGAATATTTTGGTTAGATTGACACTCAATATATCAAATGTGATCTTAGTAAGATTTGGTAATATCTTGGAAAGATTTGAAGAAAGATTTTTTTGATTTTCTGTCAGGCACCCACGGAACCAAAATGTATAAAGGACGGAACCCTTTATTTGGTTCCTTGGTCCGTGGACGCTCCTGACCACTTTTGCCTATAAATAGAAGCCCATTGTTTTCTCATTTCTTCACCACTTCAAAACACATCTTCTCCACCTTCTTGCATACATTTAGATCAATCATTAACAATGTAGTAACATACATTAAACACCCTAATGATCATGATCATAATGCTTCTAACATTCATCTTTGTTGTAAGCATACTCTACATTTTGATCAACACAAGGAAAGCTTGGAGATCTAGTCATTCCCACTCACCAGAAGCTGAAGATCTATCACAAAACGTTTAGGGAACTTGTGATCTTCATCATGAAGGCTTCCTATCAAATGGAAGTTCATTTAGAAGTAGTTATTCATATCCATTAGACATTTGTGTCATGGATCATTAGTGTAAACATCATTGCATCATAACAACACTTTCACCAAACTAGATTAGACAGTTTATGTGTTTGTGCCATAAAACACAAGGTTTGTTATGTTGGGCCATAAAACATAATGGGAGTGGTTGTACCCTTGTAAAAGAACTCGACATCTAGCTTAGTGTCGGAAATATTGTATAGGCGACGTTAGGTTGGTTCTACCTCGAACTAGAACCCGGTATTTAGCTTTGTACCGGAAAAAGTGTAGCGAGGATTGTAAGGTTTTCTCCGCCGAGAAGGGAGCTTGTTGATTTAGTGAAGTAACTCTCGAGTTGGGTACTCGGGGAGTGGAGTAGGGCGGAGAGGAGATCCGTGACCGAACCACTATAAATCCTCGTGTTCGGTTTGCACTTTCCTTTCTTTATCTCTTTACTTTTATACTTGCACTATACTATTGTTTGTGATGTGGTTTATGTTCATGATTGTGTGACAACTTGGTTTACTATGCTTTATATTAGTCACAAACAATAATTGGTATTTTCATATTATCACAAGCTTCATAAGCGATTTGATACTAAAGATCTAAAGTTTTTAAACGGTAACGTATTCACCCCCCCTCTACGTTTCCACATTCTACATATCTATTTTTGAAATGATATATCATGTTCTATTAGAATCATTTATTTACCACACATGTTTACATATACTTCAAGGTTGTATGTCTAATTTTCTAAATCTTGCAAGTGAAGTTCCATTCCCAACTAGAGCTTAACATTTAGTTTTAGATGGAATGTTACTACCCACAACATATAATATTTAAAGAAAATAAACATAATACTCCCACTAGCTTCAGGAATACTTAGAAATTATCTTATTTTAATCTTAAATCAAAACTTGGATTTAATAGTTAAACCTAAGAATCATCTCCTAGATGCATGCATATATCCATTCATGGATTCTTGCCGTTTGTACATTTCCAAAGATTATGTGAATTCATAAAACTCCTTTCGATTGCTTATCGTCCTCGCAAAAGCAATCACACAAGAAATACTTTTAATATTCCATTGTCATTTTTCATATCAATAAAAATAAGTATGACAATTATAATCATTATATATTTAATGTGTCAAGGAAAGAATATTCAATCACAGTTAATTGCTTAAGTGTGATTAATAATCTTGTCACAAGCCATGCATTAAATATATATACAATATTTTGTCCATATGATTTCTACACAAATATTTAAACCACTAGGGTTTTCCTACTTTAGAAGAAACTCATCTTTATTAAGATAAACCAAGTTTCCAAAGTTGATTATGTTTATGGACAGCATCTTAACATTCATAGCATGAATAATTTACCATAATTCAATATTAGGTAATATATCATTATGATTAACAGGTTTACCATGATCCTGTAATTCATATTTCTCATCATATCAAATATTTGAGATATCCTTGCGGATCTATGAATAAGAATTCCACCATCTTGAGGTCTATCATTTACATGTTTAGCCTCATCATGTTATTCACTAGTGTGTTTTAGAAGATTACGTGTTTTGTAATTTAATCTCTTCAAGATCTAAACAAAACTCCCACTTGCTTTTGTAATTTAAAGACTATCTATGAATACTTTAGCAATTAGAACAACACTAAATTGTTTTCTTTTGGGATATTACAAATCACATTAACAGTTCGTAAATCTTGTTCGTTAATAACCTACTCCATAAGTAGTTTTAACAAATCAGAACTTCAATATAAGACTCAATGTGATTCATCACATTCCATACTAAAATGGTGTCTTATTAATCTTCTAGGTTTTGAGTTTAAGTATATCCAATCAATACCCAATTTCTAACCTTGATAACTTTTGGAAGAAAAGAGGATATGGTTATCTTGAATCAAACAATATGATAAAAGTTTGATTCTTCTAACTGAACATTCCATATACATACAATATTTCATTAGAATTAGTATTGTAAGATAATCTAACAATATGTAAGATAAATGTATTCCTTTTGGCTTACCTATTTACCAACCATGTCAACTTAATGGTATAATAGAATATTCAAGCCAATTGCATGTTTTATAACATAAGTATTCTTTGACCAAGTCAAAAGACATAACCGTTATAATATCTTACTTTATATTATAAGTCTTTAAAAGACTTAATGTTTGTGACTTTTCAAAGAAACACATAAACATTTATAATTTTAAAGTAATTATGAACATCACATCTTGGTTTCAATTAATTAATTTTCAAGTTAATATACTATTTATGTCATTCCAAGAATACACAAATATTTAAAATATCATTAGATTACTTTATTTTAATTATGTCATTCCTTGAAGTACCCAACTTAAGAAACTGCAAAAGCAACCACGCTCGATCTCATGACAAGTGGAGATTTACCTTGAGATTACAAACTAGCCAAGATCCCACTTAACCTAAAATGTAACTTCAAGTGTTTCTATATTTTGAATGACATAAGACATAAAAGTAGTCTATGCTATCATCTTGACACATGTTCTTTTATCAAGACAATCTTATTAGAACGTTAATCTCTTACCTCACGATCAAGAGAATCCATTAATCATATTTGTATGTGTTGTTCCTTTGCACACAATAAATACTTCTCCCACTTGTGCATATAACAACATCATATAGTAGATAAACACCATGACATTCGTTTGTTTATGTGAGCAATATGATAGTGTCATAGATATATAAGCATTACAAGTAGATGTAGGACCACTTAATTATCAAGGAAACGTTTATGACTATCCTTGAGAATATGAATGTCTACATTTTTGAACGTAATGTATTATTTCAAGAAAATCTAGAAATAATCTGAGTTACTACCAAGATAATAAATCTGTAACTCCCACTGAATTAGAAAACGTTACAATAATGTCTTATTCAGCAACACAATACTCCCACTGGATTTGACAACATTGCAAGTGTTTCATTAATAGTGAAAATAGCGTGCTATTACGTTGTTACCCCTTTGCAAAATCATTCGTAACAAGTACTTAGGTACTAAAAGAGTGCATTCTACTTTGTAGATGATGGATCATCCATCATGCTATTAACTTGAAATTTTGAGCATGCAATTTCTTCCATAATATGTCTACTATCCCCACAATGGTGTGTAGCACCTTTAATTGGTCAAAGCAAAACAACTAGATACAATATACTAGTTTGTCTTTTACCAATTTTATGGTAATTAGTCTAGCTTCTAATTTAATAACTCATAAAACGTCATACATGTTTTCTAGTTGACCAAAATGTCATATAAGAATTCAATCACCAACAGAGGGTAATGAAATCTCTTATGGAAAACAAGGTATGCAATTTTCTTAACTATTAAAGTTTGCTATTAGTTATATATTAGAATTTAGACAATTCTAATGTTCCTATCATACCTTTCTCAATTATGAAAAGAAATAGGATTGAGTCTCACTCTTCTTCCAAGGAAAAGAGACTATGTTTGTCTTTTTAGTAAATTTTTCTTGATCAAACATTTGTTTGAAAACAGAACAGATCAATTTACCAAAGCCAAACCACGTTTACAGTTTAATTTTGCATTAATACAATCAAAAGAATTAACAAAATTCAATTTTTAGTATTTTCGATAATTAAATCTTTCAAGAAAATAAAATACCCTTAGGTCAATATTCATATTAACCATAGAATTTTCCTTGAATCTAGGACCCTCATTATCATAGTTTCTTCACATCAGTTGATCTGCTAGTGATGAAAGTATAGAATAGGTAATTGTCGAAGAATAATAATTGACAAACAAGTTTTCAATTCCTAGAAAATATGGGATTTACAATTTTGCCAAACAATTATGCAAAACGTAAGCATGTTTTATCCCATCTTATGCCTTAAGTTATAGGTCTCACTAACTAACATAATTAAGTTGTCTAATTTAGAAGCGCAAATTATTTAAGCTGGGGTCTCACACAACATAAAGATTCACCTTGTTATTGTAATCTAGTTCAAGGTCTCACATAACGTAAATTACAACTTCAAGTGTTTCATATCATTAGATGGCATAAACTTAAATTTTAAAAGGTACAATTTTGATGTGTAATCAAAACTTATGTATGAAGAAGCATGCATACATCTTCGTAACATAAAAAATTTCAAAACCTTACTCATAGTTTTAAATTGCTAAAATTAAATTCTACAAAGTTTTAATCGATGCGTTGAGAAACTTACAACTTTGCACTAAGATGCTTCGTACATAGAATAGTTATACTAGGTAGCTCCAAATATAACTCACAAAGTGGCAGAGAAGCTGGTCAGCGCGAAACATATTATGAATAACCCTTCTTCTTTTGAGTCGCAATTTAATGTCGAACCCTCCTTAAACCATTCACACAGTTTGTTATAATGGGTGAGCCGTTCTAACCATTTAGTACAGTCGCATCAGTCGATTAAAAGTTCAAGATTTAATACTTAGAAAACAAATCAAATTTTGCCATTATTTAGTCTATTTAATTTTCTATTCTCAAAAAACCCTTTTTGCTTACTAACGTGTCATACAATATAAACAAAAGGCACTTTAATAAAAATTAAAAAGAACTCAAATAATAAACATATAACTTAACAATTAACATACGTAAAAACAATTAGCCACATGCTTAATTTGTTCGATAAGACCTAATAAACAATTTTAGGCGTAAAACCATACTTATATTAACTAGGGCTTTGACCTACCACTGCAAGTGAGCCACATACATCGACAAGTCGATTGCGTAAGCCAAAGTTAATGATATACCATATTGCACATAACGAATTATTATTAGATATATTGAGGTCTCCCCAAATTTTATATTTATCAAACTAATTACCATGTGAATTTTACTTAACAATTAATCAAAACAGTCAATAAACAATAATCCATGGTAAAACATGCATGTTCCACCAAAGATCCCTCATAACAATTATAATCCCAAGAAACGCATATAATCATGGCACGTAACAATTATTTATGAAAACCACATAAAGTATACATGCAATCCTATGGTTTCTACAAGTTTTACAAAAAATAAAACCTAATTAGAAAATTAAAGGGTAATCGACCCTTATAATAAAAAAATTAGGTTTCCAATTTTTTAAAACCCTATAAACCAATAAAAGCATGTAATAATCACAAAGATTCAATTTTTATGTGTTTCGGTAATTAATTACATCATATTAACGGCTCGTGATGCCACTGTTGGGTTTTACTAATCATAATAATTAAAGTAAACACGTAAACATCATCAAAGCATGCAGCGGAAGCAATAGGAAAATACTTGTAATTTAATTAACCGAATTAAAAGTATATGTGTACCTTTTGCGAATCAATGCAATTAGGGTTTATGAAAACCCCAAATTAAGATCAAGAACCAAGAAACCCTAAACCCTAATAAATTAGGGTTTAACAAATTCAACTACACCAAAAGTCGAATACCCAAGATATACAAACACAAGTGTATTTGCTTTTCGTTCTTGTACACACGTATTGTAGGTTCTTGAATCACAAATAAAACCAAACACTTGTTTCTTGGATTGGAAAAATCGAATCCCATGAGGAGGGATGGTGTACGATCGGCCAAACCAAGAGGAGAGGAGAGGAGAAAGAAATTAGGTTTCTAGGTGATCCAAGATTAGATTTATGAATACAAGGGGTTTGTATTTATAGGTTTCTAATAACTTGGTGACCAAGAATAAATCCCCCCTTGGGCTTGAAGACCCGCGACCGGCCATAGGACCCAAGAGGGAGTTCTAGATCTTTCTTGTCAACTAATTTCATCTCTAATCCTTGTAGTTTACATTTAACGACCGTTAGTCTAAACTCGTTAAATATTAACTATCGTTAAGTTTTATTTCGTGACAAATAATTAATAATAATAACATTTATATATATTAATTATTTTAACATCAACTCTCATACGTAATGTGTGCAATCACAAAGTCTCGAGTTCGAGTCCGGTCATACACATATTAAAAATATCCATAAACCTTTCACTTCATTCAGGTGTTAGCATAAGCATGTGCGTTCTTTTTCTTGTGGCAATCAGTTATGCATTGTACAAATTTATCAAATGGTGAAAGCTAAAGATACGCAACATAGTTTTTCAAAACAGACGATGTACGCAATGAACTTTGAAAATTACCATTGTATACAAAATACTTTCAAATTTGGAACGATGTACGTAATATGACCGGGAACTAGTAGGTTACCAGGTCACAAAGTTTGAATATTAGCAGAAATGATCCCTGTGGCTTGCGTTGACTTTCACCGGTCATCCCTTAACATTTTTTTCAAATAAAAAAGTTACAGTAATGGTCCTTATGGTTATTGACTTTCAGATTTAGTCCGTTTTTATACTTTTCACCCGTTCTCTTACGTTTTTATCCGTTTTTCTTACGTTTTGTCCGTTTTTCTTACATTTTTATCGGTTTTCATCCGTTTTTGTCCGTTTTTCTTATCTTTTTTCAGATTTTTGTCCGTTTTTATCCATTTTTCTTACATTTTGTCCATTTTTATTCGTTTTTGCCCGTTTTAATCCGTTTTGTCCCCTTTTTTTTTTAAACATTTTTGTCTGCTTTTCTTACGTTTTTGTTTGTTTTTGTACTATTTCAGCATACTGAAAATTTTGAAAAATTTCTTCAAAAAGAAAAAAATTTTGAAAAAATTTGAAAAAAAAAATTCCAAAAAAAAAGTTGGATTTTTCGCAAATTTGAAAAAAAAATCCAAAAAAATTGAAAAAAAAAATTTCCGAAAAAAAATTTGAAAAAAAAAATTCCAATTTTTTTTCGTAAACACTTTTTTTTCGAAATTCTTTTTACAAAAATAATTTTTTCGAACTTTGGACATATTGAAAAAAAAATTATTTTCTAAAAAATAAAATTTGGAAAAGAAAATTCCAATTTTTTTTCGTAAACTCTTTTTTTTCAAAAAAAAAAAGAAATTGGAATTTTTTTCTAAATTGTTTTTTTCAAAATTCTTTTTACAAAAATAATTTTTTCGAAATTTGGACATATTGAAAAAAAATATATTTTCGAATTTTTTTTCAATCTATCCAAATTTCGAAAAAAAAAATTTTGTAAAAAGAATTTTGAAAAAACAATTAAAAAAAAATCCAATTTCTTTTTTTTGAAAAAAACTTATTTACGAAAAAAAAAGTTTGGAATTTTATTTTTGAAATTTTTTTTTCAATTTTTTTGTTTTTTTTTTTTAATTTTGCAAAACGTACGAAAAACGGATAAATACGTAAGAAAACGGGTGAAAAAGTATAAAAACGGACTAAACCTAAAAGTCAATAACTATAAGGACCATTACTGTAACTTTTTTAAGTGAAATAAAAGTTAAGGGATGACCGATGAAAGTCAACGTAAGCCACGGGGACCATTTCTGCCAATTTTCAAACTTTGTGACCTGGTAACCTACTAGTTCCCGGTCATATTACGTACACCGTTCCAAATTTGAAAGTATTTTGCGTACAATGGTAATTTTCAAAGTTCATTGCGCACATCGTCTGTTTTAAAAAACTATGTTACGTATCTTTAGCTTTCACCCTTTATCAAAAGAACAAAAGAAAGGAGACAAAGAAATAGGTTTTTTAAACGTTATGGTGGTTTACTTCTAAAACAACAAGAAAATGTGGACCCGTCATTCGTTGATAAAACCATACTTTTCACATCACGTGAATTGGAGAAGGCGACGGACAACTTCAGTGACAATAGAATTCTTGGTCGAGGAGACCAAGGTACTGTTTATAAAGGTATGTTAGTTGATGGAAGGATTGTCGCAGTTAAGAAATCAAAAATAGTTGATGAAAGACAATTAGAACAGTTCATTAATGAAGTGGTTATTCTTTCACAAGCTAATCATAGGAATGTGGCAAACTATTAGAATGTTGCTTAGAGACGGAAGTTTCTCTACTTGTTTCTGAGTTCATTCCAAATGGCACCTTGTATGATCGTCTTCACAATGAGACTAATGAGTTCCCAATCTCTTTGAACATGAGATTACAACTAGCTACAGAGATTTCAGGAGCACTAGCCTTCCATTCAAATATACCACATAGACATCAAAACCACTAATATACTATTAGATGATAAATACTGAGCCAAGGTTTCTGACTTTGGAACTTCAAGGTTTGTATCGGTTGGTCAAACTCACCTGATTACCGTAGTCAAAGTTACCTTTGGTTATCTTGATTCCGAGTACTTCCGATCTAGCCAATTCACTGAAAAGAGTGACATTTATGGTTGTGGAGTCGTTTTGGTTGAACTATTAACTGGAGAAAAGCCTATTTTGTCAACTGGATCTGAGGAACACAGGATTTTGGCTATGTACTTTTTGTTGGCTATGGAAGAAGGGCATGTTATGTCTCTATTTGATTCTATCGTGATTCACGAGGGTAATACGGATGGGCTTATGGTAGTAGCTAACCTTGCAATGCGATGCTTGAATCTTAACGGACGGTATAGGCCAATAATGAAAGAGGTAGCTACAGAGTTAGAAACCATACGAACGTCACACATTCCCTCCAATGCTTAAACCAATATGAGACCCATGATTTATTAGGATGCATTATCCATGCTAACCTCTGGCTATTCAAGTTCAACATTCTTGAGTTCCGATATGTATTAGACCTTTGTGTAATTTTTACCCGCAGGAATTACATATTTAATTAGGATGTTTATCCTTAATTTGAATTGTTTTAGTTAGGATAAAGTACAAGTGTTTTAGGTTTCTCAGGTTGTTATTAGTTAGGGGTTTGTTAGGTTTTCTTTCCTTTAAATGTAACCTGCATTTCATTCAATGAAAGTCAGAATAAAAAAGTCAATTGAGTTTATCTCAGAGATCGTTGGGTTCTCTTTATCGAGCCCTTAACCCCATAGCTTGATCACAGACCCGGGATCGTCACAGTAATCATGCATAAACCCATCAATAGTACTAAGTTATGATGGATAAAAGGGTTATAACAATTTCATGTTTATGGTTTTATATATGATCGCATTACTCTTTAATTTGTCAGAGTTGATCAAATGAAACCTTTCCTCATTTGAAAATATTGTGTGAGTTTCATAATGGGTCACAAGTTAAGTCAGTTTATGTGATTCTGATCTGTTTATGTACCAAGTTTCTTGAACAAAAGCTTAGATCAGACCTAGCTATAAAGGTAACTTTCTTATACAACTGTAATTCGTACATAATGTTTCTAGACTTCGTGAGGTTGATTGAATAGTATAGTGATGCTTTAGTGATGCTAAAGCATTTCCTATCTATGGGTTAATGATGGCCAATGCAGTGAACTATATCCATGTTGTTTGTACCCATCACATGCAAGTAAATTTTGTATGCTTGCCACTTTTCCATTTGCGAGTTACTAAATACATAGATTGGCTTCTGGTTACTTGTTCAACACTTTTAGGTAATATGACTGATTAGAATGCATACATCTAACATCTTCTTTATTTGCATTTTCCAATTTGTTAGTTTCTTTTTATTGGAAATAATTAATGTGTTTCTTTCTCACATTCTCATCACCATGAATGTAAGCTTTGTTTAAATTGTAACTTGTACAAGGTGATTGATGAAATATAGAATAAATTAATAGTTAACTAAAATGGTAATATTTCCATAGAAAAAAAGTACTATTGATTTTACTAAAAATGGTAAACGAATTAATGATATTTATAAGCTTACTCATAGACTCATAAGGAATTTTTTACACTTACATCAATCTAATGTTTAACTTAGCATATTTGACCACAACGACCCTTTCGACTGGGAGGTTTGTACAGAAACAAGTATAGCTAGCTGCTTCTTGTTGGACCCGTATGGATAAGGAACAAATTATCCCCTGATCAACATAACTCGCATATCCTACAGTTTTGTTGGAATTCCCCCAACATCCCGAACACACATATATGGCTTGCTGTAGAAATCATCTCTTAACTACTTATTGTTGGATTGTAATGTCTTTTACATCAAAACAGTATGCCCATTCTCTTGTATTTTAAAAGCCTGTAAACAATTGTATATGGGTTGGGTCCAAACACATAACCGGTATAAACGGTTATTTAGATTCTAGGGTTACAACCTTTACTTTATATGAAATGACATATACATAACGTTTCATCAGTATATAAAAAAATAGGATTTCTGTAAACAAAAACAACATTCCTGTATTCTCATATCAGATAAATAAAGGGGGTTCACCCATCTTCCTATTTCTTTTTATTAGTTCTTGATTGATTGATGTTGTTACCATGATATTGTTTGATCAATTCGATCCTGGAAAACTACCACTAAGAACCTGTTAACATTGGTATCAGAGCCGAAGGGGATCAAGCAACACCCAAGTCATGTTTTCAATCACCAATCAAGAAGAAAACAATTTGCGCTTCATATCACAGAAAAAAACGCATACCATGGAAATAATGGATGCCGTTTGAAGAAAAAAAGAAAGGCTTGTTTGGTTTTGCCCTTTTAACAAACAAAAGCCATGAAGATGTATTCAAATGCTATTATAGCACAGAGAGGTGTAGGAAGAAGGCCAAGAAATTTACTTGCCTTGAAGTCACAAGTTGAAACAGAAGGACATGTTTCAAGAGGCTAAAGGACCTACCTTGGAGATCATAAAGATCCAGTGACGCACCAAATGTTTGAAGACATCAAGAAAAAATGAAAGATTGAAGAAAGCATCAAAGAACAAGAAGATTGAAGTTTGGCATCAAGACATTAAGGGGAACTGTTGGACTGTAATGTCTTTTACGCCAAAACAGTATGCCCATTCTCTTGTATTTTAAAAGCCTGTAAACAATTGTATATAGGTTGGGTCCAAACACATAACCGGTATAAACGGTTATTTAGATTCTAGGGTTACAACCTTTACTTTATATGAAACGACATATACATAACGTTTCATCAGTATATATAAAATAGGATTTCTGTAAACAAAAACAACCTTCCTGTATTCTCATATCAGATAAATAAAGGGGGTTCACCCATCTTCCTGTTTCTTTTTATTAGTTCTTGATTGATTGATGTTGTTACCATGACATTGTTTGATCAATTCGATCCTGGAAAACTACCACTAAAGACCTGTTAACACTTATTAGTGTTTAAGTGCGGAAACCATTTGTTGATCAAAGAAGTACAACCATATCCTCTTAGCCATGCTAGATGCAGGAACGGCCTTGATGGGGAACTATTCCTCTTTGATTTGCAAAACGAATGTGCTAGTTTGAATTGGTGGTGGGCAATCACTAATCATATCAACACACTTGTTTTTCAGCAAAGAACAATAGTACCCCCATGAAGGCTATTCTTGCATCAAACACAAAGATTAGAATTCAATTGTACTTTTGCTTCTTCTGCAACCATAGTTTCTGGTATTCTAACAAGCTGGTTATGTTTATTGGAATTTTTGGGGGCCTTCAAGTGAAACCATGGGATATAACATGTATGTTAGTACAGGGAATCTATTTATTTTCCTAAAAAAATTTCTTATTACAAAATGGGTAACTAGCAAATACTCTGTGTTTAAGGGAATCTTTCCGTATCATGGTGGATGCCTAGAAGTATAGATTATAGAAAACTTAAGCGGCTATTGTGATGCAGTCCATCAATATGACATTAGTTTTCAATATTGTTAGACACCCACATGATATCGCAAGCTTAATCCCGCAAGATTCACCATCCCAGAAGCTAAGCTTTAATGTTGCGTCTAGGTTGCTACATAGAAAAAGCTTGATAGGATTATATTACTTGGTAATTAGTGTGCCCGTAGTCACCTTATAAGATGAAAAATGGGTTCTAACTTCTAACAAGTGAAAAAAATTGTTGTATCACAAATAACAATCTATATGATCCAAGTCGGCCCTCGTAATGTAGCTTGTAGTTGCAATTGGGGATGCCGTAAAATGGCTTAGTTTGTCAAATATGGGGACCACTTACAACTTGTATATTCGATAATCTTGTTTTGGCAAAGTTGATTAACGTGTTTTCTAACACTTGAAAATTTTATATTTACCTAAATCATGCTTTAAAAGCATTGTACAAAATGCATTCGATAATTGTATTTTGGGTATATATGAAATTAATGAGGAAAAGAAGGGGAGGTATGAAATTCTCTTTAGAAATATCAGCTATTAATACTTCTCAAAATTATTGAAGCAAATTTTTCCACCACCATAATATTCCAAACCATCCTAATCTTGGAGTTAGAAAATACCCCACATATTAATTCCAAAGTTTCATATTATCATGCACGGCATAGACTATTGGGTCTCTTTCTCAGTACATACAATTGGACCTTGTTGATACAAAAGTTGGGCGTTCCTTGTTTGGACTCCGGTTCCCGTATCAATTGGATCTTAATGCTTGAGACCTGCGCACTAAGAAAACAGAAAACACCGTTAGGCTTACCGTGGGATTGTCTCCCACGATTATTTTCCGGCGTGAGATTAAGTAATCGGTTTTAGGGTATAGTTGAGAGTTAGGGTTTTGAGATCGTACCTTTAATGAGGGCTGGGATGCCCTTTATATACACACGAAACCCTTATTGGTTTCGTGTTCCCCAAACTTCGGCGTATCCCGCCTAAGTCGGTTATGAAACACTTATCTCCCAAGATAAGAGATATCCGATATCGTAAGCCATAAATAACTTGGGTTTGGGCCTTCGTGAGCCCAAACCGTTATCGGGTTAGCCCAGTCGTACTGGGCTCGCTAGTAGCGGTCATTGGTCGGGTTCGTGACCCGAATGCGGACTATACGTCATCATGTCCCCCCAGTCTAGTATGCGCAGGGACAACCTGCGGATGCTAGACTAATAGCTGTAGCCCATAAATTCTTCGAAGCGTAGCAGAGAAGCTAAAAAGGTTTCCCGCCTTAAAGAATACACGGTGAATCTAGTCAAAATATGTCAAAGGCATACCTCGTAAAACGTGGGAAAGTAACTGAAAATGTGTCACGTCAACAGATCCTATCCACACATTTAGAGATAGTGGGGGCCACGTGTCAATCATCGCGTGGATGTAAAACTTTATATAAACTTCCGCCTCCTTATTACTGTGATTATCACAGTAAAAATCATTTCCGCCATTGTTAAAAAGCTCCAAACCGTCTACCAAAAACCCTTAATATTCCAAAGGTAACAGCGCGTGCGCCTTTAAAAACTGTATCATGGTCCGTGGTTTGACTGACTTTACCTCTGACATGACCGAGGATGAACTTCGCGAGTTCACCTCGGATTATTATATTCCGATGGCGCTGCATCCGGTAGTTCCGGCTGCGCAAGCGTCCATAGCGGATTTCCCCGAAGGGAAAGTAGGGGTATACACACGTTTTTTCGAATTTGCGAATCAACGTGTGCCCATATCCTTATTCTTGTGCGACGTATTAAATTACTATCGTCTGCACATATCTCAGCTGCACTGTATAGGTGCAGCAAAAATAACGAACTTCGAGGTTAATTGCCGTTTATTGGCGATTAACCCCACTATCTACCTCTTCCGCGCGTTTTACCACACGACGTGGTCAAACGGGTGGGTTTCGTTCGCTAAGCGCGCAGGGAGGCTGCAATGTTACACTGATAAACTGGACGCGCTTAGGAACTGGAGGGAAAAAAATTTCTGGGTCGATGAAGCGTTGTTCCCTTGGCGCTTCGCCTTCTACACCCAAAGTTCACTGCCAAAGGATGAGCGCCCCTCCCCTGGAACATACAGCGCTGATGATGCGGATACGATAAACGCTAATCGTATTCCCATCAATTCCTATCCCGAGGAATTTTTGGTGCACGTGGGCATCAGTCGCAATTATTTTGGTAGACCTGATGAGGTGCCAACCTTCTTAGACGCGGATGGCCAGGGTGGGTGCTCGTCCTTCGCATCCCTTTTGCTTTATTAATGTGAGCCTCTCTTTTCATCTTTGTACTTTTTGTAACCTGTTTGTTGTTTGTTTCATGCTGCGCAGAGATGGATCTATTCGGCGTTGTGAACTTGGCCAAGCCGCGCCAGGTAACGGTAGGGGTGCGCCCGGTGAGAGAGGGGGAAGTCCCCATTTTGGATGCTACAGCAGGGCGTACCATGGAGATGAACCTGGAGGAAGCTGGGAGTAGTCCACCCGTTGTGCTAGAGGCGACCCCTCTACAAAGCGTGCCCAGCCCCAGGGTACCTTCCCCTTTAGTGGAGCCATCCCACACAAATGTGGCAGAGAGCCTGGAAAACCTCGATGCAGAGACAGAGGAGACAACTCAAGGGCTGAAGTGCAAGAGGGCGCTTGGTGGCGATGGCGCAAGCTCATCCAGAAAAAAGCGTCCTGTCATTCTTGACGTGGAGTCGTCATCAAGCGATGTGGCGTCTTCTCGCTCAAAGGATACTGCTCCGCCCAAGTAAGTATTATCGCCAAATGGCTTATCTCACTTTTTTGGCCGCGTTATTAATTCACTTCTCTTTGCGTGCAGTATTGAAGCTGTTGGGTTAACTTCTGAGCAATCGGGGGAGTCACCACCAAAGGCAAGTCCCGTGCGCGCTGACTCTCAGGATCCAAAGGATAAAGGCGCCGAGCCATTCCCCATGGACCAGCTTGTTGAGGAGCTTGGTATTGCTGCTGCACACCAGGCTACATTGGTTGCGCAGCTAAAGGCAAGGTATACTGGGGAAAGTAGCCACTGCGCGCAAAAAGACGAACATATTGCATTACTGGAGGCTCGTTTGGCTAGTGCCCAGGTTGAGGTGGAGGCAGTGAATTCTTATTCCTAGAAGCTTGTGGAGGAAAAAATGTCATTGCTAATCCAAATAAGCCAGGAGCGCGCTGCATCAGCGGATTACAAGGCTTCGTGCATCTGGGCCCTTAAGTATTTGGAAAAGGGGAAAGAAGAGTTTTTCTCTCAGTTTGGGGGAGTTTGGTGCAACTGTGGGAAATTCGCTGGAGGAGCAGGAACTGAAGCTGCGCAAGCTCAGCATTGAGTATGACGAGGAGTTGTATCCCCAGCTTGTTTCAACGATTGCTGAGCGCCGGTGGCTTATCAGCCATGGTTTGCGCCTTGCTGCCCTCAGTGCTTTGGAGTCTCGGGAGGTGGTAGACAAATTTGGGGCCGTTGTGCAGTGCGCGTTGGCGCGTGGGAAGGCGGAGGCCATAGAGGAGCTGCATGAGGGTAGCCTTTTGAAGGTGCCTGTCACACAAGTGCCCGGGTACAACGAACATGCCTATGAGGATCTTGTTGCTGCGATGAAAGAGATGAAGCTGTTGGAGCTTCCTCAAATTGCTCAGTTGGAGCGCGATCAGGACTATCCCATAGGTGTAATTATGGAAGGATTGACATTGGCCCGCCACCGTGCCGATGATGCAGAGACGCAACCTGACTTCTTTTTGAAGCCGGATGAGTCGCAGCTGCAAGTGCCTATCTTTGCGCGCCCACGCGATATCCTGAATCCCTTCGCGCTTGAGAAAGAAATCCCTCTGAAAGAATCCTTAGAGGCCCATGCTATGAGGCTTGCCAAGAAGAAGGGCGTGAAGGGAATGGCCATTCTTTGTGGTGTTGGTGCAGCGCACCTTCCTAGATCCGATGGGGTACCTGTGAGTGTGGCAACGGTATCGCACCAGGACTCTGATTTGTTGAAGAAGCTGAAGGAGGCTGGGGACGCTGCAAGCCATGTGGAGAGCTCATGTCTTAGGCGTAGCAATAGTATATAGGTTGTAGCTTCTTTGTAAATATCTTTTTGTAAGAACTCGTGGTCCTTAATAAAAATTTTCCTTTTGTTGAATGAATGTTGTTGCGATTCGTAATGTTTGTACTTAGTTATCTGTTTTTTCATGAAAAACGTTCTTGTTGTCTAAGAATCAGATGGTTGTACAAGCGCAATTAATGAATGAAGTCCATAATCATGTATGAAAGTCACATTTGAACTTATATCATAGTCGTGTATGGTGTGATATGCAGCGTACTGTAAATATCATGTTAAGGAGTCGAGAGTCTTGATTCCTAGTTTGTTAAACGTGCACAGTATGCACGGTTGCGCATCCGTCGTGGAATGCGCTTTGAACTTACTCCAACGTCTTGAAAATAAGGTGTTTAACAAGGATGCGTGATCCGATGTTGATGGGTTTGCAACCCTCTTACTCAACGAGTTATTTAGTAGGTTTACTCATCCTTTTACCAACGTGGGTTTATTAAGTGCATGCACGCCATGTAGGCAAAAGATAATATAACAACAATGTTGAGATATGAATAATATGTAAATAACAAATTAAAATGTGTTGCGGAGTTAGCTAGAAAGCGCGACATTTATTAATACTTGCAAGTTTTTGTAAAAAAAAGAAAGACATTTTCCTAAGTAAAACAGAATGTAAATACACGGATATTTATTGAGCACTATACTAAAGTACGGGAGTATCCGTGCGCTGGGCCGTAGCCGTTCCTAGAGGTAGCAACATTTGAGATTGCAGATGTTCCATGTGCGTGGTAGCTCGCGTCCATCCATATCACGCAGCTTGTACGCGCCTTTTCCTAATGCTTTAATGACCTCATAAGGTCCTTCCCACTTCGGTCCAAGTTTTCCTGTATCCTCTGCGTGGCTCGCATCATTGGCGCGATATACGAAATCACCTGGTCTGAATGAGACGCTTCGAACTTTAGCATCGTAGTATCCCTTCATTTTTGACTTAGCTCTCGCCTCACATATAGCTGCGCGCTCGCGCCTTTCTTCCAACAGGTCCAAGTCAATACGCCGCTCATCGTCATTGGTTGTAACATTAACTTCGGCAGTGCGAATAGTTGGCATCCCAATTTCGGCTGGTATGACGGCTTCTGTCCCATAGACAAGAGAAAAGGGAGTGTCTCCCGTGCTATTTTTGATTGAAGTGCGGTGCGCCCACAGAACATGCGATAGTTCCTCTACCCACCTTCCTTTGTGTTTGTCTAAGCGTGCTTTAATTCCTTCACCAAGACTACGATTTGCGCGCTTGACCAAACCATTTGTTTGTGGGTGTTTAACTGACGCGAAGTGTTGTGCAATATTCAGTTTCTCGCACCATTCCTTGAAAGGGTTGTCACATAATTGTTTTCCATTGTCCGAGATGATTTCCCCAGGTAATCCGAAACGGCATACGATATTTTCCCAAACAAATCGTTTTACTTGGTTACATGTGATTGTCGCGACCGCCTTTGCCTCAATCCATTTAGTGAAATAGTCTATAGCTACTATAAGGAATTTCAATCCCCTTGCTGCAACAGCGAAGGGGCGTGCAATGTCGATACCCCATTTATAGAATGGCCATGGTGACGTAATAGGTGTTAGCTCCTATTGTGGTTGCCGTGGAATTGGTCTATGAACTTGGCAGTCGCCATACTTTCTTATTAAGTCCCGCGCATCCCGGTGCATTGTACGCCAATAGTATCCTGACCGTAAAGCGCGTGCGACGACGGACAGTGGTCCTGAGTGCATACTACATGAACCGAAGTGGATTTCTCGGAGTACGTAATCTGCTTGAAGGGGTCCTACACATCGAAGCCATGGTTGTAGAAAGGAGCGCCGATATAATATACCATCTCGAAGTTTAAACCTCTGTGATGTGCGCCGTATTCATCGGGCGTCCTTATGCTCCTGGGGCAATACGCCCTTGCTTATAAATTCGATGATTGGAGTCATCCATGTAGGACCTTGTTCCTCTATCACCGTGGATATCTCCATCTCCGAGATGGACTTGCTCTTCAAGGTTTCCACCAATACTTGTTTTGACAGGTGCGCGAAGCTTGTGGACGCAATCTTACTCAGTGCATCCGCCTTTCTGTTTTCCCCTCTAGGAACTTGTTTGATGGTAAATCTATCAAAGCCCTGGATTAGTGACTTTGTTTTTTAGAGGTATTGAATCATGTTTTCCTCTTTAGCCACATACTCGCCCAATATATGGTTGGCTACTAGACGGCAATCCACATTTGCTTCTAGGTTGCGTATGCCCATTCGAGCTGCAATGCATAATCCAACAATCAGGGCTTCATACTCTGCCTCGTTGTTTGTAGATGTGAATTCAAAACGCAGTGCGTAAGTGAATTTCAATCCTTCTGGATTTGTGAGGATAAGGCCTGCGCCTGACCCGTCCACGCAGGAAGATCCATCCGTAAATAGGATCCATGGTTTTTGTAGTTCCACCTTGTATTGTGAAGGTGCATCGTCAGTGTCCGGTTTTTCTATGATGAATTCTGCTAATATCTGCCCCTTAACCGCAGTACGTGGTCTGTAGGAGATATTATGCTCACCTAGCAGCACGCTCCACTTCTGTAGTCGTCCCGATGCATCGGGTTTGGAGATGATTTGCTTGATAGGTTGGTCTGTGATTACCGCTATTGGGTGCGCCTGGAAGTACCTGCGCAGCCGTTTGGCGGCGAATACCAATGCTAAGACCAACTTCTCCATTGCACTATAGTTAATCTCCGTTTTCTTGAGTGCTTTGCTTACAAAGTATACCGGTGTCTGCACTGAATCCCTGTCTGTAAATAGCACCGCGCTGACTGCTCCATTAGTCGCAGATAAGTACATAATTAATTCTTCCCCTGGGCGGGGCGCGACTAGTTTGGGGAGCGCTGCTAAGTGCTGTTTAAGCTGTATGAAAGCTTCTTCTGCTTCTGTAGTCCAGCGAAAGTCTCCCTTTTTTGTGCACTTCTTGAGCGTTTTGAAGAGAGGTAGTGACTTATCTGCTGATTTAGACAAGAATCTGTTTAAACCGGCTAGTTTTCCATTCAAAGACTCGCTCTATCAAGTATCCGATGAACATGCCTTCTGTAGCGCCAAAGGTGCATTTCTTAAGATTTAACTTCATGTTGATCTATCGTAGTGTCTTAAATGTTTCTTCAATGTCTCGTACCAACTCATCTTCCATATCGCTTTTTATGACAAGGTCGTCAACGTAAACCTCTAGGTTGCGGCCCACCTGCTTTTCAAACGCATTATCTACCAATCGCTTGTAGGTGGCACCTGCATTCTTTAAGCCAAAGGGCATCTTTGTATAATATTAGACGCCTTGACTTGTATGGAAGGCCGTTTTTTACTCATCTTCTTTAGCCATTTGGATTTGGTGGTACCCTTTGTATGCGTCTAAGAAACATTTAAGTGGGTATCCGCACAAAGATTCTACCTTCCAATCTATCTCTGATAGTGGGTAGCAGTCTTGTGGACATGCTTTGTTAAGATCTGTGAAGTCCATGCAAATCCGCCAACTGCCATCATTCTTTTTGACCATCACTGGGTTGGAGAGCCAGTCATGGTAATAAACTTCTCGCATTATACCTGCATCCACAAGTTTGTGTACTTCTGCCAGAATTGCTTGTGCGCGCTCTGGAGCCTGGCCGCGTTTCTTTTGCCGTACGGGGAAGTATCCTTGTCGGATTCTCAACTTGTGTTCTGTAATCGAGCGCGGTACGCCGGTCATGTGTTTTGGCTCCCATGCAAAGATGTCCAAATTCTTTTGCAAGAGTGCGCACACGGCTGCCCTGCCATTATCAGAGAGCGATCCTCTGATCGATACTTCTTGTTCTGGGTACTCAGGATGAATTGCAACCCTCAGGTTTGATACCTTAGGTCGCTCTGTTCTGGAATGTGTGCCGTCTCACATGTAACCGTGTTACATTCTCTAGATGGTATGGTGGTATTGTAGAGAGTAACAATGCCTCCCTCCACTGGGAACTTGAGCATCCCATGTGCTGTAGACGGTACCGCGCGTATGGCTGATATCCCTGGTCTTCCAATAATGCCATTGTATGGCGAAGGGGATTTGATCACCATGAAATTCATCCAGGCTGTCGTCGAGTGTTCCTGGTTACCAACATTGACTAGTAGACGTATTTGCCCCATGGGCCATATCTTTTCTCCTGTAAAACCAGTCAACGCCGTCATGACCGGGCTTAACTGACTCCGTATCTCCGGTCGCAGTCGCTTGAAAAAATGTTCATACATTATATCTGCAGATGTCCCTCCATCGACATACATGCGGTGGATATCGTGACCCCCTGCATTAATCTCAATGGTGAGCGGTTCTACCACTGCGTTGTCCGCAGCCAAGTTGGGGAAGGAGATTTCGCCTCCACGGGAAAATTTTTGGCTGATCTTCTGCCTAGTCATTCGTTTCCATGATTGTATCATGTAGATGGTGTCAGCCTTATATTTGGGTGCTTCCTTCTTATTCCCAGTGCGCATTGGTGGGGGCCTTGGGAAGTTCGCGCCTTCCGTCGCGAATATCTCCTTTGGAGTCTTGTTTAGCGGGGTGTATTTGTCATTATCTCGTCCGCTCCCCTGGCCGCGGTAGTTCTTGTTGCGGTTGCTACTCTGGTCAATGGATTGTCTCCTAGGCTGTTCTTGTGACCTATAGTTTGAGTAGCCTTTCTTGCTGTCCGCCGCGGCAGCTTCTCCTTGGATGAAGGACCTTGTGCGTTTCATAAGTTCATCAAAGGTTTGGGGGACCTTGTCGTTCAGCCTTTTGATGAGTTCTGGGTTATTGATCCCGTTCATGAACCCTGAGATCTTTAGTATTTCAGGACATGCCTTGACATGTATGCACTCATCTTTGTAGCGCTCCACATAAGCGCTTGTAGATTCCCCCTGGCGCTGTTTTACCCTGGCAAGTTCGACAGGGTTTTTGGCGCATTTCTTCCTTTGAGTGAAGTTCAGGCGAAACGCCTTCCGTAACTCTTCAAAGCCATCAATGCTTCTGCGTGGAAGCTTACTGAACCAGTTTCGCGCATTTCCCACTAATGTGGAATTGAACATGTGGCACCACACAGGTTGTGGCCAATTTTCGATGGTAGCAGCTGATTCGAAAAATTTTAGGTGATCGTCCGGATCACCTGTTCCATCGTAGGTTTTCACATTAGCGGGCATGCGCCTTCTCTTATTTTCTGAGAAATCGCTGATGCGCCGAGTGAACGCATCCACCTTTTGGCGGCGCCAGGGAAGAGACATATCTTCCTCCTCCTGGTCGCGATATCTTCCCCTGGACTTCCAGTGTCCAATTTCGCTGTCCTCGTTGTCCGAGGAATCACCAGAGAACGAGCTTCCCCTTTGTCGGCGCTTGCGCCGACCGTCCGAGGAGTCGCCAGAGGATGAGCTTCCTCTCTTTCGGCGCTTGCGCCGACTGTCCTCAGAATCCGAGTTTGAAGAGCTTCCACTTGGGGAGTGCCGTCGTCCCAGTCTGTCATGGACCTTGCGGCTACCAAGCCTAGCGTGGACATTGGTACGCCGTCCATCTTCTTCGTGCTCTTCCAGATATTGCAGTTCAGCTGCTTCATCGTTCTCCACTCTCCTCCCTATCCTGGTAAACACTGGGGGCCGGCGGCTATCCTTCCCGCGCCTATCCCTCTGATGACGCGATGGGGATGTCTCATACTCTGCGTCAAAGTTGATTCGGGCTTGCAGGCTCTGGTTCGACCTCTTTTTCGCCTCCTCTTGCATGAGGGCAGCCAAGGTTTCGTAGTTTTGAGATACGAAGTCACTTGGTGCTAGTTCAGGCGCGATTCCTTCTAGCGCGAGGGTGTTTGTTTCCACCTCTGGACCCCTGTTTCGGAGAGGTGCGCCTGGCATTTTTGTGAGGTCCTTTTCTGGCACTGTTTGGAGGGGAGTGGTGAGAAAGGTGCTGGTGGTTGTCGTAGTGGCATGGGTTGTCAGTGGTTTCCACTGTTGGGAAGACCAGATCTGACCCTTGATTTTTGGTCACACTGGTTGTCCCAGCGACCTGCTTGGGGGCTGATCTGCTTTGCTGCTTCTTCCCTTGTAGGTCGCTATGCGATCGCTGGTTTAGGTTTCCTTGCTTTGTCATTCTAGTTCTTAGATCTTAGTGATAGGTCCCACGGATGGCGCCACTTGTTGATACAAAAGTTGGGTGTTCCTTGTTTGGACTCCGGTTCCCGTATCAATTGGATCTTAATGCTTGAGACACTGCGCACTAAGAAAAGAAAACCACCGTTAGGCTTACCGTGGGATTGTCTCCCGATTATCTTCGGCATGAGAGTAAGTAATCGGTTTTAGGGTATAGTTGAGTTAGGGTTTGAGATCGTACCTTTAATGAGGGCTGAGATGCCCTTTATATAAACACGAAACCCTTATTGGTTTCGTGTTCCCCAAACTTCGGCGTATCCCGCCTAAGTCGGTTATGAAACACTTATCTCCCAAGATAAGAGATATTCGATATCGTAAGCCATAAATAACTTGGGTTTGGGCCTTCGTGAGCCCAAACCGTTATCGGGTTAGCCAGTCGTACTGGGCTCGCTAGTAGCGGTCATTGGTCAGGTTCGTGACCGGAATGCGGACTATACGTCATCAGACCTCTACCCACCATATATTTGTTCTTTAATAGTTTATTGGAATAACATTTTACTGATTAAGGGAGCATTTAGTTTTATCACTGTTTTCCCAAGTATGTCATTTCACTAAAGGGTATGTAAACAACTGGGTTGGATAATTGGTAAACTGGTAATTTTAAGCTAGCCAAACGGGTCGGGTCGGGTCGATTTTAACCAAAATTCATTTTGTTCAAATGGTAATTTCATGCTAGCCATAAGCTGCTTACTATAATATAAGTAACTAATGGTTAAAGGCATATGCTTTCTCCATACAAACTCATGATCAAGATTTTAGTATGCATTTTGAATTTTCAGCAGAATGAATGTCACAAAGATTGCTAAAAGTTATTAATAGTATGGACATCAATATTACATGTAGAAATAACAGTTGCTGATAATTTTTTATATGTTGAAGCAAGGTTGTCAGGATCGGGATCCTACCTAGGATCGTTTTTGGCTTTGCAAGATCGTGATCGTAGGATCGGATCGGGATCTTAAGATCCTATGAAAATGTGTATATTTTTGTATAGGGGCTGTAGTTCTATATATATATCTCGGCATAAGTCTACACTTAGTCAATTTGTATACTATATAACGTTAAAAAATAAAAAGAATGCCCATACTTTAAAGTTTACTTCGTGGTGAACAATAAATAAACCAGTTTTTGTTTATCCTGTTTGAAATGTACATACGCAAGACTTAATATAAATTAATAAATCATATGTGTGTTGGTAAAAATAGCATGTAGTTGTCGTGAAAATATTGTTAGTCATTATCGTAATAATTTTGTACTTAATTTAGCCAGTGCTAACACTAATTTCCTACAATGCGCATCTGTCACTTTAAACCGATTGGTCATTTGTGAAAAACAATGAATTAAAGTTCATAAAAAAAGAAAAACAATGAATTAGTGATTGAGATTGGGCTTTTTGAATCAAACATGGGGCTTAAATGCTTCACATAGAAGAAAAAAGTCCAAAAAAATGGTTTAGCAACAGGATCGGATCGTAAACGATCCTACGATCCTACGATCCGATCCTACGATCCTGAACGATCCTACCAGATTTACGATCCCGTTGCGATCCTGATCGTTTTTTAAGTGTAGGATCGTAGGATCGTGCGATCCTACGATCAGGATCGCGATCTTGACAACCTTGTGTTGAAGCAAATGGTTCCAAAACCATAAAGTTTCAAACCATCGCAGTCTTTGATTAGAAAATATCCCATATATTAATTCCAAAGCTTCAGATTATCATTCACGGCATAGACTCTTGGGTCTCCGGATAATTTCGCAGTAGGTTCCTCCTATTAATCATACCAACACTTATATATAAACACAAGCAATTCCTTCCATTTTCTGTTACGAATAATCATACCATTTTTCTTAACAAAACAATGAAGTTATTTCAAAGTTGCCATTTTATACTACTAACTATAGTTACCCTCCTTTCATTAACAACAATATCGGTAGCAGTTCCAAAATACGCCAAGGCAGGCTGCGAAGATACGTGCGGGAACGTGAGGATCCCATTCCCATTTTGGAATCGGAGAAAACTGTTCTCTCAACAAATGGTACAATATGGTTTGCAACTCTTGGACGCCATATCTATCTTCACTCAACCAGCTCGAAGTCTTGCATGTTGACTTAAAAAATCAAACAGTCACTGTTAAAATGCAAAAGTTCTCTAATTGCAGTCAGACCAAGAGTGTGGATCTTGGTAGCAGCCCCTTCCTGTATTTCAAATCACACAATACATTGGTTTATGAGGGGTATTGTGGTAATGCTGTCATGATGGACAATCATGGTAGTGTGCTCACCGGGTGTTCCACCACTTGTAGCAATGACACTACTAATACTGCTACTGGTATCATCGATACAAGCAACTGTTTTGGCGTCAATTGTTGCAAAACAATATTTCCTCAATATCTAAAGTCGTACAGCATGAACCTCACAAGTTTGGAAAGGCAGATGGGTGGAGAAGGAGCATGCGGGTCTGCGTACTTGGTGGATAAAGAATCATACACAGAAAGAAGCCACTTATCACGCCAATCTGCTAGAGATGGCACCTCTTATATTCCAACATCACTACAATTAATGGATCCTATCAGACCGCGAACAAGATCAAGTAAGTTGTTCTGGTAAGTGGTATCCACGTGTGATGAATTCTTGGGATTGTCATTACTCCTATTTGACCTTAACATCAACAATCAAAGGGAACCCTTATCTGATTGATTGATATGGTACATAACTTAATTATTAAATACTTAAAAAATAATTTTTGTTTAGCAGACAGAACTTATAAGAGATTATACAAAAAATAATCTTCCATAATCTCTGAAAATAAAAGATTCATGTAACTTATAAAAATAATCTATTTTTATAATCTTTTCCAGCAACGGCACCAGCACCAACACAATTTATTTTTGCCAAACATACCCTTATATTAATTTTACCAATGTGCTAAGCAGAATCTTATCCAAAAAAAAATTCGCCTCTTGCAAGAATCAAAATCACAACCTTAAGGTTATGGGACACGAAAAGGTTTGTGATTATAATAATAAGATATGTGATATTTTAAATTCAATTCTTTCTAGTTGCAAACAACCTAAACTAATCTTCCGAATAAAGCAGGCTTTACGTGGTTTGAGCCTGTGTGACAGTGAGTTTAAACTATATTGATTCGTCGGCTAAAAAAATCAAAAGCAGTTGGTCACCAATAAAAATCAAATTAATTATAGTTAATATAAGAAAATACAACTTTAGGAATGCTAGACGTATAACTGCGCGAAACGCCGATTTATAGCGGCAAATAATTATATTTTCGAAATCGTGCTTTTGATTTGACCTTTGATGCAAACTTACGGGCTCAATTTGTAGTCATTACGAGGAAAAATCTACGAGTTAGAAACAAAAAATGATAAAAGTTTAAGGATTAAACTATATTTAAAATATTAATATATGAAGAGAGTTATTTCACATACCAAACTTTTCTCACATATCAAGAGACTCATCACCACCCTCCATCTAAAAAGAAATCAATAGTTGAGATTAAAAACATTTTATTATTTCATATATTTTTTATAATTTAAATATCTCTTAAAGCGTTAATTGTTAAACGAAAATATTTACACGACGAGCACTTTGATATACTTTTGAAAAAGAAAAAAAATCACGTTTTTTCGTCTTTTTTTTGTTTTTTTGAATCTGAAATTTGCATGAAAAAATCACATGTGATTAAACACTAATTTGAATATCATATGTGATATTAGTATTAAATCGCATATGATATGTAATATCACATGTGATATTAGTGTTAAATCACTTATAATATGTAACGATGTATCTAGCATTGCCAAAAAGAAATCCTAGTTTATTGTATACTAGCAGCGTACCCGCGCGTTGCAGCGGCGGGTACCATAAAATTTTTCGATAAATAATGTATTTTAGTTTATAATATTTTTTTTAACAATAAATTTACGGATATCAAAAATTTCGTATAGCCCGTGCCCGTTCGGGCTCGAACCCGTTGGCCCGTGTCTGCTCAGGCTCGAGCCCGTTTGGTCCGCGCCCGTTCGGGCTCAAGCCCATTTGGCCCGTTTCCCGTTCGGGCTTGAATATTTTTATTTGTAGTAGTGAACTTTAATGCGGGAATTGTGTTTAATTTGGTTGTACAATATGCTTGATAATTGTATTTCTTATGTAAATGGTGTTTTAATAACTGTATTAATTGTATTTATTGACCAGTTAAATAATTGACTACATTAAATAGCATTAATGTGGTGTTTTGTTGTACACTATGCTTCTTGTCTTGTACGTCTGAAAATTATGTGCATTAAAGCGTTGTACACTATGTTTATTTTCTTGTAAGTAGTAGTCATTATAGTTATTAATAACATTGACCACTTTAATAGCATTAATTTTGTAAGTCTGAAAATTATATCATGCTTATTTTGTTGTACACTATGCTTATTTTGTTGTAAATTTAAAAATTGGTTGCAGCTATTGTACATTGTGCTTAAATGGTTGTAATTTTTTGTGTAGGGGTGTTTTTAATAGCATTAATTTTGTTTGATAGAATTTTGGTCTTAAAATGACACCACGCTTTATTTTGTTGTACAATATGCTTAATTTGTTGTAATTCTGAAAATTAAGTGCATTAAAGTATTGTAAACCATGTTTAATTTCTTGTACGTCTTAAAATAAAGAGTGAGGTGCCTTCATGCATTATAAATAGTATAGATCATAGCTGTCAAGATCGCGAGTTTACACGTAAGATCGTACGATCTTACGTGCCTACCAGTCAAAATCGTGTAGGATCGTGGTAGGATCGCATCTGAGGTAGGATCGTAAGTAAGATCGTAGGATCGCACGTAGGATCGTAAGATCGACACGCGATCCGAGTTCACTTTTTTTTTTTTTTTTTTAATCTTTTAAGTCCATCTCACTTGCTTAGGCAAAAAAAAATACATGTGTTTTACTAATGTCTAATAAGTAAACCATTATTGTCTTATTTTCTAAATAGATTATAGTTTATACATAGTTTTTTACTTTTCTAAAAAGATTATAGTTTAAAAGTGTTCAATAGTTTAATTTATTTACTTCACTGTGATTAAACTAATCAAATAGTATGTTTTGAAATTCCACTTATGAAACGTTTGTTTTCTTGAAATCATGTAGATTGCTAGTATGTTTTGAGAAATTTAGGACTTATGTTATGTAATATTATTTCCACTAAAGCGTTAATGTAACGATGGAAACTTTACTTTTTTGTGTTTTACTATTACTTTGGTGTTTGAAATTTGAACTTTGTCATTTTCAAGAGGATATTATATAAATTTACCTTTGATGTTGAGTAGAAATGTAAAACAGTCTGACTTGGATATCATTTGTTTACAAAATATGACTAATTGGTAGGATCGTAGGATCGCGATCCGATCCTACGATCTCGATCTTGCAAAGACAAAAACGATCCTGCGCGGGATCGCAATCTTGACAGCCTTGGTATAGATAGTAAAAAAAAATAGTGTGATACTGTTATGACGAAGCATTATGCGATACATGTACGATTTAATTATTAATAGGAATTGTTCTCAAAATGATAAAGAAAAGTTTCTTAAATTAATAGGATTTGACGAATTGTCTTATTATTAGAATTAAATGGTACAACAAATATTTGATCCATTTTGACCGATGTTCCTAAATGTTAATAAATATTCTAAAAAGTTAAATATTAAATTTTGTTTGGATGCGAGTTAATCAAGATAATATTAGGAAAAAAAAAATTATTAATAAATAGTTAGAGTGTAAATGACCTATCCGTTTTTAAACGTTAATATACACGAGGCAGACCTAAGGTGTTTTCGGTATTTATGGGAACCCGACTGATATTTGTCGTTTAGTATAATTTTTTGTTAAATACCTTATTTTTTCAAAATGAACTTGGCCTTGGAATTTGGTATTACGCAAATACTTATCTTTTTTTAGTTAGTCTACTAATATGTTAAAAAATAGATGTCTTTTTAATTTGTTTACTAGTTTTTAAAAAATCTAATATTTTGTTCATTTGTATTTCCTTTATTATTGTAAAACAAAATTTGTGCACTTGTTGATTTAAAGTTTTGATTCCACCATGATAATACTATTTAACATTTTTTATTTTGGTTTGATAAAAGCATACAAAAATCAAATCATTTTGATCAAAAATTGAATTTATTATTAGCATTAATTATATTTTTTACGGTAAATATTTAATTTAGTATACGCATTTGCTATATTTAAATAAAAACTTGCACATTTTTGTCTTTAGTGGATACTACTATAATTGAATATTTATAAAACAATTAACTAATAACTAATTATAGGTTTAGAAGTTTTTATGAAAATTAGTTGCAACAAAAACTGTAATCTCTACAATCTCATTTTCAAATAGATTATCATGCAGCTCTATTTAACAATTTTTGAAAATGGTTAGCCCGAACTTTTAAAAAGACATATGGGCAAGTGTTCTGGTTGTTAAGATATCGATCCTAATTTTAGAATGTTACGATTTCACAATACTACAAAGTAAAAACGATCCCGATTCTACGTAGGATTCTTCGGATAGGATCTAAATAGAATCCCGATCTTGACCATAAGATCTTAAAATCTCAATCGATCCGTTCTTACTTTTCTTGAATAACAAACTAAAAAACTACAAATTTATGTATTAAGTTTTGTAAAATATAAAAAACAAGATGCTAATTTTATTAAACACTTAATAATCATAATTTTGACATACATTTTCATGATAATATATAATAATATGTAGATTTTCATAACTCTACAATGCCTATTAGAAAATAACATTATAGTAGGATCTTAAGATCCTGCTCTGATTTTACGATCACGATTTTGTAAAAATGAAAACGATTTTAAGTAGGATCTAAATCTTAAAAACGTTGGCTAGTGTATTTAGTTTTCTAAAGACCACCTTAGTTATTTGGTTTTCTAAAGAAAAAACAATTCTTTAATTTGTTTTAGTGTGTTATGTTTTTCGGTCGCCTATGAATTTTGATATTATTATTTGGATACGCATTTTGACGTTAGAATGTGATACATTACTCTTAACCAATACTACATACAAACACATGCAAAGTTACTCTTAAAGCTAACTTGCCATCTTGTAATTTTCGGTGGCCTTAGGCAATAACGACAAAAAGATCATATTACACTTGTAATTTAAACAAAAACTTCATATAAACTTGAATTAAATGACTCATATATGTTTAATATTATACATATTTATATGCAAAACTAATAAAAGTATGACCCTTTTTAAATAATGGCCATGTGCGACAACATTATTGCATATCCCCCGAAACTCCCCTAACTAAGCAGACTATGGTACAAATTGCTTAAGTTATCATACAAAACAACAATATATGTTTTTTAATAACAAAAATGTAAACCGTATTTACTATGGTATGGTACAAATTTCTTAGGTTATCGTACACAACAACAATATATGTTTTTTAATAAAACAAATATAAACCGTATTTACTTTTAGGGGATGTTTGATATGAGGGAATGTTAAAAAATGAAATTACTTTTGAGAATGGGATTACAAAGAAAATGAATGGGCACGGATAGAATCAGGGGGTTCTCTCGGGTGCCGGCTATCCTTATGGATTTTTACAATGTAGTGTTAATTTTTAAAAAAAAAACACTAATTTTTTCTAAACGCATCTTAAATGCATCCGGTCCATCGAAATATTTCTATATTACGGTTCAAAAAATTTTGTGCACCCAATCATATTTAGTCATGATTCCGTCTCTGAGAATTGATCCGTAGAAAACTTATTTTTCCGTTGTTTGACAAAAATACAGAATCAACGTAAGAAATATGACTGCAAAATGCAAATATAGTATTATAGCTAGCTATGGAATGAAAATTTATTCAACCACCTAAATTGATCTTTATAAACTACTAGTATTAATATAAACACTTTCAGTCGGTTTATAATTTTTTTGTTCGCTTGTTTTGTACAATATTCCATCCGTCTCAAAAATATAAATCTAATTTATTTTTTGAATCGAACTTTGACCATAATTTTTTTATTTATATTATATAATACTTGATACAAAATATATAAATGGATTGTGTTTTAAATGTATTTCATTTAGTATAATTTTTATTAAGTGTTATATAATACAAACAAAAATATTTAAGGTCAAAATTTCTATTCAAAAAGTCAAACTGGACTTATATTTTAGAACGGAGGGAGCAGGGATGAGCACGGTACTGGTCCCGTACCGATCCCGTACCGAATTAGTGGTATCGATTTTTTCTCGAGCATAAATTAGTGGTACCGGTACCGTACCGACCGGGATTCGGATACCGGTACCGGGAAATCGGGTTTTCCCCGTTTTTTCGGGAATTTCCCGATTTGATACCGGTCCCGTACCGAATTAGTGGTCCCGATTTTTTTTCACCTTATTTCGTAGTCCCGGTACCGTACCGTATTTCAAGAATCGGTATCGTTTCGGTACGGTACCGGTACGGTTCCGGTTCGGTTCCGGGATTCGGTTCGAAATGCTCATCCCTAGGAGGGAGTAATATTAATAAAGTAATTACTACTTCCTTCCCATATTAAATGTCCACTTTAACTTTTTGAAGCTTTTCTTGTTCAAATTTAACTTTAAATTATATTATTTGTGTTATATAATATTTGATGAAAAATATATGAATGAATTAAGTTTTAAATCCTTCATTGGTATAATTCTTCAAGTATTATATTACGTACAAATTAAAATATTTACGATAAAAGTTAAAAATTAAATACTCAAAAAAGTTAAAGTAGACAACTAGAGTCCTCTTAATAGTTTGTCATTCATCATTATTACTGTTACACCTACTCTCGGTCTCTCGTCAACTCATCATTATTGTCATTCATCAAAGATTACAATATCTTTGCAAGTTTTCTTTCACTCATTCATATACCCCATAAATTACTTGATGCTATTTTCTTTTATCGTTTGTCGGTATATTTGCATGGTATAAACACGATTTCATTATCGGGAGATCCTTTTGTTTTCTTGTACGTGTGACTTTCACAATGTATTTCTTAATCAAATGAAAGATTATGAACCTTCGTCAATACGCATAACAACTAATCTTAAAAGAAAAATGATTGAAAGACGTACCTTTGCCTAATTGTGTGTCTAACATGTGTGGAGTTACCTCATTGGATTATGAAAACAGTGGGCTCTATTGTTACAACAAAGGAATTATAGACATTCAATTTTAGGCATAGAATTAAGTCTCTTAATCACTACTCATCTTAAAATTAATAAAAATATAAGCATAATGTTAGTTTGACAGCTCTTGTTTTTGGGTGATCCATTTATGATTTCAATTGTTTCCATTTCTCCTCTCTTTTTATAAAAGGTTTTTATCAAGGGTGCACACACACGATATCATGTATGATTGTTGCTAAGGCTATGCACAGTTTTTATTTTGCCTGTCACATCAGTTTTGTTTTTTTTTTTTTTTTTTTTTTCCGGCGACCTTCAGACGACCTAGTATCCACAACAGCAACCTTTCTTTTTCCGGCGACCTCTAAAAAAAAAACTCTCGAAAACAATCCCCCGACACCTGAATAAACGGTTAATACTCCATCATCTGATATCATTCCGTCATTTCCAACGGAAGATGACGAATATGAACCGGTTGAAAAACCAGTTGGCAATCCATTTCTTACTGATAATTGGGTATTTATAGAATAAAGGGTTTAAATTTTTAATATATATATATATATATATATATATATATATATATATATATATATATATATATATATATATATATATATATATATATATATATATATATATATATATATATATATATATATATATAGGGAGCCTTTATTTTGAGAACCCTGTTAAGTGCGAGAACTGCGAGAACCCCTTATGCACTCTTAGTAATGCATATTGTGCAACATATCAATGCAACATAGTATTTTTGTATTATTAAACTTTTTTATTTAATCCAAAAGGGTATAATAGTAAAAGTCAATTTTATATTATTTTTGATTTTTTAAAATATATCATGTTTTTTAAAAACATTCAATTTTTGATTTTTTTTATTTTGCCGTTTTTTTCTTTTTTTTTTTTTTTTTTTTTGCTTTTTTCTGAACATGCATGTTTTAAAACTAATTTAGTGCATATGTGTTTTTATGAATTAATTTTATTAATTTGGTTTTTGGAATAGTTTTTTTGTCATACATGTTTTTCAAATGAAAAGGTGCATATGTGTTTTTAGATCATGTAAACTTATAACAACCAAGAACATAATGTTAAACACAAAATTCGATATAGATTGAAATACAATTTATAATAAGAAGAAATACATGAATATAATCTATCTTTACACTTGTGCACTAACAATAATTAACGTAAATGGACATATGTGCACAAAACATGTGTTTAAAGTTTCTCATCATAGTATTTTGAACATGTGTGCATGTCTTCCAAAAGCATACATGCACGCCTTCCAAGAACATATATGTACTTCGAGTATGTGTGCCCGCCTTCAAAGAACGTCACGCCTAAAAAAAAATAATACCCAAGATTAAATACTTTTAAAATAAAACTTAAGATAACATATCACACATGGGCAAGCTTAAACTAACAAACACAAATAAACAGGAGAATTTTTTTTTATGTATGCAAAACATATATAATCTAATCACAAAACATATATGTTTTATAATTCATACACAAAACATATATGTTTTATACGTAAACATATATGTTTTATACGTAAACATATATGTGTACCTAACGACCCATATGCCCCATTTCTCTTTTTAGACTGAACTTCTTGATTTTACCCATTTAACTCATTCAAGATAAATTGCAACACAAATCAATCCCTTTTTCAGTATATTTATCACATCTATCATACATCTATACTAGTGACAAGCTGTCACATAAATCATAGGTCTAGAAAAACAAAGTGTTTAGAAAATGATTTGTTTCAGTCTAAACAAATCACCCTACTGATGCTTCCATTGGGGATTTACTTCATAAAGTGTAGTATTAATTTACAAACCATGAATAAATTACAAGAAAATGAGATTGAAGTATATCAATGCTATTATGAAACTTACTTTGCCTGAACCAAGAGTGAAGATAAAAGGAACAGGTTCACCAGTTTCATCTTTGTGGTCGTAAGTTGAGTCAAAGCGCCACCCCTGCTTAGCACCTAGACGTCCATAGTAATGAATGGAAACATGTCCCTCAACCATGACCAAGCCAATTAATTAAACACCAGGTTTAGGTATGCAGTTCACACATGTTAAAATTTATAGCAAAATGCGTTTGGACAGCTGGAACAACTTTGAAGATGACGATTACTAGAAACCTTTGCAAATGCATTAAACGCACATAACATACAAGAAGTAACAATTTCAGTAATAGTTGAATTAAATTAAATTTCTGGTCGATTTCATAACCGCAGACAATCTGCTGCCTCATTGCTACCAACCAAGCATATCATCATAAACTATATAAGTAGACGATGAAAATTTAACTTGCATTCTAATCAGAACTACACCCTTATTAGCTAAGAAGATCATCATCACTAATTTGATAAGGAGAAAAAATTGAACAACCATGTAACGAATATATATAACTATTAACAGAAGTAGAATTACTTATATTTCTAGAAAAAATTACATTGTCCTCCTAACATAGCCAAAACTGAGATTGCTCGATCATTTCTACACTTATGTTTACATTCAGTCATAATAAACCGCTCAACTTAATTATCTACTTGAAACAAGTAACTATAATTAAGACCTGAGCGCCATTGACTGGAGAATCAATGCAAGTACCAACACAAATATCAAGCAAAAGTGAGTGCTTATCACATTCCTACATTATATTCTCAAGAAACTATTATAGTACATGAGATAATTATAATGCGAAACATAATGCATGCTTTATTATAAAGACTAGTTGTTAAGAGAAAGATAACAAACACTTACTTTGCCACTTTCTCTGGGGTGACATATAGTAGCTTGTAACTACAGTTCCCTGAACATATCTCTCTTAAAATATCTTGTTGATCAGTCCACTCCATATTCGCACTTAAGTAAGTAGTAGACCTATAATGCAAACCAAAAAGATATTACAATACTTTTAATTTAACCGGTCATTTAAGCTTTTGAAATGACTATAAAGGAACCTTAATAGATGTTAACGCGCGAGAAATACAAATGCATACCTACAAGAGGTGCATGATTTGATCTTGAATCAATGAAACAAGGGGCGAGATAACCAATGTTATGCCAGAACAGATAAGAGCTGGTAGCTGCAATAGAAGCATTGTGTAAGACACATCAAAGCATTACACATTGTTCAAAACAAATAACACCAATCCTAGACTAAAAATATTAGCAACACCAGCTTACTAAAATATTGAATTATTAAAAAAAAGTTCAGAAAAATTTGGAAATGTAAGAAGCAGATCGTATTTGTTTCTGATTTTACACTGACAGGTTAATTATAGAGTTGATGAGAACATACATGTGTATCTTAATACGATTAATAACATTTTTTTAATTTTGTCAAAATCCTAATACAGTGATATCTCAGGTACTCCAACTACTAGTACAGCAGGTACAGGTAAGAATACAAAAAATGTCCCAAATCTTATAACTTATTAGCGTGAACCAAAGCTCCTTAGATTAACTAACGTCGGAATACAGCACCTGATAGGTCAAGCTTTTTCCACCTCCAATTGGCATTAAAACAAAAACGTCCTTCCCACTCATTGTCGCATTGATCACATCTCTTTGGTTAGGTCGAAATGAGTGATTACCAAATACCCTCTTGTTATTAGCCTGATCAGAACAAATGGAACAATTATTGTCACACCCCCAAATTACCTGTTTTGCAGCGGAATGGAATTCCTGAGGATTGACTGTCATAGCATCACAATCACAGTTATATTGAACGACCTAAAGTGTGGTTTGGAAAATACATCGCTTGATTTAATAAAATAATCAGAGTTTACAAAGTATAAGTCCCAAATGAAAATCAACTTGTGTGGAAAAAGTTTGTTACAATTCAAACGATGATTTAAAGTGCATAAATCCTATGAGAGACGCATCGTCACCACGACTCTATGATAAGTCCTTATGTATGCCATGATGTGTATGCCGTAGATACCTGAAAATACATTGCTAAAAGTGTCAACACAATGGTTGAGAGAGTTCATAGAGTTTATGTAAATGTTTAATACGACTACCACAAGTATAAATTATGTATGACAAATATGTCACAAAAATGGTACAATTGCTTAAGCACATGACACCGAAGCTTGACTGATCATGATGTTCGCCCCAACAGAGTGTTTTGCCAAACAACTCAAATTCTGACATGAAGTGAAATGCATCCGTTTGACCAATTGGAATCCACCAACCCGGATGGAGGAGTCACCCTCAATAGATCTATCCACTCACCCTCGCTTACCCAGTAATTAACGGTTCATGATTTCTAATATGGGGACATTCAATTGGCAATGAAGTAACTTAAGCAATGTAATGAATTTGATATACTTGTCATCGTAATAAAAATGATGTGCAATGTATTCTCCCCCGTAGGTTTGAAATAAAGTAAAAACTTGAATAAATCGGGGCTATGAAAACTCACCTGTTGCAATGATTATAATGATATAATGGCAATACTGAAATGAGGTGCAACCTCTGACCGTGACCTATTATGAATGATATGTTCTATTATAAGTTATGATGTAATGTTATGCATGCAATTCGTATGATATCTATACCACTTGTGAATTTTTGAAAATAATACTTATCGTCGAAAAAATAATCTTATAACGTCTTGACTATTTTTAAATTACTTTACTTGTATTTACGTTGAAATGATATCCTACGATAATCATTTGGTGATTTATTATGAAATTATAACTTTTCGTCGTAAAATAATGTCGTTGAAAATTTCATGAAAGTGACTAAATGGCCTCAAAAAGCTAGTCGTAAAATGGTGCACGTCGAGTGTTAGGAAACGAACTCAACGGTTTTGGGAAGCTTGTATCATTATCTCAAAGTTTTAGCATTTAATTTTTCATCCTAGAGGTCTCGATCATGAAGAAAAATATAGGTAAAGTATTGTACTTTTGTCCAAAATATCGTTTAAGGGTGGTTTTCGGCAAAGTTTAAGTGACCGTATTTTATTCGTTACAACTCCGCTTGACGAACGGTTGAACATTTTGGAAAATATGCTTGGCGAACTTACTTTTACTAGAAGACATCATGTTATAAAAAGTACTACATCCATGTTAAAAACGACCCTCAACATGGTCCTTCGTGGCCGTAATATTTGTCTAATAGAAATATATTAGTTTTTCTTATATAATATAGTTACGGCAATTTTATGTAAACACGTGTAATTTAATCGTTACAAGTCCGTCTTCTACGTTTTATATGTCCTTAGCTTCGTATTAAAGTATACTAATATATTTCTGATAAGTCGACACATTTCATAACGTTTAAGCCTCATTTTTTACTCGTAAAAAGTGGAAGTAATATGCTGAAATTTCAGAATTTTATAGTTTTCGTCGTCTAACTTGAAAAATTCATATCTTCTTCGTTGTAACTCCGTTTTAATCCGTTCAAGCGACCACGTTTTCGTTTTAAAGTATATTTTCTAAATATCTAGGCCAAAAATTTTTACCTGCTGTCGAAAATTCCAGAATTCAAAAATATGGACAGACCCTTAACTAAAGTTGTCGAAATGAGTTTTTCTCGCGCAAAACCTATTCTAACCAATTCAAAACAACTCCGAAGCTATTCTAATCCTACCATACACCTTCTTAGGGTGTCATGGGTTCCTAGACATCACCAAAAGTGATATGTTTCAAGGAGTAATTATAGGATGATAAATATATATATATATATATAGAGTAGGGATCCAGTGAGAAGTAAATTAAAATAAGAAGTGGTGAGAAGTGACCAAAACCACGCATTTGAGATGCAACGACTTGCATTATATGCATTTCTATTCATATAGATGCAACATCTTGAGTTTCGAAAGTTAATTTGATGTATAGATGGTGCAAATTGATTTTCATGATTTTGGCACGTGCAGAGGAACAAAAAACAAGAGAAATCATGAAATGCATCTAATATAAGTATATGCATCTGATTAAAAGCTAAAAAACACACTATGGTGCGTTATAATGCATCTAAGATTATTGGGATGCATCTAATTTAGGTTGGTGCATCTCGGATTTGCGGTTATAGTTCTTCTTATTCCTTCTTATTTTAAGTAATCTTTTATTTGATCCTAACTCTATATATATATATATATATATATATATATATATATATATATATATATATATATATATATATCTATACATTATATATAAGAGGAGGCATGCCACGTCATAATGCCACTTGGCATCCCATAATGCCATGTCATATTTCCACCTAAGCAACACATGCACAGTCATCACATTTGATTAACCAACCAAGGATTAATGCTATTAAAATTCGGAATTAAAAAATGGAGGTAACAAGATTCGAACATGGGATGTCTCCAACTATAAACAAACAACTCAACCACTAGAGCAATCCAACTTTTTGTTATTCAATTTCCAAGCAAAAATTGATAAAGGCATTAATTAGAAGCACACAAATCCAATAATAATCCAAAACATATTATCCATTTTTACTTTTACGTATAATAAATCTTGAGTTCATTCATATCTTTTTCTCAAAACCCTAATACTGTATCATGTTTTCCTCTAATCCTTAAAAAATAATCGACATAAAAAAAAACATCAACCAACCATATATGGCGTATGAGGTATATATGATCCTTTCATTATGTATAATACGTGATTGTATAAGCCATTGATTGTTTTTAGATAAATACATGTTATGATCATCTATTAAAAATACAAGTCAAAGGTTAATTGATGTTTTGAATCACGTTGTATCACGTTTATAGTTTTTTTTTACTAATCTAACATTGAAAAGCCATTGATTGGTTGAAGGAAACAATAGTTGATCTACATGTGAGTAACTTACTCAACATTATTCGTCATATTTGATGTAATTCTTTGTTTAAATTTTGAATCTTTATTAAGTTTTATGTTTGACCAGGTTATGGAGATGGGATTATATTCATGGCTATTTTTGAATTACAATTCATCTATTTAGAGGTCAGTTTTAAAAGGGTGGGTTTTAATATTTTATTAATGTCCCATACGTTAATTTTTAGAGTTTATATACGCCAGTTATTAAACGATGACATAAATAAAGATTTTAACTTGAAAAGTCTGAATGTTGATGTGTGGGCGATGGGACTGGAGCTACATCTTTGTACGGTTGTACCAGTCATAACCTTCTTCCTAATGGAGAGGCAGTCATGTATGACAGCTTAAAGCAACAATGTTACCCACCACATTTTTTCTAGGAGGTTGACAAGGGCTAATCCACCCACGAAGAAACCAAGGAATGTGTTTCTTCCCTTGAGGAGTTTGTGGATAATAATCATAACGAGGACTAATCACCAGATCAAACCTACTTAAATGTGACTGTGGGTGTTGTATCTACAACCATATTAAGAAAAAATAGATGTTAATGTCAATGTTCTGTTGATCTTTTTATTATGATTACCGTCTAGGATACAAGCAACCAAATCCTTGGAATGAAAAATCTCGGAATGGCTCTCCAACATAATATTGAATACGTAAGAATCCATGGATCGATTTGGTTGATCTTTTATGTTTATTTTGTTCTTTCATATTTGCATTAAATGATTTTAATCTCATTCGGTATATGTTATTTTTTTGCTTAGAATTTGCAATCCTGATATTACGGTCAGACGATAAACCTTTTTACTTTTTTTTTGAACTTACTTTTGGACTGGTAATATCTTTTAGATGTTATTTGAATGTTATCGTAAAGAATTAGAAGAATTTTACACTCTTTTTCTTTTTCATTTGTATGAGGTTGCACGTTGTAGGCCTACATCAATCCGCGAGTGAAGATTTGCAAAGAGATAGGCGATGGGAATGCGTTTATCAAATTCAAAGTGGATTCGGCCACAGAAATGCTCGGATGTAATCAATTTTTCAAAGGAGCATTGAATAGTTAAGATTAACTATTCGTGTGTGATAAGGAGATTTCGATTAATTTGTTGATGAGGCGGCACCCGGATTTGAACGGGGAAAAAGGATTTGCAGTCCCCCGCCTTACCACTCGGCCATGCCAATTAAATAAGTGTTATAGTGCATATGTTTGGGATCTGTCAACAAGTTTTGTCTGTACAGGTGACATGTTTGATGGCTTATTACATAGATTTGATGTTGCAATTGCATATTTGTTTTTATATAATAATTAAGTTTTATTGGTAAAATAGGAACTACTTAGATTATGCCAAGTTCATTTAGTTGCTAAAATTAGTGAGTGTTTAATGATTTTAGGTTTGCTGTTAATCATGTTAAAGGAATCATAGATAGGTATAAGAAGGCATGCTTAGATCCATCAAGCAGTGGCTCGCAGTGGCTCTGTTGTTGAAGCCAATGCTCAGGTAAAAACTTTAATACCAATTAGTTATCTAACCAAGACACTAAACACCTCATTTATTCATTTATTTAAGTTTTGTTTTTTGTAATGTAGTAAAATCATATGACTTTTAATATGGCAGATTTATCAACAAAGAAGCTCAAAAACTGTGTCAGCAAATGGCCAACCTTCAGAACCAAAATAGGTAACATTTAAAAGTACATTATATATTTGGTTAATCCTTCATGTGATTCATTGATATCAATATCGCAACCTTTTGTGAAAAGGCAATTTTACAGGAACATCATGAGCAAATCGCTTAGGAACATGCAAGCAAAAGACTTCAAGAATCTTGAAACCAAGTTAGAGAAAGGCGTTAGCAGAATCAGATCTAAAAAAGTACGTATAGACCTCCTCATTTGTAATTCATATTTATATATGGTTTTCAGAAATCTAACATCAATCTTTCAATGGGCAGTTTGGGCAATGGGTGAACGGGTCGGTTTCTGTTTAATTGTTAACATGGCTGGGTCTCAAAAATAAGCTCACCCAAACACCCCCTTAATGTATGTAAACTTTGGAAATATATAAGTTCTTCTTTTAAACTCGGGTCAAGTAAGAATAGCTAAAGACAACTCAGGATGAAAGCTTTGATCTTAAATCTGAAATCATAGTGGCAACCATAAGCAGACTGATGAATGCACAAGGTTGCAAAACTGAATCCATATTTAAGAGGTTAACAAGTGGGTACACTGAACCAAGATCCTGAACGCTCTAACATTAAATTAAAGATTGAACTTTTTACTAATGTCCTGCTGAGGGAACTTAAATTCCAAAAAAATTACAGTGTGAAAAAACATCAATGGATGTTATCCAATGGTACAATCTGAGAAATTTATTTTTAAATATCGATAATGAGCTAGGATTGGTGCATTGCTGAAAAAGGAACCTTAGTCTAGGTTGTGCATTCCTTCAGTTGGATAAGTTTATGCCAACTGTTGCTACAACAGTCATAAAGTCTCTGGGTTGCTTATAAAAACTATTTTGCATAAGCATCTGCAAGCGCCCTCAATATCGTTATTTTTCAATAAAAAACACAATGTTACAGATAAATTTATTCTTAACATCTTGCTATAGGGAGTACATTAAGCTTAAAATATGAAATATCTACCCTTAGTTCTAGGATGTGTCGTTATTATAGAACTTTGTAGTTGTTCATTTCAAAAGCAGCATGAATATGGTACGCAACAACTACAATACATAAAAAAATTAAACGAATAGGGCTGGTGATTATTACCATCCTTTCCAGAAGTCGTCACCTCGGCTTTGAGAATGCATGGGCATGATTAAATCTTGAGGGGCGGCTACATCCATCGTTAGGTACCCAACAGGTGGTATTTGTCGATCCGTTGTAGGAGGATATGCAACTGCACAGAAAAAGTAAACCAGAATAGCAGATTATTAAATAGGGTATTTGGGATTGGTTATTTACTTGCTAACCTATTATTTTTTAAAGCATTAAAGCATATATGCAGATTTAAGTGTCTTGATACAACAATTAATCGGCTTGATTTTGAACAAGTACCAAACATAAGCACATATTAAGCATTCCCAAAAACCCTCTACCTAAATAGTATTCACCCAATCTTACCAGGAATCTCCTGGTTAC
Organism: Chrysanthemum makinoi; assembly: GCA_910596185.1. Lineage (NCBI taxonomy): Eukaryota > Viridiplantae > Streptophyta > Magnoliopsida > Asterales > Asteraceae > Chrysanthemum > Chrysanthemum makinoi. The sequence goes on along the minus strand of OU343218.1, from coordinate 97,017,039 downwards.
TCGTGACTTGCTACTGATACGGCATGACAAACGACTTTAAGGGAATGGGTCGGGGTTTCTTCTTTTTGGTTTGTGAGATGTTAAGTTTAGATTTTCATTGTCCGTATATATTAAACTAGCTTCATAGCCCGCCCGGATGGGCGGGCTAGCTTCATGATACTTCTTGATAAGAATATAAATTGTGTAACAAAGAAAATCGTAAATTAATAACAATGTGGAATGATATGTACTGAGCAAACGTGCCGTTGAATAAAGGAATCCAAAATCAAATCATTTGCATCACAAAAAAGTAAAGTATTCATAACATACCACGTAGTTATAACTTAAAAATAATCAAAGCATATGCTGCACTTCTTTATAAATAACATTGGTTGTGTAGCTCATATTTTCCCTCGTTATCACAGCAAAAAATAATGTTACTAAATATCAAATAAGAAACATAAAACTACCAAATGATCTCCATTTCATCTAATGTAGCAAACTTGTTCATATAGCTCCAATGACATGTCTGTTAATAAACAAAAACAAAGTGTATAAATTAATATAAAAAATGAAGGCAACAAAGATCACATAAGTTAGTAGTAACTCTCGTTTTTTTTAGCCATAAGCTAAAGACACGACAACATTTCGAATACCGTAGACATAGTGTGCGAGAAAGTTTTGTGTGAATAACAATTAAAAGTCTGGCATAAAGTTTAAGACTTACTTAAGTCAAGTAAATGGGTCAAGAGTCAAGACGAACAATAAATGCATAAGAGATAGAGGACTTGGGTCAAGACGAACAACTAATAGTATATCATCCTAGTTTTAGAATTTATTCCAACTTTCCAAACAATGAATCAGTCCTTATCCATTTATCATAGCTTTAAAAGCAAAAACACATGTAAACATTATCGAATGAAACCCGATTTATTACAATTAATAATATGACTATATACCATATCTAATAATCTTTTTCAAGAAGACTGAAATAGTACCTGCCAACGGTTGAAGTACCAGGTCCTGTAGCATTCTTCTTTCGGTTGCAAGATATACTTGCAAAAGGATCTTTCATGCTTATCATGTGTAATTTTTTAATGCGAAAAAGCACGTATACTGAAACTTTCATGCCTAAAAAATACTGGTTCTTTCTGGTGACCAACCGAGAACTCATCATGGATGTTATCCACAATAAGATCCAGCTTTTCTTAATGTGTGTCATAAACGCAACATATCTTAAACGACCCATCTATTATCATTTAGGTAAGGATATTTGGATTTGTGCTTTGTAAGGATATAACAATGTAGAGGCGTCAAAATGGGTTGGATGTGTGGCTCATTTATTGGATGCAAGTACAACCTCAATTACTATTAATTTGCTAAACATAAATACCCTACGAATGCTTCGTAATTATGCATAATCCTATATTTTTAGTAATACCTATGGAGCCATGTTTTGTAATAAAGCTCCTCAAGGGGTTGGAAACCTGCATATCAAATCAGCCGAATTATGTGAGCTAAACAACATAAAACATTGCAGAAAATGAATGGTAACCAGTTTCTACGAATTTTAAAAATGAATTAAAAAATTTGTTACATGTCGTACCAGACCATATGTGAATTAACAGTCGAACAAAAGGATCATAGCAGGGCCTCTTTAAAGGAAAACAATGCCAGAAGTCTATGAAGAAAAAAAGTGTGTTTATTTGACAAAAAAAGGTCACAAACTTAATACTTGAAATTGTTATTAATTATAAAACTAAGACTTGCCTTGGTTGATCAAAATATTAAATAGATGCTCAAATTTATTAAAGAAGGCAGATGTGATGTCTTCTCTCTGTAGTCGGTAATCGAAGTCACTTCAACAGACCGAATTTAAGGATGTCGTTGGCTTATCATTGTCAACATTCAACCCTACTCCTGCAAGTTCATCCGGTCAGCAATTTTGGCAAATTGAGAGTGCAGAAATTGGGTGGGGTCTTACATTGAATTTCTTAGATTTATAAGTAGATGTACACAAAATTCCTCCCACTTTTAGTCCATCTAAATAAAGATCATTTGGCCACTTTATTCTAACATTGAGAGGCGGAATGCCCTGGAAATTCATAATTCAAAACACACGTTAATAGAAAAACTTCATGTTAGATATGTAGTCCCACAATTAAGAGATATCAACTTTAATCATGAAACTTGAAGAAACAAACAAGCTTACATTTCTTAAAGCAAGATCTTTGATTGCTTCTGTCATAGCTAGACACACAACATACTGCACAAGAGGAACCACACGACCATCTTCCATTTCTATTGTAAATGAAAACAGAAGGCTGCCCGTTGGAGATTCCCATACATTTTTTGAACGCCCTATAAGAATTGAGCTTGTCCTCTAAGTTTATTGATGTTACATTGGGAACTTTTATTACAAATTCTGTGTTTGGGGTGGCTTATCCAAACTGCTTATCTGATTATTTGTGAGTGAAATAATTGGTTTTCGAATAGGCATCTGGTAGTAGTTTTTTCAAATAAGCAATCCTGAACACCCATAATGTTATAATACCAATAAAATTGCATTTTTTGTAGATTGCATACCTCGTCCTTTAAACTGAACATCTGCAATGCACACAGAGCCAATCGGGATCTCACAGAAATTTCTGCGTAAACCTCAAAAGTTTCAACGACTTGACCAAAATAATAGGAATATCAAAACTTCATGTACTTACAGAGAGACAACGTCCTGAGTAGAAGGTAATCGTGGTGACCAAAGAAGAAGTCTTCCAAAACACTTAGTAGCAAGAGATCGCATGTATGTACCGATATTAAATTCATCTATTTCTGATCGGTTTTCCATCTCAGATTGCAAACATGTCAAAAATTTTACGCCATCCGCTAGTTTAAGAGGAGAAGCAGTTCCATAAACAAAATAGGATGATTTAACCATACATATAATAACATGGCATTAGAAACAGGGCATGTAACATAATGAAGTGCATAATTGAGCAAAAATGACTTATAACATCAAAAAAGAAAAATGGTTACATTCATCATCTAAACACAAAAAGAAAGGGGGCAACCTGGTGACTTGTTGAAACTGCGACTTGGCATAGTTGGTGACTTCTGGTAACCCATGTTTGAATTTCTTGTACCGAATGCTAATTGATGTATGATAAGGAATGTGATTTAGGGTTTTGAAAACAATTGATGATATAATTTGGTCAAATCAAGCGTGATTCATGTAACATTTCAAAAATCAAACAATGAAACCCAAAAATAATCAAGCTAAACATGGTATAGATTGAGATGAGATGCATCTTTTTTAGGGGAGGAAGTTATTGTTTGACTGACATTGATTTTGAATTGCCTTATTTGGAAATGAGTGTGAAAGGGAGTAGGTTACAAATATTTTGAATGATATAGCTGGTGGTTCTGTTGGTATATTAGATTTGGAATGCATCATGGGTCACAACTTGTGGAATGGTCTACTGGTTGAGGCGCTCATTTGTGGACTCCAAGACCAGTGTTCGAAACTTGCATGTGACAATTTTTTTAAATAGTTAGCCGGATGTAGTGCCATGGTGGCATTTCCACCTCATCATAAAGGCGCCATGTCAACATTAAAATGCCTAGTAAGCATTATACATGTGGCATGTGTAGCCTCATATATATGTATAGATAGCTTGATGCATCAGTTTAAGAGTAGCAGTACTAACATTGGAGCCAAAAAAACATATAATCTATTCTTTTGTTCTAATACTCGGAAATTATAGCAGGCATGCAACGCTCGTGGCTTGCACTGCATACCATTATATTATACCCCAGGAAAGTACTATCTTTTTTTATTTCAGTGATTCTTCTTAAGGATTTTCACCTTTAACGAATTCATATCTTTTTAATTTATCTCATACATTCTCAGGATTAAAGTAATATGATTTTGTTTCATGCAGGTGTCGGTGCAGTAGAATTCATCTTGGTCGTGCTGAAGTTACAATCGTTTTTGTAGAAGAGAAAAAGATCTCTGAGGTAATTTTTATTATATCAATGACTATTATCTTCTTCATTTTCATCCATTAAATTTCACAAAGTTCAATCACTAATATGGTTTTGGCGATTTAGGTGTTGAAAACATTCCCAAAACTGTGATTTGGATTGTTTTTGTTATTATATTTTAACTTTTACAACAATGATGTGTTCTAACTTGAACCCTCTTTTACCCGTTACTCATCCCATCCGACCTGCTTATCATGATATTTCTACTATGAACTTGATGCTCACATTTAAACTGCTGCTGTAGCAACAAGTACACATCCGCCATTGTATTTGGACTCATTCACTTACAAATTCACAAGTCTTTAACTTCCATATATTTCCAGATGTTTTCTATGTTTGCCGTTGCTGTCCTAAATTCTTATTAATCATAAAATAATCTGGATGCTGAAGATAACCATAAGGTATTTGAGAAAGCAAAACAATGCTTGCTTACTGCTTCTATAATGCACAACATTACATATCTTCTCCACAAGGTGAATAATGTTTGCTTTTAGATAAAACAATAAACTGTGAACATTTATACATGTACTATATATTTTAAAAACAAATTTACATAAGCCATTGAGGTATACATAATTGCACCTGACGTAGAGATCTTTCACCTTGATTATCTTGAAAAAATGATGAGTTTTCATGTATGTTGGTATTAACTTTAAACCTCCTTCTTCAGATCAATCCCGTTGCATAGACTTCTGATAACAAGTTGGTGGCTGCTGATGCCAAATTAAACTTTGATGAAAATGCCGCTTACCATAAGAAAGAGATATTTGCTCTACACAATCCAACTCAAGAGGATCCTCATGAGGTATAGGCGTATAGCTAATCCATTGTGTTTACTAATTACTTTTATTTGATGCTAAGACATAGTCATCTCCGATGAAATTGGAGAACAAATAATATATTCTACTGTCATAAAGTTTCAGAAATCAGCACATTTCAATATGTTGCCTTAGCTTATTCACGGGCATGAATGCTAAAAATAAAAATAGTCAACACGAGGTCACGGGAACTGAGGGTACATATCAACAATCATCATAGGATGAAAGTGAAAGCCATTCAAAGTTAAACCAGCCTGCAATACAGGAAATGGTAGTTGGCATGAAAGAGACTAAAACCATGGGCTTCATGCACGGTGAGATGGAAGATAGTGGTAAGTTTACATAACTCAGATCAACTTGAAATGGCTTTCCAAGTTGACGACATGGGTGCCGATAATACAGGTGATGAAGATGACGACATGGGAGATGAGGACAATGACAATGATGAGGACCGTGATGACGAGGATGAAGATATTGCAGGGGATATGATAGGTCTTGCTTTGATGTCTGTTGCTGATACAGATGTGGAAGATCATGATGAAACCAAATTGAGAGATGAATATAACGATGCCATGGTTGATGAGGAGGATGAAGACTACCATAAAAATCGTGTTATTGAGGTGAGATGTGGCATGGCTGCCGAGCCCCTAGAGAGGGTGAATGCTCATAACTTTTTTGGTGTTGGGAGACCTCTAGGCTCTGGTCATTGACGTCAAAAGAATGGAACATCCATCGAGACATCTGGTACAGAGGGAAATCTCCAACATCCTCTTCTATCAAGACAATCATAATCTGGTAATTTGGGTTCAATACGTTCATCACGAGGCAACCCGTATCGCAATTTCAAATATGTTTGATGCTCCTATTCTTCCCCATAATCATGTAGACTCCAGCGTACCACCTACCCCATTGGGTAATAATTCTGTAGGTATGGAGTTTGTGTATACATCAGGAAGAAGAGGGCTAGGACGAGGTCTGGTAAGCCAGTCAGATGCCCCCGTAGCTGATAATACTCAGCTTACAGCATTTAGAGATTCAGTATACAAACTCAAATGTAAAAGCGAGGTACACCTTCTTATGTAACCTCTATTTCTTTTATTTTATTGCTTGACCCACTAATACGCCAAAGTCATGTATCAATCAAAAAGTGAACAGTCAGTCTACTCTTTTCCAAAGAATGAAGCACAGATCGATAAGTGAGTCATAAAGTCTATACACTTTCTTTCTTATGAAGTCATGATAGAGTCTTGCTAATAAGTGTGCTTAAATAATCAATCCAGTTTCATTGAGATGTATTTAAGGCCTCTATCCGCAAGTGAAGAAGCACGCGTTAATGACTGGATTAAGGTGCGCCAGAGTGGCATCATATACTATATTTCTCTTGGTGACCAAATAATTGTTGACAAACATTTCATTATTCAAAACATTTAGCTAATGGGTCAGATTGGTCAAAAGTTGTTCCTAACGGTAATGGATGCTAAAACACTTTATTCAAACATTTTGTATCATTATTGTAATGACATAAGATTTCAACGAACCCGATGTGGCTCATTTAACCCATATCAAAATATACCTTTTACGTAGCAAAAGGTATTCCAGCATTCCTCTTCATGAAACAAGTGTTTCTCCTAATAAGGTTCTTCAAAAGTTTGGTGCTTTGTGGTGTATTCAGGTATGTCTTATCTTTTAAAGTCAAAAGATATTGCGATTTTAATCTAAGCCGAGAGTTTGAGGGACATGAAGATTATTACTCTCGTGCAGTACAAGCAGATCCTAGGAACGGTGAAGTGATTTCACAATACGCTCAATTGGTGTGGGGAACTCCATCCTGATCAAGACAAATCTTCCTTTTACTTTGAATGCTTAGGTGAAGTTGCTCCAGCTGCTAGGTACCATTTCGATATTTCCTCATGTTTGTTTATAGTTTACGTTCATGACAGGAATGATAATGGACAAGATAATTGGTCAGGATAACATGCATGAGTACCTTTTTGTATGCGTCTGGTCGACTCGATATGCTAACCATATTGAAAGCTACCTTGAAACATTAAACGCAGAACCTACAAAGAGGTATCATGATCTTCACCTTACAATTTTATAATTTTTATTTAATATCAAGAGTGGCTCTTAAATGCCCACTAACTCACTAATATTAAGTGGGTTGTGGCTGCCAAGACGTGAATGTCACATTGGGTTAATTCCATTAAAATGCTTTTGTATTTGGGGCTACCCATGATTGAGTGGATTTTGGTTGTCTGAAGTACAATATTAGCAGGAGATCACTTTGAAGAGTTCCGTACTGATCCAACACAAAGATATAGATTCTGATACCATTTTTTAATTTATTATAAGTTACTTATTGCCAATAAGTTACGCATCCATATAATTATATAATCTCCTGTAGTATTGCATTAGCTTTTTAGTAGTTCTTTAACCAATACGAAACGGAAATTGAACTATACTTTGAATGGTATTGATTGAAAACACGGTTAGTAAAAAAAGCTATGTCCATATGAGAAATAATGTTAGGATGGAAAAGTCAGTCAATAGGCGAGATTATTACAATAATTATCTTATTTGGTGGATAATGCGATATAAGAGGTTATATATACAGAGGGGCAATTTATCGAATGGGTTGAAGATTGCAAAAGTTGTAGAGACGAAGGCTTTCTTTGAAGCACGTTACAAGAAAACCGATGGCTCAAAAGGTAGCTTCAACCAGGCCGCGAAAAGAAGATACTAATGTGGCTTCCATAAGACCAAAGTGCTACGCTGAAGAAATAGTTTCTGGTACTAATAGTAATGTTGTTTCACATAGCCATTACGTGATACTGATTGGTTACACTTTGCTATTTTATATTTGTACTTTTACTCATCATGGATTTTGGTATAAAATGTGGTTTGATGGAACTATAAGATACAATCTATGATTTATCTTTGATTATTATCCTGGCTTTTGATGTTTAGACAAATGTAACAAAAAGCAAAACCTCACCCAGCGCAATGTCCGACATATTACTGATTTGATTAAAAAGGTATGTTCCCGCGTCTTCGTTGAATGTAATATTCATTTAATTAGCTGTATACCGCTCTTATGTCCTCCGTTTTCCTTCCCTTCTATGTTTTATATATACATAGCAATGCATTTCGGTTGATTTAGTAAAATATAAAAGTAGTTTAACTTCATTATATTCCAGAGCTTACAAGATGTTACTAAAGCGGAGTTTAAGATGTTTATGGATTTCTTAAAGAGTTTGAGAATATAAAGAGAAAAAGCTCCTACTGAGCGGATTCAATAGATTATTCAAACTATTGAAGGTCAAGCAGACCTAGATGCGCAGTTTGACATAATTTCTAATAGACTCAATTTATTTGTATAAATATAATGTGTGTAGATTGAATGACCGAGTAGATAATACTCAAAGAGGCGAAGATACAAAGATGAGTAGAACCACCAAATCCACCACATATCCTAAGGCGAAGATACATAGATGAGCAGAACGACTCATCAATTAACAACCAAGTATGTGAATTCACGATCTGATGAAAATGTATAAAACTGATTACAAGTGACCACATTGGTCAGAAACTATTTTTAGTTGGATGTAAATATAAAAAAGTGTCAGTTAAGATCCACAAGTCTCGTCTTATACGAACTATGTATTTGGGCTTTGATTATTTCTTCATTGCAGGTTCTAGACAATGGTTTGCTTTATGATCCCCATGATCAATAGTCAATTGCATATGCTTTATTAAAGCTTTTTGCAGATAAGCAACTTTGGGCAAAATGCATGGCAAATAGGCTGAGAAACATCTGCTCAAGTATTTGCAAAACAAAAATTTACATTTTTTGGTTACATCTCTATTACATGTTGCGTCATCGCCAGTGGGGGCAGTAGGGTTAGCTCGGGCATCTGGGCCAAAAAATGAAATACACACTAAAAACTCACCATCTTGATAAAATTTTCTGACTCAGACCATTATCACTATCGTACACAACCTCCATCTTCACTTTTACTAATAGTCTACACATAATATAGTTACACATCATGAATTGATGTGTTTGGTGCTTAGTGATTTTAAAAAGTTACGTATTATTATAGTTTAGGATATATCAGTAGCATTTGTGTAGAGTGGATTTGATTGATACCTTAATTTACCTACATTTTTTATATTGACTATGTAAAAGATATTCATGATTAATATTGTTTAGACAAAATGTTAGAAAATAGTTACCTCCTTTTAGCTGTTTTATGGATTGGTAACATCAATTATAGTTCTTAACCGTTTAATTTAACTTTTAATAACTTTTTACTATATATTTGTTCTACTAAATCCTAAAAATAAAAACAACAAGTCAAAGTACTTATGTGCTTTTAGTCATTTTATGGATTATGGTAACATCAATTACAGATCTTAACCGTTTCATTTAACTTTTAATTACTCTTTTTAGTATATATTTGTTCTACTAAATCCTAAAAATAAAAACCAAAAATCATACCCGTCCATCGGACGGGTTTTGACACTAGTATATATATATATATAAATATATATATATATATATATATATATATATATATATATATATATATATATATATATAATATATATATATATATATATATAACACTTAAAAACAATAAAAAGTGGTATAAATATCAATATGACTTGCATGTTTTTCTTAAATATGATGAAATGAACATAACATGAATATGAAAAATGAATATGAACATGAGATGCTTACTAGTAACTTGATGAGGTTAAATGAACAAGGTTAATCCTAACACCCTAGGTTTTTATTTCAAAACCTTAACTAAGAGTGTGACTAGATTGTGAATTAACTTGACTTGAAAAATTTTGGTGATCCTCCTTGGTCTCTATGGGTGGCCGGTTCAATGGGGAGAAGAGAAAGAGAAGAGTTTGATTTTTACACCTTTGTATTTTGAGAAGTATGTGTAAAGGTGTAAGTATAAAATCATTATAAGTATTTTAAGTTAGATATTTAGTGTCTTCATGGTGTGACTCATCCATGTTGGTCGACAAGGGTGAGTTTGCATTAGCTAGATACTTTTTTTTTATTAAGTATTTAAGTGTAGATAGATGTATATTTGTAAGCATAATTTGGTAATTAGGTATATATTTGAACTTGTAAGGTAGCGTTAGCTAAATATAAATTTTAACGGGTCAAAATAAAATATATTGAAGCCATAAAAATTATAAAAATGTATTTCTTACAAAAATTAAGTGAAATAGTAATTATCGTGTAGTTTTTATGAAAACCGTCGTAATTATATAAATATAACAATTTATATACAAAATAAATTTAAAACACTGGGTAAACTCATAATATTATTTTTATAATCTTAATATGAATATAAAAATATATCAGGATACTTTTTGGAAGTATCGGATCAATTGTTCAAAATAATTAATTACGCGGTAGCGTTTATTTAATAAAAATTATACGTTTAATGCAAAATGCAAAACCATGCATGAACTAATATGATGATAATGATGCTAATGATATGTAGACTAAACCTAGTCTATATGAAATGTCCATGATAATTGTTCATGAATTCGCAGCTAAACCATTAAGGTTACGCGAATTTGATACTCGTAAACCTAGTTTACGATAAACGATGAAATAGTGAAACTTGAATAGTGATTTTCTCCGGGAATGAATAGTGTTTCGTGAATAGTAAATTTTGAAATACGTTCTCAGAATATTACTTCGACTTCGAAAACGGTGAATAGTAAAATGATGAATAGTAAATTCCCGAGATGAATAGTAAATTTTGAAAATGACCTGAAATTACGAGTTGTCACAATTATCACTAGAGGTTGTAGAGAAATACTCAGCATATCACCAACGGCACCCAGACTTCTACATGTGTATGTGGATCAAAATTTATGTACCTCAATTTCAGTAAAACAAGAAACAATGTTGCAAGTATGCAAGACAAAACTAATAACTTGCCAACTAAATTTTTGAAGCATCATCATTAAAGTGATTTTTTATACGTAATCCAATCACAAAACTTACGGATTAAAAAAGTATTGGAATAAACAGATATCCGAATCACGAAAGATTCAAATGGATCAAAAGCCTATTACAAACAATTAATCATTATTGAAAAAAAACATATTATAACAGCATTATCAAAAGGAGAACAAGAATAATAACAATAACATACCAATTATTTTTTTTTGACAATTATTAATAATTCGAAAGATTAAAATAGATCGAATAGATGAAGATGGAGAGCAGCGGTTATTGTACAACTTACCTTAGCCACATAAACAAAGCCAATACAAAAATAATAACTATAATATTTGAAATTACATTCACATACAAACCTTATATCACTATTCAGACCCCAAGATCAGTAGTAACACATGACATGTGAAAACAATACGATAGAGAATGGGCGATACTGGCAGTTAACGTCGACAAAGAGAGAGATTGGTATTTTTTTATGGTCGAAAATGAGAGATTGGTGATTTTTTAAGGTCGAACAATGGAACCTAGGAGATAGGCGGCACAAATATTTTGGGGATGACAGTTTCTAGGTTTTGGAAAAAAAAATCTGTAAAATCAACCTAAAATATAAGAAACTGTATATTTTGCATGATTATAGGATAATTTTGAATTATCAGTTAAAGATTGTGTGAATGTTAATTACCCATAATGCCCCTACGAATTAATTATATTAATTTAAAAGAAAAATGGTTTACTAAATTATGATTGGTCAATGAGAGTTCTGGCAGTTATCGCACTTAATAGGGTTCTCAAAATAAAGATACACTATATATATATATATATATATATATATATATATATATATATATATATATATATATATATATATATATATATATATATATATTCAAACCAAACAGTCAATTTTTTTCAAAATTTACACACGAAACAAGTAAAAGATCTTGGTCGAAAATATGACCGATTTGTGGTTTTTTTTGCACAGCGACCCTAAACCGACAATGGGGCGACCGACGGTCAACCTTTAATATTTTTTAGTTGACCAAACCATTATGCATAGCCTAATAGCTGGTTAAAAAACCCTACAGTCTACCCGGCTTTCCATTTAATGTAGATTACAACATTTCAACCACCAAACACTTATAAAACCTTTAATATCTATATCTATACTACTTTATAATGCATTTAGGCCTTCTAAAATTAGAAGGCTTAAAAATTCAGACTTTTTTAAACTTACTTAGAATAGATAAAGCATTTAAGTTGTGGGCTCCACAAAAAATTAAGATAAGGAGCTCCAATCATTGAGTGACATGTGTCACTTCTCTAACTAAAAAATAACTAAAAGGGATGAGCTCTAACAAACTAAAATAAGGAGCTCAAATAATAGGGTGACACGTGTCACTTCTTAACTAATTAATCACTTTTATTTTTAAATTTAAATATCTTATATTCGTTTAATTTTTTTATGATCTAATTTCACCATATTTTCTAAAATTTTGTGCTCTTTAATTCAACATCAATTTTTATATATTTTTATGACTTTTTAGTTTTTACATTTTTAGTATTTTTATTTTATTTTATTTGATTCAAATTTATAACTTTAACTTTTATTTCAATCAATACAAACTTGATGTATCAAAATCATTTACTTTTGGAAGAGTGTTTGACGGGTAAGAGATTGTGAAAGTATTTTTATATGCGGGAATAATGATGTCACGGGAAATATACGGAAAACCCAAACAAACACATACAACTAACAAATATACATTTGGAGTTGTGAAATGAATTCGCTAAGCGCGTAGGGAATTGCGGAGAGAGTTGGGTTAGCAATTCATTTAATATATTTATTATGTAACTATATTTATCGCCGCTGCTGTGCGCGGGTATCCAACTAGTTTAATATCAAACATACATAAAACCTAAATATTCAATACCCATCACATAATAGGTTTATAAAACATATATTATACACCACAAAACGCATACAATTCAACGAGAATACAAGTTTTAAACCTATAAACAACATTATCTATCACTATAATCAATCCAAACTTATCATACATATTTTGTAACATAAAATTAAAAGAAAAATGTCAAATGCGGCTAATTTTGATGAACCGTGTTGACTTGGGTCACATGAACTTGAGTGGGTAAAACTCAGCTTTGAAGCCTCAAAAAACCGGTTCATTTTAGTTTTTTTTAACTAAAAGCAGTTCAACCAGCCGGGTCGAACCAAGTTTCAAAACATTGTATACATCAATTATTATGCTATGCGCAAAAGTTAATTTACATAGATGTTTGAAACATAAAATAATTATAGTTTGATATGATTTACATAATTAAACACATCTTACATTACAATTAATAACGGAAAGTAGCCAATTTAATAAGACTTTGTATGTGATTTCCCCACCACTGTTGCATGCACTCCATCTATATCCCTCATTAGATTAAAAAAGTTTAATTGATAGCAACACATAGACAAAAAGATTACAAAATAGTCACACTTCTTCTTTCAAAATGTAAATAGTAAAAATAGAAACCAACAAGTAAAAACCTTACATTTAAAGTAACAAAATGTTGAGTTTGGTTTGCTACTATTTGGTTAAAAAAAACACATAAACATATTTTCATGAATTAGCTTATTTCTGTTTTTCAGTTATTATAACTTAGTAGATGAGTATCCGTATATAGCATTGAGATTTATAGGGGCAGGTAGTTATAGATAGTTATAGTGATATTTTGATGAAGTGTTTTGTGTAACTATAGTTGTTTGCCGCTAGAAAATACTGTTGCTATACATGGGTACTCGCCTAGTTATTTTTGAAACCTCCAATATGCATATGCCTCCTTTTATATAACTTGTGCATAACCCGTTAATATGTTCGTAAAGTAAAATAAAGTGATCAACTATCATCTAAATAAAATAGGAGTAATAATTTTTGTTTATTAATATTTTTCATTGCTAATCAAGTATCACTTAATCTTTGGTACATATAAATGTTTTTTCACCATAGAGATTATGAAAACTATTTGAAATTTCATTTAAAAGATTTGAATTAATACAGCAGTGTTTCCTTTTGCATTTTCAGGGACCGTTTGATTTGTAAATGGGTTTACGATTTGTATTAGGATTTGGGTTTTAATTTGATGTAAAAAAAAAAAGTGGGAGTGAAAAAAAAAATATTATTTTAAATATAAATAAAAGAAAATTAATTAAATTTTTTGTTATAAAATAAGTTTTAAAACATGATGAGTGGTGTATAAAAAATGAAGGCCAACATTTTTTGATAAGAACAAAAAATGACAGAAAATATATTTGTAAATCTGGCTTCTTTGCATAGATTCGTGGATAGCATATATATGACATTCAACCCAAATTTTGGCCCCACACTTTTAAACCAAACAAACAATTTTGGGTCTCAACCTACGCCATCGTGCAAAAACCATGAACCAAACCTACCGTCAGTTTTCAATATTTTACTTTCAAAAAAGATAACTTTACACTTCTTCAATATGAAATAAACAAGTTTCTACCTGTGACATTCTTGGTATCTAATCTCCTCTTTTCTTAAAGATGATGCCATCCTTCATCATTCAAACATTCTAGCTGCGGTCGTAAATATAACCCTGAACCTAGCAATCGATAAGAACAAGAAGTAAGAAAAAAGTATTATTAAACAAACAATACACCAAAAAGAAAAAACCACCGGGGCATTGGTCCAGTGGGTGGGGCTTTGGTCTTGAGTCAATAGACTCGGGTTCAAATCCCATCCCTGGCACTTTGCTCCCAGATAGGTACCCATCTCCGCAAAACCTATGGGTTCACTGGAGAGACTTTGTGGATAAGAGCTCAAGAGTCCGAGAGTCTCGGCTCACTCCAGTTGGTGCCCCAGTAGGCCAGGAGAGTTGCCCGGAGCTATTCCTTGTGGGGTGGACAATGGCTGGTGCCAAAAGGCACCTGGGGTCAGGGTGTTCCCGCCAATCTACACTTTTTTGTGGACACCAAAAAGAAAATCTAAAACTGTGTCCCGAGGGTGTAAGCTTGTCTTGTATTGTAAGAAGAATATAGTTGAAAACGTTTGCTAAAATACTACCCCCGGAACAGTAGTGTAGGATTCATCTTCATCTTAAGTCGTATCCGAGAATGATGTACTAATTACTGTAAAACACAAGGTTGTCATATGTGGAAGAAAAAATCAGAGCATGAACAAGATTTGTACCTTATCTTTTAGCTTCTCCGTACCCTGCTATAATTTTAAAGCTCAACCTACACAAATCATGTACATGTAAGTTCAAATAAAATATATGACAAAAATGAATAAAATATCAGCAAGTAGAAGAAACCTGGTGTTACTGTCGTTAGAAAATGGCAAGTGTAGGTAAGTGGTAGTTGCAGGTTAAGATATATGAATGGGTGAAATTAGAAGTAAATGATGATAGATGGATGGTTTGTTGAGTAATTGAGCATAAAATTACCCACCAAAAGCCACATGCATGAAAATTACGATAGTTAACTTCTCTAATTGAAGAAACAAAAGGCAAGATAAGTAAAAAGTAATCAATAGAATGATAAGTAAAAAGCTAAGCATCACCACTCAGCATAGCTTGGTGATTGGTAAAGATAAATGGTGTGTGAGAGTTAGTGAAGTGAAAAAATGAGATGGGAGTGAGCAGGGGCGGAGCCAGAACTTTATTGTCGAGGGGGCAAAATATGATAATTTTTAGAAACTACATTGAAAATTGGTCCTTTAAGAGGGCAAATTACAAAAATAGCCGAAAATTTACACTACAATTTTTTTCGTCAGGGGGTCGCATAACCCCCCTCCCCCGACCCCCCTTTATCTCTGCCACTGGGAGTAAGCATGTGCTATGAAACTTGAAAAAAATGAAATGGGAAAAAAATTAATGGGAGGAAAAACAGGGAAGGAGACGGTTAATTGTCAATGGGAGGAAAAAACTTCGGATATTTTGGATCATCATCAAAATTGTCGGCCATCAAACGTTCTTCAGCAACATCACGTTCCGGTAGATCGGATTACTTATAAGGCGTATGGTGGAAGTTTGAGCTTGTTGTTCTGACATATACTGATACGCTTGCGTCATGAAGAAAATGTCGGTTTCATCATCGACACGCAGGCGATATTTTGTCCAACTTTTTTTTGAATAGTTGATGTGTTGATTATGATTAGGAAAACTGCATTTGACCCCTGGTCATCATCAATTGCACCTTATACTGAGAATAGTGGAAAATTCACCTAGAATAGAGGAAAAGAATCAGGTAATATGAATGGCCAAATTGAGTTGTGTTTTATATCGTGCGGGTCAAATAGGTAGAACTGGACATGTACTAAAATAATGATCCACTTAAACTTCTTATGCTACTTTTTCATTGTAGCCTACTGAAGCAACAACAAGATGGTGGACCAACTAAATATACTAAAGTTGCTGATGACTACGTACCTGTAATTTCATTGACATTAGAATTGCATGTTAGTGTTTCTAACCATTTTCAACATATCTAACTATTCACTTTCATTTGAATTTTGAAAGTAAATTTCTATTTATGAACATTTTATTTAGGACAATGCAAAGAATTCTGGTCGTAATGGAGTCCATGCCATTAGTGAATTCGCTTCAGAATAAGTTCATGAGTTTCTAGAGTCCATGCCATTAATGGGCAAACAACCCTACCCTTGGAACATACTATAGGTGCAAAAAGAGCCGACCTCGAGGTGCCAAAGTCCGCAAAAAATGCTACTTGAAAGCCCATTATTTAGTCTCTTCCAGGATATAAAGACACTGCAACCGCAACTGCCACTACCTTCACTATCAGGTCAGTAGCTGCTTCTGCATTTATCTGTATTCTTCATGTTTTCTATTGGTAGCCGCTTCTGCAACTACTGATTCTATAGCTCATGATCTCTACCTCGACTAATCTGATGATCATTGGTGTTGTTGCAGAGTCCCCAATTGATAATGGTGAGTTTTTCATCCCATGTTTAATCTTTTAATATATTTTTTTACTATATGTATGTTTATGCCTAATTGATGGCCATAATGGGTGGCAATCTGAACCTACTATAATAGAGGATCAGTTTTCGATTTCTTTACCAAATACCAAGTGGATTTTGGCCGTATGTTATTTTTAACAAGTCAAGTTGGATGGGTTTGAAAAGTTTAGTTACAATGAAACGTGATAGACAGGTAGAAAGTTGGCCTAACTGTATTCAAATGTTTACAGCCTTCTAAACCCTTTTATTATAAAAGGTTTAGTGTTTGAATACTATAGCTTTTCAAGTCTGATAAGTCCACCTCTAATCATTATTATCATATTTTCATTTTCTTATACTTGATAATCATGAACGTTATTTGCATAATGTCCATGTAACAATGCAAACATATTTAAGGTTTTGTAGGCACATTAAACAAAAGTGAAAAGCTTATGGTCTAAGATATCAACAAAAGTGAAAAGCTTATGGATTTACCAACGAGGTTTGCAAATGTCGCTCTTAATATTCAGTTAGCTCGAGTAGCGGCCCAGTAACTTTAAGGCCTAAAAAAGAAAAACAACGTTAATATCTATCCATGTAGATATGAACTGGTCATAG
Organism: Chrysanthemum makinoi; assembly: GCA_910596185.1. Classification (NCBI taxonomy): domain Eukaryota; kingdom Viridiplantae; phylum Streptophyta; class Magnoliopsida; order Asterales; family Asteraceae; genus Chrysanthemum; species Chrysanthemum makinoi. The sequence continues at coordinate 96,999,592 of OU343218.1, read as the reverse complement.
ATAGATACGAAGTGGTCGGTCTGTTCCTTATCTATCGTCTTCCAGGATGATATATCCTTCTGAAGCCGACATTCATAGGAATGCACTTCTCGAGAAGCTCTTGATGGAGTCAGGGGTTTATGAGACTGCGGAAGAAACTGTCAGGAGGGAAGAGATTCTTCGTCGTCTGGATCTGGTAAATGCTACTATGTATTTGCGTGGTATATCATATTATTACATGTTTGATATTTTCATCGATACTTTTCATTATCTGTTAGACCGGGGTTGTGAATGGACATAGGCCTCCTCGCCTTTAACATATTTAGGCTATTTGGGTTTATAGCTCCACAAAAGATTAAGCAAAATGGTATGCGAGTTGAATGTTAGCAAAATTCCAAACCTTTTAGCCTAGCAGTTTTGGACTTCCTATAGTTTGTTGTGGAAAGCGTAACAAGATAATTTTGAAGAAAAGAAAAATCTCTGTTTGCGATTACAATATCCTCAAACCTTTGATATGCTTTTTTACAGTTTGCCTAGGAAAAATTTCGGCTTTATTCCTATTACTTACTGTCGAAAAAACCGAAGTCTGATCGTAGATAACTATCTACCAAAATGCAAATTAGAAACAGCCAGTTTAGAAGGGTTGCAGATTAATTGTGTATGAAAATAACATAAAGTACATTTGGTAAAGGTTGCTAATGTGCCCACTTTTGATGCTCTGTTGGGTGTGTTTCATAGAATTTTTTGTCGTTTCTATTGATGCTCTGTTGGGTGTGTTTCACAGAATGAATTTGCAATTTTCAGGTTTCAGTGATCTCTGAAGATGAAAATGTATTGTACTGTTGTTTTACGTTTCTCCCTTTTCAATTAAGACTATTTACTAAAAAGTCAGTCGTACTGTTCTAGATTATCAAAGATTGGGTGAAGCAATTAGCTCGCCAGAAAGTTACGCAGAAAAATTGGTTAAAGAGGCAAACGGTATTGTGCGTACATTTGGTTCATATCGCCTTGGGGTAAGAACTCCTACTCAGTATTTCTCTGCGAGTTTTTGGTTTATAAATTGATCTTGCTATGTTTATATACATTGTGAATATTTGAGTTTACATGGATGTAGCTAACTGTATCTTGCAACATAGATGTTTCATCTTCGGGGATGAAAAACAAATAAAATCATGATAAAACGGCTAGGCATTCTGGATACAGGTACTTGGTCCTAATGCTGATATTGATACCCTCTGAATTAGCCCATCATATGTGACCAAACTTTAAAAACTTCCACACTAGGAGAAGCTTATGTTAATCAGATAACGTAGTAACTTTGAAAATTTTCTTATTTAGTAACTTTTTACTATATTGCAGTTTTGAAACAAGTAAGAAATGGATACATAATTATTTACTATTGTGTCCATTTGCTCTGTTCATTATCAATCTAGGTGTACACTACAACATTCGTCGCTTTCGCAGGCGACGTTTCAGACCTTTCGGCGGGGACATGTCCCCTGTTATACCATTTCCCGGGGACATGTCCCCGCTGAAAAGCCCCCGGCAATGCCTTCTCGGGGATACTTTTCCCGGGGACTGTTCACAACTTTCACCGGGGAGTTGTGGGTCCCGCAGCCGATTGTCACCGGTCAAACATGTCTGACGTGGCACGGTGTTTTGCCGGGGACACGTTCCCGGGGAAAATGACAACTGAAGTTTATCTGTAACCTCTTGTCCGGTGACATGTCCTCGGCGGAAATGGAAACTACATAAAATATATGTCTCTTTTGCCGGGGACATGTCCCCGGTGAAAGACCTTGACCCATTTTGCAGGAAAATGCTGCAAAATGGGTAATTTCCAGATTTTTTTCCGGAATTTCTCCGGAAAAAATCTACAATGTAAGAACCTGTTTTCAACCTATTTTATGCTACAACAACACAAAATCGCTAAACATAATATCATATATAACCAAATGGTCCAAATTCGCTACAACACAATCAATAACCTAAAATCGCCAATGGTCCAAAACTATACATAAGCTACCTATACGCAAATGGTCCAAAACAATACGTATAATCCATTTAACGGGAATCATAAACATGTTATTCTATACAAACATATCCTAACACATAAGGCTCAAACTCGTGTTCGCCAGGTGGTTTTGTCAGTTGACTTCCGATATCTTCGGGTTTGTCCAAAGCTTAACCTGCGTATTTTAAATAGTTTAGGGTTTTAGGTAATGAGAACTATCCAAGCATCGGGTATCAAAAAGACTCTTTAAACCATTAGGGTTGAATTGGTCATTTTAACAATTAAGGTAGGATGGTGGATTTGGGGACCTAAACCAAGATCTTGGCAGGGTGTTGGGGGTCTACCCCCGTTCATGTGTAATAACACTTTAACTAGGTTAATGAGATCATGTTGTTGATTGCTTGTGATACAAAAGATTTGATCGTGTTTGCGTACGACTATTTGAACAGTGTGTATATAGTTGAGGGTTCCTGAAAACAAAGGAATGATGTTAGTGTGTCTAGTTAAAGTGCTATTACACCATTTACCGACAACATTTCATTCTGTTATATTATTGTGGATATAAGAGTTTGAATTTCTTAAACAACATTGTTTGATCATAATGGATTTTTTTAACTTGCCTGTCGGAAAAAGAACTAGACATCAATGGCAACTCTATGCTCAAGGTAGTATAATCCGCCATTGTATTATATTTATCAAACAACAAAAATGAACTTAGCGGCGGTGACACGTGGCTTCTCTGATGGTTTACGGCGAGGAGGTACACGGTTTCTTGGTCCACAAGATACAGGAAAGTGTACAGCCCGTTTCTTGTTACGGTTTGTAATGGTTACCTGATGATGAGAGTTGAATATTGAAGGGTAAAAAGGTGGTGCAAAATGGTTTAGCCCTGCTTTGAGAGTTCATAACTGTGTGCGTGTTTTTAGTGTGTGTTTTTTGGTTAGAAACTCCATGTGTGTGTGAGAGAGAGAGGGGTCGGAGATTATAAAAAGATAGATGAAAGGGTTTGTAATGATAGTGATGGCGAGTGAAGTGGAGTTAATGAGGCACCCTCACAAACCCTTTCATATCTCTCGCCACCATTATATCTCTATCATTACACACCATTTCATACCTCTTCTTATCATCTCTAACCCCTCTCTCTCACACAAACTCATGGAGTTTCTCACCAAAAAACACACACTAAAAACACACAATAAAAACACTCTCAAACCAAGCTAAACCCTTTTGCACCACCTTTTTACCCTTCAAGATTCAACCCTCATCATCAGGTAACCATAACAAACCATAACAAGATACGGGCTGTACACTTTCCTGTATCTTGTGGACCAAAAAACCGTGTACCTCCTCGCCGTAAACCATCAGAGAAGCCACGTGTCACCGCCGCTAAGTTCATTTTTGTTGTTTGATAAATATAATACAATGGCTGATTATACTACCTTGAGCATAGAGTTGCCATTGATGTCTAGTTCTTTTCCGACAGGCAAGTTAAAAAAATCCATTATGATCAAACAATGTTGTTTAAGAAATTCAAACTCTTATATCCACAATAATATAACAGAATGAAATGTTGTCGGGGAAATGGTGTAATAGCACTTTAACTAGACACACTAACATCATTCATTTGTTTTCAGCAACCCTCAACCCTAGACACAGTGTTCAAAAAGTCTTAAGCAAACATGATCAAATCTTTTGTATCACGAGCAGATGAAACAACATGATCTCATTAACATAGTTAAAGTGCAATTGCACATGAAAGGGGGTGGACCCCAACACCTTGCCAAGATCTTGGTTTAGGTCCCAAAATCCACCATCCTACTCTCCAACAACAACATACCCAATCCCGCCGAGGCCTTGTTAAAATGACCAATTCAACCCTAATGGTTTAAAGGGTCTTTTTGATATCCGATGCTTGGATAGTTCTCATTACCTAAAACCCTAAACTATTTAAAATACGCAACGACATATCTTACCTTTTGGTCTCGGCTGTGGTCGCGGTTTGCACTCCAGACTGACAGTAGACATTATATTCCTACAAGTAAAAAAGCAAAGCACATATTAAAACTATATTATTGAACGTTAACAAAACACTAGAATTCATGTACTCTTTTACCCCGTGCAGTTCTGGCGGAAATTGCTACTTATATCAGCGTGCAAGCAAATAAAAGCTGAATTAGAAGTGTTATTAAAACTGTTTATTTACTTATTATATAAGAAAAATATGCAACTAAAACTCAAACTAGCAGTCACAAAGCTTAACCAAACTAGCAGGCACAACTTTTCACTTTTACTTTTTTTATACATGTAGTTACACAAAGCTTAACCAAACTAGCAACTAACTTCCATCTCAGCAGCCTACTTCTATGAATGCGAAAACCAAACTAGCAGTCACAAAGCTTAACCAAACTAGCAGGCACAACTTTTCACTTTTACTTTTTTTATACATGTAGTTACACAAAGCTTAACCAAACTAGCAACTAACTTCCATCTCAGCAGCCTACTTCTATGAATGCGAAAACCAAACTAGCAGTCACAAAGCTTAACCAAACTAGCAACACAAAAACTGGTCCTAACAAAATATTACCAACCGAAAAAAAAGACATATATGGAGTAATATTGCCAACTGAAAAAAAAAGAAGACATATATGGAGTAATATCACGCCTAACAAAATATTACCAACAAAATAAGGCAATGTTCAAACCGTTACTGGTGGGTTTTTTTTTTCATCTCATTTGTGAAACAGATGAGATTAACTTCCATCTCATTTGTGAAAAAATGAATATCAACGACGGTGGGGGAGGTGGTGCAGTGATGGAGGTGGTGCGGTGGTGGAGGGTGGTGCGGTGATGGAGGTGATGAAGGAGGTACGGTGGAGCAGCAGCAACAGCTGTGTGTGTTTGGTTTTTTTTTTATCTCATTTATGAAACAGATCTGTGTTAATAATTGAGGTCAATTTTTCGAAAACTTTTCTCCGGGGACGTGTCCCCGGGGAAGGATATATTTGTCTTTTAGCCAGCTTTTTGCCGGGGACAAGTCTCCGGGGAAGGTTATGGCGGGATAAAGTAAAAAGATGGGAGGGAAAAATAAAATTTCGTGAAACGTTTTACCGGGGACATGTCCCCGGCAAAGGTTTAAAAGCAACATAAATATCAAAAAAAAAATAAAAAAAAAAAACTTTATTATTATTTTCAATAACTAAATTAATAACAAATCAATTTAAATTTAACATAAAAATTTTCTATGATATTAAACGACCGAGTATATGTGCTATGGTATACGTATCATGTTAAACGAGCGAGTATATGTGCTATAGTATACGTATCATGTTAAACGACCGAGTATCGGTGCTATAGTATACCTATCATGTTAAACGAGCGAGTATATGTGCTATTGGTATACGTATCATGTTAAACGACCGAGTATATGTGCTATTGGTATACGTATCATGTTAAACGACAGAGTATCGGTGCTATGGTATACGTATCATGTTAAACGACCGAGTATATGTGCTATTGGTATACGTATCATGTTAAACGACCGAGTATATGTGCTATTGGTATACGTATCATGTTAAACGACCGAGTATAGGTGCTATAGTATACGTATCATGTTAAACGACCGAGTATCGGTGCTATGGTATACGTATCATGTTAAACGACCGAGTATATGTGCTATTGGTATACGTATCATGTTAAACGACCGAGTATAGGTGCTATCGTATACGTATCATGTTAAACGACCGAGTATAGGTGCTATGGTATACGTATCATGTAATTTATCTGGATAATGGTTTTGCCGGGGACATGTCCCCGGGAAAAAGTTTGGCGGGAATTTTGCCACGAAGAATTATTAGTAAAAAAGGTTTTGGTCATATAGGTGTTAGGTATACGTATCATGTATAACGACCGACTATAGGGTTATGGTAACGTATCATGTAACGAACCGACTATAGGTGTTATGGTATACGTATCAAGTCTAACGACCGACTATAGCTGCTATGGTATACGTATCATGTTTAACGACGACTATAGGTGTTACGGTATACGTATCATGTATAACGACCGACTATAGGTGTTATGGTATACGTATCATGTCTAACGACCGACTATAGGTGCTATGGTATACGTATCCTGTCTAACGACCGACTATAGGTGTTATGGTATACGTATCAAGTCTAACGACCGACTATAGGTGCTATGATATACGTATCATGTTTAACGACGACTATAGGTGCTACGGTATACGTATCATGTATAACGACCGACTATAGGTGTTATGGTATACGTATCATGTCTAACGACCGACTAAGGTGCTACGTATACGTATCATGTCTAACGACCGACTATAGGTGCTATGATATACGTGTCATGTTTAACGACCGACTACAGGTGTTATGGTATACGTATCATGTTTAACGACCCGCTATAGGTGCTACGGATACGTATCATGTTTAACGACCTTGATTTGTTCCCTTTTACCAGTATTATTTTGTAACGACAGACGATGGAACTATACATATGCCGTTTTAAATAGTTGCAATAAAGGGTAACCATATTTTTAAATATAACTTTTGCCGGGGACAAGTCCCCGGGGAAAGACTTGGCGGGAATTTTTCGCGCGCATAATTAGCATGCTTTTGGACTTTGGTCAAAGTTGGTGAACGTAAAACCTACTTTCTGCGGGGAGTTGTCCCCGGGGAAAATGTGCGCAGAATTTTGACTATCCGGTCAAACTTTGATTAAAAGCTCACCCACTTTAGCCGGGGACAAGTCCCCGCCGAAACTACCAGTTGAATTTTCAACAACAGGTCAGCGGATCCATGTGCCATGTCAGATCCAATTTTGTCGTTTAGCGACTTTCTCCGGGGACTTTGTGTCCCCGGGGAAAGCTTCCTCGCCCGTCCAACCGATTGTTGTAGTGGTATCAAAGTTATCGATACTGTAATGAAGTTTGTAAGATCTTTGTTTTATTCATTCGCTTGAATATTGTGGTCACTAACTTAATTTTTTGAGACTGATTTTATGCTAATAAAGTGGCAGACAATTACATTTCAAGAAGAAACTAAAGCATGGAAGAGCAAGAAGAGAGTTTAAAGATGGTCAATAAGTGGGTGTGAAACTAACGAACTACATTGAATATGTATAATGCGACTACTCTAGGTAGGAGCGATCATCGTAAATTTGTGTTCTCTAAGCTATATCGCATAAAAGATTGGTGTTGAAAATGACGAAGGTGCGTAGGATTATCAAATGTGTAGAGTAAAACCATATTTATAAAATAATAATTGAGAATATGAGGTACAAATTTGCAATCATTTGATGGTTGTCGTATGTTATGTTTAAAAAGAATAATGTCATCGGTGCATAATTAGGAAATCAATTAAATTTTGGTTTATAATTATAGTTATGTAATACTTACCGTTACATGTTGTATTTATACAACATGTGAGGCTATATGACAAATTTGAAATTGGTTAGAATTTTAAGGGTCAAATAAACAAATTTGACTCTCAAACGTGTATGAGTTAATTCTAACAGTTGTAATATACACCGAACTTTGGTTTTATGTTTAATCAATTCACATTTAAACTATGCATAATTAAAAGTTACAATCTTATATGTGTCTAAACTAATATGTGTATACATTAATAATTTTATCTCTAAAGATTTACTTTTTAGTTAATGGATTTGACCATAAAAGTTGAATTTCATAAGCTAATAGGTTTGACCACAAAATTTTTATGGTTTCCTTCAAAAAAAATAACTGCTAATCAACATTTAATACAACAATAAATAATTTTTTGAAGGTGTTTGTGAGTATATATATATATATATATATATATATATATATATATATATATATATATATATATATAGAGTCCCTATTTTCAGAAACCATCTTATCTCGAGAACTGCGAGAACCACTTATGTACTCCAAATAATGCATAGTGTGCAATATATTAATGCAAAATGGCATTTTTGAAAATATCTATATTTTTTTAAATATTAAACTTTTTTATTTAATCTAAAAGGGTATAATAGTAAAAGACAAATTTTATTTTTATTTTTTGTTTTTTTTTTAAATCTCGTTTTTTTTTTTCTTTATTTATTTATTTATTTATTTATTTATTTATTTATTTATTTTTTTTTTTTGTAAGTTAGTATGTTTTCAGATTTAGTGCATATATGTTTTTAAGTTAGCATGTTTTCAGATTTAGTGCATATATGTTTTTTTTAATATAGCATATTTCCAAATTTAATACTACAATATATGTTTCTAGAAATAGTTAGGTGCATATATGTTTTTTTATATAACATAAATTTACAACAAATAACATAAATGTTATACACAAAATTCGATATCGATTGAAATACAACAAGAATACAAATTTCTAAAAAGCATGAATACATGAATCTAATCGATCTATACACGTGAGCACTAATAATATGTAACACAAATGAACATATGTGCACACTCATTGTTATCAACATTTTTAGAAGTCGGACATATATGTACACGTGTAGCCGTCAAACATTTTCACAGTCGGACATATATGCACACTCGTAGACGTGAATATTCTTTTAATTACACCTGATACAAAGAAAAATATAAAAATTAGCAACATTAATATTATTAAAATAGAATTACAAAGAAAAAGATATTTCATAACACAAACACATATGCACGCCCCTTAAAACATATATGCCCTATGTACCATTCCTTAGAACATATATGCACCATTCCTTAAAAACACATATGCACGCCCCTTAAAACACATACAAACAATCATAACACATATGCACACTTATGTAAACCACACCTTCTCGTATTAGCATGTTATTCTTTCTATCCCAAACACTCATATCATATTAGCATGCTATTCTTTCTTTCCCAAACACCCATGTTCAGTTTGAATTATCTACATATTATTTTTTAAACACTCATTTAAAGTCAAATTTTTTAACATACGTAACTAACTAATTTGGCTAGATGTATCTACAAATTATTTTTTTAACAGTGCTACTCATTATTGTGCTTGTTATGATATTAGTCAAAATAACAAAATCCCATTAGCACAAAAAAATATGAATAAAAATATACTCCGTAATAACGAAACCCAAGATATACCTCCTCAACATTCTCTAATAATCCCCCCCAAAAAGGGCTGTGAATGCTCTCTAACTTGTCAATCATCTTGAGGGGGGCACGGAAAATGGAGACGTGATAAAATGGGAGACTACCAAGCAGCGCCTACGAGAGGGTTAGATGTCCACCAATAGATAAGCATTAAATTTCCATGTCTATCTCCATGTCTACATGCTCTATGCTTTCCAGGTGTAGCATCTAAAACAAAAAGAAAAACCGAAATCAAAATAATAACATAGTGATAAATAATAACATATACTGATAAATAATAACATATACTGGTAAAATACAAAGGTTTGGGTATATACAACAGAATAAACCAGTTCATTTTTCTTAGAAAAATATAAAAGTTTAGCACCAATTCGGTTTTGCTTGATAAAATAATGAGCATTTCATTTTTCTTACCAATTTTGATATGAGTATTGGTTATTTAGCATGATAGATATTGTTTACGAACATATATATCATGAGATCTATGTTTAATATTATCAAGGAATCCTTTGAAAAACTACCTTTTCGTCTTTCTTTAGCAACATCAGAACTAATATTATCTTGCTTAACATTCGCGAAACCGTCATATAACGGGGTGACACTTAAAGGAGACAGTGGTTTAAGGATGATAAGATGACGGCCAGAGATCGCAGAAACTATGGTGGATGTAGGCGGCGGCCATGAATTAGGGTTGTAGGGGAGAGTCGGTTTTTTGAAAAAGATTGAATGTGACTTTATTTTTTTCAACTGAATAGGAAATTCAATATATCTAATTAATATGGACCAAAATTCCTAAAATGCCCTCCGACCATTTACAAAAGTTTACATAGTGTTTCACTTTATTACATTTTTGGCACAAGTCATTTTAACCCTTGATCATTAATCTAATGGTTAAAAAGTGGTTCTCGCAGTTCTCGCATTTAAAGTAGGTTCTGAAAATAAAGTTTCACTATATATATATATAAGGTA
>OU343218.1:96795274-96989392 GCA_910596185.1 Chrysanthemum makinoi | reverse complement strand
ATCTTACAAGTGAGTTTTATTTCAAACTAAGACTTAACATTTAGCTTACAAGGAATGTTACTTCCTATATGTTATACAACATATAAGATTTAAAAACCTTAACATAATACTCTCACTAGCTTTTAGGAATACTTAAAATTTATCTTATTTCAATTATAAATCAAAAGTAAATTAATAAATTAAATATAAGAATAATTTCATAGATGCATGCATTTATCCATTCATGAATTATTGCGCTTAGGTACACTTCAAAGATTATATATATATGAACTCAAAACCTTTAGATTACTTACGTCACACCGCTCAAGTAATTTCTCAAGAAAAAGTTTTGATATTCCATTGTCATATTTCATATTAATGAAAACAATTATGACCATTATTATCTTTATATTTGTGTGTCTAGAAAGAGAATATTCAATCACAATAATTGCTTAAGTATGATTAATAATCTTGATAGCAGAACATGCATTAAATACGTGTACAATATTGTCCATATGATTTCTACATAGAAATTCAAACCATTGGGGTTTTTCCATCTCTTTGAAGAAACTCATTTCTATTCTCTAGTCTAACTATTAAGATAAACCAAATTTTCAAAATTGATTATCTTTATGGACAACATCTTTAACATTTATAGTATGAGTAATTTGCAAATTCAATATTTGGTAATCCATCATATGATTATCCGGAGTTTACTATAAATCACGTAACTCATATTCTCGACATATAAGTCAAATATAGAGATATCCTTGGTATCTATGAATGAAAATTCCATCATCATGAAGTCTATCATTTACATGTCTAACCTCATCATGATATTTACTAGTGTGTTTTAGAAGATTATGTATCTTGTAATTTTATATTTCAAAACAAAAACTCCCGCACTTTAGTAATATATAGACTATCTATATATACTAAGCAATTAGAGCAAAACTACATTGTTCTCTTTTTGGGACATTACAAATACACATTGATAATTCACGACTGTAGTTTGTTAATAACCTATTCATAAGTAGTTTAACAAATTCAGAATCTTCAATTTTAAAACTTAATGTGATTCATCACATTCCATAATAAAATGGTGTTTTATCAATCTTCTAGGTTGGAGTTATATTGAGTATATCCAATCCATACTCAATTAACCTTGTTACTTTTTAAGAAAGAAGTTATGGTTATCTTGAATCAAACAAATCTAATAGAGTTTGATTCTCCTAACTGAACATACCATCAACTAGTGGTATTCATTAGAATTAATTTTATAAGACAATCTAACAATATATAAGATAAACATATTCCTTTTGACTTACCTATTTACCAACTAAGTCAACTTAATGGTATAATAGACTTTTCAAGCCAATTGCATGCTTTATAACACAAGTACTTTTTAACCAAGTCACTTCATATCCATGTCTCATCAAGAAAACATAAATTGTTATAATCCCATTTAACGTTATAAATCATTGATCATCTCAATGACTTATTGTATATGTCTTAATTAAAAAACATAACAAGTTAACGTCTTACTTTATTATAAGTCTTAAAAGACTTTATGTTTATGTCTTTACAATGAATCATAAATATGTTTAACTAAAGTAATTATGAACACAACTCTTGGTTTCAATAGTAATTTCAAGTTAATTTATTTTACTTCACAATAATGTAGGACTACATTATTTTTCATTTATGTCATTCAAAAAATACATAAATAAACAAATTTGAAGTAGTATTAGATTACTTCATTTATTTATGTCATTCTAGTAATACATAAATATTTAATTTGAAATAGTCTTATATCTATCATCTTGACACATATTCTAAATACTTGTCTAATTTAAAAAACTGTAAATATGTCCATGCAAGGTGGACTTCACATAGAGATTTACTTTGTTGTTGCAATCTGTAAGTTCTCACATGGCGTAAATTGCAACACCAAGTGTTTCTTGAATTAGATATGTACAAGTTATATTAGAACGTTAGTCTCTTACTTTGCAGTTAAGAGAATCCGTTAAATCATATACCTATATGTTGTACCTTGCACACGATATAGATTTCTCCCACTTGTGCATGGAACAACATCATGTATGAATAAACAACACGACATATGTTTGTTTATGTGACTAATATGATTGTGTCATTGATATTAGCATAACTAGTAGATGTAGAACCACTTCATTGTCTAATAAGGAAGCGTACATGACTATCCTTGAAAACATAAGTGTCTATAAGTGGAAAGTAATTATCATAAGACATTTTAGAGATAATGCGGGTTACTACTAAGATGACAAAGCTTGTAACTCCCACCGAATTAGAGATCATTACATTAATTCCTTATTCAGTAATAAGAACAAAATACTCTCACTGGATTTGACAACATTGTAAGTATTGCATTAACCAGTGAAAGAAAATAGCGTTCTATTTACTTCCTACACCTTTGTGAAAGTCCATACATAACAATTACTTATGTACTTAAAAAAAATGTATTCTACTATGTAGGTGATGAACTATCCATCAATGCTATTAACTTGAAAAATTGGGCATGCAATTTCTTTCTTTATAGTTCTACTATTCCAACAATTGTAAGTAATACTTTTAAATGGTCAAAAGCAGAAACAACTAGATAAAATATGCTAGTTTGTCTTTTACCAATTATCTGATAATTAGTCTAGCTTCTAATTTAATAACTTCGAAACATATGCAATTTTCTTAACTATTAAAATTTTCTTACGAGTTATGTATTTAGAATTTAGACAATTCTAATTGTCCTATCATACCTTTCTTCATTCATGAAAAGGAATAGGATTGAATCTCACTCTATGAAAAGAGGACTAGGTTTATTCTTTTAGTAAGTTGACTCTACCAAAAACCATACGGTGTAGATCAATTTACCAATACAGAATAACTTTAGTTTACGGTTTAATGTTGCATTAAAACATTTAAAAATTAACAAAATTCAATTTTAGTATTTTCGATAATTAAACTTTTCAAGAAAATAAAATACCCAAGGTATTATTCATATAACCATAGAATTTTCTCGAAAACTAGGATCCAAAGTATCATAGTTCCATTACATCAGTTGATTTGCTAGTAACGAAAGCATATAATAGGGTGTCACATTAGAACAATAATTGGCAAACAATTTCCAATTCCTAGATAATTATGGGATTTATATTTTCCAACGCTATTGCAAATATAAACATGTTTCATCCCATCTTATGCCTTGAGTCCAGTTCTCACTTCCTAATCAACTTAAGTGTCTCAACTTAAGAAGCTGCAAATATTTCCATAGAGGCGACTTTACATAGAGATTTACCTTTCCATCACAATCTAGCCAATCGCTTCATGGCGTAAATTGCAACTTCAAGTGTTCCTTTTAATTAGATGGCATATACCTTAATTTAAAAGGGTACTATTTTTGATTTTATGTAGTCAAATCAAATATGTACAAAGATGTCATGCATTCATCTTGTAGCATAAATTTAATAAAACTTTTTATTACCAATTCATAAAGATCAAATTATCAAAGTTTGATTGAGGTATTGGGTTAACCAATCAAGGAATTTAGCGTTAATTATAGCCCATTATACCGTACTTTTGCATAAGTGTAAACACTTAGTGTTTCGGGGTAATTACCACCGGTGGCATGAAATTAAAACTAATTAGCCCTTAAGATGAGTTTGTACATTTATGGCTTACTAAGTAGCTCCAATCGAACTCACGAGGCGAGGAAGACGAATGCATAAAAGCATAACCTTAGACATCCTTTCAGTGTGATTGTGCGCACTTCTTTATTAACCCAGACAATTTTATATATGTTGAAACAAGTAGTTTCAAACCATCGCAGTCTTCGATTAGAAAATATCCCAGATATTAATTCCAAAGCTTCAGATTGTCATTCAATGCGTAGACTCTTTGGTCTCTGGATAATTTTAAGTTAGCCAAGTCGGGTCGGTATTAATTAAAATTCATTTTGATCAAATGGTAATTTCATGTTGGCCATAAGCTGCTTATTAACACCCCCTTATTTGTTATACTTTAATAATCCACTTTGCTCCCAATTAAGAAACAAATAGTTAAAGGCATGTGCTTTTTCCATACAAACTCACGATCAAGAGTACTTCAAACATTTTAGTATGCATTTAGAGTTTTCTGCCCAATGAATGTCCCAAAGATTTCTAAAAGTTATTAATATATGGACATCTATATTACATGTAGAAATAAGAGTTACTGATAATTTTTTATATGTTGAAGCAAGTGGTTCCAAAACCATTAAGTTACAAACCATCACAGTCTTTGATTGGAAAATATCCCCAGATAGTAATTCCAAAGCTTCAGATTGTCATTCATGGCGTAAACTCTTGGGTCTCTGGATAATTTCACAGTAGGTTCCTCCTATTAATCACACCTACAATTATATATAAACACAAGCAATTCTTTCCATTTTCTGTTACAAATAATCATACCATTTTTCTTAACAAAACAATGAAGTTATTTCAAAGTTACCATTTTTTACTACTAGTTATCGTCCTTTCATTAACAACAATATCGGTAGCAGTTCCAAAATATGCCAAGGCAGGCTGCGAAGATACGTGCGGGAAGGTGATGTTGGAATTATATAACATGACATTCAATAATAAAACACAAAACATCAAAGCAAGTGCGGAAGCGTATAGGAACATATAATGAATAATTAATTAACTAAAGAATAAAGTATGCGTAACTTTCTTGTTCCTAGCGAACAAGATCAAATCACAAAACTAGCAATTAGATGAACCCTAATTAGGGTTTTATAGGATTATAAAATTACCTCTTACGTTTTGTAATTCAATCCAAGATACAATCAATAGTGTGATTGTACCCGCGTTCTTACATACACCGCATTACTATTAACAAATTAAAGTAAATGCTAGTTTAATTAAACAAAATAACTTTGTTTTGGAAAAGAAGTGGATGACACCCACAGAGGGTTTAATGCGATCGGATTATGCAAAACACACACAAAACTATTTAGGTTTTAGCATAATAAGTACAAGAGATACAAAACACAAGACCCCTAGCCTTGTATATATACTCAACTAAACTTGGAGAACAAGTTTGAGTTTTGGTTGGGTTGGGATAACCCCCTAGCCGATCGGTTATGTAATCCCAAGAGGTATTCCGGAACCTTCCAAATATTAATTTGCATTCTAGTCCTTTCTGTTGGAATCACTCCTAAACCATAATCAAGTGTTTGTAATTAATATGTAATAGTTAGCTTATTATGGCCTTTATGTTTGTTATTAGCCTTAAGCTTATGTAGAAGGCCCATGAGCTTAGGCCCAAGCCCATTAAAGAAAGGATGGAAACTAGGAGTGTTGCCCTAGCTTTCCTCCTATAAATACCTTATGTAAACCTTCATTTGAAGGTTGATTGTTCAAGTTATTTCTTTCACCTACACTGTACGCATAACCATCTTAGTATATCGTGTGTTTGTGTTTGATTTCTTGTTCAATCGCCTTATCTCTTTCTATATTACTTGTGTTTGTAAAACTAGTGACCTAACAGTGGTATCAATCGCCAAATAGTTGGGTGCACACTTTTGTTTTGAAGTTTTTGGTTTTGGGTCTTACGCGTAAAGATAACGTATTCTTTGGTTAGCTTAAAAACTTGTTTTTTACACTTTTTAATCCAAGATTCTTGTACTTTCAGCGTTTTAAGGTGTTAAAATACTTGTTTTTGGCAAAAAGTTTCAAACTTTATGCGTGGATCATTGTTTTTGAGCTAGTTTTTATTCGTGGGTGTAGTTCTACGCATAACTGTTTTAAGAACTTTGGATCATCAAGTTTCACACTTTTGTGTCTTTTGGTGTTA
This sequence comes from Chrysanthemum makinoi, assembly GCA_910596185.1. Lineage (NCBI taxonomy): Eukaryota > Viridiplantae > Streptophyta > Magnoliopsida > Asterales > Asteraceae > Chrysanthemum > Chrysanthemum makinoi. Next base: position 96,983,545 of record OU343218.1, on the reverse strand, counting down.
TTGAAGCTATTTCATCACACAAAAACTGGTTTAGAAACAACTTTGAGCAAATTCAATTTTACGAGTAATCCTACGCATAGTAAAACCCTAAAACTACGCGTAAGTATTTCCTTGGTTTGATCTTCATTTTCGTGGTTTACTCCGTGTTTTCTTACTTGGATAAGTCTGAAAATACGTCGACTTAGGATATCTTTTGCACTGTGAAGTGTAAAAGATCATTTGGGATAAAACCCTAAAATTACGCATAAGCATAAGCTTACGCATAGAAATCCTACGCATAAGATTTTTCTTACGCCTAAGCCTAGTCTTACGCATAAGATAATCCCTACGCCTAACTTTAGCGTCTTTTTTCCTACTTACGCGTAAGCTAAATTCTACGCGTAACTTCTAATTGTTACGCGTAACTTTGGTGTTTTTACGCAGAAGTGCTACTTGGTTATTGTGATTTCTACGCCTAAGGATTCTTCATCAACAAAGGTTCATTCGACTACAAAGATCCATTTTTACCAACACAAGTTTTTTTCAACATGTCTCAACTACCATACTCTAACTATTTCCCTTACACTTATCCTCAACGACAACAACAACTAAGTCCACAACATCAACAATGGAATCAACAACAAGCAATTTATCAACAACAATTTAATCAACAACATACTCCACAACTTGGTGCAAATCCACAACCTCAAATGGTTCAACCACCACCAAGTCTTCAAGTTCAACCCTACACAAATGACTTCAATCAACATCCATCAAGGAACACTATGAAGGAACCCACTTGGTTTGCAAAGATGTGTGAAGCTTTAAGCAACCAACAATCAATTCATGAGGTCGGATCACTTGATAGACCTCCAATGCTCACTCCAGGAAACTACGATCAATGGGTGATAAGGTTCTTTAGGTTTTGTGATCTGAAGAAGCCACATGGAAAGTTCTTAAAGAAGGTTATCTTGGAAGGTCCATTTGAGATGCCTACTGTCATTGTAACCGGAGATCCAAATGCCATTCCACCAAGAGATGAACAAACGAACATTGCTACTGTTGCGGACTTGAATCCTCAAGAACTTCTACACTATGAAGCGGATGAGCTTGCAATGGAATATATCCTCTTAGGATTACCAAACCCAATTCTTCGAAGTGTTGATGCTCAAAAGCCTGCAAAGGAAATGTGGGATCATATTCATCTTCTTATGGAAGGATCCGTACTCAATCAGGAGGATTTGGAATCCAAAATTTACTTGGCTTATGAACACTTCATGATTGAACCTGGAGAGACACTAGAGTCTTATCATCATCGTTTTTCGGACATCATCAATGATTTGGATAAACACAACATCATCATGCCAAGAATCGCAGTGAATACTAAGTTCTGAGTAGTCTTGGTCCTGAATGGGAGAAGTATGTCATTTTTCTCCGTCAAGCAAAGAATATGCATCATTCTACATATGGATTGTTGTACGATTACTTGAAGCCTCATGAAAAGGAAGTTGATAGGAAAGGATTCTCCGTGCTCAAATTGCTCCACCTACACATCCGGAAAATCAACAACTTGCCTTATATGCTCAACAAAGTTATCCTCCTCAACAAGCAACTCAACCAACTGCCTCAGTCACACCAAACGATCAATCACAACAACCTCAACAAAATCAATTGGTTCCATACAACAACAACAATGCTCAAGCACTTTACAGTGAAGCTAATGAGGAATCCGATTCGTTCGAAGCATTGCAACAAGGATTTGTTATGATTGCTAATGCTTTTAGCCGTTATACCAACAAATCCAACAATCATATTCGTTCCTCATCTAATACACGGAATCAAAATTTTATTGTGAACAATGGACGAGTTGAAGTTCCGAATCGTGGTTATGGTCGTCAGATGGGAGGTGGTCAAGGGTTTAATGCTGTGGGTAGGAATAACAATAGAGCTCAAGTGGTGGAACAGGAAATGCTCGAATGGGTTGAATGGTCTTCGATGCTACAACTGCAATGAGAAGGGACATCTGGCTAATGCATGCCCCAAGCCAAGGACTAGGGCGCGTGCTTATTTCAAAGAGGCTCTTCTTTTGGCTCTTAAGGATGAAGCTGGTGGAACTATCACAAACAAAGAACGAGCTTTATGGAAATGCGACTTCGGATGATGATATGGAGGACTTGCAGGCCAATGCAATTGTTATGTTGATGGCTAATATGCATGAGTTACACATGAGTGACACAGGCCCGTAGTGATGAATCGATGGCTTGTCTCAGTACCGAACAAACCATATTATATCTGATCTCATATCTCCGCCAACATCTGAATCCGGCAAGGCTCCGAATGTTCAAAATGAGTCATCCACATCTCATTCCGACGATTTTCAACTAGACCCCGTAGTTATATTTGACGATCAAGATGACCTTATGGTTTCCTTTGATAATCAAATTGACTCTGTGGTTATACTTGAGGATCTCAGTAATGATCATGTTGTGACTCACGTTGAACAAGCCGAACTTTGCCTCATCCATTTTGCTCGTTTAATACAAGACCAACAAATCCAAAATGGAAGAATGTATGCATTAAATAAAGGACTTGAAAAGCAAAATGCACTGTTAACCAAGGATTTTGAATGTTTACAAAAGCAACTCAACTTTTCAAAACTCAAGAAAAACGTGAAAAAGGTTTTGAAGCGCTTTGCCAAATCTCATCAAAACGAAAAATATTTAGAGAGACGATTGATCTAGCCGCTTCGAAGAATGCTTTGTTGTCTGAAATAGAACAACTGAAACATGAACATAAAAAGCAAATTAACGCTCTCACCTTGGAAAATCAAAAAGCTAAGGCTGAGTTGTTAACTTGTCAAAAGCAGTTCTCTGCATACAAAAAGCATTCAACGAAACGAATAGATGATCATCTTGAAGAAATTACCGGCTTGCAAAACAAACTTAAAGAGTTTAAAACTGTTGTTTACAAACATGGTGAGTCGGTAAATGCTATTGAAAAGTTTACTTTAAAACCCAATCCAAATGGATATGGACCGAATCTTGCTGACTACAAACCTAAGCTTTCAACCAAAGCATTCAAACCAAATCCAAGTTTCCAGGCGAGAATATAAAATTTGATACTTTTATGAGTGTTGTTGAATATCATCGTCAAGAGGAATTAGATGCAGAAGACGAGAGTCGATCAAAATTAGAAAAAGTTGTTTACAACAAACCTTTTAATTATTCAAAACCGGTCACTTTCGTCACACCAACGGATTCTTCTAACACACCAAGGGTTATCATCAAAACACCTGAGTCTTCTAATGTTAATCCCCAACCGGATTATGCACAAATTTATGGTCCTTTACCTTCCATCAGTGAAGTAAACTCAAAAACTGAAAATCGAAAAATTCTTAGATATTTTGACATTTTCATGGCTGACCTCAAAATTTTACAGCATAAGATAGAATATCGATTACGAAATCAAAGTTGAACATTTTCAATAAGCCTCTGAGAACAAAGAGACATTTTTCAGAAAAATCTTTTACCTAATGTTAAAAATTTGAAAATTGTGCATTAGCCTGGGAAAAGGATTTTCATAAGGAACTTGGAGTGATGAAGGTCGTTTTGAGAAAAGCGAAACATCTATTTCTAATACTAAACGTATAAAGAAAATGTTGAGAAAAGATGTTGATCGACTCTTGGAAGATGTTATCTATGCTTTGATGTCCAAAATGTTGTGTTATTGAATTCTTTGTCATATGCATTTGATTATATCTCTGCTGATAATGTTGATTATGTGGTAAATGTTGAGAATACTTGATAAGTGCTTCGATCGAGTCCTTAAAAGTTGAAAAAAAAGCGATTGTCAACGAACTTTCCAATGCAAAACGTCGTCTTAATTGGTGTCAAAAAGATATTCACAATCAACAACTTGTTTTTCAAAACAAAATCGCTCAGTTGCATGCAAAATCTTCTGATCCTAAATTTGAGAAACTGGATGATCAAAACGTGTCTTTGAAATGTCAAATCTCAAAATATGAACAAGAACTTGTAAAAGTTAAAAGGAATATGGTGTCATATTTGATTTACTCAAAAGACTCGTGATGAAGCATCAAATGAACTTGATCATTATCTTGCACACACTAAACAAGTTATGAATTTTGCTTTGGAAATATTCGATTCACGAAAATCAAGATTTGATTCACACTATCTCTAAGTTAAGAGAAATGTTAGGAAAGTATGAACAACTTCCGCCAACCATCATTAAGAGATTAGCACCAGTAACACTTAGTAATCATGAACCTAGAATCCCTACTGCCAAATCACAAGTTGCTAACGTGCTTCCTTTTACTGAAACAGGAATAGTTGAGTCTTTTCCAAACGTCCGCACTTCACGGCCTAGGAGCACTCAATCGAAGAATAGGAAGTTGCGAACTAAGAAAAGATCAATAAGGAATGCTAAAGTAGAAGAACACCCTAGGACTATGAATAAGACTCCCGTTGCTTCCACTATAGATATTGCGTCCGGCAAATGTAATAGAAATAGTGATGTAACGAATGCTAAACCTTTAAGTACTTTTGATATTCAGTCTGATGCACCTTGTGTTATTTGTCGTAAAAGTATGAATTTTGATTGTCATGACAAATGTGTTGCTAAAGCTATAATCTCGTTTAAGGAATCCTAAGAATCGGAATACCTCTAGGCCCACTAATGTTTCTAAGTCTGTGCTTGGTAGACCGCCCTCTTTAGATTCTAAGCAAATATTTTGTCCCCTGTAGCTCCAGTTTCACCTCCTAAGAATGTAGTACCACCTAGTGCATTCACTAAGACTAAAGCAAAGAGTAGTTATAGATGGCAGAAATGGATATATAACACACTAGGATTTAAATGGATACCTAAAGCTATTGATGTTTGTATATCTACTATACTGCTTGGAACCCTCTAACATTTCGGGTTCCACATCTACTTCTATTCCATCTGTGTCGTCTGTGTGTAATGCACGTGATACAGATCATTCTCTGGATTGTTGATAGCGGATGTTCCCGACACATGAGAGGCAATCTTAAACTGTTATCAAACTTTATTGCAAAGTTCATTGGCACTTTCGGTTCGGAATGATCACTTCGCTGCTATCATGGGCTACGGAGATTATGTCAATGGGAACATCGAAATTAGCAGGGTTTACTATGTGGAAGGTCTCGGTCACAATCTGCTTTCGAGAGGTCAATTTTGTGATGGAGATTTGGAGGTTGCTTTCGGGAGAAAAACTTGTTTCATTCGTGATCTACAAGGAAATGACCTTATGTAAATCTCGCGTAATTCTAGTCTCTACACTATCTCTATGCAAGACATGGTTGCTTCATCTCCCATCTGCTTACTTTCAAAGGCAACATCAACAACATCCTGGCTATGGCACGGTCGCTCTCACATCTAAACTTTCAAACCATCACCAACCTTGCTCGACACAAACTAGTTGAAGGACTCCCCGATTCCGGTATTCAAAAGATCACCTTTGCTCAGCCTGTGAACAAGGGAAAAGCACTGGTGCTCATTTTCCTTCAAAGGTGGAACACACGCTCTCAGATGTGCTTCATCTTCTTCACATGGATTTGTGTGGCCCGATCTTGCGCGTGCAAACGATCAATGGCAAACGCTACATCTTAGTAATTGTTGATGACTACTCACGATGGACTTGGGTCTACTTTCTTCGAAGCAAAGACCAAGCTCCACAGATGATTCATCACCTTTCTCACTAAATACTGAGTTCAGCTCGCAACACCGCCGGCTAATCGAATGCAGGACAAAGGAACTGAATTTGTTAACCAAACCCTTCGTGAATTTTATGAGAAAGTGGGAATTCAACATCAAACATCTATTGCACGCACACCAAAACAAAACGGAGTTGTTGAAAGACGAAACCAAGCGTTAGTGGAAGGCGCAAGAACAATGTTAATCAATGCTAAACTTCCAGATTACTTATGGGCGTAAGTCGTATCTATGCATGCTATACTCAAAACCGTTCTATGATCACCAAACGCCACAACAAAACACCTTTCGAGCTTGTCCACAACCATAAACCGAATCTCAAACACTTTCATGTATTTGGATCCTTTTGCTATCCGAATAATGATCGTGATGTTTTTGGAAAGCTCAAAGCCAAAGCTGACATTGGAGTCTTTATTGGATATTGTAATAATTCAAAAGGTTCGAATCGGAATCGCCATACAAAACAGGTGATGGAAACGATTCATGCTCATTTTGATGAACTTAGGAAATGGCTTCGAGTATAAAACAACTTAGAACCCGGACACAACCGTTTAAACTTCCTCAACCCCCATCATCACGGTGAACAAAGCCCCCCCCACTCAACTTTCGCCAACAAATGGAAAGGTTATTTGCTCCGGCGTTCGTGACGATATTGATGATGCGTGCTCCGGTGTATCCATTTGCTGTTCCGCCATTGCTCAACCCGATAATACTCTTATACCGATACACCTGCTACAACAACTATGTTGAAGATGCACCTACACCGATTGACTCCACACAAGCAGATTGAACACACCGCTTCCAACAATGATGAACCGGTGATGATATTCTGAATGAAGTACCCCCACCCTGCGATTTTGATCCAAATGCGTTCTTTAACCCGTTTGCTAATAACACTGCTGCACTGATGTCGCGGAATCTTCAACAAACCATTTGAATCCTCGAATGCGCACAATGTATACCAACATCAACCCTCTACACATAGATGGACAAAAGACCATCCTCCGGAAAATATTATTGGCAACCCGAATCAACCAGTCGTTACGAGACAACGTCTTCACACAGATGGTGAACATTGCATTTATGCTCTCACCGTCTGCCAATCGAAGCCTAAAACATTAAAGACGAATGACAAAAGACAATGGATTGAATCCATGCAAGAAGAACTCAACCAATTCAAACGTCTTGAAGTATGGGAGGCGGTTGAAAGACCAACAAGGGTCTACGTCATTGGTCTCAAATGGATTTGGAAAAACAAATTGGATGCTGAAGGGAACGTAATCCGAAAAAAGTCACGTCTAGTTGCTAAGGGTTATCGTCAGGAAGAGGGAATAGACTTTGAAGAATCTTTTGCTCCGGTTGCTCGTCTTGAGGCTGCTCGGATGTTTCTCGCTGATTCGTTCGAAAGTGAGTGTGAGAAAAACACAAATATCAACAATATCAAATTAACCGTAAAACTCGACAAATCAACCTTTTAGGAAAAGGGTTAACATTTGTCGGCCAAATCTCACGGGTGTGATAAAAGTGATACCGAAGTGATTTCCCCGGGTGAGTGTCGTCCCAACGAGGTGTGAAATTGACTATGTCGTTTGAGTTTAAATTGATTAGGACTTGAATTGGTTAAACGAATTTTGGATTTTTGATTACGAGTGTCCTACGAGTGTGAAAATAATTTTCCTACGTTCTATTTGACTAAAAATAATTTAAGAAAAAGACCGGGTATTTTTTTGACTTTTAAATTAATTACTACGAATTAAAAACTATTAAACACTAATTAAATCATTAAAAATATTAAACTAATTTTGAAAAAACTGAAAAATCCACAGAAACTACTTTGAGGGTTGCTGAGCCTAAGAAAAATAAAAAAAAGTAGTGGTTGCTTTTTGAAATAAGCCAGAAAAAAAAGCTAAAAGAGCTTATAAGGTAAAACTGTTTTGAAACCATTTATATTAAGTTGTGCATGAAATGACTAATAAAAGTCCCAAGGGCAGTTGGGAGTTGGCTTGTGTTGTGAGGTGTTCGTGGGGCAGGAGGTCAGTGGGTCGAATCCCACCCCTGTCCTTTTTGTTCACTTTATTTTTTATTTTTTATTATTATTATTTTTTTATTTTTGGCTTACTGGAACTTAAAGAAGCAATCAATAGACACAACTTTTATAAAAAACTTTATTCAAGAAAAGCTCAAAATTAGCTGTTTTAACAGCTTCTTGTCCACTGTTTGGACAGAAACCAAACCAAATACACTTTTAGCAGTTCTTAAGCATCATATCAATTACATCTAAGCACTTGCATAGAAAAGTAAGCTACAACACATTAATTACAGCTAGAATAAGCTAAATTACAAAAGAGACTAAGCCTAAAAATGGGAATAAGCAGTTGAGCAGTTCAATTATACCAAGGAGAATCTTAAACTAACTATGGAAACATAAGCATACAAGGGACTAAATAAGCTCTATGGGAAATAAAATAAGCTAAATCCTAAAGAACCTAGTCTATATTATCTAAAAGCTTTTACAACACGGATAAGCTAGCAACTCTTTGATAAGCTATGATGAAAAAATGTGACTTGTACTTGTGACTTGCGGTCAAAAGCGACCTCGGTGGCTCATTTTGGAGCTTATTTTTAAGCTAAGAAGTGGACTTCAAGACCAAGCTTCAAGAAATAAAGTTAGTTTAGCAAATATTCTAAAACTCTAATTTCGGGGAAACGCTGAAAAGCTTTACATGACTTAAAAAATAAGTCAGCTAATATGCTGATTTTGGGCCTAATTGTCAAAAAGAAAAACAGTTAAAAAAAAAAGATTTTAACTTCAATTTTTAACTATGCTAGATGATACTAAGCTTGCAATTGAAACTATATTATGTGGGGAATACAAGGATTGTATAAAAACAACATTTGCCAATTTTAGAAATCAATTAAGCTGAAAAAAATGAGCTCAAGAATCAGCAGAGCACATTTCTATGCTCGTTTGCGATAGCTCCGTGTCAAACTGTAACGAGGAGATAAGACACTTTTTTTTTTGCTAACTGAACTTGAAATCAACTTGGTAAAACATATTCTAATGTCCAAAACCCACTTGACTTGTAAAAAGAACTTTGACTACATAAGTCAAACGGGTAAAAAAGGGAGTTTTGACGATTAATTAATCCTAAACAAACACCCCTTTTAAGGGTGCTATTTGCTTAAAACTAATTTAAAAAAATATGAACGAGGTTTTAACTTGATGGAAACTGATTTTTGTAACTTGAAAGAATGCCTTAGAACACAACTAGATTGAACAAAACAAATGAGAAGCTAAACACTTATGAGTCAGAATTGAAAAAAACTTTTTCATTAACAACATAAAATACAACAACTGAACTTAAAAAAAAGAAAAAGAAAAGGGAGATTGAATTAAAAACTAAACTAGGTTGCCTTATAATCATGGCTACAAGCTAATATTTATACTCAAAGCTTTGGGTCTTCTCTCTTGTGTGCTTCTGCCATTGTGTTTCTTTTTGTGAGACAAAACATCCAAAAACCTTCTCTTGTGCTTTTTGAGACCTGATCAAGCCATTCAATCATAGGGTATGGATTTTGAATAAATCATACCGCCCATGGGGTCTTTTTTTGACATGGATTTCCCGCAAAGTGGCACTTCTGGGGAAGAGGGATAGTGGGTTAGGATTTGAAAAGGGGTAACTTGCAATAAGGGGATTAGGGTTGAGTGTTTTGGGTGAAGGGATTTGAATAAAAGGGTGAATGTTTCTGGGTTTTGGGTAAGCAGAAAGGGGAAGGAGATGGGTTTGGGTAAAAAAAAATGGGGTAAGTAACTTGGGTGGGTGTTGACCGGGTAGACTAGGTTTGACCGGGTTTTATGGTTTTGGGCTTAAAGATTGATGGGTTTATTTAGTTTAATGGATTTGGACTTAGGGAGTTTAATTTTGATCCAATTAATAACCAAGGGACTCATCATGTATAATCTGAAACTCAAGGGACGGAGAGCATAATTTTCCAAAATTATTATAAGGACCATAAATGACAAACTTTATTAACCAAGGGCCATAAATAATATTTCGCAATTTGAAAATCCGGGACTTGTTTTTGCCATTTTGAAAGTCAGGGGGAAATGGCTAGCCGATTCGCTAAACTTTGTTCGATTTTCATTTGTTTTCAATAGTTTTGCATCTGAAACATATAAAACACAATTTTGAGATATTTTCGATTTTGATGCATTTCTCGAGTGTTTTTAGATGTTTTGCGCTCATGGTTGACCAAAAAATGATGAGATTTTACACACTCATTTCACTTTGCGTTCGCGCTCATATGAACTGATAACGGCCTTCAAATGGATGTCAAACTGCGTTTCTCAGCGGACAAGCTGAAAAGAAACGGTTTATGTCACAACCCGGGATTCGTTGATCCGAGTGCCCTGAACCATGTCTACAAACTAAACAAAGCTTTTTATGGTCTCAAACAAGCCCTCGGGCATGGTACGATAAGCTATCATCTTTCCTCATTGCTAATAATTTCACCAAAGGTTCGGTTGACCCAACTCTTTTTTATACAATATCACGGGGCACATATCTTAATTGTTCAAATTTACATGGATGACATCATTTTGGGTGCACATAAAAGTTTTCAATCGCTTTTGCAAAACTAATGAAGAAAAATTTTGAAATGTCCATGATGGGTGAACTAACGTTCTTTCTCGGACTGCAAGTTCATCAATCTCCCGTGGTATTTTCTTGGTCGAGTCCAAATATGCCCTTGAATTGCTAAACAAGTTTGAATGAAAACCTGATACTTATGCCACACCAATGACTCATACCAAAAGCTTCGTGATTTACATTGGAAATTAGTAGACCCTACAAAATACCGAAGTATTATTGGGTCTCTCATGTATCTAAATGCTAGCAGCGGACCTGATATTGTCTTTGCCGTTTATCTATGCTCCGTTATCAGTCGCGACCAAGAAACCGCCTCTCGAGGCTAAAGAATCCTCCGATACATCAAGGGAACCATTAACTTGGGGATCTCCGGTATCCGGGATTCTGGTTTTGAACTAATCGCTTTTTAAGGGCCGACCACGCAAGATGCTTAGACTCAAGGAAAAGTACTTCAGGATCTCTACAATTTCTTGGTGATAAACTGGTGTCTTGGCAATCAAAGAAACAGGATTGTACATCGCGTCATCAACAGCGAGAATATGTAGCCATGTCCGCGTGTTGTGCTCAAGTCATATGGATGAGAACACAACTCAAAGACTATGGTTACGTGATTTGAGAATCCCGATGTCACTGCGACAATCGGAGTGCCATTCGCGATCTCGTGCAACTTCGATCCGTACCGAGGAAATCAAAGCACATCGATCTTCGTTATCATTTCATCAAGGACCACGTGGAACAGGGTACCGTTGAACTATACTTTGTGGGTACAGTACCAATTGGCAGATCTTCTCACCAAAGCCTTAGCTCCTGCTAGGTTTAATGAGTTAATCCACCGGATTGGTATGCGGTGTTTGACTCAAGAGGAACTGGATGAACTCTTAAAATATTCTTAAAATCATCACAAACACCAAAATCTCTTTTGTAAATAATTTTTCAAAACAAAATACAAAATATAAAACCCGATAAAACATCAAAAATATTCTTCTATCTATGATTCTTTCAACATGGCAAGTACATTTCTTCCGTCAACACTCTAATCTTTAAAAATTCAGTATTTTTCCGATCAAGTGTTGAGGGAAAAAAATTATCATTAAGCTTGTTTCAAAACATACGTGTACTTGCATGTTATTATATCCCGGTTGTTTCTTTTATCAATGGTGGTAAACTTTTCTGGTTAAATGACACTCCTCGGACTAAAATTTATAACCTTTCATTATTTACCTAAGTCAAGGGGAGTGTTAGTCATGTTTCTTTCTTAACAATCTTTGTTTGGTAACCAAAACGGAAGTTAAATGGCTTTGGATGAAAAAGGAAAAGGTGGAGGGACCAAAACTGTCAAAAGATGAAAGTCATTTTAATAAAACACTCTCCACCTAACATATTCATCACATTTATTACTCATAAACCTAACCAATCCTACGCATCTAAATTGGTTCTTCAAATGCTGTTTCGATCATCAATTTGTAAGTTGTTTCATGATCTTAACATGTTTACAAACATAGGTTTTGAATTTTACACAATACAACGGTCAAATTTTTGTCTATGATTGTTTTGTGTCCTACGCATAAGCATATGAACACACAATCATTGGTGTGTGTTTGTGGTTAAAAAGATTGTGTCAAAACATGTATTTAACATCAATGATACTAGTCTCATCCTCAAAATCCACCGAAACACATTGATTTTTCAAATTTTATGCGTGGTTTTGGGTGTTTTCAAATGTGTATGTTTGTGCTCAAAAAGATTGTTGTATAAGGTTGTATTCAAGTTGAATTGAACATATCCTAGCCCAGATTTTACCCAGAAACTCAAATGAATCATCAATGGGAATTTAGGGTTTACATTCATACGGTTTGGGTATTTTTGATTCTTGACATTTTTGATGTTAAAACTTGGATAAACATACTCTATATGCCTCTTATAACTCCCAGAAACACTATGGTGCTAATCCTATGGTTAGAAATCATATGCGTAATTCTTAACCTCTAGGGTTTTGACCTACGCGTATGACTTTCTACGCGTAACTGATTAACAAGTGCTCATGCCATGATTTGTTGTTAAAATGAATTTATGTGTTAATATTGATGATATGATGGTTTTATTTCAGGCTTGCTACGCATAAAATTCAGAATCAAAGGTTGATTGTTACTCTACGATAAGGATTGCCTTACGGTAGGCGGTTATCGCGTAAGAGAAATCCTGCAGTAACTTCTTCGCATAAGGTTCTACAATGGGACTCGCCAGCATTATCCGTGAAGGATATCTGCGTGATGACTCGATAAGGTCTACTCTACGAGTAAGCCTTACAGTAAGGTTTATATATCGCCACGCGTAAGCTCTACGCTTAAGGTCCCTTTTCCTACGCTGCGAACTTTTCTTACTCGTAAGTTAGGATCCCTACGCATAAGCTTTGTCTACGCGTATGTCATTATTTGACGCTAACTTTGCCAAAACTACGCCTAAGCCTTGATTGACCTTCATTATGAATTGTTACGTGTACAAACTTGTAAATAAACTAATCATAACGTCACGAATCCAATAATGTCACCAATAAACTTAATCGTTTGATATGTTGTGAACAATAAGTGATAAAATAAACTTTAAAACTTCAAGTTAACTAACTCATGAAAACATTTCACACGGCGTCATTGGACTATTGGACAAACAAGTGACTTAGGACTCGTAACAATCATTAGCATTGTACATTTAATAACTAGACAATAAGACCTTCTGTTGACTAACATTATGTCTTTCGATATGTTGGTTCTTTTGGCTAATGTTATTTCAGATCACGACATGGCTGCTCAAATGAATGTGGATGCACCTGTGGTTCTCACTATTGCTGATATCTTCCCAAATGGCTATCCTAGAAGGATTGGAAAGAACAACCTTAGGGTTGACTTTGAAACCCTTACTTGCTCAGAATCTTCCCTGCTGATTCTTTGTGGATATTCTAAAGCATCATCCCTACCGAACATGCTCTCACACTCTGCTACTGTCACCGAAATCTACATTCAACAATTCGGAATTCTATGCAGAGGATCCTGAGTCAAAGTGCAATGACAGCGGTGACACTTAATCACAAACAAGTCACCATCACTCATGAACTTACGGGCATTCTTCTCATTCCCGAAATAGAGCCAAGCGACTTCTTTGCTACACCTACTTGAAGAGACTGTTTGCATTTCTTCTTGACATTGGCTATGATGAAGCTTCAGGAACAATTACTAAGCATTCTCACGTGGAGCTTAAGAACATTCCTCAACCGTGGAGAACCCTCTAAATCATCATTACCAAGTCTCGTTTTTCGATTGCAGTCGTGGCAGTGGTTATGAGCATCCAAAGCTCATGGAACTACAAATCTTCTCCGTCTCGATCAATAAGAAGGACATCGAAATCGAAGCACTGATATGGGAGGACATGATGCTATTTCACAAGAAGCTTGGCTCAAAGATTCCCTATGTCAGATACACAAAGCTTTTGATCCAGAGAGCACTTGGACTTAATCCTGATATTCCCATGAGGCTCAATGATCCGAACAATCACGACTTGTTGTCCGAACCTATCCTTTCTATCAGAATCAAGGAATCGACAACTAAGAAGCAGGGTGCCGTGCTGCCTGATCACCTTCTATCTAAAGAAATCAAAAAGCTTGAAACGTACAAAAGGTATCTAGTAGCAGTAAAAGAAGGCAAAGTTTGTCATCTCGATGACAAGTCTTCTGGAACACCTTTAAGGAGAACTAGAAGAGGCAGTGCAGGAAGTGCTGCAAGTACTGAAAGTCATAGGAAGTTTCCTAAGAGGAATCCTCCTCTTAAAAGGACTGTTCCTTCTAAGGAAGCTGTTCCCATTCCCTTACCTAAACCTGAACCGTAGAGAAAGCTCATTGACGAGGACTCAGAAGGTACTGAATCAGAAGAAGAGATTACATACTCTGAAACTGCAAAGGATGACACTCCATTAGTACCGAAACCTCCAAGTCCTCCAGCTAACATAGGAAAAGGAAAGACTCCTGTACTTGTGCCATATGAAGAAAGCTCAGAAAGTGATGAAGAGCAACTGGATAAATCCTACAGGAAGAAGTTTAAATTAGTTAGACAACTTCAAAAGTGAAGAATTTGCAAAGACCAAATGGGTGGCCCCGGAGGATCAAGTGGTCTTTGCCCACTCTTCTGAGATCCCGATGCGGTTAATCGACCCGATAAGGGATCCGGTGCCACTCTTGTGCAACAGCGACAAACGCTTGTGGAGGTGTCTCTTGAACATAACATTGAGGAACCGAGAAAGGATAAGACGACAAAGAAAAGACTGATGAAGAAGAAAAGGCTCAGGACGGAAGTAAAGGCTAAAGCTGACAAGATGACGAAGAGAATTATGATGACTTTCTTCTCAACAGTCCAACTCGTTCCAAGGAGGATACTTTTGCACCTCCAAAGGACCCGAGCCTCCTCATGTCTCCTCCTCATCAGATTCATCATCTCACTCCTCACCACCACCATCAAAGAAATCAACCAAATCAACATCCAAATCAGTGAAGAAGCCAACTCGATCTTGGATATCTCATGCTCATAAAAGAATTGGGAAAGGCTGTCAAAGCAGGTTAGAAAGAAAGACATCCTCTCTGCAGGAAGATGAATTTCTATCTTTGATCAAATGACAAGATATTCATGATGATCTAGACAAGATGCAAGAGGAAAGGGAGTATGTCCAGAAGCTCATGAAAGATGATCTTCAAGGGAAAATGGATGAGATGATCAAAGGATACACTCAACAGATCCTTATTATGGAGGATTCGAATCGACTAAGTAGATGTATACCGGCACAATCTTATCCAAATCTATTGCATCTAGCCAAACAAACCATGAAATCAACTCCGATGAATGTAAGCATCAATCCAGTTGAACCTACAATCTTCTCAGATGATGAATTGGTGAACAGGCTAGTAGCACAAATGTCAACACGCTCTGCAACGTTTGCCTCGCATGAAGCTAAACTGTTTGAAGCTCTTTTGGAATACCAACTCAGGTCCTCATTCCAAGAAGAAGTTGTGAGACCCAAACGTTCAAGAGATGATGAAGACAAAGATCAGGATAAGGATAAAGAGCCCAAACGCTCAAAGAAGTCTGCATCTCCATTCTACTCGATGCAACCTCCGCCACAACGGACTCCACTCAACAAAAGTCCCTCCTCGTTCTTCTCAAGAGATAAACCTCGGATCGATTACGAGTTACCACCCCCTGACTCGAAAACCGGTGATCACTTTGAGTATACGGGTGGTGACGATGAAGAGGTCCTTGAGCCCCTACAACAACCCTCCTCTCCCAAACAAGTTCGAAACCGAGAATCATCATCTAAGCCTTCAAAAAGAAGAAGAAGCAGACGCCGGGCCGACGTCATATATTGGCTAGATGACGATAAAACTAAAGAATTTGAATGGTTCTCTACTCTTGTTAACAACACTCCCTACCCTGAAGAAGGTCGTGAATGGTAGTTGTATCGGTAATACATTGGAGCATGCAAAACTTTTGCAAGAAAAGTTCCAAGTGAAGAAGATGACGAAATCGAGTTGAGCGAATCAAGAATGAAGCTTTTCAACTTGTAGAAAGATAGCTAGAAAGTGCCATCGAGGTCGAATATCACCTTGAGAACATTGCTCGAGCTATGTCTAACAACATGGATTGGCTCAACCCAGAAGCAAACATCGACTTCACCAAACGGGAGAACCCTCCATACTACACTTCTGGTCAAAACCTCTACCAACAATTGGCCAACCGGATGAACCAAGGATTCCATTCAGATATTTCTTCAACAAAGACCTGGAATTTCTTCTACATGGTGGCGATGGTTCAAGGAAATACGCTACATCATTGACACTTCCATTCCCAGCAGTTATATACTCGAACTGCATAGCCATCGAGGAACGTGCCAATCACTTGTTCGCTGACAAAGTGGAAGCATCACCGAGATGCATTGTAAGGATTCATCATTGGCCGGAACGCCGAAGAATCTACTACAGAAGCTGAAACATCAGGTTCAAGTTTCAACATCGCGTGTTCATTACTAAGGATATCGTTGCCATCAAACATGTTGTTCTGTCATCTAAGTGGGACTACACCTTCCTAAAGAATATCGTGGTCAAATGACAAGATGAAAGGGATTATGCATTCTCTAAAAGGCGACTTTGAGAATTTGTCTATCAACGACATCGAAGACATGTATCTTTCAAAGTACAGGTAAGGTCGCATGAGACAGTTTTTCAACCGAAAAGTACAACGTGAATTCATCAAGTCATTGCTCATCTTCATCAGACGCATAGTCATCAAAGAACGTGTAGAAGATCTCCCGGTATTTGTTGAATCTTATCGGACCCGTGTCAACTTCACTCCACCTCAGCTAGATCTTCCGGACCTCAAGCGTCTCACAATATACACTCATCACAAACCTTTCGGCGTGTTACCGTAGTGAACTACAAAGAAATTGCTTAATGGCGTGTAGTGAACTTCACAAGTTTGGGGATCACACTTTGAAGATGGTTAGGGACGGATTGGCCTATAGGTTGAAGGACATACGTCACAAGATTGGGTCTCCTAAGCGATGGAATTCTCCGGATCGAAGGGATGTGAGGAGAATCATCAAGATGATTGATGAAAGGTTGTATAGAAGGGATGTCATTCGGAAGATTGGAAAGCTATGTTGGTGGTGACCGGGATTAACATCACCGGCAATCAACGCCCTGTTCGCACTCCTGGCGACATCACTGCACTTCCTGGTACCCCTTGAATTGTTTCTTTCACTATACATTTGGATGTGTGATTATTTATGTCAATGGCTTGTGCACACATAACAGTGTACAACCCGTAATTGTCAAGAAAGGACCCTGTGGTACGCCTCAGTGCCACAATCCTTATCAAAGGAGCGAAAGCTTCTTATTTTTGAGTAAAACCTATCAAACCTTTCATTTTTCAAGGTTTTGCTCAAAAAGACAAGTACTTCCCCGTATGATTTTCAAGACCTCAACCATTTATATCACTAGTTGAGGATGAGTATTTGAATTAAAACTTTGTTCACAAATTGTTCATAGTGGTCGTCTTCCCGCAACACTCGAAATGGTCATATTTATTCTCAACTTTTCAAAAATAACATCTTATATGCCATTTTTGAGGGGGAGAAAATTATGTGATAAGAAATATGTTGTGTAAATGCAAATGAATCATTGTGCAATAGACTTAACCAACGAATTGACGGTACTAAACTGTTAGTAACTCGAAAAGACTTATCCTGGACGGGTAATAATTTCAAGCTAGTTCGCTAGTAATGTAAACGTGTCTCGCAAAGGACTTGTCCAAGTAGAAAGTACCATCCGAGAAACTCCTGGTAGACATGAACTCTGACGGGTATGACAACCTTTCGAGGCTGGTCTACACCTTCAAGGTAGTTATTAGAGCTAGTTGTCACCTAAAAGCTGTCAATGTAACTCTTTAACTATGCAACGTAACCGTGTCTCGCGGGAGATTGTCTATCTTGAGTTGATCAATTCAAAAGTGCGCGCTCTTCCCACACAGTGCAGATTTCCGTCAAAACTCTTAAGCACATGTGGAGGGGGAGTATTTATGCAAAATCTTATCTCTCACAGTGGTTCAAACATATTTTTCATTTACCAACCCTTTGAGAGATTCTTCACTACAGTGGTTTTAATGGGAACATAGGTTAGTCATGGAGATATAAGGTGACTAAGGTTAGGAATAACCGTCCTATGATCCGCCAGAGCCGGAGGGATCTACCCAAGGACTTCACAAATAGTTAGTACTTAGAAGTCCTTAGGTATGATTATAAAAAGGAGAAAATGAGAATCGGAGAAAGAAGGAGTTGAAGAATTAAAAAGAAATGCAAAGAAAAAAGTGAAAAGAAATAGCCTTCCAAATTATTCAACTTAGGGCAGACACCGGGCTCAATTCATATGCTACTGGTTGTCACTTAGTGACGCCGGTGTTGAAGATTAAAAGTCGTCATGGACCCAGTGACGCATGCACTAAACCTTTTTAGCCACTCAAGTTTCTCTCTACAGAAGCTTGTTTCATTCTCACAGGGAACCCTACGTAAACTATTGGCTTTCTCTTAGAGATCGCCGGTATTGAAAAAGGAGACCCTCTCCTAGTCTCCGCCAGAAAACCTAAACGCACTATTGAGTCTAGATCCACGAGATTCATCAAAAGATCTCTTAGGTACACTTGACATTTTATCACTTGACATTCAACAATAAGAATTTCAGTGGTACATTATCGAGTCCTTCACAGATCTTAGCAATTTGTCGAGAACATTTATGAGAGGTTCACATTTGTGATCCTCAGTGATTGAATGGAAACTCTGCCGGTCAACATCAACACCACGGACAGTCACTTCGGTAACTCCCCGTGGTTTACGCTTGCGGTGTGTCTCAAAGCGGTCTACATCGTGAGGTGATGCTTCGGTGTACCTCAGTGACTCATCTGAACTGTAGGTGTACTTTGGTACATCGCGTTATCTCACTTGTGGGACTCCAGTTCAGGAACGGCCTTTGTGAGAATTAGAGTTGTGTTTTCACACTATGCTGTTAACACTCTCGAAGTTCAAACTTGTAAGTGCCGGAATCCGCTTATTACTAACCGTTTGAAAAGTTTTCTTCTTATGGAAGCTCCGGAGCGGGATGATCGTGCAGATTCTTCTCATGCTCATGCCAACGTCATCACAAATGGAAGTTCTATCCAAAAGCAACACAACAGTCAGAATGATTCTTAGTCAAATCAAAGAATCTACAAAGTTAAAGACTTAAAGAACTTCATCAATACTGAATTCCAACGTCAAAGAGCGTGTGAGCATGTTGAAGAAAGACGTGGAGACACTGAGCGTGCGAAGCTGACACTGGGCGGAACTTGATGCAGACAACAACATACTATCACTTTCACCACAAAGAACAATAATCAAAGAACAAAGTTAATGATGACGTCAAAGCGTAACTGCTCAAGGAAAACTATCTCTACACTGGGGAGATTGTTCGAATCAAGGCAATTCTTCTCACAAGAAAGAAGAATTTCGAGAAAGCCGTGAGCTACTATTACATCAACGCCTTCACCGTTCATCACCAACACTTGAGGAGGAGATTGTTGGAATCACTCCTAAACCATAATCAAGTGTTTGTAATTAATATGTAATAGTTAGCTTATTATGGCCTTTATGTTTGTTATTAGCCTTAAGCTTATGTAGAAGGCCCATGAGCTTAGGCCCAAGCCCATTAAAGAAAGGATGGAAACTAGGAGTGTTGCCCTAGCTTTCCTCCTATAAATACCTTATGTAAACCTTCATTTGAAGGTTGGTTGTTCAAGTTATTTCTTTCACCTACACTCTACGCATAACCATCTTAGTATATCGTGTGTTTGTGTTTGATTTCTTGGTCAATCGCCTTATCTCTTTCTATATTACTTGTGTTTGTAAAACTAGTGACCTAACACTTTCCAACTATATTTAACGACCGTTAGTCCATTACACTTAATTACTTAACGTTCATTATGTTATTTCGTTTAATTAATAAAGAAATACAACATTTATATTTAATTATTAACGTTAATTCTCATACGTAAAGTGTGCAATCCCATGGTCTCGAGTTCGATCCTAACACACGTCTATTAATTTATTGTCCATTAAACCAACACGTGAGGATCCCATTCCCTTTTGGACTCGGAGAAAACTGTGTTGGAATTATATAACATGACTAAACATAAATATAAACAATAAACATCAAGAACACATGCGGAAGCGTATAGGAAATATTAACGAATAATTAATTAATATAAACAAAAATGTGCGTACCTTTCTTAATTCTAGCCGAACAAGAATCAAATCCACAAACTAGCAATAATGTGTTATTAGGATCATGTGAATTACCCCTTACCGTTTTGTAATTCAATCCAAGAATACTAACAATAATGTGTTAGTACCACTTTCTTGTACACACGTACTATACCGAATTAAAGTAATGTTAGTTTGGATTAAACAAATAACTTTGTATTGGAAAAGATGGTGATCGACACCCTAAGGAAGGTGTATGATCGGTTTGGAGCAAAAACACACACAAAACAATTTTTAGGTTTAGCCAATGAGTACAAGACTTAAATTACAAACACCATTGGTTTTGTATTTATACCCAAAGTAACTTGGTGACCAAGTTGGCTATGGAATGGGTTATGGAAACCCTTAAACAATCGGCCTAGGACTCCCATAGGGATTCTAGAACCTTCTCGATCTCTAATTTCATATTTAGTCCTTTCCAATTACATTTAACGACCGTTAGTTCATTACAACTAATTACTTAACGTCCATTATAGTTATTTCGTTTAATTAATAAATAAATATAACTATTACCTTTAATTATTAACTTTAATTCTCATATGTAAAGTGTGCAATCCCGTGGTCTCGAGTTCGATCCTAACACACGTCTATTAATTTATTGTCCATTAAACCAACAGCTCCCACTTGGGCATACCTTAATAGAGTGATCACATTGGTTAGCGTCTAGCAACACTTCGATGCCTCTAGTACAACTCGAGCAAGGCTCCTGGAAAACCTTTTAATGATTTCTCATTATTATTATCCTTTTGTTTCTAACAAAGAAATGGAACGACATTTACGGGATTACATATTCTATCTTATTTAGCCAAACACATGGACTAGTTATGTCATAGTGTAATAGTTATGTATGTGGTAGGCTATATATACCCCTCCATAATTCCATGGAGGGGTGAGACTTAGTGTAATCCTTTCATCTTTCAACAATAATACACACACTAGTTTTCCCTTCTCTCTCTAGTTTTTCTCTCTAACTTGAAGATGGTGTTCTTCCATCTTCCAAGACCTCTCTAGTTTTTCTCTCTAACTTGAAGATGGTGTTCTTCCATCTTCCAAGACCTCCCGATTCACCATATCATCCACATATACGATCCTAACATTGGTATCAAGAGCGAGGTCGGTTTATATTTTGGTTGATTTGCGTGATGTTTTTCTTGTCAAAATCTCTTGTAAGCTGTTTGTCACCAAGTTTTAACCTTTTATAATTTTTTTTTTGGGTTTAAAGAGATTGTTACAAGTTGTGTATCCTATTGGTCAAAATAGTCAGATTTTTATATTCAGTTTTATGTCCTTGGTAACTGTTTCTGTGTATCTAAATCTTGTGACTGTTTGGTACCAATTCTCGTGAATTATTTTGGTCATCCGGTCACATTCTCATGGTCAAAGTTGGTTAAAGAGAGGTTTTTTATGTCATCTTTCTGGGTTTCAAGAACTGGTCGGATTCTTTGGTCGGAAAACTCGCCGGAAAAAGTCAACAAAGGGTCAAAACCCTATTTTACGCATAAGGAGCCGTCTTCAGTGATATTTACGCATAACTGTGAAGTTATGCATAAGAACAATTAAGCGTAAGGTTTTTACGCATAATCATACTGCCTT
The DNA here is from genome assembly GCA_910596185.1 of Chrysanthemum makinoi. Taxonomy (NCBI): domain Eukaryota; kingdom Viridiplantae; phylum Streptophyta; class Magnoliopsida; order Asterales; family Asteraceae; genus Chrysanthemum; species Chrysanthemum makinoi. The sequence continues at coordinate 96,961,691 of OU343218.1, read as the reverse complement.
ACGCATAAGCTTTATGCGCAAGACCATGTTTACGCGTAAGGGATGTTTACGCATAAGGTCTTACGCGTAAGACTTGTTACGCCTAAACCGTTTCTTGTTTTACGCATAAGATCAGAAATGGAGATGAAGTGTTAAGAGTAAACTAATAATGACCATGGCCTTAAAACGAAATACCAAAACTTATTGTGACTTCAGTTTCAAACATCACGAGTCACCTAAACCAAATGATGACATGTACTCATGACTGTTTAACAAAGAACAAGACCAAACCTCAATATCAAACAACATTACAGATCCGAATCTATATCCCAACATCAACTACATCAAATCCCAACATCTACCTACACATCTCTTCTCATACCAAAATCAAGACTCGGACTAAAAAAGTTAACAAAAATAAACAACATGATCTCAGTTTTCCTTTTCCGTGGCTCTAAACCTTTAAAAGATCATTCACACAAAAAGGTTATCATCATATATCTTTGATGCTTTCCGAATATAAAGAAAGTTTAATAACAACAATGTTATTTTCTTTCTTAAATTTCGTTGACAGATAAACGCAAATAACAATACATGTGACGAACCTACCTTGACCCTCCAAAGGATATTGAAGCACTTAAAGTGATTTCTTGATTCGTCTTGAACTGAATATTGCAACAAAGGTCACAGTTAGGATGTGTATTATTTGCTTTCGGTGTTACAAGATTTTTGATTGATGATATTCTGAGATGAGATCTGGTGAGTTTTTAGTGAGAGAGAATTTGTGGTTGGCGGAGATAAAACAGATGTATGTTTTAGGGTTGTGTTGACTGTTGAGTATATTTAGGTTTAAAGAATACTAAGTGTGTTCTTTTTAACCGGATATCACACTTAGATATTGGATCGGGCTTTAGTCAATTTGGAGTGGGTTTTGGACTAGAAAATGGACCGGACTTCAATAGTAAGCAGATGGATTGGAGTTAACTGTTGGATCAAGTTTTACACATTAGGATATCCAAAGTTGATTAAACGTTTGTGGTGTAAAAAGCCTAACATTTCCACGAAATAATATTGTTTAAATGTGATAGATTTCTTTTTTTTGGCTAATTTTATTAGTCAAAATTAATTATTGATGCATTATTGGATTTATGGTCATTTGTTTGGTCCGAAATGATCACGAGACAAATTTTCACGGGGATACATTTTGGACAAGAATCGGGAAACCATTATCAAGTTCATTTAAACCGTTAATGAAGGCTGATTTTGAGCATGTAACCATAAGATGTGACTACGGCGATAATTCTTTATTATTTATTTAAGGTTGAAGTGGATTATCACGGGTGCGTGTACTTAGTATCTGAAGATATCGGGGTTGGTTGGATGCATGATTCTTCGAGATCCTTGTTCGAGCTTTAACCGTTACGAATGACAAAGACTTGAGTTGTCTAGTTATACCTGATGTAAGGAGTTATGTTGTTGTGCTCACAGCGTATAACTATCACTTTTAAGGAGTTACGTTGTTGTGCTCAAATGTCACAAAAAGCTTTGGATAATTCGAGAAACTTTAAGTTTACCCCTTTTCGATCCGGTTAATCAACCCGGTAAGGAAAATGGTTCTTCTTCTGAAAATAGTGCAAGTTTAAGTCACAAGTTCGGGTTATAATACTTCACTCTCAAGTTCATCATATTGGGTTTTCTCCATCAGTGGTCACTACAAAAAGCCGTCAGAATGATAATGGGGTTGGTAAAGAGTTAGGTGGTGTTTGTTTTTTAAGAGGTTCTGAATCTGAATCTGAACCGCACATCTGAATCTGAATCTGAGGCGTAAATGTCTGAATCTGACCGCATCTGAACGGGAAAAGAAAACTCATGTTTGAACCGCACATTTGCTTGCTCGTACTAATTTTTTTCGGCCTTTTCTTGTGTCAGCAAGAGGCAACAAGAGGCATTCAGACACCCCCTCTCAAGTCTAGACCATTAAGATCTTACTGCCTCTTAACGCGTCTGAACGGAAAAAAAAACAGTCTGAACGACCAAAATGTCTGACCGCGTCTGAACGGTTCAGATTAAGAGGCTGTTAAGAGCCTCTTAACGAAAAACAAACACCACCTTAGTTGAGAAGAGTATACATGAGTAGAGAAGTCTTATCAGCAATTGATTCTCACATGATATTTATGGTACTTCACAATTGTTCGATTACTTGGACATACATGGTTTCGCTGTCTCCAATTCATCATCAACATACGTGGTGTATGATTCTAATTCATTGAAAACATCGGGGGGAAGTGAGTATAGGTGTTCCTTGCTTCTTTGATGTTTTTGGATTTTTTTCGAAAACCCGTTTCCCTTCATGAATTTCTTCAATCAGGGGGAAGAAATGAGACGATTTGTGGTGAAAATTTCTCAAGTTGGTGTAATCGTCTCACTTTCACAGAGTTATCGTGTGTGAAGTTACCTAAATATGATGTTGTGATGCCTCACACACGGTCATTTTATCGAGTAATTGCAGAGTCACTGGTAACTATTATTCCGATAGACCGCAACATTCAGGGGGAAGTCGTTTCATTTCGTCTTTCGTGATTTTTTTAGTGTGAAGCATCTACATATGTGAGAAGATCTTGTTGATTTCTTGCATGTTACCCCCGAACGGATTTTCCGCAATAAGTAAGATTTACCTTGTGTGGTTTACTGCTCATCTGCAAATTCCGCTGCATACTGAAAATTTCAAAAGTTAGAATAAGTGTTTACTACATCAAAGTTTCGAATCTGCTGAAGACGGTTGTCAGTTTGGGGGGAAGCTGATTCAAAAACTTCGCCAAAAAGGAGTGTACGGAGAAGCTGCTAAAGACATGCAGCATTGGGGGGAAGTTAATCCAATTTATGCATATTACATCATTTGCCTACAAGTGAAGAAAACAGTTCTCAAGTCGAGGTACAAGAAGAAGACTAAGAGCGTAAACTGTCATCATCCTCAGCATTTGAAGAGCTTATGAAGACTTTTCTTTATTTGTTTTATTACTTGTAGGAAATTTTGTAAGTAATCCCTTATGTCGTCCCATTGGGGGAAGATTGTTGGAATCGCTCCTAACACGAAAATGGAACGACATTTATGGGATTACATATTCCATCTTATTTAGCCAAACACATGGACTAGTTATGTCATAGTGTAATAGTTATGTATGTGGTAGGCTATATATACCCCTCCATACTTCCATGGAGGGGTGAGACTTAGTGTAATCCTTTCATCTTTCAACAATAATACACACACTAGTTTTCCCTTCTCTCTCTAGTTTCTCTCTCTAACTTGAAGACGGTGTTCTTCCATCTTCCAAGACCTCCCGATTCACCAAATCATCCAAATAATCGATCCTAACACTAATACCATGTTAAATAAAGATATGAAATTAAGTCATTCTTTATTCACCAATTTTGTTTCTCGTTATTAATGATTGAACAAGATTACCAAATCTTCTGAACATATTCAGGGGAGAACTTTGGGCGTGGCCACGCAAACATCTTGTCAACCCTACGAGGGGCCCAGCAGCATTAAACTCCAAAATAAATTTAAAGAAACAAATTCTATCTTGACTACGAGACTAACCCACAAACTTTGCAACACTTCAGGAAACAACCCTTATGACTACCAGTTACGTATAGCGTTAAGTTGTTCCACAAAAGTGCACTACATTCATGAAACTTATCTGGTATCTCGAGTCTGAGGATAACTATTCATGATTTACATAATAACAATATCCATAAAGTAAAATCATGTAGTTGGGATAAGTCCTATATTCAATTCATTGAATATTATCTGAAATTAGTATGCATTCTCATCATTATCATCGGACGATTTAGAATAAATAAATTTATTCACGGATTAAACATGCAAATATAGGATACAATATATTATAAAATCAAACATACCAAGTACTTGATTTATTATAACAAATGTTTAACATCCCTTATCAACCAAATAGATCAATGCATGAAAATTCCAATTGATGAATTATGCCTCAAGTAATGACAATCATACTTATTGACAAGGCATAAATCAACCAACTTGATCTATCGTAATTTTGAGAATACTTATTTCAAGAATTCAATTAGTGAAGTCCTTGTATGTGTGCATTCACCAATCCACATAATAATTCATAAAGTGTGTGACATCCTCTATCACCAATTTATGACAATTTAAACTTTCAAACATTTTAAAGCTTAAAGTATTCTTATTCTTTTAATGTATAATGCAACTGCGCTCTTAGTAGCACAACTAGTTCACATGGCCATTAACAAAGACGAAATCCTACCATAACTAGTATTGAGTGTCATCTCAATTAAACCAGCATCATTGTATACAAACAACAATATGCTCATTAAACCTTCGTAAACCTTAATATCTTATTGTGTAATGTTTGATGTCTTCCAAACTTTCAAGTATGTAGCTGATGACAATTTTCATAACAATTGACATATTGTTCATCTATAGAATCTAGGAGCAGTTCCAGGCTGAGGATGTAATTCTTTTAGAATATTCATTACACAAGTTATCTAATAACTTTGAGTTAGATATCAATGTTGTCAAATCACTTCTTATTCAAGAATGATACATCAATTTTAATACACAACATGATGTACATGATGAATCTACATGTCAAACTTAGATTTCTTTCATGTTCTATCTTGTCAAAATATATTTACTGCACATGTTTATTAATGATAAACATATATTCCAAGGTTATATGTTTTAATTCTTAAATCTTACAAGTGAAGTTTCATTTCAATCTAAGACTTAACATTTAGCTTACAATGAATATTACTTCCTATATGTTATACAACATATAAGATTTAAAACCTTAACATAATACTCCCACTAGCTTTCAGGAATACTTAAATTTATCTTATTTCAATTATAAATCAAAACTAGGATTTAATAATTAAACATAAGAATAATTTCATAGATGCATGCATTTATCCATTCATGAATTATTGCACTTCGTACACTTCCAAAAATTATATGAATTCAAAAAACCTTTCAATTACTTACCGTCTTCGCTCAAGTAATTTCTCAAGAAAGAGTTTTGATATTCCATTGTCATATTTCATATTAATGAGAACAAGTATGACAATTATCATCTTTATATATTTAATGTGTCTAGGAAAGAATATTCAATCACAATTAATTGCTTAAATATTATTAATAATCTTGTCATAAAACATGCATTAAATATGTGTACAATATTGTCCATATGATTTCTACATAGAAATTCAAACCACTAGGTTTTTTCATCTCTTTGAAGAAACTCATTTCCATTCTCTAGTCTAACTATTAAGATAAACCAAATTTCCAAAATTGATTATCTTTATGGACAACATCTATAACATTCATAGTATGAGTAATTTTCCCAATTCAATATTTGGTAATCCATCATAATGATTATCAGGTTTACTATAATCTTGTAACTCATGTTCTTCTCAGCATATAAATCAAATATCTGAGATATCCTTGCAGATCTATGAATGAAAATTCCATCATTTTGAGGTTAACATTTCATATCTAGCCTCATCATGATATTTACTAGTGTGTTTTAGAAGATTATGTATCTTGTAATTTTATCTTTCAAGATAGAAAAACTCTCACTTGCCTTTTCTAATATATAGACTATCTATATATACTTAGCAGTTATAGCAAAACTACATTGTTCTCTTTTTGGGACATTACAAATACACATTGATAATTCCTGACTTTAGTTTGTTAATAACCTATTTATAAGTAGTTTAACAAATTCAGAATCTTCAATTTAAAAACTTAATGTGATTCATCACATTCCATAATAAAATGGTATTTTATTAATCTTCTAGGTTGGAGTCATATTAAGTATATTCAATCCATACTCAATATTCTAACCTTGTTACTATTTAAGAAAGAAGTTATGGTTATCTTGAATCAAACAAATCAAATAGAGTTTGATTCTCCAAACTGAACATACCATCAACTTGTGGTATTCATTAGAATTAATATTGTAAGACAATCTAACAATATATAAGATAAACATATTCCTTTTGGCTTAACTATTTATCAACTAAGTCAACTTGATGTTATAATAGACTTTCCAAGCCAATTGTAAGCTTTTTATAACACAAGTACTTTTTAACCAAGTCACTTCATATCCATGTCTCATCAAGAAGACATAAACTGTTATAATCCCATTATACGTTTTAAATCATTGATCAACTCAATGACTTCTTGTATATGTCTTAATTAAAAAACCTAACAAGTTAACATCTTACTTTATTATAAGTCTTAACAGAATTTATGTTTATGTCTTTACAATGAATCATAAACATGTTTAACTAAAGTAATTATGAACACAACTTTTGGTTTCAATAGTAATTTCAAGTCAATTTATTTACTTCACAATAATGTAGGACTACATTATCTTTCATTGTGTCATTCCAAAATACATAAATAAACAAATTGAAGTAGTATTAGATTACTTCATTTATGTCATTCTAATAATACATAAATATCTAATTTGAAGTAGTCTTATATATCATTTTGACACATGTTCTAAATACTTGTCTAATTTAAAAACTGCAAATATGTCCATGCAAGGTCTGACTTCACATGGAGATTTACTTTGTTGTTGCAATCTCGCCAAGTTCTCACATGACGTAAATTGCAACACCAAGTGTTTCTTGAATAAGATATGTACAAGTTATATTAGAACGTTATTCTCTTACCTTGCAGTCAAGAGAATCCTTTAAATCATATACCTATATGTTGTACCTTGCACACAATATAGATTTCTCCCACTTGTGCATGGGACAACATCATGTAGCAAATAAACAACACGACATATGTTTGTTTATGTGACTAATATGATGGTGTCATTGATGTTGGCATAACTAGTAGATGTAGAACCACTTCATTGTCTAATAAAGAAACGTACATGACTATCCTTGAAAACATAAGTGTCTGCAAGTGGAAAGTAATCATCTTAAGACATTCTAGATATAATATGGGTTACTACCAAGATGACAAAGCTTGTAACTCCCACTGAATTAGATATCATTACATTAATTCCTTATTCAGTAATAAGAACACAATACTCCCACTGGATTTGACAACATTGTAAGTGTTTCATTAACCAGTGAAAGAAAATAGCGCTCTATTTACTTCCCTACACTTTTGAGAAAGTCCATACATAACAATTACATATGTACTAAAAGAGTGTATTCTACTATGTAGATGATGAACTATCCATCAATGCTATTAACTTGAAAAATTGGGCATGCAATTTCTTTCTTAATATTTCTACTATTCTAACAATTGTAAGCAGTATTTTTAAATGGTCAAAACAAAACAACTAGATAAAATATGCTAGTTTGTCTTTTACTAATTTTGCAGTAAATTAGTCTAACTTCTAATTTTACAACTCAGAAATATGCAATTTTCTTAACTATTAAAATTTGCTTACGAGTTATGTATTTAGAATTTAGACAATTCTAATTGTCTTATCATACCTTTCTTCATTCATGAAAAGGAATAGGATTGAATCTCACTATTTCTTATGAAAAGAGGACTAGCTTTATTCATTTAGCAAAGTCGACTCTACCAAAAACTTTGACATGTGTAGATCAATTTACCAATACAGGAATAACCTACGTTTACGGTTTAATGTTGCATTAATACATTTAAAGAATTAGCAAAATTCAATTTTAGTATTTTCGATAATTAAACTATTCAAGAAAATAAAATACCCAAGGTAATATTCATATAACCATAGAATTTTCTCGAAAACTAGGATCCAAATTATCATAGTTCCATTACATCAGTTGATCTGCTAGTAACGAAAGTACATAATAAGGTAATCTGTCGAACAATAATTGGCAAACAATTTCCAATTCCTAGATCATTATGGGATTTATATTTTCCAACGCTATTGCAAATATAAACATGTTTCATCCCATCTTATGCCTTGAGTCCAGTTCTCACTTCCTACTCAACTTAAGTGTCTAACTTAAAGAACTGCAAATAAGTTCATGTAAGGTCTGACTTTACATAAAGATTTACCTCTCCATTATAATCTCGCCAAGTACTGTCATGACGTAAATTGCAATTTCAAGTGTCCTTTTAATTAGATGGCATATAACTTAATTTATAAAGGGTACTAGTTTTGATTTTATGTGGTCAAATCAAATATGTACAAAGATGTCATGCATTCATCTCGTAGCATAAATTTAATAAAAAACTTTTTATTACCAATTCATAAAGATCAAATTATCAAATTTTTGATTGAGGTATTGGGTTCACCAATCAAGGAATTTAGCGTTAATTATCGTCCATTATACCGTACTTTTGCATAAGTGTAAACACTTAGTGTTTCGGGTAATTACCGCCGAAGTGGCGCATGAAATTAAAACTAATTCGCCCTTAAGATGATCTTTTACGCATAGCCTACTTGGTAACTCCAATTTGACTCGCAAGCAAGCGGAGAGTTTGGTTAGCGCTGAAGCAATAACCTCCCTCTTTAGGGTCACAATTTAATACGCTCCCCTCCTAGTACTTCCCACACAGTCCGTCAAATTGGGTGAGCCGTTCTCACTTTTTGTACCAAAATCATCAATCATTTAAACTATTGAAAATTTAACTCTTCAAAAACAAATCAAATTTCACCATTGTTTAGTCCGTATTATTTTTCTATTCAAATTACCCTTTGCCTAAAACTGTCTAACATAATAAACAAACAAGTAAAAAATAAACAACTAAAAACAATGCGCACATAATTAACAATTTAATACGTGTAAACAAGTAGCCACATGCAACTTATTCGATAAACCCTATTAATAATCAATATCTAGGTTAATTAATGAATATATCGACGAATCGATTGCGTAAACCCATAATTAATAATATATCAAATTGCACATAATTGATTCATTAATGTATATAATTGGAGTCTTCCCCAATTCAAGATTTATCATAAATATACATATGTATAAAACTTAACAATTAATTTTCGCATAACCAATCTTAACAATTAAATATATATATATATATATATATATATATATATATATATATATATATATATATATATATATATATATATATATATATATATATATATATATATATATATATATATCGACAATAATCCATGCCAAACATGCACGTTTTCATGGATTTAACATAACAATTTATATACGTTGTCACAAGATCGCATACAATTCCAAGTCATATAACAATTTATTCATGAATATATCACGTAACAAATACTTAATTCTCTGTTTCGATATTGATAACATAACAATTATAATAAACCCTAAAACAATTTTTAAAAACAATCGACTAAAAAAATTTAGAGTTTCGACCCATAAAAAAAATTTTAATTCGATCCTTAAAAAATTTAAAACCAAATTAGGGCAAAAGCCATAACCCTAAAATTAGGTTTTACATAATCATAACCAAAACCCTAAAATAATCATATCAAACAACATACAATATTTGTTTTTTACGTGTTTAGTAATTAATTACTCATTAAACCAAGCTCGTTATGCCACTGTTGGAATTATATAACATGACTAATCATAAATATAAACAATAAACATCAAGTACACATACGGAAGCGTATAGGAAAGATTAACGAATAATTAATTAACATAAACAAAAATATGCGTACCTTTCTTGATTCTAGCCGAACAAGAATCAAATCTACAAACTAGCAATTGGAAGAACCCAAATTTGATTTTATTAGGATCATGTGAATTACCCCTTACCGTTTTGTAATTCAATCCAAGAATACTAACAATAATGTGTTAGTACCACTTTCTTGTACACACGTACTATACCGAATTAAAGTAGTGCTAGTTTTGATTAAACAAATAACTTTGTATTGGAAAAGATGGTGATCGACACCCTAAGGAAGGTGTACGATCGGTTTGGAGCAAAAACACACACAAAACAATTTTTAGGTTTAGCCAATGATTACAAGACATAAATTATAAACACCATTCGTTTTGTATTTATACCCAAAGTAACTTGGTGAACAAGTTGGCTATGGATTGGGTTATGGAAACCCTTAAACAATCGGCCTAGGACTCCCATAGGGATTCTAGAACCTTCTCGATCTCTAATTTCATATTTAGTCCTTTCCAATTACATTTAACGACCGTTAGTCCATTACAAATAATTACTTAACGTCCATTATAGTTATTTCGTTTAATTAATAAATAAATATAACTATTACATTTAATTATTAACTTTAATTCTCATACGTAAAGTGTGCAATCCCGTGGTCTCGAGTTCGATCCTAACACACGTCTATTAATTTATTGTCCATTAAACCAACAAACTGTTCTCTCAACAAATGGTACAATGTGGTTTGCAACTCTTGGACGCCATATCTATCTTCATTCAACCAGCTCGAAGTCTTGCATGTTAACTTAAGAAATCAAACAGTCACTGTTAAAATGCAGAAGTTCTCTAATTGCAGCCAGACGGCAAAGAGTGTGGATCTTGGTAGCAGCCCCTTCCGGTATTCCAAATCACACAATACATTTGTTTATGAGGGGTATTGTGGTGGTGTTGTCATGATGGACAATCATGGTAGAGTGCTCACTGGGTGTTCCACCACTTGTAGCAATGACACTACCACTACTGTTGGTATCATTGATACAAGCAACTGTTTTGGCATCAGTTGTTGCCAAACAACAATTCCTCATTATCTGGAGTCGTACAGCATGAATCTTACAGGTATGGAGAGGCAGATGGGTGGAGATGGAGTTTGCGGGTCTGTGTACTTGTTGGATAAATCACACCAATATTCTAGAGATGGCACCTCTTATATTCCAACATCACTGGAATGGATCCTATCAGACCATGACCACGAACAAGTAAGTTGTTTAGGTCAATGGCATTCACAAGTAAAGGATATGGCTAATGGTACTCTGATGAATTCTTGGTATTGTTACACCTATTTCGAAGGGAACCCTTATTTAAAAGATGGTGGATATGGTACGTAACTCTATATTTTGTATTTTTATTTTGATCACAATATTCATTTCCAGGCTTCCAGCATCTTGTGTGTGTTTGTTTGCTAGAAAATAGACCTAATAAAATAAGCTTAACTATCATATATCTACCTTTGCTAAAAAAGACTATCATATATTTACCAATTTACTATTCGTTATAAATACATAAAAACTAGATGAGTAATCACGCATAAGGCGACGGCGCATGGTTGTAATAAAATCCACTTGTGTCGATATTGTGTATGTGTATTTTATAGGTCATGACTCATGACAGATTTACGTAACTTTGCAGAACTTAATTATTATATATATATCAAAAACATCTTATATTAATTTTACCAATGTGCTAAGCGGAATCTTATCAAAACTATTTTGCCATTTGCAAGAATCAAACTCACAACCTTAAGATTATGGGACATATTATCACACTAAAATGTGTGAGGTCTCACGTTTAACCTCTGCTAACTGCAAACATTTTTGAAGTGGCTAAACTAACTTTTTGACTAAACAAATTTTTTTTTATTTGAGTCTGTGTGACGATGAGTTCAAACATTATTGTTAGTCGGCAAGAAAATATCAGAAACAATTGGTTATCAATCAAAATTATATTAATTTTAATTAATATAAAAAGGATATCAATTTTAAAATGAGGAGAAAGGAAATTTGAAAAGAACATAAATGGCATGTTTAACTTGTGTTGTAGGTGAAAAATAAACATTTATATTTTCTTGACTTTAAGGTACTTTAATGAAATCACGTTACTCGTTTTGTAATTTTTAAAAAACATGGTTTTGTTTTTATTTATACTACATACTAGTCTCATGACCCGTCCGATGGCCGGGCTAGCTTCATGAATTTATGAAGCAAATAAATCAGGACCACATGCCATCAATGGCGGAGCCAGAATATGTAATTAATGGGGGCATCGGCAATAAAAGGGTTTTGTAGTGTAACTTGAACAAACCGGGTCGGGTTTGCTAAATGGCAGCTAAAATGCGCTACTTGAACAAATCGGGTCGAGTTTATCTTATAATAAATTGATTTAGGGTATGTTTGGCGCGGAGCGTTGTGAAGCTTTTTGGAGCGATGAGCGGTGAGTAATGAGCATTGTGATTTTTATTATTCGTTTGGCAAAGGAGCGGTGAGCTTTTCTATTTTTTAGGAATGCTCATTTTTCCAATGCTTCTTTAAGAAGCTGTGAGCTGTGAGCTGTGGCTACTGCTCACAGCTACTGCTCACAGCTCGCAGCTACTGCTCACTGCTAATTTTACCAAACACACCCTTAGGCTTTACATTCTTGCGTCAAACACAAATACACTATAAACTAAACAAATGAAATGTCGCGCACTAAATAAATAACGATACCTAGAACACCATAACACTAAAAAGTGAAAAAAACCTATCACGCTTAAAAGAAATGGAGTAATTTAAATAAAGGAGTGTTTACTAAAACCATAATAGTAAAGAAATTATTATCTAATATATAGCATAAAATTATAATTCAGATGCTATAATATTAAGAAAATTATACTAAATTATTGCATATGTACAAATATTATCTGAAGGAGCAAGCACTTTAACATGTTTAGCTTTTCTACTCCTACATAGATTTTGGTTTTAGAAATTTAAGGACCAGATGAAATAAAAAAGCACAAAACAATCATCAAATCCTTTAATTAATACTGTATAACTTTGTTTGATTTGTACTATAAGTAAATATACTTGTACATAGATTTGGTTCTAGAAATTTAAGGACTAGATGAAAGAAGAAAACACAAAACAATTTTCAATATAGAGGGCACACGTGTCTTGATGATGAGGGCACTCTTGCAAATCTAACCTATTTTCATTGTTTATTTACAAAATTTCCATACAAATTCGTCCTCAGCAAAAGAATTATTGAGGGCACTGCCCCCCATATGTTATTATTTGCCTCCGCCCCTGCATGCCATGGATATAACTTAATTTTTGAATTGAAAAATAAGTGCATGAATTGAAGTATAAATCATGTGAAAGAAATATCACTATACATCCAACATATAACCAATCATAGGATTCTAGCATATAAAGAACTTTAGAATTTTTGCATATCTTGTAGTCTTTAGTCTTGTAAGATCATATTTCGCCCCTCTTCCCTTTTTTCCATTCTGCTGGCTCTTGCAATCTGCTCAAATGTTTCATGATAGAACAACCAACAAATCTAACAAAGCTAATTATCCAAACACTTTGTCTTATTTTAAGACCATCATTATTTTGTATAGCAATTTAAACAAACTAATATTATAAGATCTCGCAAACCTATATCACTACTCTATTGGACATGAGGACTGCAACAATAATACGATAACATGCGATTAAAAAAGTACATGTGGAACGACAATATTTACATTACTAATATGCATACCATGCTATGTTTATGAAAAGAAGAATAGGCAATGTAAAAGACTTATGTGCATCCTCAAGTTCATCCATGGTATGTCTAGCAAAGCTTCCATGAGCTTTGACCAACCATTTAGACCCATTTATTCATAAATAGTTTGATTTAAATTGTGTTTAATCTCAATGTGCCAATGGGTCAAACCAAGATTTAACAAATATAGGGAACACCATTAAAATTCTGTAGAGGGCTTTTATAACATAATATAAGAACATAGGCTAACATCATGACCGAGTACCTAGGGCAACCTCCATCATGACCGAGTTTCTTGTACATACATCAAAATTAGTCAATGCATTACTATCAAACGATTTGTGTTTGAAAATATTGATCTGAATAAGTCAACTACATATTCTACTTATTGCACATGACACTTCATTTACTTGATTTAGAGTTTAACTAATAGACATGACCCACATACACATAATGAGATCCAAACACTCTTGCACATGGATACATCATAATTGTAGCATAACACATAATAACTTGAACAACACAAACTTGATAATGATATAATCTATTGATAAAGGTGGAAGTTGTATGGATGGCATGAAAAAACAACGACGCATATTTGATCAATGTCACAAATAAATTATGAATAATGTGAAAAGCGACATAATGTGCTTATGTTTACCATTTTCATGCGATTTTTCAAAGTAATAATTTTCATACCTATAAGACATTAAGACTAAGACCTTGCATTAATTACCAAAGTGGAAGAGACTATGTACATAACCTTCTTCCAAGAAATCTTTATACCTTCACTTTTGTGATTGCAACTGAAATGGTTATCCCGGGTTCTTGAAGAGCTCTTACGTGAAACTGAATTCCAACTACAAAGTCGACAAATGAGATAAGCATAGCAAAAATAAGTAAATCAGAATGTATTTCTGTTGGAATCACTCCTAAACTATATTTCAAGTATTAGTCATTATTATGTAATAGGTAGCTTATTATGGCCTTTATGTTTGTTTAAGGTCAAGCTTATGTAGAATGCCCATAAGCTTAGGCCCAAGTCCATTAAAGAAAGGATGGAAACTAGGAGTGTTGCCCTAGCCTTCCTCCTATAAATACCTTATGTAAACCTTCATTTGAAGGTTGGTTGTTCAAGTTATTTCCTTTCACATATTCCTACGCATAACCGGTATTAGTCTTAACGTGTGTGTGTGTTTGGTTTACTTGTTCAATCGCCTTATCTCTTTCTTGTTAGCTTGTGTTGTAAAACTAGTGACCTAACAGTGGTATCAATCGCCAAATAGTTGGGTGCACATTTTTGTTTTTGAAGTTTTTGGTTTTGGGTCTTACGCGTAAAGATAACGTATTCTTTGGTTCGCTTAAAAACTTGTTTTTTACACTTTTTAATCCAAGATTCTTGTACTTTCAACGTTTTAAGGTGTTAAAATACTTGTTTTTGGCAAAAAGTTTCAAACTTTATGCTTGGATCATTGTTTTTGAGCTAGTTTTTATTCGTGGGTATAGTTCTACGCGTAACTGTTTTAAGAGTTTTGGTTCATCAAGTTTCACACTTTTGTGTCTTTTGGTGTTATTGAAGCTATTTCATCGCACAAAAACTGGTTTAGAAACATCTTTGAGCAATATCAAATTTACGAGTAAACCTACGCGTAGTAAAACCCTAAAACTACGCGTAAGTCTTTCCTTGGTTTGATCTTCATTTTCGTGGTTTAATCCGTGTTTTCTTACTTGGATAAGTCTGAAAATACGTCGACTTTGGATATCTTTTGCACTGTGAAGTGTAAAAGATCACTTGGGATAAAACCCTAAAATTACGCATAAGCATAAGCTTACGCGTAGAAATCCTACGCATAAGATTTATCTTACGCCTAAGCCTAGTCTTACGCATAAGATAATCCTACGCCTAACTTTCTACGCATAACTTTAGCGTCTCTTCCCTACTTACGCGTAAGCTAAATTCTACGCATAACTTCTTATTGTTACGCGTAACTTTGGTGTTTTTACGCATAAGTGCTACTTGGATAATTGTGATTTCTACGCCTAAGGACACTTCTTCAACAAAGGTTCATTCGACTACAAAGATCCATTTTTACCAACACAAGTTTTCAAAATGTCACAACCACCATACTCTAACTATTTCCCTTACACTTATCCTCAACGACAACAACAACTAAGTCCACAACATCAACAATGGAATCAACAACAAGCTATTTATCAACAACAATTTAATCAACAACATACTCCACAACTTGGAGCAATTCCTCCACCACAAATGGTTCAACCACCGCCAAGTCTTCAAGTTCAACCCTACACAAATGACTTCAATCAACATCCATCAAGGAACACTATGAAGGAACCCACTTGGTTTGCAAAGATGTGTGAAGCTTTAAGCAACCAACAATCAATTCATGAGGCTGGATCACTTGATAGACCTCCAATGCTCACTCCAGGAAACTACGATCAATGGGTGATAAGGTTCTTTAGGTTTTGTGATCTGAAGAAGCCACATGGAAAGTTCTTAAAGAAGGTTATCTTGGAAGGTCCATTTGAGTTGCCTACTGTCATTGTACCCGGAGATCCTAATGCCATTCCACCAAGAGATGAACAAACAAACATTGCTACTGTTGCAGAATTGAATCCTCAAGAACTTCTACACTATGAAGCTGGTGAACTTGCAATGCAATATATCCTTTTAGGATTACCTAACCCAATTCTTCGAAGTGTTGATGCTCAAAAGACTGCAAAGGAAATGTGGGACCATATTCATCTTCTTATGGAAGGATCTGTACTCAATCAGGAGGATTTGGAATCCAAAATTTACTTGGCTTATGAACACTTCATGATTGAACCTGGAGAGACACTAGAGTCCTATCATCATCGATTTTCAGACATCATCAATGATTTGGATAAACACAACATCATCATGCCAAGAATTGCAGTAAATACTAAGTTCCTGAGTAGTCTTGGTCCTGAATGGGAGAAGTATGTCATTTTTCTCCGTCAAGCGAAGAATATGCATCATTCTACATATGGATTGTTGTACGATTACTTGAAGCCTCATGAAAAGGAAGTTGATCGGGAAAGGATTCTCCGTGCTCAAATTGCTCCAGCTACACATCCGGAAAATCAACAACTTGCCTTATATGCTCAACAAAGTTATCCTCCTCAACAAGCAACTCAACCAACTGCCTCAGTCACACCAAATGATCAATCACAACAACCTCAACAAAATCAATTGGTTCCTTACAACAACAACAATGATCAAGCACTTCATAGTCAAACTAATGAGGAATCCGATTCGTTCGAAGCATTGCAACAAGGATTTGTTATGATTGCTAATGCTTTTAGCCGTTATACCAACAAATCCAACAATCGTATTCGTTCCTCATCCAATACACAAAATCAGGCTGTTGTGAACAATGGATGAGTTGAAGTTCAGAATCGTGGTTTTGGTCGTCAAATGGGAGGTGGTCAAGGGTTTAATGCTATGGGTAGGAATAACAACAGAGCTCAAGTGGTGGAACAGGGAAATGCTCAGAATGGGTTGAATGGTCTTCGATGCTACAACTGCAATAAGAAGGGACACCTGGCTAATGCATGCCCAAAGCCAAGGACTAGGGGCAGTGCTTACTTCAAAGAGGCTCTTCTTTTGGCTCTTAAGGATGAAGCTGGTGGATCTCTCACAAACAAAGAACAGAGCTTTATGGCAGATGCAGACTCAGATGATGATATGGAGGACTTGCAGGCCAATGCAGCTGTTATGTTGATGGCTAATATGCATGAGTTACACATGAGTGAAACAGGCCCAGTGTATGACACTGATGGCTTGTCTCAGGTACCCGAACAAACCATCATCATATCTGAACTAATATCTCCACCAATATCTGAATCCGGCACGGCTCAGACTGTTCAAAATGAGTCATCTACATCTCATTATGACGATTTTCAAATAAACCCTGTAGTTACATTTGACGATCAAGATGACCTTATGGTTTCCTTTGATAATCAAATTGACTCCGTGGTTGTACTTGAGGATCTAAATAATGATCATGTGGTGACTCACGTTGAACAAGCCGAACTGTTGCCTCATCCAGATTTTGCTCGTTTAATTCAAGACCATCAAATCAAAATGGAGGAATGTTATGCATTAAATAAGGAATTAAAAAGCAAAAATGCACTGTTAACCAAGGATTTTGAATGCTTACAAATGCAACTCAACTTTTTCAAAACTCAAGAAAACCGTGAAAAAGGTTTTGAAGCCGCTTTTGCTAAATCTCATCAAAACGAAAAATATTTAGAGAGACAGATGCGTGATCTAGCAGCTTCGAAGAATGCTTTGTTGTCTGAAATAGAACAACTGAAACATGAACATAAAAAGCAAATTAACGCTCTCACCTTGAAAAATCAAAAAGCTAAGGCTGAGTTGTCAACTTGTCAAAAACAGTTCTCCGCATACAAAAAATATTCAACGAATCGTGTAGATGACCTTCTTGAAGAAATTATCGGCTTGCAAAACAAACTTAAAGAGTTTAAAACTGTTGTTTACAAACATGGTGAATCAGTAACAGCTATTGAAAAGTTTACTTTAAAACCCAATCCAAAAGGATATGGACCAAATCTAGCTGATTACAAACCAAAGCTTTCACTAAAAACATTCAAACCAAATCCTGAAGTTTCCAGTGCAGAATATAAAATTAATGATACTGTTATGAGTGTTGTTGAATATCATCGTCAAGAGGAATTAGATGCAGAAGACGAGAGTCGATCAAAATTAAAAACTGTTGTTTACAACAAACCTTTTAATTATTCAAAACCGGTCACTTTCGTCACACCAACGGATTCTTCTAACACACCAAGGGTTATCATCAAAACACCTGAGTCTTCTAATGTTAATCCCCAACCAGATTATGCACAAATTTATGGTCCTTTACCTTCCATCAGTGAAGTAAACTCAAAACCTGAAAATCGCAAAATTCTTAGATATTTTGATATTTTCATGGCTGACCTCAAAAATTTAGAACATGAGATAGAATATCATTCTGAAATCAAAGTTCAACACTTTCAATCGCCTCTGGCGCGAGAACAAAGAAACATTTTTCAGAAAAATCTTTTACCAAATGTTAAAAATTTGAAAAGTCGTGCATTAGCTTGGGAAAAGGATTTTCATAAGGAACTTGGAGTGATGAAGGTCGTTTTCGAGAAAACTGAAACATCAATTTCTAATACTAAACGTAAAAAGAAAATGTTGAGAAAAGATGTTGATCGACTCTTGAAAGATGTTATATGTGCTGATATCCATAATGTTGTGTTATTCTATTCTTTGCCACATGCATCTGATTATATCTCTGCTGATAATGTTGACTCTGTGGTAACCGTTGAGAATACTGATAATGTGCTTCAGATCGAGTCTTTAAAAGCTGAAAATGAACGATTACTTAACGAACTTTACAATGCAAAACGTCGTCTTAATTGGTGTGAAAAAGATATTCACAATCAACAACTTGGTTTTCAAAAGAAAATCGCTCAGTTGCAAACAAAATCTTTTGATCCTAAAATTGAGCAACTGGATGATCAAAACGTGTCTTTGAAAAGTCAAATCTCAAAATATGAACAAGAACTTGTAAAAGTTAAACAGGAATATGGTGTCATATTTGATTTACTCAATAAGACTCGTCATGAAGCATCAAACGAACTTGATCACTATCTTGCTCACACTAGAGAAGTCATGAATTTTGCTGGTAACATTCGTTCTGAAAATCAAGATTTGATTCACACTATC
Organism: Chrysanthemum makinoi; assembly: GCA_910596185.1. Taxonomy (NCBI): domain Eukaryota; kingdom Viridiplantae; phylum Streptophyta; class Magnoliopsida; order Asterales; family Asteraceae; genus Chrysanthemum; species Chrysanthemum makinoi. The sequence continues at coordinate 96,942,489 of OU343218.1, read as the reverse complement.
TCTAAGTTAAGAGAAATGTTAGGAAAGTATGAACAACTTCCGCCAACCATCATTAAGAGATTAGCACCTGTAACACTTAGTAATCGTGCACCTAGAATCCCTACTGCCAAATCACAAGTTGCTAACGTGTTTCCTTCTACTGAAACAGGAATAGTTGAGTCTTTTCCAAACGTCCGCACTTCACAGCCTAGGAGCACTCAATCGAAGAATAGGAAGTTGCGACCTAAGAAAAGATCAATAAGGAATGCTAAAGTAGAAGAACACCCTAGGACTATGAATAAGACTCATGTTGCTTCCACTATAGATGTTGCGTCTGGAAAATGTAATAGAAATAGTGATGTAACGCATGCTAAACCGTTAAGTACTTTTGATATTCAGTCTGATGCACCTTGTGTTATTTGTCGTAAAAGTATGAATTCTGATTGTCATGACAAATGTGTTGCTAAAGCTATAATCTCTCGTTTACGGAATCCTAAGAATCGGAATACCTCTAGGCCCACTAATCATTCTAAGTCTGTGCTTGGTAGACCGCCTTCTTTAGATTCTAAGGCAAGCATTGCTGTCCTTGTAGCTCCAGTTTCACCTCCTTCGAATGTAGTAACACCCAGTGCATTCACAATGACAAAAACAAAGAGTTGTTATAGATGGCAGAAATGGATATATAACACACTAGGATTTAAATGGATGCCCAAAATTATTAATGTGTGTATGTCTAATATACCTGCTTCGGAACCCTCTAACATTTCGGGTTCCACATCTACTTCTATTCCATCTGTGTCGTCTGTGTGTACTGCAGGTGATACAGATCATTCTCTGGATTATTGATAGCGGATGTTCCCGACACATGACAGGAAACCTTAAACTGTTATCAAACTTTATTGCGAAGTTCATTGGCACTGTCAGGTTCGGGAATGATCACTTCGCAGCTATCATGGGCTACGGACATTATGTAAATGGGAACATCGAAATCAGCAGGGTTTACTATGTGGAAGGCCTCGGTCACAATCTGTTTTCAGTAGGTCAGTTTTGTGATGGAGATTTGGAGGTTGCTTTCAGGGAGAAAACTTGTTTCATTCATGATTTTCAAGGAAATGACCTTATGTCTGGCTCACGTAATTCTAGTCTCTACACTATCTCTATGCAAGACATGGTTGCTTCATCTCCCATCTGCTTACTTTCAAAGGCAACATCAACAAAATCCTGGCTATGGCACCGTCGTCTATCACATCTAAACTTTCAAACCATCACCAACCTTGCTCGACACAAACTAGTTGAAGGACTCCCACGATTCCGGTATTCAAAAGATCACCTTTGCTCAGCATGTGAACAAGGAAAAAGCACTCGTGCTCATTTTCCTTCAAAGGTGGAACACAGCTCTCAGCATGTGCTTCATCTTCTTCACATGGATTTGTGTGGCCCGATGCGCGTGCAAACGATCAATGGCAAACGCTACATCTTAGTAATTGTTGATGACTACTCACGATGGACTTGGGTATACTTTCTTCGAAGCAAAGACCAAGCTCCACAAATGATCATCACCTTTCTCACGAAAATACAGGTTCAGCTCCGCAACACCGTCAGGCTAATCAGAACAGACAAAGGAACTGAATTTGTTAACCAAACCCTTCGTGAATTCTATGAGAAAGTGGGAATTCAGCATCAAACATCTATTGCACGTACACCCGAACAAAACGGAGTTGTTGAAAGACGAAACCGAACGTTAGTGGAAGCTGCAAGAACAATGTTAATCAATGCTAAACTTCCAGATTACTTATGGGCAGAAGCTGTATCTACTGCATGCTATACTCAAAACCGTTCTATGATCACAAAACGCCACAACAAAACACCTTTCGAGCTTGTCCACAACCATAAACCGAATCTCAAACACTTTCATGTATTTGGATCCCTTTGCTATCCAAATAATGATCGTGATGATTTTGGAAAGCTCAAAGCCAAAGCTGACATTGGAGTATTTATTGGATATTGTGAGAATTCTAAAGGTTACCGGATCTGGAATCGTCGTACAAAACAGGTGATGGAAACGATTCATGCTCATTTTGATGAACTCACGGAGATGGCTTCTGAGTATAACAGCTTAGAACCCGGACACAACCGTTTAAACTTCCCTCAACCCCCATCATCAGCTGAACAAAGCCCCCAGCTCACTCGTCAACAAATGGAAAGGTTATTTGCTCCGCTGTTCAGTGACGATATTGATGACCGTGCTCCAGGTGTATCCGCTGTTTCCGCTGCTCAACCTGATAATATTCCTATACCTGATACACCTGCTACAACAACTACTGTTGAAGATGCACCTACACCAGTTGACTCCACCACAACAGTTGAACACACCACTTCCAACAATGATGAACCGGCTGATGATATTCTGAATGATGTAACCCCACCTGCAGATTTTGATCCAAATGCGTACTTCAACCCGTTTGCTAATGAGATTGCTGCACCAGATGTCACGGAATCTTCAACAAACCATTTGAATCCTCAGAATATGCACAATGTATACCAACATCAACCTTCTACACATCGATGGACAAAAGACCATCCTCTGGCTAATATTATTGGCAACCCGAATCAACCAGTCGTTACGAGACAACGTCTTCACATAGATGGTGAACATTGCATTTATGCACTCACTGTCTGCCAATCTGAGCCTAAAAACATTAAAGACGCAATGACAAAAGATAACTGGATAGAATCCATGCAAGAAGAACTTAGCCAATTCAAACGTCTTGAAGTATGGGAACTGCTTGAAAGACCAACAGGGGTCTACGTCATTGGTCTCAAATGGATTTGGAAAAACAAATTGGATGCTGAAGGGAACGTAATCCGAAACAAGTCACGTCTAGTTGCTAAGGGTTATCGTCAGGAAGAGGGAATAGACTTTGAAGAATCTTTTGCTCCGGTTGCTCGTCTTGAGGCTGCTCGGATGGTTCTCGCGTTCGCGGCTCATATGAACATGACGGTCTTTCAAATGGATGTCAAAACTGCGTTTCTCAACGGACAACTGAAAGAAACAGTTTATGTCAGCCAACCCGAAGGATTCGTTGATCCTGAGTTCCCGAACCATGTCTACAAACTGAACAAAGCTCTTTATGGTCTCAAACAAGCTCCTCGGGCATGGTACGATAAGCTATCATCTTTCCTCATTGCTAATAATTTCACCAAAGGTTCGGTTGACCCAACTCTTTTTATACAATATCACGGGGCACATATCTTAATTGTTCAAATTTACGTGGATGACATCATTTTTGGGTCTACACATAAAAAGTTTTCAATCGCTTTTGCAAAACTAATGAAGAAAAATTTTGAAATGTCCATGATGGGTGAACTTACGTTCTTTCTAGGACTGCAAGTTCATCAATCTCCCCGTGGTATTTTCTTGAGTCAGTCCAAATATGCCCTTGAATTGTTAAACAAATTTGGAATGAAAACCTGTGACACTTATGCCACACCAATGGCACATACCAAGAAACTAGACACTGATTTACATGGGAAATTAGTAGACCCTACCAAATACCGAAGTATTATTGGGTCTCTCATGTATCTAACAGCTAGCAGACCTGATATTGTCTTTGCCGTTTATCTATGCTCCCGTTATCAGTCGCGACCCACTGAAACCCACCTCTCTGAGGCTAAAAGAATCCTCCGATACATCAAGGGAACCATTAACTTGGGGATCTGGTATCCGAAGGATTCTGGTTTTGAACTAATCGCTTTTTCAGACGCTGACCACGCAGGATGCTTAGACTCAAGGAAAAGTACTTCAGGAGCTCTACAATTTCTTGGTGATAAACTGGTGTCTTGGCAATCAAAGAAACAGGATTGTACATCGCTGTCATCAACCGAAGCAGAATATGTAGCCATGTCCGCGTGTTGTGCTCAAATCATCTGGATGAGAACACAACTCAAAGACTATGGTTACGTATTTGACAAAATCCCGATGTACTGCGACAATCGGAGTGCCATTGCGATCTCGTGCAACTCAGTTCAGCACTCGAAATCAAAGCACATCGATCTTCGTTATCATTTCATCAAGGACCATGTTAAACAGGGTACAGTTGAATTATACTTCGTGGGTACAGAATACCAATTGGCAGATCTACTCACCAAAGCCTTGCCTCCCTCTAGGTTTAATGAGTTGGTCCACCGGATTGGTATGAGGTGTTTGACTCAAGAGGAATTGGATGACCTCCTAAAACAGTCTTAAAAACCTGTCAAACACCAAAATCTCTTTTGTAAATAATTTTTCGAAAACAAAATACAAAAATATAAAACCTGATAAAACAACAAAAATATTCTTCTATCTATGTTTCTTTCAATATGGAAAGTACACTTCTTCCATCAACACTCTAATCTTTCAAAATTCAGTATTTTTTCTGATCAAGTGTTAAGGGGGAGAAAATTATCACTTAACTGTTTCAAAACATCTGTGTACTTGCATGTTATAATATCCCGGTTGTTTCTTTTTATCAATGGTGGTAAATTTTTCTGGTTAAGTGACACTCCTCGGACTAAAATTTATAACCTTTCATTATTTATCTAAGTCGAGGGGGAGTGTCGTCAAGTTTCTTTCTTAACAATCTTTGTTTGGTAACCAAAATGGAAGTTAAATGGCTTTGTATGAAAAAGGAAAAGGTGGAGGGACCAAAACTGTCAAAATGTTAAAGTTATTTTAATAAAAACACTCTCCACCTAACATTTCACTTCACATTTAATACTCCTAACCTAACTAATCCTACGCGTAGAATTCGTTCAAGAAATCCGTGCTTTAGATCATCATCTTGTAAGTGATTTTGTGTTTACAACATGTTTTTAAGCAATGGTTTTGAATTTTTCAAAAATCCAACGGTTAAAACGTTGTATAATCTTGTTTTTGTGGACTACGCGTATGTGTATGTTCACATGATCAAGACTGTGTGTTTATGGTTAAAAGAATAGTGTCAAAACGTTTCTAATACATCAATGACATCGTTTTAATCATCAAAACTCGCCAAAAATCACTAATTGAATGATTTAAGAAATTAGGGTTTATGCGTGGTTTTGGGTATTTTCAAACGTGAAGGTTCTTGGTCAAAAAGATTGTTGTGTTATGCTTATGTGATGTTGAATTGATGATATCCAGGTTCTATAACAACCCAGTAACACTGATTAACTCAGAATTAGGAATTAGGATTTAAAGTTCTAAAGGTTGGGTATTTTTGATTCACCACGATTTAGATGTTATAACTCCATTATTAGACTCTCATAACATCCAAGACCTACCAGATTTAAATTGGTGCAATTCCTACGGCTAAAAATCTTATGCGTAGTATTTGAACTATTAGGGTTTAGCTCTACGCATAAGGTCCTTTACGCGTAAATGTTTAACAAGTGTTCATGCCATGATTTGTTGTTAAAATGAATTTATGTGTTAATATTGATGATATGATGGTTTTATTTCAGGCTTGCTACGAATAAAATTCAGAATCAAGGTTGATTGTTACTCTACGCATAAGGATTACCTTACGCGTAGGCAGTTATGCGTAAGAGAAATCCTACGCGTAACTACTACGCATAAGGTTCTACAATGGGACTACGCGTATCCTGTGAAGGATATGCGTAAACAGTGACTCTACGCATAAGGTCTACTCTTACGAGTAAGCCTTACGCGTAAGGTCTTTATACGCCTACGCGTAAGCCCTACGCATAAGGTCCCCTTTTCCTACGCGTAACATTTCTTACGCGTAAGTAAGGATCCTACGCATAAGCCTACGCCTATGCATATACTTCTTCTGTTTACGCGTAACTTTGCCAATTCTACGCCTAAGCCTTTATTGACCTTCATTATGAATTGTTACGTGTACAAACTTGTAAATAAACTAATCATAACGTCACGAATCCAATAATGTCACTAATAAACTTAATCGTTTGATATGTTGTGAACAATAAGTGATAACATAAACTTTAAAACTTAAAGTTAACTAACTCACGAAACATTTCACGACGTCATTGGACTATTGGACAAACAAGTGACTTAGGACTCGTAACAATCATTAACACTGTACATTCAATAATTAGTCAATATAACCTTCTGTTGACTAACATTATGTCTTTCGATATGTTGGTTCTTTTGGCTAATGTTATTTCAGATCACGACATGGCTGCTCAAATGAATGTGGATGCACCAGAAGTTCTCACAATTGCTGACATCTTCCCTAATGGCTATCCTAGAAAGATTGGAAAGAACAACCTTAGGGTTGACTTTGAAACCCTCACTTGCTCAGAATCTTCTTGCTTGATTGCTGTGGATATTCTAAAGAATCATCCCTACCAGAACATGCTCTCACACTCTGCTACTGTACCGGAAATCTACATTCAGCAATTCTGGAATTCAATGCAGAGGATCACAGGTCAAAGTGCAGTGACAGTGACACTCAATCACAAACAAGTCACCATCACTCATGCAGACTTACGGGCTGTTCTTCTCATTCCTGAAATCGAGCCAACCGACTTCTTTGCCACACCTACTGAGGAGACAGTTCTTCAATTCCTGATTGATATTGGCTATGATGAAGCTTCAGGAACAATCACTAAGCACTCTCATGTGGAGCTTAAGAACATTCCTCAACCGTGGAGAACCCTCTACATCATCATCACCAAATCAGTCTCTGGTCGTGACAGTGGCTATGAGCATCCCAAGCTCATAGAACTACAGATCTTCTGGTCATTAATCAACAAAAAGGACATCGAAATTGAAGCACTGTTATGGGAAGACATGATGTCATTTCACAAGAAACTTGGCTCAAAGATTCCCTATGTCAGATACACTAAATTGTTGATCCAGAGAGCACTTGGACTTCATCCCGATATTCCACAGAGGCTCAATGACCCAGACAATCACGATATGTTGACTGAGCCTACCCTTTCAGTCAGAATCAAGGAATCGTCTACAAAGAAACAGGGTGCTGTATTACCTGATCACCTTCTGTCTAAAGAAATCAAAAAGCTCGAGACATACAAAAGGTATCTAGTTGCAGTAAAAGAAGGTAAAGTTGGTCATCTTGATGAAAAACCTTCAGGGACTCCTACTCGGAGAACCAGAAGAGGCAGTGCAGGAAGTGCTGCAAGTACTGAAAGTCAAAGGAAGTTTCCCAAGAGGAATCCTCCTCGTAAAAGGACTGTTCCTTCTAAGGAAGTTGTTCCCATTCCCTTACCTAAACCTGAACCGCAGAGAAAGCTAATTGACGAGGACTCTGAAGGTACTGAATTAGACGAGGAGGTTCACTACTCTGAATCTGCAACCGTACCAACTCCCTCAGTAACAAAACCTCCTAGTCCTCCAGCTAACATAGGAAAAGGAAATACTCCTGTACTTGTACCATATGAAGAAAGCTCAGAAAGTGATGAAGAGCAACTGGATAAATCCTACAGGAAGAAGTTTAAATTCGTTAGACACCTTCAAAAGGCTGAAGAATTTGCAAAAGACCAAATGGGTGGCCCCGGAGGATCAAGTGGTGCTGCCCACTCTTCACCAGATCCTGATGCGGTTAATCGACCCGATAAGGGATCTGGTGCCACCACTCTTGTGCAACAGCAAACGCTTGTGGAGGTGTCTACTGAACATAACATTGAGGAACCAGAAAAGGATAAGACTGAGAAAGAAAAGACTGATGAAGAAGCTAAGGCTCAGACGGAAGAACAGGCTAAAACTGGACAAGATGACGAAGAGAATTATGATGATTATCTTCTCAACAGTCCAACTCGTTCCAAGGAGGATACTTCTGCACCTCCTAAGGACCCGGAGCCTCCTCATGTCTCCTCCTCATCAGATTCATCATCTCATTCCTCACCACCACCATCAAAGAGATCAACCAAATCATCATCCAAACCAGTGAAGAAACCTACTCGTTCTTGGATTTCTCACACTCATAAAAGAATTGTGAATGTTGTCAAACAAATCAGAAAGAAAGACGTGTTCAACAAGAAGTTGAATTTCTTTGCTGATCACATACAACATCTGTATGACGAGAATGAAAAAATGAAAGGAGAAAGGAAGTTTATTCAGGAATTCATGAAAAATCATCGTCAAGAGGAACTGAACAGCATGATTGAAGGCTACACTCACAAGTACCTTCAGGATATCACTGCTAAAGTCACAAAGGAATTCGAGAAGACGGCAAGAGAATATACTCACAAGTTTCTTCTCGACACTGTCCCCGGTGTGACTAGAGAAGTATTTTCCAGACAACTCACTCCAAACATCGTCGCATTGGTTAAACATATAATGGCCAAAGAAGCTGATCTTTCTGAATCTGAGTTACTCGCTAAACTGGTGATGCAAATGTCAAAGCGATCTGGAACGTTTACTTCAGATGAAGCTAAATTTTTCGAAGGTCTACTTGACTTTCAACTCAGATCATCTTGCAAGGAGTCAGCCGATCAACCCAAACGACCAAGACTCAGAAAACTGGTGATCACTTTGAGTATACGGGTGGTGACGATGAAGAGGTCCTTGAGCCACTACAACAACCCACCTCTCCCAAACAAGTTAAGAAACCAGAATCCTCATCTAGGCCAAAACAAAAGAAGAAGAAGGCGCCAATGACTGACGTCGTCTCATGGCTAGATGAAGATACAACACAGGAGTTTGAATGGTTTTCTACACTTGTCAATTCTACTCCCTACCCTGAAGAAGGTCAACATCTGGTAGACGGTAATACTTTGGAGCATGCTAAGATTATGCAAGAAAAGTTCCATGTGAAGAAGATGACGAAATCCGAGTTGAGGCGAATCAAGAATGAAGCTTTTCAACTATGGAAAGATAGCTCAGAAAGTGCCATCGAGGTCGAATATCACCTTGAAAACATTGCTCGAGCTATGTCTAACAACATGGATTGGCTCAACCCAGAAGCAAACATCGACTTCACCAAACGGGACAACCCTCCATATTACACCGACTGGTCTAAACCTCTACCAACAATTGGCCAACCAGATGAACATTCAGATATTTCTTCAACAAAGACTTGGAATTTCTTCTACACGGTGGCGATGGATCAAGGAAATACGCTACATCTTTGACACTTCCATTCCCAGCAGCAATATACTCAAACTGCATAGCTATCGAGGAAAGAGCTAATCACTTGTTCTCCAACAACGTGGAAGCATACGACCGAGATGCAATGTACGGGATTCATCATTGGCCGGAACGCCGAAGAATCTACTACCGAAGCTGCCAGGTTCAGAAGTCTCAACATGCAGTGTTCAGTACTAAGGATATCGTTGCCATCAAACACGTTGATCTGTCGACCAAATGGGACTACACCTTTCTCAAGAAGATTGTGGTCAAAAGACAAGATGAACGGGATTATGCATTCTCTGAAGCTGACTTTGAGAATTTATCTCTCAACGACATTGAAGACATGTACCTTGCCAAAGTACAGGGTCGCATGAGGCAATTTTCAACTGAAGTACAACGTGAATTCATCAAGTCACTACTCATCTTCATCAGAAGCATAGTCATCAAAGAACGTGTAGAAGATCTTCAGCTAGCAGTTGAATCTTATCAGACCCGTGTCAACTTCACACCACCTCGGCTAGATCTTCCTGACCTCAACCAGCTCTTGCAATATACACTCATCAGCAAACCTTTCGGCGTCGTTTACCGTAGTGAACTACAAAGAAATTGCTTAATGGTGTGTAGTGAACTCCACAAGTTTTGGGATCACACTTTGAAGATGGTTAGGGACAGATTGGCCTATAGGTTGAAGGACATACGTCACAAGATTGGGTCTCCTAAGCGATGGAATTCTCAGGATCGAAGGGATGTGCGGAGGATCATCAGAATGATTGATGAAAAGTCGTTTCGAAGGGATCAGTTCAGAACATTGGAAAGCTTTGTTGGTGGTCGACCCAGGATTAACATCACCGGCTATCAACGCCCTGTTCGCACTCCTGGCGACATCACTGGACTTCCTGGTACCCCTTGAATTGTTTATTTCATTATTAATTTGGATGTGTGATTATATATGTCGATGGCTTGTGCACACATAACAGTGTACAACCCGTTATTGTCAAGAAAGGACCATGTGGTACGCTTCAGTGCCACAATCCTTATAAAAGGAGCGAAAGCTTCTTATTTTTGAGTAAAACCTATCAAACCTTTCATTTTTCAAGGTTTTGCTCAAAAGGACAAGTACTTCCCCGTATGATTTTCAAAACCTCAATCGTTTATATCACTTGTTGAGGGGGAGTATTTGAATTAAAACTTCGTTCACAAATTGTTCATAATGGTCATCTTCCCGCAACACTCGAAATGGTCATATTTATTCTCAACTTTTCAAAAATAACATTTTATATGCCATCTTTGAGGGGGAGAAAATTATGTGATAAGAAATATGTTGTGTAAATGCAAATGAATCTTTGTGTAATAGACTTAACCAACGAATTGACGGTACTAAACTGTTAGTAACTCGAAAAGACTTGTCCGGGACGGGTAATAATTTCAAGCTAGTTCGCTAGTAATGTAAACGTGTCTCGCAAAGGACTTGTCCGAGTAGAAAGTACCATTCGAGAAACTCTTGGTAGACATGAACTCTGACGGGTATGACAACCTTTCGAGGTTTGTCTACACCTTCAAGGTAGTTATTAGAGCTAGTTGTCACCTAAAAGCTGACAATGTATCTCTTTAACTATGCAACGTAACCGTGTCTCGCGGGGGATTGTCTATCTTGAGTTGATCAATTCAAAAAGTGCGCGCTCTTTCCACACTGTGCAGATTTCCGTCAAAACTCTAAAGCACATGTGGAGGGGGAGTATTTCTGCTAAAAGATAAAACTCTCACAGTGGTTCAAACATGTTTTTCATTTACAAACCCGTTGAGAGATTTTCTTGAAAATTGGTTTTATGGCAACATAGGTTAGTCATGGAGTGATAAGGTGACTAAGGTTAAGAATAACCGTCCTATGATCCGCCAGAGCCGGAGGGATCTACCCAAGGACATCACAAATAGTTAGTACTTAGAAGTCCTTAGGTACGATTATAAAAAGGAGAAAATGAGAATCGGAGAAAGAAGGAGTTGAAGAATTAAAAAGAAATGCAAAGAAAAGGGTGAAAAGAAATAGCCCTCCAAATTATTCAACTTAGGGCAGACACCGGGTTCAATTCATATGCTACTGGTTGTCACTTAGTGACGCCGGTATTGAAGATTAAAAGTCGTCATGGACCCAGTGACGCATGCACTATACCTTCTTAGCCACTCAAGTTTCTCTCAAAAGAAGCTTGTTTCATTCTCACAGGGAACCCTACGTAAATTATTGGCTTTCTCTTAGAGATCGCTGGTATTGAAGAAGGAGACCCTCTCCCTAGTCTCCGCTCAGGAAAAACCAAAACGCACTATTGAGTCTAGAGCCACGAGATTCATCAAAAGATCTCTTAGGTACACTTGACATTTCATCACTTGACATTCAACAATAAGAATTTCAGTGGTACAATATCGAGTCCTTCACAGATCTTAGCAATCTGTCGAGAACATTTATGAGAGGTTCACAATCTGTGATCCTCAGTGATTGAATGGAAACTCCTGCTAGGGTCAACATCAAACAGCCATGACAGCAGGTCACTTCGGTAACTCCCCGTGGATTACGCTTAGTGTGTCTCAAACGGTCTACAGTCGTGAGGTGATGCTTCGGTGTACCTCAGCGACTCGTCTGAACTGTAGATGTACTTCGGTACATCGCGTTATCTCACTTGTGGGACTCCAGTTCAGGAACGGCCTTTGTGAGAATTAGAGTAGTGTTTTCACACTATACTGTTAACACTCTCGAAGTTCAAACCTGTAAGTGCCGGAATCCGCTTATTACTAACCGTTTGAAATGTTTTCTTTTTATGGAAGCTCCGGAGCGGGATGATCGTGCAGATTCTTCTCATGCTCACGCCAACACCGTCACTAATGGAAGTTCTATCCAAAAGCAACACAACAGTCAGAATGATTCTTCGTCAAATCAAAAAATCTACAAAGTTAAAGACTTAAAGAACTTCATCAGTACAGAATTCCAACGTCAAAGAGCGTGTGAGCATGTTGAAGAATGACGTGGAGACACTGTAGCGGCAAAGCAGACCTGAGGCAGACTTGATGCAGACAACAACATACTATCACTTTCATCACAAAGAACAATGATCAAAGAACAAAGTTAAAGATGACGTCAAAACATAACCGTTCAAAGAAGACAATTTCTCTACACTGGGGAGATTGTTCAAATCAAGGCAATTCTTCTCACAAGAAAGAAGAATGTCAGAAGTCGTCAGAGCTACTATTACATCAACGCCTTCACCGTTCATCACCAACACTTGAGGGGGAGATTGTTGGAATCACTCCTAAACTATATTTCAAGTGTTAGTCATTATTATGTAATAGGTAGCTTATTATGGCCTTTATGTTTGTTTAAGGTCAAGCTTATGTAGAAGGCCCATAAGCTTAGGCCCAAGTCCATTAAAGAAAGGATGGAAACTAGGAGTGTTGCCCTAGCCTTCCTCCTATAAATACCTTATGTAAACCTTCATTTGAAAGTTGGTTGTTCAAGTTATTTCCTTTCACATACTCCTACGCATAACCGGTATTAGTCTTAACGTGTGTGTGTTTGGTTTACTTGTTCAATCGCCTTATCTCTTTCTTGTTAGCTTGTGTTGTAAAACTAGTGACCTAACAATTTCACTATTGTCAATGTAGTTCAAATTTCTATAGAAGCATGAAGGGTTTTACCAACTTTAGGCATAATGGTGACATGATCAGTCTCTCTGCAGTAAATCGCTTCTCTCCAGTAAATTAAGCTGACAAATCTTTTAAATACGTGTCACTGTCATCATACAACAAATATGACAAAGAAGTAGCATGTAAAATGATTTTAAAGCATTTGAAATTTCAGATGAAGTGATACATTGATATGCGTATGGAGCATAATTCTTTCCAATTTCTTGTCAGGATTTTTCACAGCTAACCCACTACAAATATAGAGAAATGATCATAGATGATATTAAGTTCCCGGTTTAGTCATCCATTAAAAAGAATTAACAAAACACTTAAGTAAAAATGGAACATCTTTCATACCACCTTTCTGCAAATGCTTTAAGTGCTATCATATATGCTTCGACAAGCTGACACAAAAACTGTGGAGAAAACATAAAAGTCAATGAGGTTAGAATTAAGGTACATGTCATATAAAAGTAATGATTAAAAAATTCATAGGAACATGGGATGATGTAAGAAGTACCTTAAAGTGGAGTAGGACTACTTAAGTGATTAGTCTCCCGCTTCAATTTCAGAAAACAATAATCAGGTGGAGTGACAAAGAATTATTAAGCACACAATATAGAGCTATCAGTGTTTGCGGTTATCCCCTTCTGCATAAGGTCTTTTATGATGTTTCAAGAAGCCCTAAAGAGAGTGTAATATATGATTAAAAAAGAGACAAGCAGAGCCACATTTGAACTTATAAAGTGATAATGCTCTCATTTAGCAACAATACCTAGTTTGTATTGACGGCACCTTACCAACTTGGATATAGTTGTGTGTGAGTTAAAATATACAAAGTCCAAGCAAAGTAATTACCTCCATAGCTTACTTAGTCAAACAAATTTCGTCCTAATCCATGCCATGCTGTAAAAGCTGTTAGATCATCAGATCAAAATAAACGATATCAAAACATATGAAATAGACGGAACATTAACGCAAAGAAGAAAATACAACAAAAAATATTCCAATTCTTTTAAGGGTTAAGTAATCTTTGGTGCCTCTGGTGCTTCGGTATATGAACTTTTAGCGGTAAGACAAACCTTCCTCCTTATTTTGCAACTGAATATAACAACAGAAGAAACTAATTAGTACGTCGAGCGGATAATGAAAACACTTCAAAACTTTATTATTCTAACCTGTTGTTGCTGGTGTGAATGAAAACACTTCAAAACTTTATATTTAGTAGCAGGTAATGGTGATACAAAGAACTATATATATTATTCTAACCTGTTGTTGTTGGTGTGAGAATTGTTGCTAGACATACAATGTATAATCAAAGTTGTTACCAACTACTATCTTCACATCACCATCATTCTGCATATGTGAGAATTGCCAAAAAAGAAAGTTATGTCTGAGAATAATGGCAAACAAATCAAAATCCGCTAACAAATAACTTACATCCTCAGGAATTGGTTAGAAAGGTGCAAGTGTGTCTCTGTAAAAGCCCTCTCCAAAAGCCTAAAATATAGAAAAATTACATCACAAGACGCCCAGTCAGTTTTGTGCATTGCATTTCTATTTAAAGACCATTGTTAATTAGATTTGTTTTGGAGAAAGATAAATATTGATTAAGAACAAAAGATCTATTTTAGTTACATGTCTTACCTTAAGGGCTTCAAGGATCAAATCTTATTCAAATACAAACTTCTTACCATCATCATTCTCAGTATATCCAATAATCTGTTTAAGACATCCAGTTATTGATGTCCCTTTTGTTGATGAAGAACTGGGTAGAGTTGTACCTTTTAAGTTGCTTGATTTAGGTCTCTGCATTAACACTACCTATCAAGATAGATTAAAGATAAGTTAAGAAACCAGACTTTATAAAGGGCATATTAAATGGGGTATAAACAGTAATAATTTCATGACATAAAAGGTAGTGTAACTGATTTTAAAGTAATTCATTTAAATAAAATGTCTATTAATAAGAAAATGTAACTTTTGCTCATTTATTGTTTCAAGTTATATGTTCGGACTCCAACCCGTTTTATTTCTTGTAATCGTCTACTTTTGTACGTGCGAGTATCATTGAGTACCATCCTTCTAACCTATTTATAAAGTTCTTTATTTTTAAAAGAAGGTCTCATAAACAGTAATAATTTATAAACATAATATAAAAGAAAAATGTTATCAACCTAAACGCTACTTTTAAATACCTAGAGTATCACATCTCTGAAGTCAACTCTTTCTTCCAGCTCTATATGCGGCAAAGTTGAAAGTGGTTGTGGAATCAATTTTTTGGGACACTCTCATAGTTAAGTGTATTTTCCAAAAGGCATCGCTATTCTCTTGCTTAAAGTGCGTTGCCACTTTTTGGTTTCCTAACAACCAAAGCCATATATTCGATATGCTGCGTTTAGTTGAAGTCTTTGATCAAATACATGGGTATCTTGCACATCCATATTGGCTTGTATAGCACCACCCTGAAATCCAGAAAAGAGCAACATTATTTATGAGGTAATAAACCTTCTTTATTTCTTCCAAAGTTAAAATTGGGTCGATAATAATTTCGCCTAATGTACCTGTTGGTCTAGCAAAATACAACAGAATGCAGTTCATTTTGGATCAGGAACATTTCTTGCAATCCATTTGTGATACACTATTACTTCCATGGCTTTTTTCGTATCTGTTGGCTTTAGGTCTTGAACAATAACGACTTCAGGCTGCGTAATAACCATTTTTCCAGCAACTTTTGATAGTTCAATGTCCTATAAGTAAGAAGGTGGAAATAACTTAGTTTAAGCCTAATATTCTACAATTAAAAAAGCATGGCATCAAGTATGAAGCTACATTCGTGGGCAGTAGGGGTGCCAATTTCCCATATCAAAACATATGATATAGCTGGAACATTAACCGTAAATAAGGCAATACAACTAAAAATAATCCAAATTCTTTTAAGTGTTAATAACATTTGGTGCTTTAGGCTTTTTCGGTATATGAACTTTTAGCGACTAAAAATAACAACAGAAGAAACTAAATAGTAAGTTGAGAGGATAATGAACATAAACTAACTAAACAGATGATCATAATGCAAAACGATTCCAGTTTCATCAGGAGATTTAAGAGAGTCGGTATCTCTTTTCGCAATTCCATATGCTCTACACAAACAACCTTAGTAGGGACTTTTGGTTTCAAATACACATGTACAAATGAGACACATTTAGTTACTTTAAACATAGCCAATACCTCAAAGAGAATGTTAATAAGATAATAATATATTAGCAACTATGAGATAGTAAAAAACCTTAAGCTCTTGTAAAAATTGTCCGACACACTTAATAATTCATAATCTTGCTGATCAGATTGCAGCTTGTACCATCTGATCCAAGGCAAAAGTTCTTAAATATACTCGAAGCTCCAACCAAAGAAAATCATTAAAAAAAAATAGATGTCACGTTATATATAGGAAGTACAACTTAATTTCATGGTGGATTATAGGCCTGCTCTTATCAGTAAGAAAATGTTTGTACCCCTTGCAACATTACATACTTTTAACCCTAGTGATCAATGTTTCAAATAAATGCTCAAATTACATGATCTTATAAAATGAAAAGGAACCTTCACTTCATGCCCTACTGCACAACCACTACTGTGCCAACTGGAATATAAAACATAGTTACCAATTCATGGTTCTTATGAATATTGATTAGCATGTAAGTCAAGACAACAAAACAGGGTTTAATAGTTTCTTAAGTACCTTTTGTAGGGGCTTTTAATGGATCACACTCTGTCTCCAAATCTTGAAGTTGCAAGCCTTTCTTCCTGTTTATGATCGATGTGAATTCTCGATTAGAATTCTTGATTAGCTTCGAACTCTGCCTAAAGGATTTGAAGACAAATATTCGCGTGTTAAGTAAGTTTGCTCATGTTATATATGGCGTTTAGGATTCGTGAATCATCATCGATCATCATTCACCAACTGGTTATATTTGTGTGCTTTAGTAGGTGTCAGTATTTAATTAATCAAGTTGTATGTAAACTACTACTCTTGAAAAGGCATGGTAATGTTCTCGGCATCTAAATGAATCGTAAAATTAGAATCTTAAAAAATCGAAAATAGAATGTAACAGAGATTCATCATTTGACCTCTTGTTGTTATATCAATACACCAAACTAGGCTTGTTGTATTCTATGCGACTATACAACTTCCTTCAATTATTTGAATTATTTAGCACATTACTTCTAACTTACTAAAACCGAAGTTGTACTATTGTAGATTATGATGTGAAATCAAAGAGAGCTTGATGTGAATTCAAAAAACCTAAGTTGTACTATTGAGCGTACGACAATTTCAGTTACTTTGAGAATGGTCTGTGACCATGAGCAAGTTGTGATTCCAAAGGACCAAATGTCTGCTTATAGATTTCTAAGCAATATCATAAAATAGCTAAGCTTATAGATTTTTAAGCAATATCATCATCACATAAAACACTAAATTCAAACACAACAACATGTTTAAATCTCAAATTCCGGTGAGGACTTTCATCAAACATTTAGTATACAAAATTTATCAAACATTTTATGGTCTTTTTGTTGAACACATTCTATCAAAAACATAAACCAAATAATCAATAATCAAAATACATAAATGCATAAGAAACTAATATCGAATTCATTATACATAAAAAAATGATTGGCTAATCTAATTCAGTTTGATTGGAAAAACAATTAAAAATAAAAATTACCTTAAATCGAAGTTGGTTGATTTGTGAAAAATCTTTATATCTGGACTTTGCGATCGCCTTTTTTCTTAAATTGATGTTGGTGCGTGTTTCTATGGGTTTTTTTTTATTAAGCGAGTATGGATTGTTTTGATTTTTGAATCATGAACCGAAATAAGATTGATTTTGGGGATACTTTTTAGGTTAATTTGAATGATCTTCAAACCAATATATGATTTGAGGGTTATGTGCACCGATTATGTAGGGCATGTGTTTTGGAATCAGAGCCTCAGAATTGTGGCATTGCAACCTAATTAATTTTGTATGGGTGCCAAGTGGCATTAGTGACATGGCAAGTTGAAAAATGGTTATAGATGAAAAGATGAAAAGCTGAATTGTTGAAATTGGTCAAATGAGAGAGAAATGCATAGTGTAATTAATACTCTTATTAAAACACCTCATTACTTAAAAGTAGAATAATGTATTCACATTTTACAATAATGTGTTTCATGAAATATTTTGAGTATGAGAAGTTAAGAAAATTACATGTTTTTAGAACTATTGATATTCAATTTCAGAATCAAGAACCGAGAACCGGTAAATCTGAACCAACTTGACTCAAGAACCGAAAACTATCAAACTTAAGAACCAAAACCGTAACTATAGGATCTAGATCCGATGCGGTTCTTCTTGTTTTCGGTCCTATACTCGGTTCCAATTAGATTTTCTCATCCCTAGTCAAAATAGACCAAATATAATAGTACCTTTTAGTTCTAAGGGTGAATTTCATATATACCCAATTGAACTTGTAAATATCATATATACCCAAAGAAACATTTTAAATTTCATATTTCCCCAATTTTACTTATTTCATTAAAAACAAATTATATTGTGACAATTCTACCCTTCACTTCACCAAATGGATCATCTTTGTAACGAGTTGTTTTATCATCAAACTAAACATGATATGAAGTGAAGTGACGTGCCAATTTTCTCAACACTATGTTAACACTAAGTTAATCAAATGAAACAAATTTATTTTCAAAACAATAAAATGAATATATGAGAATAAACAAAAAACACCTACAGGTGTCATAAACAAAGTTAATGATTCAAGTAAACCTGGAGCAATTTCAATAATTTGGTACAGGAATGCATTTGATCTATTGTTAAACATTAAGTTCGTTAATTTGTACGTATAAGGTTGAAAGATTGAATTACATATTTAGCCTAAATATCATCATGAAGGCCTACAAATGGATCGAGTAATTCGTACTGGCATGGAATTCACGAGAAGATTTATTTAACAATGGCTGCAATGGTACATAAGATTTATTATAAAATGGGCACCACTTTAATCCTTTACGTGAATTGGAGGCAAGGAGCAATGGGTTGCCGCTCAAAATACAAGGGTAGCATGGGCTTAAATTCAATATTTGATAAGATTGGGTATTTATGATATTTAAATAATGAATTGGGTATATATATGAAATTAAGAGTTTTTTTAGGGTATGAAATTCTTCCTAGTTCTAATTATAAGACAATTCGTCAAATCTTATTAACTTATGAAACTTTTCGTAATCATTTTGAGAACAATTCCTATTAATTAAATCGTACTTGCATTGCATAATGTATCGTCATTAGAGTATGGGCAATTTCTGAATTTTTGAAATTTTTGAAGGCTTTGGACAAAATTACATAATAAAACATTTCGATTACGAATGTTATATATAAAGTGTCACCGTTTATAAGATATAATGCAATTACTTATCTAAACGTTTAATATATTAATCATTTAAGATATTTTCTCATTTAAAAAATATGTGTATAAATATATAATTGTTAACGAGACAAATTTTGATGCCTCAAAAATTTTTGGAGCCATGAACGATCGCCCACTTTACACCATCACATTGTTAATTTTTTGCGGTTGCGTATCTACGATAAATTAAATACACGCAATAGCCACTAGTCACTATAGATAGACTCAATACCAATGACTAAAAAAGAAAAAGGAAAAAGAAAAAACCAGTGACGTTGTTTGTATTACAACTGTGTTGACTTTCTTCATGTTTGAAGTAGAACACCATTCATTCGTCAATTCGAGTGTCCCATTATCTCTTGAAATTAGGAAGATCATCATTTTTGCTCGTTATCTCTTCATAGCAAATGAAGCGATAAATATTTTTAAGATAATAATACAATAATTTATTCAAATTTACCGCATGTTATTGTCTTATACTCTTATTCATGAAACATACTTTATATTTAAACGAGCGGGTCAGCCCGCGCGTTGCTGCGGGGGGTTGTTGCTTTACAATTTAGATGGTTCCGTTATTGTAATATATTTTTTTTTGAATAGTGTGTGCGGATTATAATTTTTAAAGAATGAAATTGTTTTTTCGTTGTTTGTTTTTTATGATTTAAGAAAGTTTAGTTTTCGGGGTTGTTTTTTTTAATATATGTTTTTGGTTTATTAATAGTGGGCTTGTTTTGGGCCTTTTTTTTTTGTTTTCTTTTGTTTTTCAAACACTCAGTCTACAAAGAGCCCAAGGAGTTTATATGTGTTTTTTTTTTCTAGAGAGTGTGAGAGTATTCGGTTTACTTTATCTGCTAAAAATATTAGGGTCTCTTTTTCATCTAACGGTGCTGGGTCACGGAGGATAAAGTTGATCGAATAATCATTTTGAATATTCATTAAGGTAATTCATCTTGTGCACATGTTACTGTGTAGATTGTTAGTCTGGTTTGTGATGATTAATTGTTTTTCTAGGCTTATTCTTGTCTATAATAGGTGCGGTTTGTTTTTGTTTCAGTGTGTCTTTTATGGTGTTTGTGTTTTAGAGAAGTGTGTTAGGTGATGGTCTAGTACGTTGGTATGAATGTAGGTTGTTGGAGGTGTAACTGTTGTATAATATCAATAAAAGTTGCAGTCTTTATTGAATGTTTTTGTCTAATGGTGTTATAATTTGTGTTATTCATGATGTTTATTTGTCTTTTGGTTTGTAAAGATGGTGCCTCAATGTCCCAAAATATCGAAGATTGCTCAACAGATTGGTGATAATCGTATCGAAAAGATTCTGCATGCTGTGTTTTCTCGTGAAAAAGCAGCGTATAAGTATGACTATAAAAATTATAGTGAGATGGTTGAAGAGGTGCAGGCTCGTATTGATCATAGGCATGCTTTGATACTTGAGTTGAAAAAGTTTGAGAGGAATTCATTGATTGATGAGTGTTTGGCTGCTTTAAAAGCTGCGGAGCATGAGGATTTTGGAGAAGTCGCTTGGCTGCTTCAAAGGAGTTATGCTGCATCTTTACGTGCTGGTGAGAAATCAAGGCTTAAGAAGAAGCTTAAGAAAATAATGTGATGCTGTTGTTTTAAGTGTTTTCTGTAGGCTGAAACAGTTTAAAGTGGGTATTTTTTGGGTTAACCTGTTTGTATATATGGTGATGATGTGGGCGGTCTTGTTGTAGCAGGTGTTTTCTTGGTATGTTGGATGTATTTTGTACCTGCTTAACGTAAATTTTAGATGGTTAAAAATGGTATGTAGTGAAGTAGAAATGTATGTAACTTAGGTATTGTAGTAGTATCTTTTGTTGTATTTATGGATTTATGTTTAAATTAGTATGAATGAAAATATAAGTGTTTATGGTATTTTATTGATCATATTTTCTTGTTTTAATGATATTGATTTATATATAGTTTGTGTTTTTATGAAGTTTAAGTAAGTGGTTTATGCGTTTTGAAACTTGGGGAAACAAATAAAAGGTGTACATAATGTTGAGTACAAATGTTAATAGATTAGATCGTGTGGGAAAATTGGTGTTAGTACTAAGTCTAGTTGTTGTTGTGTATCATTTTATCAGTGAGTAGAACAATGTGGTTGTTGTTGGTTTTTGTGTAGCCATTTGTCAAAATTTGTATATGTAAGAGATTTAGGTTTCAAAATCATAGTGGCAATGTTGTTGCAGTATGTTTATTGTAAACTTGGTTGATTCTTTGGTAATTTGATATAATAGTATCGTAGTTTTAGTTATAATGAATATTTAGTATGTTTTTACTTTTTGCAAAATAGGATGTGTCTAGATATTACTATTACTTGACTGCGGTGTCTATTAAAGTTTTACAAAAGCTAGAAACATCAAAGTTTGATAAGTTAAGTTACTGCATCTATGCAAGTTTGATGCATTTTTATAACAAAATAGGATTGCCTATATTAGTGTAGTCCATCTGGTAGGAAGTAGCTATTCTTGCTTTTTTTTCTTGTTGTCACTTGGTTTGTCTTGGAATAGTGGTCGCTTTGCAGTTTTATGGCCAACTGCTTCTGCTACATTCTTTTGTGATGTTGTGTCGGGGCTACTAACTGTTGGTGGTGGTGTGTTTTCTGCTGTCATGAAAAAAATGATTGGGTTAATGAATACGGGACGTACATAATGTAAACATGTCTATGGTTTTGGTTTTAAGTATGTTACCTGTAAGTACTGCCAGAATTGGGTTGTTGCGTATGTCAGCAGTGGTTAAGTCTGATGGAGTTGGTGAAACTACAATGTAAAATTTAGATGTTCAACATTAGTTTTTTTTTGTTAATAAATAATGATGTTAACATGAAACGTATTATTTATTTATTTTTTTACTTTTCTCAGTTGATATAAATGTGTTTGCGTTACCTGTGATTGTTGTTTGCTGATTGGGCTTTTGTGGGTCGCTTGTTGTTGTTGATCCTGTTTGCAAAACAAAAAATAAAAGTTGGTTATGTTTGAGTAGGCATACATTTTGTATAAATCTATATATCTTTTGTTATTAAATTTACCTGATGCTTCCGTTTCGATCTGTTCAGCTGGATCTTCTTTGTCTAAAATCTCATTTAAAATGAAGGTTGGTGGACCTTGTTTCATGGCTGTGTTGAAATGAAATTGGAAAATGTGTGTTTTTCCAATAATGGCTTTTATTGCGTCTGGGAGTTGTTTTGGATCTTTATTTTCAAGCGACTGAACCAATGAATTGCATTCAATACCAATGATGTCATCGGCCTTTGGTGAAAAGCATGTTAACATAACTGTTGTTGTATCATCAGTTATGTATACTTTAAGGTTGTATCTGTATAGTGGCAACATGTTATTTGGTGTAGTTTAGATTGTTTCATGATTATTGCTAATTATAATGTTACCTGTAACTTGTTGATGAGACTGTTCCATGAACCCTGCAGTGATAAGCGCCTTCATCATCATCGACTTTATTGGTACATTTGGTGCATGATCTGTAATACCATTCATGGGATGTGCTGATATTCGTTATAGTTCCTTTGCAGGTAAAGCGAACTCCCTGTGTTTTTTTTTGAAGCATTTGAGCATGATTTATATATAAAAAATAAAGAGTACACGGAATTTTATATAAACTAACCGTATGAGTATGTGGATTTTCTTGCATCAGGGTCGCAAGGGGAATTCTGTTTCGCGTTTTTTCTTTTTCTTTATCGTGGAATCGATATCTGGCAATCTCCAAAGGTGGTTTCAGGTTGTGCAACTCTCTGTATCTGTTATACTTATTTGCGAATATGAGTATATATGATTGCATAAGAGTTAATTTTTAAATTAAGAAAAAAATATTCAACTTACTCTGCTTTATATTGTTGAAGTTGTGGAATGTTTGGATTTATGTAGAAATACGTAGCTGGTGTTGATGAAAGCTGAAGGTTGTTATTGTATCGTGAAACTCTACAGGAACTAACTGCTATGATGATTGGTTTTTCAAGCTTGTCTATGGCATCTTTGTCAAATTGCTCAGCGAGATCACCCCATAGTGTTAGCTCAAGTGAGTTGTGGCTGTTTTGAGGAAGTTACAATATGGTTATGATTTTGGTAAGTATTTTATTATGTCAAAGATAATATGGATATTGTAAAATAACTTACTTTAAATTCTGGATCTCAACCTTGCGATGCATTACTTGATTTCTGTTTGGATTCCTAATTTTTTCTTTTTCTCCTGATTTTATATAACATCCAATATAATCTGTTGAAACAATAATATAGAATTATTTGGAATTTTGTACGTGTATGTTAATATATATATATATATATATATATATATATATATTTGGATTACCTGTTAGGATTGGATGTGGTCTTTTGATCTCGCTTTTTGTATCAACGACTCGGTAAGGCAACTCATTGTAAGCAATGAAGTCGAAGAAGTGATTTGGAAATCCAACATCTTCTGTGACATCAAATTTTGTGCCAAGCCTGATGAATGCCAATGAAGTTTTGTTCGCCACAGTTTGCTGCCAACTTTCTGTAGGAATACATATGAATTCTGAAATTCGGTATGTCTTTCCAGGTATGACAATGTTGGTGAAGTAATTGATATCGTCTGCATGCATATTCGCCTGTATTGCATTACCCTGTTTATTTTACAATATTAGTTGTTGGTTATTGTAAATAAACTGTTTATTTATTTCTTATGATGCATCTATAATGTACCTGTTTGTCTAATAGAATCGCACGGTAGCCTTTGTCTGTTGTATCTGGTGGGTCTCTGTGTATCCATGCTCGATAGATTTTTGCTTCTAGGATCTTGTTTTTGTCACATGGTTTTAGGTCTTTGATGTAAGCTTCAGTCATCCTGCATACATAAGTAAATGAGGATAATTAGTAAAAAAAACTATAGTATTAATGTACACTTTTATTATATAATAATGTGGCAGTATGAGATGTGAGAACATAAATAATAACAAATAAATGCTGAACCACTATTTTTATTGCAAACACCTGTTTTTCATATATGTTTTTTAAAAAATCTTTGTAAACAATATTTTTGGTTTTATTCGCTGCATGTTCAGGGTGTTGTTTAATTAGGATTTTTAATCCATGTGGTGATGTAGCTCTTGATAAGGCGACATATAGCTGTCCATGACCAAAAATTGGCTCTGGAAGGTAGACGCCTATTTTCTTCAAAGATTGCCCTTGACTTTTATTGATTGTCATTGCGTAGCAAAGTTTTATTGGGAACTGTTTCCTTTTAAAAATAAAAGGGTAGTTAGGATCTCTGTGTGTCAACGGAATTCTTGGAATATATACTTTTTCTCCAATCCTAGTGCCTGTAATAATTTCTGCCTCAATAAGTTTTGACCATAGATTTTTTACGATCATCCTTGTTCCATTGCAAAGACCACCTCCTAAGTTGACATTTCGTAGTAACATGATCGGTGCACCAATTTTTAGCTGAAGTTTATTTGGTGGCAAACCGGGAAATCTAAAAGTGTTCAGATATTCTGGTGGATATAACATTTCTGTGGCAGCACTATCTCTTCCAACCGGGATTGCCTCGTCCGAACTTATGTATGTTGCACTGTCTGCTGTTAACATTGATAGCACCTTTTCATTTATATAATCAGCAGTTTCGTTTTTTGGACATACTATTGCCTTCTCTTGTAAAATTTGTGCTGTTGGCTCTTTCAGTGTTTCCGCATCGTAGATGAAATTAATTAGGTTCATCATACCATTGTCGTCATCTTCGATTAAATATTGTTGCGGAACTGTGATCCATGAAACATCATTTCCTTCTGTTTCATCAGCCTCCCCAATTTGGCCATCTCCTATATTAATTAACCATGAAGAGAAGTCATGGATAAGGTTTTTTTCATGTTTATTCACATTCGTCTGCAGCAATCGCATGTTTACTTTAAGCTTGTACACTTTGAAATGCTGCCACAAATAAGATCTAGCTATTGATGCGTCAATTATTTGGGATTTTGTTGCCTTTTTCTTAACTGGTAATGTCTGCCTGAAATCACCACCCAGCATTACTGTTTTGCCACCAAACGGTTTACTTGAGTTGTTTAAAATATCCCTTAGGCTTCTGTCTAATGCTTCAAAACATCTTCGATCATTCATAGGTGCCTCATCCCACACTATAAGTTCAGTTTCTTCTAATAACTTTGCCATATGGGTATTTTTTCTAATGGTGCACATCGATTCATCAGTTAGCTCAAGTGGTAGCTTGAATCGGGAATGGGTTGTGCGACCGGATGGCAAGAGTAAGGAGGCAATACCTGAGGACGCAACAGCTAACACTATCTGACCTTCTGACCGTAGTGTATTGATTATCGTTTTCCACAAAAAAGTTTTGCCAGTGCCTCCATGGCCATAAACAAAAACCAACTCTTCTTTTATTATGGCATGCGTCAATTATAAGGTTGTAAATGACTCTTTGTTCATCGTTCAGTGTCGCCACAGCATTGTTAGCCTCTTCTTTTAACTGAGCGCGGTTATAATTTTTTTCCTCCATGAGCAATCTGTTTTCAAGCTCACGTAACAAATATGTTGGAGGCAATGTAAAACCGAAATCTTTAACTGATTTAGAGCAATTGTTTAAGATCATCTCTATCTCAAACATTATGTACTGTTTTTTTTCTGCATCATTGATGTGCAAATCTCTGATATGAGCCATTTGCGAAGCCTTTATTGGTATATCATCTCCCATGGAATGCCAATGCTTTTCCCATAATTGGATGGGGTCAGCAACCTCACAATAAAGGAGAATATGAGCAAAGAGTGTGCGTAGCTCTGCAGAGGTTGCTGTTAATGTCGCTTCTTCTAGGGCTGTGTCCCATTCCTTGTCGTCATCTAGAAGACCCAAAGCCTGACATGCTGCACGGTATGTAGGAAAGATCCGTTTATTAACAGTCCGGACTTCGACAAACGATCTGCAGCCTTTCTGATGGGCAAGCAACATACGGAAATAAAAGAGCTCGCCGGCAACTGGGTGAACATAAACCATTCGGCCAACTGAAGATTTGCTTTTACGTTTACGTCGCCTCCATTGTTTTGAATTTTCATACCAAACGTATTCTGAACAGAAGTCTAAGTATGTTAAATGCCTTCCATCTTCATATAGCGTATTATACGTAAACCACTCGGTCAATGTTGTTAATTTTCTTGCATCATCTGTTACGATAGATCCCAATGGTTCTTTGTCTCGAAAAGTAAGCGTTTGCATATCTTCAAGGTGGACTGCAAGAATTTGAACCGCTGGTTCTCTATAATGTATAGGAAAATTAAAGATTCTCCAACAGGCTTCGTGTGGACAAATAAAACGTCCATCGATAAAATTCTGAATTTCATCGATTTGTATTTTAGGAACAGCTGATGAATCGTTTGCAGCGCCAATTGGTTTTGTAATGCGTGCAGCAATTCTATCTGTGCCTTTTGAGATGTACTTAAATAGATATTTAATTAACATACTCCATCCACAATATTCAACGTTTATATGGGCATGGAACATAAGACAGAGTAGTCGATTATAAGGGACAACATAGCTGTTGTCTAATTCTATTTCGCCTCTCCTCACACAATTTGACGCCTTCCTTCTACGATAGTGGACATGCCCTTTTTCATCAAAATAAGTGGTGTCATTGTATTTTTTTGGGAATTTTCTGCTGCACACACCTTCTTGCATACATGGTGCATTTGGTTTCACATTTCCACATGGCCCATGTATCATCAGATCCGCCACTACTTTGTAAGTGTCTGGATCAGATGCTTTATCAGGTAGTTCTGCCGAAATAAAGTTGTCGACTTCTTCAGGGTTACGTATTTTGTCTTTTGAATCTATCCATAATAATGTATGGCAATGTGGAAGGCCACGTTTTTGAAACTCAATTGTATAAAGAACTGTTGGAAGACCAAAAAAAAAGTGTTAGTTCATTAATAATTAGGGTGGTTGTATAGTTCATAAATAAAGAGTAAAATTTAGAAGAACAATAAAGTAATTAAAATTATTACTGACCTCCAGTACATTGACCAAAGATGTTTCCTTCTTTAAGTATTTTAATAAAGTCTTCGACTTTCTGTTCGAACACACGGGCGACTATGTCAGCCCTGTCAGATGCAGTAAGACCTGGATAATAACTCATGTGTCGTTTAATTTTTGGCCAGTTGATGTTACATGTAAATGTAATGAAGAATTGTGGATTTCCAAGAACACGACAAATAGCCAATGCATCAAGATAATGGCTGTACATGTATCTTGGTCCTCCAGTAAAGCTTGATGGAAGAATAATTTTTCTTCCAACATCACTGCCAAAATGGTCTCCTCTTGAAATTGCGTCACAAATGCCAGATAAGCATTCACTTCGAATAGAGTTCTGTTTTGCTCGTATAAAATCTAGCCGATCTTGTTCTAGTGCACAATACACAGTGACCACATATTGTTGGAATAATCTGCCAGCTCTAAAGAGTAAGCCATACTGACCAACCCGTTCGTGTAACTGATATGCATAGTATGCGTTCATAGTTAGTTTTTTTGGTTTTTCCTTTGAAACATCATGCTGTAGCATCATTTTTGTAGTATACCCTGGTTGACCATATATAAATAGGAGGGGAAATTGGAGAGACATATATGAGCTGTGTAGTTTGTTGATTCTTTGTGGCCTTTTGTTCTTATTTTCTATGATAACATCGTACTCTGTGCGGCTGACTGGACCATTTTCAAACACTATTGCTCCAAGTGTTCCAGCAGAAGGCAGTTGATACTGGTATGTGCCAACAACATTATATAATTGAATTTTCATTTCTGGAATATCTCCTTGACTGCATTTGTCTCTAGCTGTTCTAAATATTTTAACTAATTCATTGTGTTCATCTAGAATTTCCACCAAGTTTTGGACAATCTGAGGGCTGAGGCTACTTTTCTCTTGGCCACCAAAAGGTTTCATTCATTAGCGATCTCATTGTCAGTTTCGTAGATGTAAAGTTGTAGGAATTTAGGATCTTCATTACTTTCTGGACAGAGCGTTCCTATCCAGTGGTAAATTTGACCCGAAATTTTGAACACATAAGGCCCTCGTCCATCGTTTATTGAATCATCAATTTTTGCTCCAAATGATGTCATGCTGAACATCTGATTATATGCACGTATGTTGTCGAGAAAGTGTTTATCTTTGAATAATTCTTTTACATAGTAAGGAGGGTCCAATTCTTCTGGAAGGCGCACTCGTCCAGCTCCACAACAACGGTTGTATTTTGCCGCTTTCTTTCTGTTTCTTTTTAACCGTTCTCCATACCAAAATGCCGCATTACAGTACTCGCATTTCCAACAACAATCTCCCAAATCAATATATAATTGTGAAACACCTGTATTTTATATAATGTACAATGTTATACACATTTTTTTTATAATAGGATGATGATTTAGTATAGGAATTCTTTTTAATTGTATTTATAATTTTGTTATACCTTCATTATATGGCATTTGCTGCTGCTTCCTTATAGATTGAAGTCTGTGTTTATTTTCATTCTGTGGTGTTTCTTGTATATCTGCTGAACTTTGTTGCCGTTTTTGTTTTTTATTCACTCCTGGTTTGCACAATCCAGGTCTAATATAAGAACTGGACAAATGTGTGTCGCCTTCAATTTCTCGTTGTTTTCCTGTTTTATTATAAATTTTAACATATGTTAGTATAATATTAACAGGATTGAATAACATTGCTGTATATATAAATTTTTTTATTTACGTAAGTAACTCACTTTTGAGATTAGTAACCTTTATTGTACATGGTTGGTTGTATTTAGAAGTCAGTGCATCTCTTTTTAAATTTTCATTTGCAATGTTGTCTTGATTCAGTAGAGCTGTATAAAATCAATTAGGAAATGGTTAAATATTATTTTAAATAATAATAGAGTTAAAATCTGTAATTTACAAAATATAAAGTTTGTTACCATTGTGGTTGTTGGATACTGCAGGTGCTAGAACTGAAGTATGAAAAAAAGGACTGATAAGAGGTACATGAGACTCCTGGTTAGCTGCAAAAAGGTAAAAATGCATTAAATTAAGTCATTTATGAAGTTTGCATGACATAATAATCTTAAGTTAATGTTCAAAAAAAAAAAAAAAAAAAAATCTTAAGTTGCTAAATTTAATGACAATTGATTATAAGGATCTATAAAAAGTGATGCTTGTTGACAGAATTGATAAATCTTGAAAGGAAAATGAGCACATTTAATGAAGCATAAAAGATGTCACTATTATTATTATTCTACTATGCATTTATTGTTAATATAAATACATGGATTTCTGTATTAGCATTGACTTCTTTTATTTCTACATAAAATGTTTTTTGTCATAATATATATCATTATGTATTTGCATTAATAGTTTACCATAGTGGATATCTTGAGGTTGAGAAGCTTGAATACAACAGTCACAGAATCGACCATCATTCTGTGCATACGCAGTAGTTCCATCTTTTTGATTTATAGTAGTAGAATAACACATATACTGTTCTGTTGAAGTTGCAAGACAACAAATGTTTTGCATGCAGGTACGACCATCTTTTATTGTATCTGCATTAAAGAAATGGAAATCAGGTATGTGTCTGATGGTTATACATATTATGAATAACGGAAGACATATAAACATAATAAGAAAAATAGTGACTCACCATAACCATTTGTACATATATCTTCTCCAAATGGTTGATTAATATAATCATTATGTACATGATCATAAGATAAGGCATCAGATGAAACAGCTTCCTTATTTAGATGGTTAGGATAGCACATATACGGAACAATTGTAGTATCATAAGAAGGCCAGCATTGTGAATACAATTGATCATTTCCCAATAAAGCTGCATTTGCCAAACGAAAAGTTACTTTTCCATATACCTAATATACATAATGCTGGTGATATATTTAAAATTACCTTTGTGTTTTTGCAAGTGTTGATTAGAGGCAACCTCAGTTGAAGCAACTTTACGTTTGCACTAACAGATTCTGCAACTTTCTTCACTTTGACATTTAATGTTGGCAGAATCACGTAGGCAAGTTGGCCTTCTTTTAGCCACATTCAAGGTGAACATGATACGGTTTTCACAATTTGTGCATCACTATCAAAATTATCTCTCAATTTTTTGCCAATACTGATTACACCTGACTTACCGGTGCCAACTTTACGTTTGCACTTATCATTGCAGTAGCTTTCTTGATATTGGTCTCCAATATTGGAGTAATAGATAGGGGATATTTTTTGGGTTGAACATAAATTTACACATGCAGGTGCGGTAGGTTTTATAGTTTTTGCTTGCTTAAGAAGTGCATCAGTATTTTCATTTTGACTTATTGGTTCAACTTAATTTTTTTCTTCCATCATATCTTACAGTATTATATGTAACACTTACTACGAAAGATTACTGATTTAAAATTATGTAAGCAGTAACACTGAATACAAATTATGTAAGCAACAAACAAATATGCAGGCAAATAGAAGTTTGTATACAATGTGTTCTTTGCAGATTAAGATACAATAAATATGTTAGCATACTTCGACTTAATAAATATAGTAAGATCCTGTTAACAAAGAGAATAGCAGATTTCTTACCTTTCTTTTGATCACTGTGCAGGTTGGTTACAATATGGAGAAGATGATGTGCTGAAGAAGGAAGTATAGATGCAGAGAAGTTTCTAGTTTGCATTAAATGCAATTGCAAATGTGTTCAATATATGTAGTTTCTAAGCTGCATTTGTTGACTGAAATTGTATGGTTTTTTGACTTCGTTTTAATGTTTCTGTGTGACAAAAACGTACTCCACCGACCTACTATTCATCCTTGTAATGTAATTAATTTTCATAACCAATGAGGAGTTGCCTAGTGTACAAAAGAAGACTAATGCTAGTAAAACAACCAATGGGATTCAATATTATGTGAGTAATTAGCATGTAAGACGTTCATTTGCATAACTCAACGCACGCCTATTAGTATATATATAATAACATTGTATTATCATATTGATTTGAGTTACGCTTACTATTACATAAAAAATTAAAAATATGTGTCTCTCTAAAATTTACTATTACACTTGTTACAAAACGAAAACAGTTCTTTATAGTTTGTGAGGTTAAAGCCATTTAATAGCAATGTATGTTTTAAAATATTCAGTATCAAACATGAATTAAAAAAATACCACAATCTATATGTAAAAATTTATTATATTGAAAGTAAAAAACTTAATTAACGTTTTGCCTAAATTATCCTTAATTAATCTTTTTTTTATTGAACATTGAAAATAGCTTCATTGAAATGGAAAACTAGCAAGGAGCTAGATGAACATACAAAAACTTACAAAAAAGGAGGTACTTTGATCCGGGGAAAGGTAAGTAACAAAAACAGGAATTAGACAAAATTAAAATGAGAAACTATGCCATTGTTGCCAGCTTATATCTTCAAGGAGTCGACCTATTCTTCAACCAAAGATAGCTTGTTCCTTAATTAATCTATCTTTGGCAATTTTGCAATACTAACTAATATACTGTTTCTTGCAATTTCAAAATTTATGAACACTTTATTTATATATGGCAACTCTATAATACATGTATTGGCAACTTAAGTGTTCATTCATGCATCTATAAAAGTAAATAGATACATAATTAAATGTAAATGCATCGTTATAATTAATAGAAGATAATTAAGGCAGAAATCATTATTTGGTTTTTGAAAGAAAACAAAAAACAATGATGCATCTAAAAAGATTTATTGATCAATATCATACACGCTTATTATGATTTAAATTTATGTTTTTGTAACCTAAAAATATTCAATCAATGATGGTGAGAAAAAAATTAATATATTGGTAATTACTAGACGAGTACCGATGCATAGCAACGAGATTTTATAGTGACGTACAGTTATAATGATATTTTGGTTAAGTGTTTTCTGTAACCAAAATATCGCTATCACTATGCACGGTTACTTGTCTAGTATCTTAAAAACTTTGTATTTTTATGCCAATAATTCAAGAGTAAACTCCAAAATACATCAATGTGGTTTACCCCATTTCACACCATACATCACATTCCCAAAAGTTTAGATATATACATTCCTCCGTTAATCAAAGTTAACCGGTATACATCCCTCCGTTAATTTACGGAGTAACGGTTCAAATTATTTCTCCGTTATCTTCTAACGCGAGAGAAAATGTTTGCACCATTAGTCCTCCGTTAATGTTTTACGGAGTTTACTCATAATTCAATATCATCACGCCACACCCACTACCTATCTTGGCCGCCCAACCCACCATCCCGCCACCATCATTGACACACTCTATCTTTCATCACCACCAGACACCATCTCTGCACACCACCACCTCCTATGCGTTGCTGTAATGGGGTATACGAAAGTGTTGCTGGTGTTTGCTATATCAACACAAAATCAATAAAGTTTGTTGGGTATTGTGGTAATTTTTTTGGTTCATGTCTGAAATTTTAAAAAGTATATTGCTATTAGATAGCTTTAACCCTAGTTTGTGGTATAAATCTTATCATCCTTGTCTGTCAAAAAAGATAATATGCAAACCTTTGCATACTTATCTTCCTTTCATTAACATAAACTGCAGCTCCGAAATAAGCCATGCAAGGGTGTAAAGACACGTGCGGAAACAACATGAAGATTCCATATCCTTTTGGAATTGGTGCAAACTGTTCTGTCAACGAATGGTACACTGTTGATTGTAAATCCTCGAAGCCATACATCCGCACTCCACCTTGAAGTCTTGAGTCGACTTGCAAAATCGCATCATTTGTAAATATCGAAGTTATCTGATTGCAGTCAGGTGATCAATAGTGTGGATCTAGGTAGCAGCCCCTGTAAACTATAATCTCGCCATTGCTTCAAACTCGAAGGACCAAATTTGCTCGTTACAAAGATAATAACTGAATAGCGGTTAATAGCAGTTAGATTTAGTTACATAACCGCCAAAAACGGTTATGGGTAGTTATAGACAAACGGTTACAAACGGTTATCAACCGAACCGTTGCAATGATTGGGAATGTACCCTTTTGGTTTAGTATAAGTACTAGTACATGAAAACATTTCAGAAGTTAGACGATTTAGTTATTCAAGTTATTATTTGTTTGCATTTTCATATCGACTCACTCAATATACACGTTAGGGACCAACATTTGGCATCAAGAGCCTTAGTTACATCTCGTTACAATCACCAAATTCTGTTAACGAGACACACCAAACCAAAAATCTTAACAAGAAGAAGAAGAGAACGAAAACAGAAAACACAAGCGTTGTTTTGGTTCAGGAAGAAGAAATACACGCTGAAACTTTTGTTTCAGAAGAAGAAGACATTGCTTGGATAACTAGGACATAAGATAAGTAGTATACGACTTATCTTTGTGTCAAAATTTGCAAACCAGAGGACACCATATCTTAGTGGTGTCGGATCCCTGTTGTAGGCCCTCGTACGCAGCAACAGAAGAGAAGGAGATTACCTTGTTGGTGTCTAGTACACGACAACAAGAAGAAAGAAAGGATACCTTGTTACAATTCGTAATGTGACAAGAAGAAGAAAAAGAAAATGCGTTAGGATACCTTGCATACACGACGTATACAAGAAGAAAAGGGAGTTGCTTGGAGATAGAAAAATTAGACCGGTTAAGAGAAAACAATCAAGGATTGTTTTGGAAGAAAGACGCTAGCAATACAGAAATTGACAATGAAAGATACAATCTGATCAATTGTATTTTTGAAATACCGAAAGGTATTCTATTATTTTTGACACATTCGGTGTGGAAAAAGAAAGAAAGGAGAAGCATTGTGGAACGCGGACAAGCAACGAAGGATACTACCATCGTAGTGGTAAAGAAGAAAACAAGTAATCGACTTGTTTTACTTAAAATACCGAAAGGTATTTTGTGGTTACTTTGTGTTCGAATTGAAGTCATAACAACAAAACCTTGTTGTTACCAAGAAGAAAGCCGAGACCAAGAAGTTCTAGGGCACGTTATTTACAAGTCGACACAAAAGGAAAAGAGAAGAAACATCGTGGTGAAAGTGTGGTCATTAAAGGAAACTATTCGACAACATCAACAAAGGTGTAAGCGAATTGGTTTAGTGAAAGTGGGAAAGAAAGAACGTGGTTGGTATTAAACTCAAGTACCGACACAAGTGGGAATACGACTTTGTTTAAAACACAACAACGAGGTCACAAATTCAAACTTTGGATTTCTCTCTTATACTTTAAATAGTATAGATCGTTATTTTACATTACTAGGAAATCCCGAGAACTATATATTGATCCCGTACTATTAGATTCCTGGATAACTATTTCCGTTCCCGTAGTATTAAGAATACCATACTTAGTTAGAATCCCCATAGAAAGTAGAAAGTGAAGATCATAAGCACTATCAAAATGCTCGGTGACGATGTGAGTAGCAGTACCACTACACCAAAACCCGTAACCCCTATGGCACAATATTAATGCCCTAAACTCAAAACCACAAACTACACAGTTTGGACTATACAAATTAAGGTGATACTAGAAGCACAAGGTTTATGGGAAGCAATAGAACCTAAAGAAAACGCACAAGTAGATGATAAGAAAGATAAGGCAACAACAACCGCTTTTATATCAAGCATTGACCGAAGATGTGATCTTACAAGTAGCAAGCTCAGAATATGTCTGGTAAAAAGAATTATGGGATTCATTGAAAAAGAGACATGTTGGAGAAGAGAAAGTGCAACAAGCACGGTTACAATCATTGATGATTGGATTTCACACCCTTCAAATGAAGGAGGATGAAACGGTGGATGCATTATGCCAAACTGAACCGGCTGACGCCTACCGAAGGCTAAAGAATTAGGAAAAGAATTGGATGAATCTCTTTTAGTACGAAAACTATTAGATTCCACACGGATAGGTTCATTCAAATAGTATCATCCATAGAACAGACGAATGATCTCGATGACATTACGTTAGATGTGACCGCAGGAAAACTTAAGGCATTCGAGGAGAGAATAAAACTCCGGAAGGGAGGACAAGTAGAAAGCCAAGATAATTTATTATTCGCATAAGGCGAACACTCTAGAAATAAGAAACGATTTACCAAATATAGAGGTAGATCAAACTATTCACTAGGGAATTGGCAGAATAAGGGAAATAGAGATAACTCGAATGGAGGAAACTCAACTCACAATAAGAATAAAGGTGAGTAGGATAAAAAGAACTTGCAATGTTTCAATTGCGGAAAAACCGGACATTTCAAGAGAAATTGTAGAAGTCCACCAACAACTCAGGAATAAT
Organism: Chrysanthemum makinoi; assembly: GCA_910596185.1. NCBI lineage: Eukaryota > Viridiplantae > Streptophyta > Magnoliopsida > Asterales > Asteraceae > Chrysanthemum > Chrysanthemum makinoi. The sequence continues at coordinate 96,906,961 of OU343218.1, read as the reverse complement.
CAAACCTTATCTTAGAAGACGATGAACCATCATTACTAATGGCAACACACGAAACTGAAGAAATCTTGTTAAATGAAGAACAAGTTGTCACACCCCCAAATTACCTGTTTTGCAGCGGAATGGAATACCTGGGGGATGTCTGTCATAGCATCACAGTTACAGTTATATTGAACGACCAAAAGTGTCGTTTGAAAAATACATCGTTTGATTGAGTAAAATAATCAGAGTTTACAAAGTATAGGTCCCAAAAGATTTCCAAAGTACCAATAATGAAATTGTTACAATCAAACGATAATTAAGTGCATAAAATATATGTGAAACGTGTCAGCTCAGCGACTCCATGCAAGCCATGATGATATGCTAATACCTGAGAGAAAACATGCTTAAAACAGTCAACACAAAGGTTGAGTGAAATCCATAGGTTTAATTAAATCGTTTGAACACAATATTCGTAGTGTGAGTTACATTGTTTCACACTCATCGTTGAAAACAAAACAGCATTTATTTCACTAAGTTCATGACAATCAAAGCGTAAACCTCGTACCAATAGAAATTGGTAAAATCGTTTCATCGCAGCCCTAATAGGTAAACTTGCCAATTTACCTTAATTGATTCAAATATAGTGCGTTCAATTTCCCCTAGCTGGGTCAATAAGAACGGGAGTGTTAATTCCAATAGGCCTATTCACAATATTCGCGCTCACTCGCAAGTGACTAATGGTACATGATGTACGGACTTCAAACATGGCAATTGATTACTTAGTGACAATAAAACATTTGGATATAGCATACAGTTCAAAGCATTTATGTTCGATTAAAAATATAGCATGTATCTCCCCCAAGAGTTTGTAAAACAATTAAGTAATAGAAAGTGGAGCTATGAACTCACCTGATGCAATAATTATGATGACAAAAGTGGATACACTGAAATGAGATGCAAACTCTAACTGCAACCTATGATGAATGATATGATCTATTATAAGTCACGAATATATATCGTACATGTAAATTCACATGTAATCTTTACCACTTGTACATTTTTGAAAATGTAGTTTACCGTCGAAATATATGTTTTTGACATCTCGTAATGTTATAAAATACTTTACAAGTATGTTAGCCTTGCTTTTTTATAAAGATAACGTCACTTACGTGAATTGGACTAGATGCGTAGTATACTTTGCCCATAGGGACTAGTATCGTTTAAGTTTGTTGAGCCTATAAATACCCCTCATGACTCTCCATGAGGGGTGAGGTGAATCATTGGTTTGTGTAGTGTTTGTTTTATTAATAAAAGTTATCTTTGTTTTCTCCTCCCTCTCTCTACTTTCTCTCACTAGAAGGATGAAGATATTCATCTTCTTCCACCAACGAAGGCCTCTTAAAACCACATAAATCATAAGATAATCGATCCTAACAAGTGGTATCAGAGCCATGGTTATTGTGTTATTTATTGTGGTTTGTATCATGTTTTGAAACTGTTGTAGTGCCTTTTTTATAAGTCGGATTTTTTTTTCCTTTTATTGTGCTTAACAGTTTTGACAGTTTCTATGTATCTCTTTTGGTTCAAAAATGTCCTGGTCATACATGTTAACATATCTGTCTTGGTCAATAAACTGGTCCAAACAGAGTATTCATTTTTATGACATCTTGGTACCAAACCCTGAAAATAAGTGGTCAATCTGGTGAGTTTTTTAGGTCAAAACAGGTCCAAAAAAAGCATTTTTATGCATTTTTTAGGTTGTTTATGAAGCTGGTCGGAAAACTTGGTCGAAAACTCGCCGGAAAAAAGTCATAGGGTCAAAACCCTAAACTTACGCATAAGGATTTTTACGCGTATGGAATACGCGTAAAAACAAGGTTATGCATAAGCTTCTACGCTTAAACTCATCTTCAGAAATATTACGCATAACTGTGAAGTTATGCGTAGGAATTGTTACGCATAAGCCTATGCTTACGCATAACCTAGACCATGTTTATGCATAAGCAACAAACGTTTTACGCATAAGGTATAGCAGAAAGAAGTTACGCGTAATAATCGTACGCATAAGAACATAAATGAAAAATATCTATGCGTAAACTAAGACTCGACCACAACAACATACCTATTACCAAACATCAATCGAATTGAAAAAACAGTCCATTTGACTTGCTCAAAACCAATAACCTCTTCTACAAATACGAATCTTTCACCTCTTCAACATCTTAACCCACTTCAATAATCAACTCTCATTCAAATAGACTCATTCGAATTGCAAATCTCATCTAATCTCATATATGGTTCCAGTTTTTTTTAAAATCTTTTAAAGATTTTTCTACTGAACCTTCAATCATCATCGATTTATTTTGGAAACTTTGTTTCCTCAATATACGAATCTAAAAAGAAAGATGTATAACAGTGTGTTACCATCTCTCTTTGATTCGTACAGACTCACAAGAAAAAAGGAAATCATCACAAACAAGAAATAAAACCTACCCGAGACCCTTGCTCAAGGATCTTGAAGCCGTGTCTAGAAGAGTCAATCTGCGTTCATTGGGTGAGTGTTTCACAGGCGTGGTAGACGTTTTGGTTTATGATGAATCTAAGATTATTGAACGCTTTGTGTGTTTGATTGATGAAGACTATGATTGTGATTTAATTTTTGATGAATTTTTTTTCTCCGATCTGGTTGGGTGAGAGTATCAGGAGAGAAGGGGGCGAACTGTTTGAGAAGTGGTGTTTAGGGTTGGTGTGTATTTGTGTTAGGGTTAAGTGTCTTATAACCGGTTAGTAGTGTTATCTTGTTTATGGATCCGATTATTGTTCTAGAATTGGACTTGGGCTCGACTTTTCTTGCATCCGGATTGGGCCCGATTGATTTGATATTGGATCGGTGGACTTGGACGTGACTGGGATGCAGGATAAACATCTCTATCCGAATGTTTATCTCAAAAAATTGATATCCGAAAAGTTTGTTTTGATACAAATTTTTGGACACAAATTTTTTTGTAGCATTGGTTAATTGATTGGTATTTTGGTCATGAAAAATTTCACGGAAGGATACAAATTGACGGCTTGAACGAAGATATGAAAAAATGACTACGGGGTTTTTGTACGGTGTTATTGATGCGAAATTGAAGTAACGTTTCATGGGTGATCTTCTTTATCTTTGAGACGTTGGTTGGTTGGATGCATGCCTCAAGATAACTTGTTAGGGTATTACTGTCACTTTAAGTGATTTTGAATTGACAATCTGGTTATAACTGATGTAAGGAGTTACGTTGTAGGGCTCACAGTGTATAACTGTAGGATCGATATATTATTTGTGTTGATGATTCGGGTGGTCTAGGATGATGGAAATACATGTTATACATTTTAGAGAGAGAAAGTAGAGAGGGTGTTCTTGGTAGAGAGTTGGTTCAATAAAATGTAAAAGGTTAGATTGCCAAGCCACACCCCTTCCATGGATGGAAGGGTTATTTATACTTACAAAATACACGACCTCCTATCGGCCCGTGGATCGGTATACACATGGGTAAAGACCCGTCCTTCCTCCACGGTGCTTTTCACTACGCTAAACTAGGCTAATAACTAACTAGTAAAACAAGTAAATAACGATATGTCTACAAGCTAACATATGCTAGACTATAGATGGGGTGACCGACACTTCACTATGGAATTTCCAATTGCTAACAATCTCCCCTAAGGAGGTCAGCCCCATGTTTTACATTTGAATCCTAGCATTCTAATTTGTCTTACGTTCTTGAGCTCGTAGACTTTAATTCTTCAACATCCGCATCATTGTGCTTTAGCAAATGACTCTTCATAGTCCGATTATATTGTACTTTGAGTGGAGGCCTTTAATCGATCCACATCAATGATGATCTTGAGCTTTCTTTGAGATCATCAGCCACAACAAATCTCTCTGGATCATCCATAGTTGTGTTTCCTTCATGTGATGTTGTGACTTTTGGACCGACATGCTCACACTTTCTCGATCATGACATCTTTTCATCAGAGTAGCGGAAGCTTTTTTCGGTTCAAGATATTTGCGGCAGCCAGCAGAAGCATAGTATAAAAATATCGAGCCAGTTACGTAGATATGCACAAGTCATGATTTCTTCATTAAGTGTGGATCTGTGAGCATGCGGCATTGGATTGACTCCTCATTCTCGATCACTGAACCGTCCCGGATGTACCGGAAACAACAGTTAGCAATAAAACACCGAAAGTGTCTTTGATCACTTTCGTTGAATTAAGGTACACGGCCCACGGTTCCCGTTGATCAAGCATATACCGCTCTGTGATCGGTAGAATTTCAAGAATTTCCTTGACAGGTGGTTTCACACCGCCAGCCGCTCTCAAACCGAAACGTCTCAAAGAAGACAACACGGAGTGAGTGAACCAGGAATTGAGATTCACTGATTGATGAAAAATGATTTGAAAAACAATTACGTATTGCTTAGAAGAAAGAGTTTTGCAATACGACGAAGGTTTTATGAGAAAGATCAATTTTCAATCATAAATACTTTTTATATTTGAAATGAGTACACATTCGATGTGCTAGAGAAAAGAAGATTTGCACATCAAATGGTTTTTCTAAAAGTATTTTTTCAATCAGAGATACTTTTTGTGTTTGAAAATGAATACACATTCGATGTGCTAGAGAAAAGAAGATTTGCACATCGAACGGTTTTTCCAAAAGTATTCATCAATTCCATTCCTGGACCAAGGTTGATTCAAGATTGAATCTCCCCATTGTTTCTATCCAGTTGTCACAAGCTTGATATTACGAGAAGATCTCACATGTCACCCACCAAGAGCTTGTTTGATGTTGGCTCTAGAAGGCTTTCCATCTTCATCGTGAATATTGTTACATATCACTCGGATGTTCTGGCAATTACCACAAGGATAATGCGTAGGACTCTTAATATATATACTCACTTTCCACATTGTGTGAAACAACAAGTCTTCATTAATTTTGTCTCCTAATGAGATATTGTGGATGATCTCTTGGCTCTAGACTCGATTGTGCACATTTGGTTTCCTATGCCGGAGACTAGGGAGAGGGTCTCCTTCTTCAATATCAACAATCTCCAAGAGAGAGTCGATAGATAATGTCGGTTCCCCGTGAGAATAAAACAAGCCCTTTTAAGAGGAACTTGAGTAGCTTGGGAAGGTTAGTGCAGTGCGTCACTGGGTCCATGACGTCTTGTCTTCAATACCAGTGTTACCTTAGTAACAACCAGTAGCATATGTATTAAACCCGGTGTCTGCCCTAAGGTTGAATTATTGGAGGGCTATTTATTTTCACCCTTTTTCACATTCATTTCTTTTTCATTCTTCAACCCCTTCAGTGCTTACTGAGACTTCATTACTAGAACCTTGTTGGGTTTATTCCAATACTAGCTCTGTCTCAGTCCGCACTCTTCCCATTTCTCATTTTTCTCCTTTTTTCATCATACCTAAGGACTCTACACTATCTAGTGGATTGTCCCTGGGTAGATCCCTCCGGTTCTGGCGGATCGTGGGAACGAATACCTAACCTAACCATCCTTATAACTCCATGCATAAATTAAATTGGTCGGTCTTTTGGTATTGTTCATTTCTTCTTGAAACCAATTAAAAAATCAATCAAGGTACTTGTGATACGAGATCAAAGCATTTTGTGCCTTAATAGTTTTGATCATTTAGAAAACCTCCCCCTCAACATGTGCATGTGATTTAGAAATTGTTTGGCACATGGAGGCAAGAGTTCTTTGAAATATATTCTTGATCACAATTTCCATGGAAAAAGCCATTTGATTTTCTTTGGTAAATTCTCCCCCTCAATATGTGCATAGGATATTTGAAATCATTTTTATCACATAGAGGCAAGAGTTCTTTTGAAGCACATCCACGATTACAAAAGCCATTTAAGAAACCATTTGCTCCCCTCAATATGTGCTTTGAGATTCGAAAGCGTTTAGCACATATGAGAGAGCAGCCTGCACATTTTCATCAAATCGATCATCATTTATCAAATTTCATTATTAAATCACAAATTCTCCCCGATCAAAAATATCAAACCCTTTGAGATTTTGGATCCCAAGTGATTTAATAAGGTTTAGAAAACATGAGAGAATATGTGGCCAGGTTTAAATACTCATCTTGTTTTTGGATAAATCCTCCTCCTCAACATGTGCATTGTGAATATGAAAGCGTTTGGCACATGGAGGCAGGAGTGCCTTTAAAGGACTAAAACCAATTCCGTTTAAACAGATTTGAGATTTAAATCACGATCTCTCCTCCGATCAAAAATATCAAACCATTTGAGATTTGTGATCCCATCTGATTTAAATCATTTAGAAAAGATTTTGGGGAAAGACGTGGCAAAGTTTAATTTTGAAAAATGATGGATAAGGACCATTTTAAGACATTAAAGATTGTTAGTATCAGGTATGATTGTTTTTAAGAGATCTTTTAAGTAAAACAAAACCATTTCACAATCAAACAAGAACAGAAAAAATTTCATTTTGAAAGATCTTGATTCAAAAGAGAAATCATACCATGACATAACATTAAATCTTTAGATCACCACATTTTAGCGTACAAACGGACTCTTTTGAAGATATATTGTTTGAAAATACTTTAAATTAAATCACTCTCCCCCTCAATCTTGACAGTAGTCGATGATTGAGTGACTTAAGTTTTGATAGAAAAAAGTCCGGTGATTTTCAAGATTTAGTCCAATTAATTTTCAAAACAACATTTTCCATTTTCAAAATAATTTAATCAAATTTTTAGAAAATGTTGTCCTGCACAAAGATACGTTAGGTGGTTGAGAAGCTTCTGTTGTTGCTGTAGGGCTTGGAAGAAAAACCGTCTGCAGAAGCAGTGAGACTTCTTCTTACGTTGCATTTTGAATGTCAACTGAGGTCAAATTAAGCTCCGTTTCTTCAGTCACTTAGAAGAAAACCATCTGCTGATGCAGTGAGACCTCTTACGTTGCATTTATGCCAACTTTCCATAGAAGTTAAATTAAGCTCGGTTTCTTCATTTGTCAACCCAAGATATAGTTACCATTTCCTTTCGGCATCCAATCATCTTCAATTGTGGGATCTGGATCGGTAACATTCTTTTATATCAATATACCTGCATACGTTAGTGAACACACACACAGATATATGGTGGTCGACATCACCCAAGCAGCAATCGACTAATAAAAGTCAATTCAACATATCAATCAGTTCATATAAGGAATGGGAATTATGTGTTCATCAAACTCTAATCATCTAAACCTAACAATCATATCCTAGAAACCTAGTCCTTCAACATAGGCAATTATATTTTTTCAGATAAGCACGTAGGATAATTAAGAAAGTCCGTTAGATAATATAAATTTGAAAACATTCTCCCCCTCAATCAATGACTCATTTTCTGAAAAGTTTAAAAGCGCTGAAGTCATTGATTGAGTTTTCAATTTTTATAAAAACTCTGAATCTGATTGTTTTTAAAGCAACTCATTTTACCACCATTTTTGGAAAAACAACAAATATTTTTCTGAAGAATTTTAGACGGAAAAACATTTGTGTAGAAACAGCAGTCTTTTTGACGACATGCTTTCCTTGTTCTGTTTTAGGATAAGTGCACAGAATTTTGAAAATATGTTTAGAGCAAAGACTTACCTTTCTTTAAAGAGCGGGTAGTGATTCGTGATAAAAGGCTTTGGGGTATGTGTATGGATAAAACCTCAATATCGATATCAAAAATAATCACGAAGATAGATTCAAAATTCCTTTAGGAAAAAGAATATTAAATCAAATCCCGTGTGTGATCGTTGATACGGATTAGTCAACCCGAATCGTTTCCCAACGAGGCGTGAATTGCCAACGTCGTTTTTGGTTTGGAATTTAATGCTCGATGTATTGATTTGTAATTTGATTTTATTAAACTACGGGAATAGGGAAAGTAATTAAGGGAAATCTAATCTACGGGAAATCCTAAGTGCAAAATTAACTAAAACGTAATTAACGAAACGTAATTAAAATGCAACTATGTCTAATTTATATCCTAAAAATTCCTAAAATTACTTTTACTCTAGAAATGCAAGTTGAAAACTATTTATGAATTAAAACTATTTTTTAGGAGTTTTTATTCAAATTAAAAACTAATTATTAACTTTTAAAACTAAATTAAAATACTAAAAATTATGAAAATTAAGGGGAAAAATATGAAACTATTTTTATAAAATCTAAAATATCCTAAGAGGATTTTCAAAACTATTTTTTATCTTTCTGATTAATTTTCTATTTTCTACGAATTTAAAACTATTTAAATCTAATTAATTGGCTAAAAATTACAAAATAAGCTAGTAAAAATCTAGAAAAATTATTTTTTTGCTTTTTGTATTTATCTTAATCTATGAAAATTGGAAAATTATTTTTTGGAACTTTTTCTGAATTAATTGCAATAAAAGCTATTTAAAAATACCTAAAAACTGTTTTAAATTGTGAAAAATACTAAATAGTGATGAAAATTAATGAAAAATTCAGTAAAAATCTAAAATATTATTCTAAATCTAGGAAAATTATAAAAACTATGGCTTATGTATGAGAAATGAGAGCTGTAATGTAAACTGCTACCAAATAAGCTATTATGAATAAGCTATTAAGCACAAAAAGCTACCAAACTGCTACAGAAGATGATTTATACTAAAACTAACTACCAGCAACTAATTACTGCTACTCTTAATCTCTATTAAGCAATCTACCAAGTTTGATGCTAACTGATTATTCTATCCAACAGCTTATATAGGTCCTATGTTTGAGCTTATCCACAGGCTAATCAAAAGAGCTTATGTGAAAACCAGATATGTAGTCCTCAAGACCACCAAACAAACTACAACTGGACCAATTTTCAGACAAAACCAAGCTTAAATGAAGCTTGTGCAAAGCCTACAAAGTTTGAAGAAAACTGATTTTGACATATTTTGACTTTTGAAATCTGTTTTGGTTATTTGACTTTTGAGAGATTTGAATCAAAGTAGTGAATTGATTATGATATTATATGATGAAATTAAGCAAATGCAAGCTAACTTATCTATATCTACACCTATATGCAAGATTTCATTAACTGTTTCAAACAGATTTGAGATTAAGAGCAGTTAACTTGTGATTTTGACTTAGAGAGAAAGTGGATGCAATATTAAGGCTAAAGTGATTATAACAGACTAAATGAACCTATAGCAGTTATATTTAAACACTACACTAATCTCTAGCTAAGATTAACACAATGATCCAAACACTAGTTAATAAGTCTAATATGCAATCTATACTAACTTGTTCTATAACAGCTTGTGAATATGATCTAACAACAACCAAATAATACTAACAGATACTATACTAATCTAATTATGCAGCAAAACAGTTGTGAAATATCAATTGAAATTAGCACTTACAAAAGTCCTAGCCACAATGGCTTGCCACTGAGATCATAGTACCACTATCCTAACTGATCTCAGCCCATATCAAACTATATCAACCCAAATCCATCACCATCTCAGCAAATCAAACCATTTCAGCATTTACTTGATTACAGTTGACTTTTGTTGACTGGATATGAGATTTGAGTAAAATGTATTGAAAGAAGAGATAAACTCACTAGAAGCTATATAAAGCTTTTATGAGCTTATGTAAACAGTAGCTAAGCTTAATAGAAGCTTATGAGAAGATTTGAAACATTTTTTATTTTTAATTATTTTTTTCTGATTTTTTTTGTATTTTTGAGTTAAGGAAGAAATAAGCTAAAAACAGATTTAGATTAATGAAATAAGCATTAGACAAGGATAATAAGCAGATTTAAAACATAAACAATTAAACAATTACTTGAGAATTGAAAACTGAATTTTATTAATCTATGAAATTTGAGTACAAAAAAGTGAATTACAAAAGCTTAACCTTACTTAAAACATTAAAATGACATTACAATTAAAACTATGCTACTGAAAAATGAAAGAAAATAGATGATCCATTGTGAACGAATGAGGGGTCTTTAAATACTTGAGCATAAGGTCTTGGAAGGATCTAGAGAATGAAATCTGAGCTTCTTTGAGTCGTTTTCAGCCTTTAGATCAAGCATACACCTCATCCCATCAGTAGCAACCCTTGGATCAACATTTCCACGTTTCATCCACCAACGAGAGGGCAGTATTTGAGATGTTGCACGCGGATTGATGACCTGGCACTGCGCACATGTCATGTGTGTCAGTGATTGTACGAATATACCCTTAATTGTGGTTAATTTGACCAATTTGACCAAAGGGTAATTCTAGGGTTCATGTAAAACTGGGTTTGGGTAAAAGGGGGAAGAAAAAGGGCGCGGGGTGTTTTTTTATTATTGTTTGAGTATTTGTTGACCGGGTTGGGTTGGTTGACTTGGGTAACCGGGTATAATATTTAATTGGGGGAGGGTGATGTCATCAACACGGGATTTTACACTTTCCCTTTCTCCAGGATGATGTCATCAACACGGGATTTTACAATTCTATAGTTTAAATCGAGAAATAGTTTCTTTCGCGGGATTTTACAAAACCAAGAATAAACCGTAAGATAGATCCGGAAATGCACTTTACTTTTACCAGGATGTTTCCATTGTTACGGGATTTTACAAGTCTATGATTTAAACCGAGAAATAGTTTCTTTCACGGGATTTTACAAAATCAAGACAAAACCGTAAACAATGTCAGCTTGAATGTATTATAACAATTTTGGTTTCAGTGATTAACTGTTTTAGGAGAACATGCAGCGGTTCATCAACGGTTCATTATCCAACATCAACAACATCATCAACCATCCAATCAACACTTTGGAAAGCACATCATTCACGCATTCTGTCGGCTATTGTAGTGACCACATGGAGAAGTAAACCTGATATATCAAACTCGAACATGACGTAAAATTCCCCAGATTTGTTACATAAACTTGTACTAATCCTTGTGAACAAGAAACGGTGTACCCAATGTACAAAACCTCTTGACATTCTCAACTGAGTGAGACACCAAAGTGATAGCAACGTTGTGGGTTAAGTGAGAAAGAATCACAAACGTAACTAAATAGCCAAGTCTTTATCACCCTCTATAAACGCCCAAACAAGTCATCTTCGCAGAAGGGTAGAAAGAAAGAAGACGAAATAAGCAGACTTGCCCGAAAATCTTCACATCAAACCCAAATAAGAAATATCGTTCAAACAACTCCGTAGTCACCCTAGTTCCAATAGAAATTCAAGCCGAGACAAAATATTCTTTGTGAAAATGCATAGACCAAAGTATCAACCCTCATACCACAACATCAATTATCATCATACCAAATCTCATCATCGGATCTCGTCATCAAAACTCATAACATCCAAATCACATTATCACAAATCTCATCATCAAGTCTTATCAATAAATCTCATAAAATCCCAATCTCATAAGATCAAAGCACATATAAATGATCAAATTTTGAGAAGCCGAACCATAACTTTGAATCCGATCTACAACATTACTACACCATTTAACATCAAACAATAGCCCATTTAACATTAACATCAAGTTTTATCAATAATCTGTTCTTGTTTGATGGCCCATTTAACATTACTACACCATCCGGGCCCAACAAAAAAAATGCACGGCCCCATTTGTTCCCGTCCAAATACATTACCCAAATATTTCAACCCTAAGTTCATGGGTATATAACAACCTCAACACACTTGTTACCCTAATTTTACTCCAAAAAAAATGCCTCTATCTTCACTATCTGCTTCTCACTCCTAATTCACCCTTCCAAATCCTAAATAATCTCACTTGTGCAGACACAAAATACTTCTCCAAACCCTAAAATTTCTCATCAAAGAAACGCCTCCTTCTCTATTACATTCACAGAAAAACAAATCCGCCTCCCATCCCATCTTCTGCATTCGACTCTCAAATCAAATCACAACCTTATACATCTCAAGCATCAACACTGATCACATATAAGCCCTAGAAACCCATGAATGATCTTATATCATTCGATTTAATTACAATCTTTCCACAGCGATTGGCATGAGACTATGAATAGGCATCAATATCCACAAAGATATTGGGTAGGCTTTCATTCATTCATTCGATTTGTTCAGATGCTAGGAGTTCGCCACAGGGATGGCACGGCATCAAGGTAGGTATTGTATCATTATGTTAGAGTCTTGAGTGTTAACGAATTTAAAAGAATGATTATAACATAATTGTTATCAATCGTTCTTTACTATTTCGGATAGTAATGAAGTTTAGCTTCAAAAAAAAACTGGTCGTTGATGATGAAGATTCGTGAGATAGATCTTAGAATGGTCTTGATGTTGCATTATAACCCACGAATTAATGATCTGAGATTACAAATGATGTCCTTGTTATATGTATTTCGAGTCTAGGTTAGGTTTAGAGTTGGAGATGTGATTCAACTTTGTTGTGGTGTGGACTGAAGATGGTTTAAGATACCAGAAGTTGAGTTGTTTTTGGTAAATGGTATTCAGTATTTGTGATATAAGGTCCAGTGGTCTTAGGTCTTGTGGTCAAATCTCCTTCTACATTTCTGTTTTCAGTCAAGTCGCTATGTTATAACCAAGTCGCTACTCTTTTTATTTTCAAACACAAGTCGCTAGCTTCCTTTATTCAGAGCAAGTCGCTACGACTTGTTAAATAACAAGTCGCCAGGTCAAATGTTTTTCCAAGTCGCTACCATTTTCAAAACATACAAGTCGCTATTGAAAGCATTAGTCAAGTCGCTAATGACCTGGTCAACTAAAAAAAATCATAGCATGTCGCTACCACTTTGAAATACAACTCGCTTGTCATTAAAAAATGACAAGTCGCTATCCAATTTTTTTTTTCAGTTTACAAGTCGCTAGCAAGAAATATTAACCAAGTTGCTATACCAGTTATACAGCACAACTCGCTACATAGAAGCAATGAATCCGGACAACATAAACAGTCAACTCGCTAGCAGGAATATCAACCTTTTTTCGTGCTTAAACCCAGAAAAACGACCAAGACTGCATTTTTTTTTACCTATAACAAAACCCAGAAAAACTGCTTCTGTTTTGACCCATTTTAATCATAAAACAGCATACCACACGAGATGCGACCAGAAAAAAACAGCATAAAAATGCTATCTTGTTGACCCGTTTAGACCATGTTTGACCATAAGAACCAAACCAAAATACCACAAAACCACTCATGAAATGGTACAAAAAGTCTCAAAGAAATGTTATGGACATATATATGACACCAAAACATATGTATGACAATGAATAAGCAAAAACCATTTTGACCAAAAGCTGTTAATACTATGAATAAGAAAAGCATTTCATATTCGCAAAATATGTAAAAAGCAGCTTCAAAACATGGTACGAAAAACCACACAAATCAACAACACACAAAAAAAAAACCTTGGCTTTGGTACCATTTGTAGGATCGATATATTATTTGTGTTGATGATTCAGGTGGTCTAGGATGATGGAAATACATGTTATACATTTTAGAGAGAAAAAGTAGAGAGGGTGTTCTTGGTAGAGAGTTGGTTCAATAAAATGTAAAAGGTTAGATTTCCAAGCCACACCCCTTCCATGGATGGAAGGGGTATTTATACTTACAAACTACACGACCTCCTATCGGCCTGTGGATCAGGTATACAGTGGGTAAAGACCCGTCCTTCTTCCACGGTGCTGCACTACGCTAAACTAGGCTAATAACTAACTAGTAAAACAGTAAATAACGATATGTCTACGAGCTAACATATGCTAGACTATAGATGGGGTGACCAACACTTCACTATGGAATTTCCAATTCCTAACAATAACCATCACTTTAAGGAGTTACGTTGTAGTGCTCAGTGTCACACGGCGTTGTGGATTGTTCAAAAATTTAGAACAAGCAGTAAGTCACAAAGTTGGGATGTTTACTTCCTTTTCAAGTTAGTCGTATCGGGTTTTCTCCCTATGTGGTCATTATTATTAGCCGGTGAATTCAAAGGAGCTTCATTTTCAGGTTGGTTTGAGAGACGTATTAAGAGTATTTATGCGACATATTCTCACGGAATTTTGATCAAGCTAAGGTTTTAATATTGCATCAAGAAAAAGGTAATACGGCATGTACGCAACATTATGATGATTCCGATAGCTCGCAACCATCAGGAGGGAGAAGTTGCTATTTCATCTTTCGTGATTGGAATATGAAGGGATTTGTGCTTAAGACCGAAGAAGGAGAAGTAGTGTGTGTACATCGGGGCTTTTTACCAACTTGGATGCAATACTAAGTGAGTTATGTTGTTACGATGTTCCCATAACGACAACCATTGTGCTAGAAGAGTCTACTTTCTCTGCTGCGTGTTGGAAGAGTGTTGTCGGTTCAGGAGGGAGCAGAAAAAGAAAAAAGGCTCACTAGTTAGGAGGGAGTAATAACCTAACTAGACCGTTACAGATGAAGTTCAGAGCTACAAGGATTTGTGCCGTCAACGCCAAAGATTAAATGCCGAGATCGTCGGAAGGGAGAACTTCAAGTTTGCCTCAGTAACTAGACTACAGAGACTCTCAGGCTTCAACAAAGTCAACATTGTTCATTAATATTGTAATTTACTTTGTTTTGTATTTATAGGTCTCATTTTAACCATTCACGTGTGACGATATCTTGGAGGGAGATTGTTAGCCTCGCTTTTTTATAAAGATAACGTCACTTACGTGAATTGGACTAGATGCGTAGTATACTTTGCCCATAGGGACTAGTATCATTTAAGTGGCAAAGTTATGGTTTGTTGAGCCTATAAATACCCCTCGTGACTCTCCATGAGGGGTGAGGTGAATCATTGGTTTGCGTAGTGTTTGGTTTATTAATAAAAATTATCTTTGTTTTCTCCTCCCTCTCTACTTTCTCTCACTAGAAGGATGAAGATATTCATCTTCTTCCACCAACCAAGGCCTCCTAAAACCACATAAATCATAATATAATCGATCCTAACAAAGTACTTACGTTGAAATGATATCCTACGATAGTCATTTAGTGATTTATTAAGAGATTATAGTTTTTCGTCAGAAACAATATAATTTGACAATTCATGAAAGTGACTAAATGGCCTCGAAAAGCTAGTCGTAAAATAGTGAATATCGGGTGTTAGGAAACAAACTTAATGGTTTTGGAAAGCTTGTACATTATCTCAAAGTCTTAGCTTTTAAATTTTTATCATAGAGGTCTCGTTCATGGAGAAAAACATAGGTGAGGTATGGTACTTGGACTAAAAATATTGTTTAAGGTTAGTTTTCGGCAAAGTTTGAGTGACCGTATTTTATTCGTTACAACTCCGTTTGACGAAAGGTTGAACATTTTTGGAAAATAGGTTAGGTGAAATCGCTTTTACTAGAAGACATCGTTTTCTAAAAAGTATTCTATCGATGTGAGAAACGACTCCAAACATGGTCACTAGCGACAACTAGTTTGGCTAATAGAAAATATATATGTAAGTGTTTTATACTTGTGAATAATAGTTACGACCACCTTGTTAAACGCGTGTAATTTAGTCGCTATAAGTCCGTTTTCTACGTTTTATATATCCTTAGCTTCGTGTTAAAGTATACTAATATATTTTTGATAAATTGACTCATTTAGATAACGTGTAAAACTCATTTTTGACCCTTAAAAATTCTGGACAACATGTTGTTTTCCGGAAATTATGGTTTTCGTCGTTAAACTTGAAAATAGCATAACTTCTTCGTTATAAATCCGTTTCAAGTGACCACGTTTTCGTTTTAAAGTATGTTTTCTGAATATCTAGCCCAAAATAATTTATAACCTTTCGAAAATTCCAGACTTCACGAAAATGATCAGACCCTATTTTAAAGTTGTCGAAAGTGATTTTTCTTGCGTAATACTTATTTTAACCACTTCAAATCAATACCAAATCTATTCTAAATCTACCATACATCTTCTTAGGGTGTCATGGGTTCCTAAACATCATCAAAAATGATATGTTTCAAGGGATTAATTATAGGATGATATATACTAATTATAAGTACTAAAACATTAAAAGTGGTATAGATACACATATAACTTGCATGTTTTCTTTCAAGCACAATAAAAATAACTTAAGTATGAATATGAAAGATTAATAATGATCATGAAATGCTTACTAGTATGATGATGAGGTTTATGGAACAAGGTTTTTCCTAATTACCCTAGGTTTTTATTGCAAAACCTTAAATAAGAGTATACTAGAGTTTATAAGATGACTTGATCCTTGAAAATTCTTGAGTTTCTTCCTTGTTTTGGTCTTGGCCGGTTCTAAGAGAGCAAAATGGAGGAGAGTTTTTATTTTTTACCTAAGTATATGTGCTAGTATGTGTATATTAGTATATAATTAAAGAAAAAATACAAGTGTCCTATCGACAAGTGTATATGTGTTGATCTAGGTAGAATATTTTTATGTACATATTGTTGTGTCATCAAGTTTGGTCGACCAAGAGTATAAAAAGAAAAGGATGGATGAATTTTAATGTCAAATGTATTAATTGTTAAGTAAAGTGTGAAATTTGTAAGTGTAAATAGGTATTCAGGGTAGCGTTAGCTAAAAATAAATTTTAACGGAACAAAATAAAATATATCGAAGTCATGAAAATTATAAAAATACATTTCTTACAAGAATTGAGTGAAATAATAATTATCGAGTTGAATTTACGAAAATCGTCGAAATATAATATATATATATATATATATATATATATATATATATATATATATATATATATATATATATATATATATATATATATATATATATATATATATATATATATATATATATATATATATATATATATATATATATATCTTTACTATATAAAATGAAAAAATGGTCAAACGGAAAAATGAAAAGTTGAATATTGAAAGTTGAATTTTGAAAATGGTCAAATGTGAGAGAAAAAGTAACACTGCGAAGAGACACGCAAACACTTTCATCTCAAAACTGGTCTCATCTCTTCCCCCAAATCCCACCACCACCCGACGCCACCACCATTGGACTCCAAGACCACAGAAACCAACGTACCACCGAAGTTCACCCCCACCGTCATTCCACCACCACAGTAGCGATACCAACGAGAGGAACCACCAAGACCTACGACCGTCAAAAGGGTTTTTCAAGTTTTGAGGTATTCTTTTGAGTTTTTTAATTGATATATGAGTTTTGAAGGGTTTTTTTTATAGATCTATGTATATTAACAATTTTGTTGTTTTTTTGGTTAGTGCCACGCTACCGTCGTATCGGTTTTTTGCCGAAAACTTCGGGCCGCATTTGCGCTAAGTGTTGCTACCGACGAAACCCACCACCAAATATTGAGGTATTTTTTGTTGAGTAATTTTATAAATCTTTTTTTTCTTAAGTTTGATTTATCATCATCAGTATTATATTGAGCTCAATATGTTTCTCATATTTAACCCCTTTGCCGGTTTTGAACCAACCCTAAATTTTGAGTTTCATTTTAATTTAAATGCCTATATATGTCAATGACACACGTGTAAATTATTATGAGATCAATTGTTAATATGATGTGGTGCAGGTTATTTGGGGCTATTGACAAACGTACTATGTGTGCAGGTTATTTGGGGCTATTCACTTTCCAGCTTCAGATACACTAAAGAATAATTGCAAATTTATCCAGGTATTATTAACTGATGGAATAATTATAGACGGAAAATTGGGCTTCAAAGTTGATAATCTTATAACCTATGTACCTACTTTATCATAGGTGGATAATCTTCTGATTGACAGTGTACCTGATCTTATAGGTAACTATGATATCTGTGTGGTAAAGGGCATGTGCCTTAGTTCAGATGTCATTGCTTGTGCAACTCAAATGAAAGTCATAATGCAGTATGGTGTTGGCTTAGAAGGTTCTTTATTTGTTTGCTTAATACTTATGCATTGAACCATTCAAGTGACATAGCTTATCTTGTTTGGTCATTAAAGAATTTTAACCATATCTACTACTTTAACGAATCATGTTTAAAATTTTATTGAAGGTGTTGATGTAACTGCTGCTACAAACCATGGAATAAAAGTTTCTAGGATTCCTAGCGGGCTAACAAGAAATGCTGCTTCATGTGCTGAAATGGCCATCTATTTCATGTTAGGTCTACTCCGCAAGCAAGTAGGTTCTCTTGCCACTCTAATAATTAATATTTTATTAGTTGATGTTCTCATTGGCGTGATGGTTTATTTTTCAACTGGTATTCGTATTATGAGATATCTCAAATATGCACATGAGTCACTCCTTTCTTACACTAATCAAGGACACACATGGATTAGTAGGTCTGCCACAATGTACATACTTCAAATGATAGGATACCAACTACACATTTTTTTGGGGGGTATTTGAATTAGACACAGCGGAAAGTAGTTTGACCTCTATCAAGTGTCAAACAACCTATTTTGTTTGTTTTTAGTATTTTTATTAACAAAAAGTTAGACTACATGATAAGTAAGGGTGTCAATCGGGTTATCGGGTCAATAACCAATTATACAGTAAAACAATGTGTCTCTTGTTTTGTAATTATTTGTATTGTTAGGCTCTTTAAACATTTCTTGTTTGCATTCTAGGCATGTGCCCACATTCAAGAACTACATTTTTTGTCGTTCAATCCTACTGATAAGCGCACAACATTGACTTATCTGGACAATGAGGGTAAAATGCATAAAGCTAGCAAGGGTGCTCCCGAACACGTACCGTGGCATTCTATAGTCAATAAGAAAACTTGACTTTTCCCTCCCCTTTTTTGCCATTTGAAAATACTGAATTACTTATTTTTTATTTACTAGATTTTGAATCTTGCAAACAACAGATCAGATATTGAACGCCGAGTCCATCCTATTATAGACAAGTTTGCAGAAAGAGGCTTACGGCCACTTGCTGTAGCATACCAGGTCATTTATATTAAACAGATTTTTTGATCTATTTGACAGTAGTTTTTTAAGGGATTTCTTGGTTGATTTTTTGGTTTCAATGAAAACAGGATGTACCCGAGGGACGAAAAGAGATCCCTGGAGGACCATGGCAGTTTGTAGGACTCATGCCTCTATTCGATCCACCGAGGCATGATAGTGCCGAGACTATACAAAGGGCTTTGGATCTAGGAGTAAATCTTTAAATGATAACAGGTACGTCAAGCAAATGCATATTTTGTAATTTTGAACTCAAATCAACTACTTGCCAACTTGGTGATTCATACGATTCTTTATGGTTTTAAAGAAAACTATGATGATTATATTAGACATTAAAATAAATTCTACAAGCCCGAAAACGTTGTTAAATACTTAAATATGTAATAAAAACCGTATTGATTTCTGATGTGTTATTGGTACTATGTTTGACATCAAAAGTCAATTCTACTTTTTAGGCCGAAATGACAAGATCAACTTGGAGATTCATATGATATTTGTAAATTTTTATGAAACTTGTAACGGTTGCATTGAACTTCTAAATTTTTATGTGATCTTAAATTATCGCATTCTTACCTTACTTTTTGCCTCGATGCTTGGCCTTTTATAGAAAATACTATCTACCGGCAATTGTCACCTAACATCATGTTGGTAATCGACTGTAGGAAATTTATGATTGAATTGCTCTTTTCTCGTTGTTTAACTGTCTTCTTTGATTGCAGCATAAAATTTGACCGATATGAGCTTTTCACTACTGCTAGAGTTTCACGCCGTATCAAGGATTTTGAATTTGTTTATGTAAGTCTTTGGTGCGATGTCCACCTTTTTTAAATATTCAAATTCCTCATATTTAGCTAGAAGCTTTTTCATCTATACAATAAGAAATTATTTATTTTATAGACAGGTAAAACAACTTTCAAATATAAGCTACTTGCATTTTAGATATATAAGGAGTGCAAACTTCTAGAATGAACGTGACACGTGATGAACATCAACATCATAGGATTAAAAGGTGTCTTTAATGGACCTAAAGATACTATGACATGGTATGTATTGCTTTCTGTTGAAAATGTTTAAAAATTTCAAGTTTTATTTATAATAATGCACCGTCTCAAATGAGATCATGAATATGTGTGTCTACATATAAAAATGCTACATGTTGTTTAAAGTTAACTAGCAACTATATTGTTACCGAACAAGTTTAGTTATTCAAAGGGGCTTTATCGGATGAAAAACTATGGTTATCAGTATACTTAATACTTAGCTAGACCTACAAAATGTATATATCATCACCTATTGATAGAAGGGTTGCAAGCTATGAGAACTTTTGTGGCAAGACTTCTAATCTAAAAGGATACCCAATGGTATATTTCTTAAGTACAATGTGTCTCATTTTATTGGATAGTTTGATAAGTTGCTAGGAATACCAGTTTGTTTGACACATGCAAAATACTGGTGTTGGTGACTTAACTAAGAATACTTGTAAAAGGGTTGACTTGGGTGATGCTTTTATCGATTATAAAGACTTCAAATAAATAGTAATGAGCAAGTAATTTGATTATTATTTAGAATCGATATATGCTTGTACATATTAAAAAATTATTTTTTGTATTTTATTGTTTTGCAATCATGTTAACTATGCTATGTTTTTGCAGAAATGGAAATTGGATAAAAAATGTGTTTGTGGGATGGGTTCACGTGACCCATATTGACCTGCACTTGAAAACCACCCATTTTGGAAGTGTTACCCAAGTATGAAAGTGAAGTCTTCACATTAAGATGTATGTCTATTATTTCTTGAAAAACAATGTATCAATTGGTGTTCCTATTTTGAACGTTATACGAAACACTTACCACAATATCACATATCGTTAATTGTCTACCGCTAGAAACCGTTGCCGCTAGGCGCGGGTACTCGCCTAGTATATATATATATATATATATATATATATATATATATATATATATATATATATATATATATATATATATATATATATATATATATATATATATAGAGTTAGGATCAAATAAGAAGATTACTTAAAATAAGAAGTAATAAGAAGAACTCTAACCGCAAATCCGAGATGAACCGACCTAAATTAGATGCATTCCTATAATCTTAGATGCATTATAACGCACTATAGTGTGTTTTCTAGCTTTTAATCAGATGCATATATGTATATTAGATGCATTTCATGATTTCTCTTGTTTTTTGTTCCTCTGCACGTGCCGAAATCATGAAAATCAATTTGCACCATCTATACATCAAATTAACTTTCGAAACTCAAGATGTTGCATCTATATGAATAGAAATGCATCTAATACAAGTCGTTGCATCTCAAATGCGTAGTCTTGGTCACTTCTCACCACTTCTTATTTTAATTTACTTCTCATTGGATCCCTACTCTATATATATATATATATATATATATATATATATATATATATATATATATATATATATATATATATATATATATATATATATATATATAGGCATTTATTTTGAGAACCCTGTTAAGTGCGAGAACTACGAGAACTCCTATTGACCAATCATAATTGAGTAAAGTATTTTTTTTTAAATTAAAATACTTAATTCGCAGGGGCATTAAGGGTAATTAACATCTACACATTTTTCAACTGATAATTCAATTTTGTTGCTAAAATAATGCCAGAGATAAGGTTTTTTATTGGGTTGAGTTATTAAGACCCCCCCCATTTGGTTATTAAGACCCCCCCCCATTTTTTTTTTTTTTAATTTTTTTTTTATTTTTTTTTTTATTTTTATAATTTTGTTTATATCAAAAAGCTATAAACCTGAAAATGCGGAACTGTAAATATAAAGTTTAATAAGCCAAACGCTTAAAACTGTCAGAAATACGGAACAGAAACTGACAAAAAACTGTGTTGTACTGAAAAAAGCGAGGGGACAAAGGGGGGACAAGGGTGGCAGCTAGGGGGTAGGGAGGGTTGGAATAGTATGACCCTTTTTATTTTGGAACTTTATTATTCCAGATCTTCTTCTCCAAAACCTAATAACCACCCCCAAACCCTCTCATCCGCCTCTCTCCTTTTTATTTGATTCAGCGACCAAACAATTTATCGAAACGAGCGGGTTTTGATGATCAATCACAATCGGTTTCCATATGGTCAGATCCGCCTTCAACCCCCTGACGGACGGATTTTCAGATCTTAACATGAATAAATCGGGTTTCCGGTATCAATTTTTTTCGGTGAGAATTTCAGGAGATTGTATATCATCTTTTTGTTCGTGTATCAGAATTAAGATTGTGTATCAAAATCCAGCAATGGAGGTCTCGACACGATCAATGTAAATTTACTAGTTTGTCGTCGGCGGCTATGATGCGGTCATCATTGTTTTGGCTTGAACTTGAAAAAGATGTCTCAGGTAAGATATTGTTTTCTTTTTCTTTTGAAAATTTTGAAATTTATTGAAAGATTAGTAATGGGTTGGAAATTTTGAGTCTTGTTATGGCTTCACGAACCTGAGATCTTTGAAAGTCAATTTTTTTATTTCTGAATTCTTTGCTTTAGGTTCGTTAAAGATTTGTGGTGAAGTTCTTTTTTAATACTTAAAATTATCCAACATAGGCAAAGCACATGTTTTTTTTTTTTTTTTTTTTTCAATAGTAAGGCATGAGAAATTTACATATCTGTTTTGGGGTCCTTTCTACATAGCTTTAATCTAAGGCTCCAAGCAATGCAATTCTTGTTTCATTTGGGTTGCCGTACATTTTCAAGTGGTGTGTTGGATTAATTTGCTTTGGTTGGTTTTGGTTTTATGGTCCATATTTCTTTTTTTCTTGGTTTAGTTTTGATCTGTTTTACAAAGTATGTTGACTAAAATAATATTGACAATGCTTGCATACTAGGATAAAAATATATCAGTTCATGTAGAGAAAAGGATGCTTTTATCTTTTTAATTTATTTTCGGATTTGAACTTTTATGACTAGTACATATGTGTTATTTTTTCTTGAGTTGGTAACGGTGTGGTTTATTTTATATAGAAGATTAAATCAAGAAGTTCAGCTAATAGGTGAAGATGTTTAACGGTTGAAATCTACGAAAATCCATTTTTTGCATACAACCTTCTAAATCGGTTTATTCAAAAATTTAAATTGTATGATGACGGTATTGCTTATCTAATCACAGTAACACATTAATCAATTATCAAGTATAGGCACAGAAATAGTGTTACTTGCGAAACTTTCAAACAATACTTACAATAGTACTTACTTCGACATACTTTTAAATATTGACCATTTCTAAAGTACATCTATTCAAATGGATCAATGGGTCAGCCGCGCGTCCTCTTTTCACTTGTTATTCACTTATACGACACATCTATTTTGGCACCTCTATGTTTGATCATTTAACACGTGAGGTCATTTAAAACAGGCTAAGATGTAAGTATGTTTAACATATCTGTTCTTGGTTTAACATGTTTGTTCTTGGTTTAACATGTATGTTTTTAACATGTTTGGTTTTGGTTTAACATATATTTAACATGTATGTTTTTGGTTTAACATATATTTAACATGTATGTTCTTGGTTTGACATGTATGTTTTTAACATGTATATTTAACATGTATGTTCTTGGTTTAACATGTATGTTTTTGTTCTTAATAGTTTACCAGCCTCTATTTTTACCTCATTTTGTGGAGGTGCTGACATTGGTCAAGCTATCGCAACAGACACACGCATTCCCTTGGTTTCATTCACTGGAAGTTCAAAGGTACCTTAATTACCTATTCTATATGCAATGATTGCAGGCGGAAAATTTAGCATCCTTCATCATTCCAAATTTGTATATTTGTATCTGACACATGGAATGTCACAAACTTCAGGTTGGTCTTGAGGTTCAACAGAAAGTGAGTCAAAGGTTTGGTAAATGTCTGCTTGAATTGAGTGGTAACAATGCATTAATAATTATGGATGATGCCGATGTCAAACTTGCTGTTCGGTCTGTCTTGTTTGCTGCGGTTGGTACAGCTGGTCAACGCTGCACAACTTGTCGTAGACTGTTAAGCTCGACCATGAAATGATTTCTACAGATTCCATTTTATTTGTTTTCTACAAAAAGGGTGTTCTCGAATGCTTGTTCTGTATATTTGTTGTTATTGAAGCTTGTTCATGAAAAGATTTATGACTCTGTGGTTGCACAACTACTTGAAGCATATAAACAAGTTAAAATTGGGGATCCATTAGAGAAAGGTACCTTGCTTGGACCTTTGCATACTCCAGCTTCAAGGCAGAACTTTGAGAAGGGAATAAAAGTTATTAAGTCTCAGGTACGTTATTGCTAGTAAGTAAAATTAGACATTTTTGTTCCTATGGTATGTCAAAAGTAATAAGTTTTCTTTCAAAACTAATATAATAACAAACAATGTTTTAAAAAGAGAACAACTTGCATGCTTTTGGTCCCTCGGCAGTTTAATTTATGTAGCAAGTGTTTCTCCATCATTTGTAATTTGATCAAGGACGAAAAAGAGTAAAATGACAATAATGGCCGATCATGTATCAAACTGAATGCCTGGCATTGTAAGTTAGACGGTGTAAGGGCCAATCATTTAATCTAACGTTTTAGTTATTAAAAAAATGGTTGAATGGTTTGAACTGATCTATGGCATACTTAAAGTGTTTGCAACATCCTAGAACTGCTCATTGTTATATATAATATTAGTATATTATTTTAATAGGTTTTGTAATTGTATTTAGTATAATGCGGAGGGCCACCAAAACTTGTATGTTTTTAACATGTTTGTTTTTGGTTTAACATATATTTAACATGTATGGTTTAACATGTATGTTTTTAACGTGGTTATACAGATAATTTTAATTTAATGGTTCTAGCTTCTTTATTTTGCATTTAACATGTATGTTCTAGGTTTTTTATAAATTTACATTATCTAGAAAACACATAGGCACTTTACTATTTGAAAAACATAAATTGTACGTGTATATATTAGTTTGCGTTTATTTTTCCTAATTTTTATACTTTTCTTTATATCAGATGTAGCTGAATTAAAAGAATGATGACAACGAGTGTGCACATTTGTTCGTCTTCTGAAACATTGAAAAGGAGCGTGCACATATGTCCCTGAACTTTGACAACTACGAATGTGCATATATGTCCGACTTCTAAAAATGTTGATAACAAGGAGTGTGCGCATATATTTGTTTGCGTTCAATATTACTTGTACCCACGTGTGTAGATCGATTAGATTCATGTATTTCTGCTTCTTAGAAATTTGTATTTAATTGTATATCAATCGATATTGGATTTTGTATTTAACATGTATGTTCTTGGTTTCATATAAACTTACTTATCTAGAAAACATGTATGCACTTCACAATGAAAAACATGTATGTAGAAAAAACTATTCCAAAAACCAAAATAGTAAAATTAATTCATAAAAACACATATGCATTAAATCAGTTTTAAAACATGCATGTTCAGGAGAAAAAAAAACGAAAATTAAATGTTTTTAAAAAATAGGATATTTTTATTTTAAAAAATCAAAAATCATATCAAATTGAGTTTTACTATTATACCCTTTTGTATTAAATAAAAAGGTTTAATAATTCAAAAATACTTTGTTGCATTGACATGTTGCACAATATGCATTTCTAGGAGTACATAAAGGGTTCTCGCAGTTCTCACACTTAACAGGGTTCTCAAAATAAAGGCCCCCTATATATATATATATATATATATATATATATATATATATATATATATATATAACAATTTATATACAAAATAAATTTAAAACATCGGGTAAACTAATAATATAATTTTTATAGTCTTAAAATGAGTATAAAAATATATCAAGATAATTTTTGGAAGTGTCGGATTAATTATTCAAAATAAATGATTATACGATAGCGTTTTTTTAATAGGAAAATATACGTTTAATGAAATATGCAAATTCATGCATGAACTAATATGATGATGATGTTACTAATGATATGTAGACTAAATCTAGTATATATGAAATGTTCTCAATGATTTTTCATGAATTCGCAGCTAAACCCTTACGGTTACGCGAATTTGATACTCGTAAACCTAGTTTACGATAAATGATGAATAGTGAATCATGAATAGTGATTTTGCTCCCGAGAATGAATAGTGTTTTGTGAATAGTAAAATTTTGAAATAACCTTTCAAAATATCAAATCGAATTCGAAAACGATGAATAGTAAAATGATGAATAGTAACCGATGAATAGTAAATATCCGAGATGAATAGTAAAATTTTAAAGTTTGTAAAATGACCTGAAATTATGATTTGTCACATTCGCCCACCCAAAAAGGAATTCAGTCCCTGAATTCAATTCGTGTTGGTATCTCAAGTTGAAGGTTTGTGATGAATAACGAGGAGAAAAGACATGAGGAGGTGTCGTTACGGCTATCTATGATTAAGAGTGTATAAACATCGCGATGGAGAAAATATTGAAAGAATATCCCATGAGTATCACCTTGACTTTTAGGAATATGTGAAAACTTTGTTTGCACTAAGATTTATAAATCACTTCTCCCAACATAACATGATCCCTCCAGAATTAGACATAGTTAGCTAGGCTATGTATAATTAAGGAACGATAATGTAACGTTCGGTTTAGTTGTTATAACTCTCAATGTTTACATAGATTTAAACCATGTCGTTAAAATAGCAGTTAAGGTAAAAGGAAGTAAAATTCTTGTAAGTGATAACAAATCGGAAAGGAAAATGAAGTACGATAGATGAGAATATTACACAACGAGTGGTTTATCAAACAGTAGATAGTCTTAAGTCATAAAGATCCGAATACTAGGGAAGACATAGACTTAGTACGGCATAGTGCATAGGAAAATAAGACTGTTAACTTTCTAAACTTCTTCAGTCTTCCGCGTTGTTGATACCTTGATGAGCTTCTCCTCATTCTAACTTATATGCTTTCCCATGAGCGCCTTCAACTTGTTGACCTTGGTTTGGGGGACATTGGTTCCAACAGTGTCCTTGCTCCCCACATTCGAAACATGTGACTATGGCTTTACCTCTACAATCCCTGGCGAGGTGTCCTGATTTTTGGCATTTGTGGCACTTGGCGGGGCAAGGACCTGAGTGATGAAACTTACATCGATTACATAGTGGGTATGTTCCAGCATAACCTCTGCCTTCTATTGGTGCAATAACATAAAACTTTGTAGCTTCTTGCCTTCTATTCTGTGGTTGGTGATGGTTAGTGTTTCGGTTTTGATTGTCGTTCTTATAACCTCCCTGGTCATTTTCCCATTTCCTTTTTTTGTTGCTAGTTTGGTTGTTGTTGTTGTTGTTGTTGTTGTTGTGGTTATTGTTGATATTGTTTTCCCCCTTCACAACTTGGACCATGAGTTTTTGTGATACCTTGATAGATTCTTCAATTGTTTGTGGATCGTAAGAAATTGCATCACCTTGAATAATCTGCGGAAGTCCTCCAATGAAACCTTCAAGTAGTTTCTCATTGTCCGAAACCATAGATGGACATAAAGCAACCAACTCTTGAAACCTTCTGATGTAGGTCTCGATATCGTACCCAACAGTCACTAGCTCATAAAATTCCGTTTCCAACTTCTTCACCTCAGTACGTGGACAATACTTCTTCGTCAACAACCCTTTGAATTGCTCCCAGGTAAGCTTGTAAGCATTTTCCATTCCCATAGGCTGTGCATACGAGTTCCACCACGACATTGCCCCATCTAAAAGTGTACTTGTAGCGAACTTAACCTTGCAATCATCTGGGCAATTGCATAAAAGAAACACATACTCCATTTTCTCAAACCATCGAACCATAGCAGTGGCTCCTTCCGTGCCTTTGAACTTTGTGGGATCACCGCTTTTAAAATCCTTGTATGAACAATTCCGAACCCCAGACCCTCCTGCAATCCCTGCAGTAGCAGCAAGTCTGGCAGCTTCAGCAGTTGCCGCAGCCTCGGCAGCAGTAGCAAGTCTAGCGGCTTCAGCACTAGCTGCACCTCAGCAGCAGTAGCAAGTCTAACGGCTTCGGCAGTAGCTGCAGCCTCGCAAAAGCATTAGCCGCCTAGCAGCCGGCAGAGTAGCCGTAGCCTCAGGCAGCTATGCCGCCATGTTGCTCTTTCATTCCTTATTGCCTCGGCTATACTATCCCTCACATACTTCTGGATAGCCGCTTGTGTCATTTCGGGTGCAGCTTTCTTCGGCGCCATAACTCTTCAAAATAAGAGGAAAGGTAAGACGTAGCAAAGTCCTATGTTAAGAATAGGCGCTCTAAAGAGATGTGATAGGAGGTGATAAATTTGAGGTTATTTTTCAAAATAATTGGCGAATTCCTTGGAGATGGGTATGAGATGTCGTAAGTATTTCAAATGTATGACAATTTAGTGACTTAATGTGTGAATAACGTATAACTCGACATGTTGGTGGTGAAACTGTTGGTCCAAATAATTGAGTAAATCTTGATAAAATGAAGAACAAATTCATTAATAATGAAGAAGAATAAATACAAGATTTCTCAATACCAACTATACTAAATGATAACATCCTCAACTTTTTCACGAGGATAATCTCGGTATATTATCCCCATTGAATGACAAATAAACTCTCATTGATCCAAGCTATGCTTGTGTTTTAATGAGAGGATGATCCTAACAACTAGTCCGTAATACTATGTATTGTGTTTGTTTAGAATGCACACCTATCTCTATTACAATACAAACATATATATAGGAAAAATACAAAGACTTGTGGTGGTAGGTGAGATGTAACATGTGGTGTTGGTGAGATGTCATCCATCATGTGGTCTATCTTCATCTTTCCTCTTTTGGAATAGCACCAACCATTCTTTTGAAGTTGTCATAACAATATTCCCACTCTTATGGTAAAGTCTTGTACTTGTTTGACTTCTTCTCTTGGAAGTTCCCACCCATATTTTTAAGTCTGTATGTAGAGATAGCGTCTTCAGGATTACTGAGACATTTGTCAAAATCTCAATGTCACTGGTGTTGTTTGTAGCTCATATATTTTACTCACTGACACCGTCTCAGTAAGTAAAGAGCACTAAACAACACTCACTGATTTCTTTATCAGTGAGTCACTCACTATTTATTTAGTGAGTTAGGCTATTTTATTTTCAAATCTTGTTCAGGGTGATTGGGTCAATTTATTGGACCCAACAGTCTCCCCCTATTTGAATATACAAATAGCCTAAGGTGATTGGTAAAAGGTGTAGGACTGAAGGTTCAGTTTTAGGGTTTGTGACTGAGGTTCAGTACCTAGGTTCAGGCTGTATAAACCTTTAGGTTTCAGTGACCAGGTTCAATGACCGAGGGTTCACTGACCAGGTTCAAGGCCTTGGGTTCATATGTTTTGTGTAAATATGAGTCCTGGTTCAATTTTGATACATCAGTGACCTTCTTCTTTTTCACACTATCAGTATTCCTGATACAAATTAACTATTAAAGCTAATTAGGGACCTGGTTCAATTTGATACATCAGTTTCCACTTTTCAGTTACAATATGAATTTCCCAGGTAAGTGATAAGAATTACATTTCATTTTAGGCTAAGCCTAAAGATATTAATCTGTTACACTTACTGACACTACCAGGGTCTCTGGTTATCAGGTCTTCGGGTTCTCATTTTTCAGTGACTCGGTTTTAGTCACTACGAGCTCAGTGGCTCGGGTTTCAGGCACCATCAGGGATACCTTAATGAGGTCAGAGACTCAGGTTCAAGGGACTTGAATATCATTTAGTCGCTATGGTTTCAGTGACTGAAAATTCAGGTACTCTCTCGATTTCAGTGAGTGGGTTTACTCACTAAGTTTCAGGTTGTAGGGTTCAGGGAACCAATGTTTCTGGTTATCAGGTTGTTAGCGACTTCAGCATGCAGTGTTACAATAGGCTTTTCTCAGTCCAGGTTCTTGTTTTCAGTGACCGGTGTTTAACGACTGAGTTGAGTTCGTTATAAACACTGATATTCACCCCACAGTTTGAGACACAAGAACTCTCACTGAGTTATAACAACATAATCATAGCTACCTCATATTTGTTATCACTTTCTGATTCACAAAAATTATCAACTACCCCTATCCTCATTCTGATAACCACATAAACACTTATCTTTTAACACATCCTGAAAACATTTTCACACTTGACCAGGCTCAACCACATACACTCTGATAAACACACCCCAAGTTATAACCCATCCTCAAGTTCTATAATCACAACCTGTACTCTTCATCCACCCTGATTTTATTTTTAACCAACACACTCCCTAATTCCACAGGTTTCGATATCACGCCCCACAAACAATTCATCAAGACTAACTCAAATTCAGTGACTTCATAATAATAATCCAAAACACTGATTCGACTCAAACCTCGTTAACATCACAGCCGACAAATCCTTTTAGAATCCCAAACACAAATCCAGTCCAATACCCATTAACCATTTTGATCCTTATCATACTTTTGCTTGCCCTTGATTAAACCCTTTTATTCTCCATCTCAGCTCTTGACTGTGTCAACCTCTCTTCTGGGTTTACCGAGTCTTCGCCAGAGTTCGCCTTTGATTGAATCAAATCTATATCTAGGATGACAACGTCTTCCTTGTTTTTGTGTTAATTTTTTTGGATCTAAAGTGTTCAGTGATGGATCTGTGTAGATTTTTTTCGTGATGATGAATCTAATTTTTTTGTGGTTTTGTGTTGATTCGTGATCTGGGATTTGGTTTAATTTTTGTGTTATAAATTTTGTGTGTCTCGGATTTTTTGATGAATTTTTGGTGACAGGTTTTGAGATGTGATATAATTTTTTTCGGTGTGAGAAATTGTGTGTGTGTGTATGAGTTTTTTGTGTCGGTGTGTGTTATTTTTGACAACCAGTAACCGGTTTTTTTTGCGTGTGTGGTGGATTTGTTTTGAGTGATGAGGTTTTTTTGTTGTGTGTTAAGGGATAGATCTGGATCTGTTTTTGGATCGAGAGTTGTGACTTGTGAGGGTGAGGGTTTTTATCCGCTTGGATAAGATTTGAGTGGTGTGGGATGTTTTGTTTTGTCATCTTGTCAACTATCAGTGTCTTCTCCCCCTCAAAAATTGCTATTACAGTAGCAGTTTTTGAAGGTTTCACACTTGATATTTGATTATGAAAAATGTTATCAGCAGTCTATGAACGGATCTGGATCATGAGAATAATCCACCCGCTTTGATACCACTTGTTGGTCCAAATAATTGAGTAAATCTTGATAAAATGAAGAACAAATTCATTAATAATGAAGAAGAATAAATACAAGATTTCTCAATACCAACTAGACTACATGATAACATCCTCAACTTTTTCACGGGGATAATCTCGGTATATTATCCCCATTGAATGACAAATAAACTCTCATTGATCCAAGCTATACTTGTGTTTCAATGAGAGGATGATCCTAACAACTAATACTATGCATTGTGTTTGTTTAGAATGCATACCTATCTCTATTACAATACAAATATATATATAGGAAAAATACAAAGACTTGTGGTGGTAGGTGAGATGTAACATGTGGTGTTGGTGAGATGTCATCCATCATGTGGTCCATCTTCATCTTTCCTCTTTTGGAATAGCACCAACCATTCTTTTGAAGTTGTCATAACAATATTCCCACTCTTATGGTAAAGTCTTGTACTTGTTTGACTTCTTCTCTTGGAAGTTCCCACCCATATTTTTCAGTCTGTATGTAGAGATAGCGTCTTCAGAATCACTAAGACATTTGTCAAAATCTCAGTGTCACTGGTGTTGTTTGTAGCTCATATATTTTACTCACTGACACCGTATCAGTAAGTAAAGAGCACTAAACAACACTCACTGATTTCTTTATCAGTGAGTCACTCACTATTTATTTAGTGAGTTAGGCTATTTTATTTTCAAATCTTGTTCAGGGTGATTGGGTCAATTTATTGGACACAACAGAAACAGAGGAGTGAGAGCGACTTCACCATCCTTGAACGTTTTGTCTCGGCATTCGTTGTTATCGGTGATGAGTCAATTGATGTCAAAATTGTGAATGACAAGGCATTCTCCACATTGGAGTCTAAAGAAAGGATAATGGAATGGGTATTTGAAGGCATCTATGTGACAATCGATTTGAAATGAAAGTAAATAACTCGAAAAAAATGTACGTATAAACCGCATGTATAGTGAATATGCACTTATGATGAAATGATGAGATGCTATGATGATGTAGTTATAGTCTAGGGTCAATGATGCAACCTAGTTCTCTATAACCGAAGCTCTGATACCAATCTGTCACACCCCCAAATTACCTGTTTTGCAACGGAATGGAATACCTGGGGGATGACTGTCATAGCATCACAGTTACAGTTATATTGAACGACCTAAAGTGTCGTTTGAAAAATACATCGTTTGATTGAGTAAAATAATCAGAGTTTACAAAGTATAGGTCCCAAAAGATTTCCAAAGTACCAAAAATGAAATTGTTACAATCAAACGATAATTAAGTGCATAAAATATATGTGAGACGCGTCAGCTCAGCGACTCCATGCAAGCCATGATGATATGCTAATATCCGAGATAAAACATGCTTAAAGCAGTCAACACAAAGGTTGAGTGAAATCCATAGGTTTAATTAAATCGTTTGAACACAATATTCGTAGTGTGAGTTACATTGTTTCACACTCATCGTTGAAAACAAAACAACATTTATTTCACTAAGTTCATGACAAGCAAAGCGTAAACCTCGTACCAATAGAAATTGGTAAAATCGTTTCATCGCAGCCCTAATAGGTAAACTTGCCAATTTACCTTAATTGATTCAAATATAGTGCGTTCGATTTCCCCTAGCTGGGTCAATAAGAACGGGAGTGTTAATTCAAATAGGCCTATTCACAATATTCGGCCACCGCAAGTGACTAATGGTGCATGATGTAGGGACTTCAAACATGGCAATTGATTACGTAGTGACAATAAAATATTTGGATATAGCATACAATTCAAAGCATTTGTGTTTGATTAAAAATATAGCATGTATCTCCCCCAAGAGTTTGTAAAACAATTAAGTAATAGAAAGTGGGGCTATGAACTCACCTGATGCAATAATTATGATGAGAAAAGTGGATACACTCAAATGAGATGCAAACTCTAACTGCAACCTATGATGAATGATATGATCTATTATAAGTCATGAATTGATATCGTACATGCAAATTCACATGTAATCTATATCACTTGTACATTTTTGAAAAAGTAGTTTACCGTCGAAATATATGTTTATGACATCTCGTCATGTTATAAAATACTTTACAAGTACTTACGTTGAAATGATATCCTATGATAGTCATTTAGTGATTTATTAAGAAAGTATAGTTTTTCGTCGTAAAACAATATAATTTGACAATTCATGAAAGTTACTAAATGGCCTCAAAAAGCTAGTCGTAAAATAGCGAATATCGGGTGTTAGGAAACAAACTCAACGGTTTTGGAAAGCTTGTACATTATCTAAAAGTCTTAGTTTAAATTTTTATCATAGAGGTCTCGTTCATGGAGAAAAACATAGGTGAAGTATGGTACTTGGACTGAAAATATTGTTTAAGGTTAGTTTTCGGCAAAGTTTGAGTGACCGTATTTTATTCGTTACAACCCCGTTTGACGAACGGTTGAACATTTTGGAAAATAGGCTAGGTGAACTCACTTTTACTAGAAGACATCGTTTTCTAAAAAGTATTCTATCGATGTGAAAAACGACTCCAAACATGGTCACTAGCGACAACTAGTTTGGCTAATAGAAAATATATATGTAAGTGTTTTATACTTGTGAATAATAGTTACGACAACTTTGTTAAACGCGTGTAATTTAGTCGTTATAAGTCCGTTTTCTACGTTTTATATATCCTTAGCTTCGGCTTAAAGTATACTAATTTATTTTTGATAAATCGACTCATTTAGATAATGCTTAAAACTCATTTTTGACCCTTAAAATATCTGGACAGCATGCTATTTTCCGGAAATTATGGTTTTCGTCGTTAAACTTGAAAATAGCATAACTTCTTCGTTATAAATCCGTTTTAACCCGTTCAAGGGACCACGTTTTCGTTTTAAAGTATGTTTTCTGAATATCTAGCCCAAAATAATTTATAACCTTTCAAAAATTCCAGACTTCACGAAAATGATCAGACCCTATTTTAAAGTTGTCGAAAGTGATTTTTCTTGCGTAATACTTATTTTAACCACTTCAAATCAACACCAAATCTATTATAAATCTACCATACATCTTCTTAGGGTGTCATGGGTTCCTAAACATCATCAAAAATTATATGTTTCAAGGGATTAATTATAGGATGATATATACTAATTATAAGTACTAAAACATTAAAAGTTGTATAGATACACATATAACTTGCATGTTTTCTTTCAAGCACAATAAAAATAACTTAAGTATGAATATGAAAGATTAATAATGATCATGAAATGCTTACTAGTATGATGATGAGGTTTATGGAACAAGGTTTTTCCTAATTACCTTAGGTTTTTATTGCAAAACCTTAAATAAGAGTATACTAGAGTTTATAAGATGACTTGATCCTTGAAAATTCTTGAGTTTCTTCCTTGTTTTGGTCTTGGCCGGTTCTAAGAGAGCAAAATTGAGGAGAGTTTTTATTTTTCACCTAAGTATATGTGCTAGTATGTGTATATTAGTATATAATTAAAGAAAAAATACAAGTGTCCTATCGACAAGTGTATATGTGTTGATCTAGGTAGAATATTTTTATGTACATATTGTTGTGTCATCAAGTTTGGTCGACCAAGAGTATAAAAAGAAAAGGGTGGATGAATTTTGATGTCAAAATGTATTAATTGTTAAGTAAAGTGTGAAATTTGTAAGTGTAAATAGGTATTTAGGGTAGCGTTAGCTAAAAATAAATTTTAACGGAACAAAATAAAAAATATCGAAGTCGTAAAAATTATAAAAATACATTTCTTACAAGAATTGAGTGAAATAATAATCATCGAGTAGTATTTACTTAAAACCATCAAAATATATATATATATATATATATATATATATATATATATATATATATATATATATATATATATATATATATATATATATATATAACAATTTATATACAAAATAAATTTAAAACATCGGTAAAATAATAATATAATTTTTATAGTCTTAAAATGAGTATAAAAATATATCAAGATAATTTTTGGAAGTGTCGGATTAATTATTCAAAATAAATGATTATACGACAGCGTTTATTTAATAGGAAAATATACGTTTAATGAAATATGCAAAAGCATGCATGAACTAATATGATGATGATGTTACTAATGATATGTAGACTAAATCTAGTCTATATAAAATGTTCCCAATGATTTTTCATGAATTCGCAGCTAAACCCTTACGGTTACGCGAATTTGATACTCGTAAACCTAGTTTACGATAAATGATGAATAGTGAATCATGAATAGTGATTTTCTCCGGGAATGAATAGTGTTTCGTGAATAGTAAAAATTTGAAATAACCTTTCAAAATATCAAATCGACTTCGAAAATGATGAATAGTAAAATGATGAATAGTAACCAATGAATAGTAAATTCCCGAGATGAATAGTAAAATTTTAAAGTTTGTAAAATGACCTGAAATTAGATTTGTCACACAAGTACACCCTCGAAAATATGCTACAACAGAGGCTAGCATATGGTATTTAGATAATGGTGCAAGTAACCATATGACGGGCACCAAAGACCATTTTAAGGATATTGACGAAAACATCACTGGACGCGTTC
Source organism: Chrysanthemum makinoi (assembly GCA_910596185.1). NCBI lineage: Eukaryota > Viridiplantae > Streptophyta > Magnoliopsida > Asterales > Asteraceae > Chrysanthemum > Chrysanthemum makinoi. The sequence goes on along the minus strand of OU343218.1, from coordinate 96,871,189 downwards.
GTTTTGGAGATGGATCGTATGTAGAGATAAAGGGTAGAGGTTCAATATTATTGGGATGTAGAAACCTACAACAGAAGATGATTTCGGACGTTTACTACATTCCAAACCTCAAGAGTAACATACTTAGTCTAGGACAACTTACAGAAATAGGTTGCAAGATCATCATGGATGGAAATTTACTGACTTTGTATGATAAGAACAAGAAGTTGTTGATGAAAATAGAATGATCTAAGAATCGACTTTACAGTATTAGATTACATATAGTTGCACCAATATGTCTTTTAGCAAACGTAGATGACCAAGCATGGTTATGGTATGCTAGATTAGGTGACCTGAACTTTGACGCGATAGACAAAATGACAATAAAAGGTCTAGTGGATGGAATACCTAGAATAAATCATGCAGGAAAATCTGTGATGCATGTTTATTTGGAAAATACATCAGAACACCTTTTCCAAACCAAGCTAAATTCAGATCAAAGAACCCGTTGGACTTAGTATATGGAGATCTTTGTGGTCCCATAAGTCCAACAACACACTCTGGAAAGAAGCTCATCTTCTTATTAGTAGATGACTACACACGTTTCATGTGGGCTTACTTTCTAACTTTGAAAGATCAAGCATTCAAAACATTCAAGGAATTTAGACAGCAGATTGAATCAAAGTTGAAGTCGAAAATAAAGATGCTAAGAACTGATAGAGGAGGTGAATTTACATCACATGAATTCACCAAATACTGTAAGGGGACGTTTGGTATGAGAGAATGTCATAGAATGGAATCGTAATAGAGAATGAAATTGTAGAGAAAGTGAATCATATTTGAGAAAGAATAACGATTCTACTGTTTGGTACAAATAAAGAATCCGTGTGATATAAAACATTCTCTTGTTTGGTTATTGTATATAATACATGAATAAAAATGAATTTTATCATTTAAATTTTCGTTTTAAACATTTGATTACCTAAATCATCATTAAAATAATATGATTATTTAAATTGCAACCTTAAAACTTCTATCGCAAAAGCAATATTGGAGGATCATTTGTTAGGTGCAATTCGTAATAATGTGCACAATTGAAAATTAATTCTAATAATATTTATTTATAATAATTGTGGCAAATTCTGAAAAAAAAATGGTTTTAGTATTTGAATATCAACCTATCAATTTTTGTATTAAGAAAAAAAAAAAAAAAAAAAAAAAACACTTTTGAAGACGATGATTGAAATCAATTTTTTTATTATACGAAAGAATCAACGATAGAATGTCTTCCATTTTATTCATCAATTCTCTCCTTTCTTCACTATTTTAAGAGAATGGGGAGAATGGAAAGAGAATCAAATATTGATTCACCGATTCCATTCTCAACACAAACAAACACAAGAATGCTTCTCCATTCCGTTTCTCAGCTTTCCATTCCATCGTACCAAACGTCCCCTAAGGAGAATGGAATAGAAAGACAATTGACAGCGCCATACTCACCGCAGCAGAATGGTGTAGTAGAGAGGAAAAATAGGACAGTGTTATCAACTGCTAGGAGTATGATGAAAGCGATGAAGTTACCCTTAACTTTTTAGGCGGAAGTAGTAAGGCACGCCATTTACATACTCATCAGGGTACCTACGAAGGCCCTGGAAGATAAAACACCATATGAAGCCCTGTACAACATAAAACCGAACCTAGAATACCTAAGAATATTCGGATGCATAGCTTATGCTAAGGTAACGATACCTCACTTGAAGAAGCTGGATGATAGAAGCATTCCAATGATTTACTTAGGAGTTGAAGAAATATCTAAAGCATGTAGGCTATATGATCCAATAGGAAAGAAGAAATATGTTAGTAGGGATGTGAAGTTTATGGAAACGAAACCGTGGGATTGGAATAACAATGAAGAGGATACAAGTATAGAGGATACGTTTTGGACTAGCTTTGTAATAGATGGAGTTGACTATGATAATCCTACACCAGTCAACACAGAAAACACTGATAACACGTATCAAGAGCAAGAACCTATACCAGATCCACCCTCACCGATCACACCACCATCATACACTTACAACCCTAATTCAGAAGATGAAGAAGAAGCTACTATAAGCTCATTAGAAAGCTCAGATCCTAGATTTGATCATAGACCTATACAAGGTTTAAAAGATATTACGGAAATCTACCAAAATGCACGTGAAGTAGAAGCACCAAGCTTATTCTTCACAGAAGAAGAACCCCGTAATTACAAGGAAGCATCAAAAGATGAGAAGTGGATTGAGGCCATGGAAATTGAATTAGATTCAATTAACAAAAATAACACATGGACCCTTACCACATTGCTCGAAAATCAGAAGGCAATAGGACTCAAATGGGTTTATAAAACCAAGAGAGATGCACAAGGAAGGATCATAAAGTATAAAGCAAGATTAGTAGCAAAAGGTTATGTACAAGAACAAGGAATAGACTTTGATGAGGTGTTTGAACCAGTTTCTAGGATAGAAACAGTTCGATTGATATTAGCACTAGCAACATATCATGGATGGCAAGTACACCACTTAGATGTAAAATCAACATTTTTACATGGAGAATTGAAGGAAGAAGTCTATTTTACACAACCCGAAGGTTTCATTCAACAAGGAAACCTAGGAAAAGTCTACAAGCTAACTAAAGCTTTGTATGGCTTAAGACAAGCAGCTAGAGCTTGGAACGTGAAGCTTGACCAAACCTTGAAGTCCTTAGACTTTAAGAAAAGTAATCTAGAACAAGCAGTCTACACAAAGAGAAGCAAGACTTCTACACTTATCGTTGGTGTATATGTAGATGATTTGATAATCACGGGCACTCCAAAGAAGGAAGTAGACTTGTTCAAATCCCAGATGGAAGATAAATTTGAAATGAGCGACTTAGGGCTGCTAGCATATTACCTTGGGATAGAAGTTACACAGACGAAGGATTACGATCAAGCAAACTGGATACATTAACAAATTCTTAAAAGATACAAGCATGACAGACAATAATGACACGAAGACACCGATGGATCCCGGCACTAAGTTGGTCAAGGCGGAAGATGGAAACCCAGTTGACGCAACTTATTACCGAAGCTTAATTGGAAGTCTTAGATACTTACTACATACAAGACCAGATCTTAGTTACTCAGTCGGACTACTCAGCAGATTTATGCAAGACCCGAAGGATCATCACCAGAAGGCAGTGAAGCAAGTAATCCGATACATCAAAGGAACAAAGGAACATGGAATAATTTACAAGAAAGAAGGTGGATGCAAGATTACAGGATACAGCGACAGTAGTTATGGAATCAATACGGATCAAGGAAAAGGAACTACTGGAATAGTATTTTACTTTGGAGAGTCACCTATCACTTGGTGTACTCAGAAGCAACCGACAGTAGCACTCTCATCATGAATCGAATTCATGGCGGCATCGCAGCAGCATGTCAAGCCTTATGGTTAAAACGTTTACTTAGTGAATTAACTGGATTAGAAGAAAAGAAGATAACGCTTAGAGTTGACAACGTATCAGCAATATCACTCGCAAAGAACCCAGTTTTTCATGGAAGGAGCAAGCACATAGACATTCACTATCATTTCATTCGTGAATGCGTAGAGAATGGTCATATCAAAGTGGAACACGTAAGTGGAGAACTACAAAGAGCAGATATCTTAACAAAAGCTTTACCAAGACTCAAGTTCGTGACTATGCGACAAATGCTCGGAGTTCAAGACTTAGGACGAAGCAACGATCAAGATTAAGGAGGAGATTGTAAACTATAATCTCGCCATTGCTTCAAACTCGAAGGACCAAAGTTGCGCGTTATAAAGATAATAACCAAATAGCGGTTAATAGCAGTTAGAGTTAGTTACATAACCGCCAAAAACGGTTATGGGTAGTTATAGACAAACGGTTATCAACCGTACCGTTGCAATGATTGGGAATGTACCCTTTCGTTTAGTATAAGTACTAGTACATGTAAACATTTCAGAAGTTAGACGATTTAGTTATTCAAGTTATTATTTGTTTGCATTTTCATATCGACTCACTCAATATACACGTTAGGGACCAACAGCCCCTTCCTGTATTCCAAATCACACAATAAATTTGTTTATGAGGGGTACTGTGGTAGCGCTTTCATGATGGACAATCATGGTAGTGTGCTCACAGGGTGTTCCACTACTTGTAACAATGACACTAATACTATTGTCATCATGGATACAAACAAATGTTTTGGCATCAATTGTTGCCAAACAACAAGTCCTCGTTATCTAAAGTCGTACGGAATGAATCTCATGGGTTTAGAAAGTCAGCTGGGTGGAGATGGAGGTTGTGGGTCGACATTTTTGGTGGATCAGAAATTATATGATGAAGGAAGCTTTTCTCGCCAATCATTTGCTGACGAAGGCAGCAGCTATTATGTTTCAACAGCACTACTGTGGACCCTTTGTTATAAAGGCCAACAGATCTCTGATATGGTGAGGTCCATTTGTTCTCAATGAAATAGTTTGTGTTAACCATTGTTGCAGTGAGAGATGTTATTTGGATTGTAAAAATGGATATGCAGTGAAACGGATAGAATACAAGTATTGGAGGGAACGAAACAAACTATTAACTGTTATATGAATTTAATGATAATCTGTAATATACAAGAGGTTTATATAGTTTATGGACAGGCATGCATGAAGGGTTACAATGGTTACTTTTGTCCAAAAGACACACCACTTCAATGATAACTGCCATAAACCGTTTTACCTATAATAACTGTCATATTTGACATGTCATTAATCCTAGTATATCAACCTTATTGGTCGATAATATGTCTGCATAAATACTACTTAATATTACATATAAAATTCTGTAAATAACTTAGATGTACAAGCACTTTGGACTTATAAAATCCAATACTTGCCCCTAAGTTCAAATGTGATTCTTCTGTCTTGTCCTTCAGAAAATGACTGAGAAGTCATCTCTGTTGTCTTTGGTCCCTTTGATGTTCCTGTTGGTTGTTCCCTGTTCAAAATGAGTGCTGATGTGATGTTCTTGGCAAGGGTCAGTGGTGTCTTCAAGTTTTACACCGAAATGCTCCATCTTTTGAATGTCCTTTGTAGAGGTTTTTGTCACTTGATCATCTCGACCATCTTGGCATATTTCTTTGCCTTTGGATGCAAGTCCTTCTGCTCCATTATGTGACACATTTCTTTGTTTATAGAAGCAAATGAATACATTCAAGTATTTTTTATAGCATTCTTTTATGTCCTGACCTTGTTTCTTTTCTAAGCCAAAGATTTCAGCAATGTAAGGGAATTTATTTGAAAAATCTACACCAAGGTATCCCCCTAGTGTTTCAACCAGGATGTGAAGATCCATTAAATGGATTTCTTTTCCATAAATCTTGGGTGGAAATGGTACTGGTATATTCCTTTTTAGATAGACAGAATAGAACCAAGTGTATGCTTCCATGAAATTGTTTCTAAAGGTGTTCCAATTTTGACTGTTTAAGTTTTCTTTTTCAAGCAAATTTAAAAAAGATATGCAGTCATTAAAAGATCTAATAGAGATTGGAAGATTTACACCTTTTACAATGACAAATCCATTGTCCTCTGCAGTCATGGAGTGTTGTGGACACATGTATTCGATATGCCCATCTTCTTCACAAATATTGCATTTGTTTGTGAAGGTGACTACTTTTCCTTTGTGGTGTTCTTCCTTATGATCTTCATTTTGTTTGGAATTTTCATTAAGAATTCTAAAATAACCCTCTAGATATTCGTTGTGCCTCTGGTTCATCCTATTTGCATCAAAGAAGCAGGTTTCAGGGTCCTTAAACATTGGAACAGGCTTGCATCTATTGCCTTTAAAGGTGAGTTCCAATCCTTGTGCCTCCATTTGTGATGCTGAGAGGATATTGAGAGTGATCTCTGGTGTATAGTGAACGCCAGGGATGATAAGAACATCTGTTCCTATTTTGATTTGTACTTCTCCCTCCCCATGAATGAAGATGAGTTTCTTTTGTTCTTCATTCTTTTCCACCATACATTTCTCCTTCAGTTTTGAGAAAAGGGCCATGTTGCAGCAAACATGCCTATTAATCCTATTGCTTACATACCATATTTGGTTCCAATCTTGTTCATCTGTACCTTCCACCATGAAGTCTGTGGAAAGGTGAATTGATTCGGGGTGTGCAATTTGGATTTGTGGTGTATGAGTGATGATTCCAGGGCCTTCTGCTTTTGTGTGACTTTGTTCTTGTGGACAATCTCTTGCTATATGTCCCCTTAGTCTACACGTGAAACATATATAGTTCTTGTGTCTTTCATCCATTGCCTTCTTCTGTGCAAGTTTGTTGTTATGCACATGGATTTCCTCCATCTTCTTTCTTAGCATATCTTTACATGCTTTGGATACTTGTTTGATTTGATTGCTTATCAAGGCCTCACTGTTTCTTTTGATTTGTCTTGTTTCTTTTGATTTGTCTCTGGACAAATTCAGTTTGAGATTTGTTGATCATGTTTCTTCCAGGAGATTTGCTCTGATGCCACTTGTTATAAAGGCCAACAGATCTCTGATATGGTGAGGTCCATTTGTTCTCAATGAAATAGTTTGTGTTAACCATTGTTGCAGTGAGAGATGTTATTTGGATTGTAAAAATGGATATGCAGTGAAACGGATAGAATACAAGTATTGGAGGGAAAGAAACAAACTATTAACTGTTATATGAATTTAATGATAATCTGTAATATACAAGAGGTTTATATAGTTTATGGACAGGCATGCATGAAGGGTTACAATGGTTACTTTTGTCCAAAAGACACACCACTTCAATGATAACTGCCATAAACCGTTTTACCTATAATAACTGTCATATTTGACATGTCATTAATCCTAGTATATCAACCTTATTGGTCGATAATATGTCTGCATAAATACTACTTAATATTACATATAAAAGTCTGTAAATAACTTAGATGTACAAGCACTTTGGACTTATAAAATCCAATACCCTTTCAGACCGTGATAAAGACCAATTAACTTGCTGTGATGGACATGGCGGAAGGGGGTATAAGCCGACGTCTAGCCTTAAAGTAGATCTGGGTAATGGTACTTCAGTGGATACTTGGAGATGTTCCTATAGCTACTATAATAGGGCAGGAAACCCTTATTTGGTTGATGGATGCGCTGGTATGTATTTCTCTAAAAAAGTATTTGTTTAGCTATCATTTATATTGCTTGTTTTCCAAGGTTCTGTTTTTAAATTTATTTGTTTGTTTTATAATGCTAAATGCAAGAATAGTGGAGGAGTATACAGAAGATGATGACCCTGCATACGTAGTTACCGAAGAGTGTACAAGGTGCCTGAAAAGAGGGGGTTACTGTAGCCATCACAATATATACGACGTTGATGGCTTAGTTTACAAAAGTAACTTCATTTGTTATGGAGCAAGCAAAATATCCTTGGGTGTTCTTCTAGGTAATGTCTTTTCTCAATTCTTATAAATATCTTATACGTACCCTGCTACTCCATATTATATTTTGGGCAAGTTCTTTCTATTTGTAGAATGAATCCCACTGCAACCATACTTAGCTTAAGGAGCTTCCAAAAAGTCTAATAATTTATTTTATTATTATTATTATTATTATTATTATTATTATTATTATTATTATTATTTTAACGAGAATTTATTAGGAAGTTGAAATAGCTTTATAAGGGTTACGTATTCAATTATTGGATAACTCATAACCACATGTTTCATTGTCATTGAAGACAAGGTTTTATTTTTCGGGTGTTTCTTAGCAATAAAATGTCACTCACTCAATATAAACCTGCGAAAGAAGCTATAAGGGATAACTGGAGTATGGTTTTTAGTTGTTCTTTTGTCAGTTACATTTGTGGGCTACAACCTTACAGAAAGAAAAATGAAGAAGGGGCTAACATGTGTCCTTTGATGAACACAAAAGAAAAAAAAAAAAATTGTCCAAAATAATTTAAGCATTTTAACTAAAGATGAGAGACAATATCATTAAGGATCACTAAAATAAAATTAAAAGAAATTTGATCCAAAAGAATGCCCAAACGTTTTTGTTCATCAAAAATTTTTATGTCACTTTTTTTTCATATTTTTTTGTTCATAGAAAGGCATAATTTTTTCCATAAAAAAAAAACTAAGTGGTTTTGTATTCACTAAGCTCCTCTTTAATTTGTTATCAACTTTTTTTGCAATGTTTCAATCGATTTTTACGAAACAAAATATATTTACTAATTTGGTTCGTCTTATAGAATCAGACGGAAATATCTATTTGATTCGACATTCTCTAAAAGTTACACTAGTTACATCTTTTGACGATGCAAATATATCATTCTTTGTGTATAGCAAAGAAGGTGGAAAACTTAAGAATTTTCAGAGTTTATATCTCTGGGACAAGTTCTTTCAAAAATAAATAACGAAGTCAAAACGGCAGGAGATATAGTGTGATTATAACAATTGTAGTTTAAGGAAGTATCCAGATACTTTGGACATGAATCGTTGACTTTTGAATCAAGTTATGGCTACTTACTTTTGGTTGTTTATTGACCTTGGTTCAGGTGTTAGCATAAGCGCGGGTCTACTTTTTCTTGTGGCTATCGCCTATATATTATACAAGGTGATCAAGAAAACAAAAGAAAGGAGACGAAGAAAGAGGTTTTTCAAATGCAATGGTGGTTTACTTCTAAAACAGCAAGAAGAAGCCGACCCATCTTTGGTTGATCAAACCATACTTTTCACAACACGTCAATTGGAGAAGGCCACTGACAACTTCAATGAGAACAAAATTCTCGGTGGAGGTGGCCAAGGTACAGTCTACAAAGGTATGTTAGTTGATGGAAGAATTGTGGCAGTTAAAAAATCTAAAGTTGTAGATGAAAGCCAATTAGAGCATTTCATCAATGAGGTGGTGATTCTTTCATAAGTCAATCATAGGAATGTGGTCAAATTATTGGGATGTTGCTTAGAGACCGATGTTCCTCTACTAGTTTCAGAGTTCATCCCAAATGGAACATTGTATGATCGCATTCACTGCGAGACTGATGAGGACCCAATGTCTTTGAACATGATACTACAAATTGCTACAGAGGTCGCAGGAGCACTTGATTACTTACATTCACCACATCCATTCCGGTATACCATAGGGACATCAAGACGGCTAATATACTTTTAGATGATAAATACAGGGGCAAAAGTTTTCGACTTTGGAACTTCAAGGTTCGTATCAATAGATCAAACTCACTTAACTACCTTAGTCATAGGTACATTTGGCTACCTAGACCCCGAGTATTTTCAGTCTAGCCAATTCACAGAAAAGAGTGACGTTTATAGTTTTGGAGTTGTATAGATTGAGCTTTTAACAGGAGAAAGGCCAATCTCATTAACTAGATTTGGTGAAAATAGAAGTTTGGCTGCGCACTTTATGTTGGCTGTGGAAGAAGAACGGGTTATGTCTATATTTGATGCAATGGTTATTAAAGAATGCACTAGAGATGAGTTATTGGAAGTAGCAAACCTCACAATGCGATGTCTGAATTTCAATGGAAAGAATAGGCCAACAATGAAAGAAGTAGCCGTAGAGTTAGAAACCATAAGAGCGTCTCATATTCCATCTGCGGTTCAGACTAATACCAAGTCAGTGACGTATGGGCATGGATTATCGATGCTATCATATGGGGAATCAACATCAACATTCTTAAGTTCCGATGAGAACCGGCCAACAATGAAAGAAGTAGCTGTAGAGTTAGAAACCATAAGGGCGTCTCATGTTCCATCTACGGTTCAGACTATGAAGTCAATGACGTATGGGCATGAATTATCGATTCTATCATATGGGGAATCAACATCATCATTCTTAAGTTCTGATGAGAAATTTACTCAGTGATGCAAACAGAGCGGTTATTTTTTTAATAAGTTGTCATACAATATATCGTTACATACTATGTAATATTAATTGTAAGTAATTATAGATTTATCAAAAATACTAAATTTGGAAAGATAAATATGTATTCATAAGGGTGCGGCCTACTGTAACAATCCTTTTATACCAGGAGCTAGTCGATACAACAATGGAATACATGAGAGTATGATTGACATGTCACTATGTCAGTGAACTAAAACTGACTCGCTATTGAACATAAAATTTCATTATTATCAAGTGAAGGATGTAGAGAATTTTGCATAAAAGAAAATATATGAATGTCACATGTATCAATTAGTTTTATTTAATATATATCACTCTAATCCTGAGTATAAAACAGAAAGAAGAAAAATTGAAAGGGGGACAAAGAGAGAAGATTATGAAAAGAAAAGAAATGGAATGTAAGAAAAAGGGCTTGAAAATCAAATTTTTTCCATCTAATTCCAATTTTGCTAAGAAGATTAGGAGAGAAGTTTGGCATAATTTCCTCCCCTCTTCTCTTCTCTCTAGAAAAAACTCCGCAATGTAACCATTTTTTTTTTCTTTCCACTTCTCTTCTTTTCTCTCCATAAAAACTCGGGAACAGAGTGATATATTTTTGTGAAAGGCTAGTTGTAATTGATTTTGTTGTTGTTCCATACGAAAGGCATGTACATCAACTGTATTACAGTTTTATATGCAATGTTGCTAAGCATCATTTGTATGAGTTATAACAGTCTATGGGGTGTCTCCATGTATGTACAAGGTGATTGGAAAAGAGTCTTGTAGGGAATTATCTTGTTATATGTTTCGAGCCAATTCATTGGGATTGAGCTTGGGCTTGAGCTTGATAAAAGCTTGGCTTGATCGAGTCAAGCTCGAGCTCGAGCTCGAGTTGCTTGATAAAAGCTTGGCTTGATTGCAGCCCTATTGGTATGTGCTAAAACACATACATTTTCATTATCAAAACTGACCCAAAATAACCAAGAAAGAGCCGTTTATTGCTAATATTTGTGGTTTTCTTGAGTTTGTGCTTGTGCAGGTATGGATATGTAAAAACACACAAAAAGGAACCAAATCAGACGTAAATCCGAGCACGAGAGATTAAGAGAGCTTAAGCCAAGCCGGAAGATCAAAATTGTGCATTTATGTAGATTTTATTCTCCGAGGATGATTTTTGGAAGATATACTCAAGTTTGAAGAAATGTCAAAATTGGCCCCTCAAGTTTCAGCATTTGACAAAAGTGACCCTTGAAGATTCAAAAGTTGCAAATTCAGCCTTGGTTTATTTGAAGATTGTCAAAAACAATCCTTGGAAGATATTTTCAGAATTACATGTTTGGTCCCTGGATTTTCAGCATTTGCACTAATGGTCCTTGAAATACAAATTCAATCCAATATACATCCTAGTCCAAAATCCAACCCACGGCCCAACAATCCTATAACCCGGTCCAATAACCAATTACCCGGCCACTCTTTAATACCATTAACCCGAATTCCCCACTTACCCGGATTTTACCCTGGTCAAACCCCACCCACGACCCGGTCAACACCTTTGAAATACAATAAATAAATCCAAACGCGCCTAATCCACCTTCTTCCCCAAACCAAACACCCTTTTACCCGTTTACCCAATTACCACCAACCACCATTTACCCACCCCAACCTCGTACTAAGCATCTCCAAGGCTTCTAGAAGCTGACTTGTCAGATAAGGATGCCCACGTGGCCCTTTCAAGCTCTCCTATTGGCCAAAACACCTCACCATGGTGAATTGGAGCTCTATCATTGGAGGAAGTGACATGGATAGGCTGTGGATAAGGATAAGGTTCTAGGTTCTTCCAATCAAGGATCCAAGGCTGATGGAGGCTATAAAAAGACCCCTTGGCTCACCATTTTGATCGTGCATTATTTTTCCCTTTAAATTCAGTCAATGTTTTGTGTATTTCAGTTTTTTAGTTAAGTAATGTTTTCTTAAAAGTTTTATGTAATCTCAGTTCCGTTTGTAATCTAATTTCAGTTTTAATAAAAGTTTTCAAGTTTCATTTTGATCTTGCATTTCACCATTTAAATACTAAATAAGCTGTTTTAAAGATTGTAATAAGCTCATATAAGCTGTCCATAGCTTTTATGAGCTTATTTTGTGCTTACTTGTGGTATTTCAGTCATTTACATTCACAAAAAGGTTCAGTCAACGAAAGTCAACTGGTGCCTCATTTGGTTTAGAAATGGATATGGGTTGATTATGATGATGGATTTGGTTGTTGTTTGGTACTCTTGATTAGAATAGTACTGTTACTCTGCCAAAATTTTGCTAGGCTTCAAGTAAGTTGTGATTCTTTCCATTTTTCAAAACTGTTATATTATGCAGTCATGCTCATGGTCATTTTGGATGGTGTTGAATGCTTAAACTGATCTTGTTGTAGTCTTAGGATCTTATTTACTGCTTATTTCACTGTTTGCATAAGTAGGTGTAGGATTAGTAGCTTATTACGCTTATTAGAACATTTTAAGGAGTGTTTGGATTAGTATTCAAAACTGTGCTAAAGGTTAAAATGTTGGAGTAGATCAGTTGGTTTAGGCTTGTCTTAGTTTATTGCATTCATATCAATCATCTTATTGCATCCAAACACACAGAAAGTCAACATTAGCTTGAATCTGCTCTCATTCTCAAATCTGTGAAAATCAGTTGCTATAATCCATCATATGGGTGTATAACTTGATAAGTGAGCTTGCATTGTTTTCATTTCATCATATTATATCATTTTCAGTTCAACATTTGATCTCAAATCTCAAATAAGTCAAATTTTCAAACTGTTTTTAAAAGTCAACAACATGTCAAAACCTGTTTTTTGCAGATCTTGCAGACACTGCACAGTGTTCATTTCAAGTAGTTAGGGTCTCATACTTGGCACATTTGCTCTTTTCTTGGTGGTCTTGAAGACCACATATCTGTTTTGTACTTAAGCTTTTCTGATAAGCTTGTGAATAAGCTCAAACTTAGGACCTTAATCAGCTGTTGAATAAAAATCAGTTAGCATCAAATCTGAGTAAACTGCTTATTTGAGGTTAGGAGTAGCTATAATTAGTTGCTTTAGAGTAGTTATAATATAACTTAGTTGCTGAAACAGTTTGGTGGCTAGTTGTGCTTATTTGCTTATATTAAAGTGCTTATTTGGTGACTGTTTACACTACAACTCTTATTTCTTCCACATAAGCCTCATATTTTATATTTTTAATAGATCTAGATTAATATTTTAGAATTTTCCTGAGTTTTTCATAATTTTTGGTCACTGTTTGCTATTTTTCTCAATTTAAAACAGTTTTTAGGCATTTTTAAATAGCTTTTATTGCAAATAATTAAGAAAAAGTTCAAAAAAATAATTTTTCAATTTTCACAGTTTAAGAAAAATATAAAAAGCATAAAAAATATTTTTCCCTATTTTTCCCCTTTTATTTGGTATTTTTCACAATTTAAATTAGATTTAAATAGTTTTAAATTAGTAGAAAATAGAAAAATAATCAGAAAAATAAAAAAATTAGTTTTGAAAATTCTCTTAGGATCTTTTAGATTTTATAAAAATAGTTTCACATTTTTCTCCTTAATTTTCATATTTTTAGTATTTTAATTTAGTTTAAAAAGTTAAAAATTAGTTTTTAATTTTAATAAAATCCAGAAAAATCCAAAAAAAAATAGTTTTAATTAATAATTAGTTTTCACATTGCATTTCTAGAGTAAAAGTAATCTTAGACATTCTTAGGATATAATTTAGACGTAGTTGCATTTTTAATTACGTTTTATTAATTACGTTTTAGTTAATTCGCACTTAGGATTTCCCGTAAAATAGATTTCCTTAATTACTTTCCCTATTCCCGTAGTTTAATAAAATCAAAATCAAACAAATCGAAACATCGAGCATTAAATTCCAAACCAAAACGACGTTGCAATTCACGCCTCGTTGGAAACGATTGGGTTAACTAATCCGTATCAACGATCACACACGGGATTTGATTTATTATTCTTTTCCTAAAGGAATTTGAATCTATCTTCGTGATTATTTTTGATATCGATATTGAGGTTTTATCTACACACATACCCTTAAGCCTTCATTATCAGAGAATCAGTGTCTGAACTGTTTTAAGTTTCTTACGGTTAGTCATTCACAAGTGGCTAGCTTGTGTGAGATAACTTGACGGTTTGGCATTGGAATCACCTATCCATGAATGGCGTCTATTTGAGGAAAACCATAAATATGATACTATACTTAGCTCATATGTATAGCATGAAGTAAATAGGAAAAAGAAAAAGATGAGGTAGATGATAAGGTTTTTATTAGGTTATACTAATACTCATAACATGAAGAACTTTCTCCTGTCAAGGCATTAAGATACGCAGCCAATGTCGAAACCAAATGTTTTCCTCTCTCCGGTTTTCATCTCAGCAATAGACCAATCATTAAGCACTGCATCGCCAATAATCTAGCAATTGCAATGCCAAAATTTAATTAGTTGATCAACCAAGTTCCGCATTTCATCACAAAAGTTGCCACATTAAAAAAAATAAAATTAATAAAATTATTACTTAATAAAGAATGATTTGATTTTTTTTAAATGCAAAAGTTCCCACGAGGTTTTGATTTATTATATAAAAGATAACATACAGTGATGTAGTAGGCATTATGTTTTAAGGGTTAACACTACTAGGAAAAATGCCATTAGCAATAATTATTTTAACAACAATAGAGAAATCGTTGTTAAATTGTGCATTTAACATATAATTTTAGCAACAAAATTGTTAACAAGGTTGCAATTCTTTTAGCAACAAAAGAAATTAATTGGTACTTCTACAAAAGATCATAAATATGTGTTGCTAATTTAGCAATCACTAAGCAATTTTGTTGCATTATCAAATTAGCACCGGCCGAATTAGCATCAATTGATGCTAGTTGCTAATTCGACCAATGCTAATTTTAGAATGCAACGAAATTGCTTAGTCGTTGCTAAATTAGCAACAAATCTTTATGGTCATTTGTTAAAAATACCAACTAATTTTTTTGTTGCTAAAAATATAGCAACTTTGTTAACAATTTTGTTGCTAAAATTAGATGCTAAATGCATAATTTAGCAACGATTTCTCTATCGTTGGCATTTTTTCTAGTAGTGTAATATACACAAAAGTCATCCTACTTTGGATTTATTTCAACATTGTCTTTAAAAAAAGGCACACTACTCTACAAAGGTTTGTGGCAGTTATTCTTTCACAAGTTAACCATACTAATGTGGCCAAACCATGCAGCTAAAATTATCTTTCTGTCTTGTTTGACGTTTTGAGATTATTCTTACTTTTGTGAAGTAAATACATCCCACACGACAAAAAGATGGAATGTGCACGCTTATTTTTCCATAGATTTATAAGGGTGAAGTTTTTTATTATTTATTTAAAGGAAAATTCTGGAAATAGACAAGTTGCCTCATGGCACATCACTTTTCAGACCCTTTTCTTTGGCGTGCTTTTTTTAGACCGGTTGCCTTGGCAACTTGCACTACCCAACCATATGTCGTCATGTTTTCGATATGATTGTACTAAAATTGGGCAACTCAGTGCAGTTGCCCAAAAAGTACACCAGTTGCCCTATGACTCAGCACCTAGTAATTAGTAAAGTCACACTTGTCGCTTAGGGGGTTGAGTTGCCCGACGTGACGGTTGCCTACAGTATAGTTTCGTCTCACTAAAAAAAGAGTCTGGAAAGTGATGTGCCTTAAGGCAACTGGTCTATTTCGAGAATTTTTCCTTGTTTTATTTACGGATATACACTACAAGAAAAAGTGGCTTTATATAATGTGGTTATAATAATCGCATTTATATGTGTACATAATATTAGTCGACGCACTCAACGATAGAAAACGTTGTTCATCAATAAAAAAAATTATTTATCAATAAAAAGACACTATTCATTGATAAAAAGAGTTGTTCATTAATAAAAAAAGGTTGTTCATCAGTAAAACAAGTTGTTCATCAATAAAAATAGTTGTCCGTTAATAAAAAGAGTTGTTCATCAATTAAGAAAACGTTGTTCATTAATAAAAAGAGTTGTTAATCAATAAAAAAAACGTTGTTTATTAATAAAAAAAGTTGTTCATCAATAAAAAATGTAATTAATCTGTTGTTAACTATACCATTGCCTTGAGCATGAGGATGTACTCTGTGTTCTTGGTATGGATAAGATGTTTGGAGGTCAAGTGTTTTGAGATCTTTTGTTCCTTCAAAATTGATGGTGTTTGGAATTGAGGCATTGTTTTTCTGGCCTTACCCTGTTGTTTAAGGGGTGTTTGGTTCAGTGGATATCAAGCAGTTTATGTGTAATCTGTTGTTGTTACATTTTCAGGCCATTACAATAGGTTGATACCTTGTACCTTGGAGTTCTATCTGATATGACTGTACCTATGGTAACCTCTTATCAATTCTAATTTGGCCTTGGGAGGAAATTGGACTGATATGTATATGGCTAAGTAGGAAATTGGTAGACATGAACCTTCACGGGTCTAACCTCCTCACCAAGGAGTGTTTACAACTTCAAGCTGACCTAGTCAGTGATGTAACCGTGTCTCGCGGGAAATTGTCTATCTTGAGTCGATCAATTCAAAAGTGCGCGCTCTACCCTCACTGTGTAGATTTCTTTCAAAACTCATAAGCACATGTGGAGGGGGAGTATTTCTGAAAATACAAAACTCTCTAAGTGTTACAAACATGTTTTCATACATAAACACTTTGAGAGATTTTTCATGAAAATGGTTTTATGGCAACATAGGATAGTCATGGAGTTATAAGGTGACTAAGTTTAGGAATAAACATCCTATGATCTGCCAGAGCCGGAGGGATCTACCCAAGGATATTACAAATAGTTAGTATTTAGAAGTCCTTAGGTATGATTGAAAAAAAAAGAGAAATGAGAATCGGAGAAAGAAGGAGTTGAAGAATTAAAAAGAAAAGTTAAAGAAAAGGGTCCAAATAAATGGCCCTACAAATTATTCAATTTAGAGCAGACACCGGGTTTAATTCATATGCTACTGGATGTCACAGGATGACACCGGTATTGAAGACAAAGTCGTCATGGACCCAGTGACGCAATGCACTAAACCTTCTTAACCACTCAAGTTCTCTCAAAAGAGATTTTTACATTCTCACTGGAAACCCTACGTAATATATCGACTCTCTCTTAGAGATTGTTGGTATTGAAGAAGGAGACCCTCTCACTAGTCTTCGATTAGGAAACCAAAGCGCACTATTGAGTCTAGAGCCACGAGATTCATCAAAAGATCTCTTAGGAACACTTGACTTTTCATCACTTGTCGTTCAACAATAAGAACGCAAGTGAAATATTCTAGAGTCCTTCGCAGATCCTAGCAATCTGCCTAGAACATTTATGTGGGGATTCACAATTGTGATCCTCAGTGATTGAATGGAAACTTTTGCCAGGGTCAACATCAAACAGCCCTGACAGCAGGTCACTTTGGTAACTCCTTGTGGGTTACGCTTAGTGTTCGCGGTGGTCTCATACGGTCTACATTCGTGGAGTGATACTTCGGTGTACTCCAGTGACTCACAACGACAGAGTAACGATATTGAGTACGGGAATATGCCAATGACCATCCAGTTTAAGATTCGTCTAAGACCGTGCCAACGAATTGGGATATGCCTGTACAAAATATCCGAACTTTCACGTCGGGAACTTTATTGCTAACTGTCTACATGCAGGATTGGAGATCCAAATTTCCTAGGAGAAAAGATAGTGATGATTCTCTACATGCTCATACCAACAACAACACATATGAAGTTCTCTCAAAAGGCAATTCAAAAGTTAAAATGATTCTTCATCAAAGCCAAAGAATCTACAAAGTTTAAAGACTCGAGAACTACATCACATCTGAAATCCAAAGTCAAAATACGTGTAAGCATGGTGGAGAAAGACGTGGAGACACCTGAACGACGAAGCTGACAAAAGGCGCAACAACAACATATTATCACTACATCCACAAAAGAACAAAGAACAAAGAATACAATGACGTCAAAGCTGAAAATTTCAAAAGAAACAAGATCCCGAACAAGGGGAGATTGTTGGAACCTAAAGCATCTCTATCACAAGAAAAAAGAATGCTAGAAGACGTCAAGCAATTCTATTACTACATTACTAACACTTAGGGGAGATTGTTGGAATCACTCATAAATAGTATTAGCAAGTAGTTAATGTATTGTAATAGGTTGCATATTTATGGCTTTTATGTTTGTAATTAAGTGCTAGGCTTATGTAGAAAGTCCATGAGCCTATGCAAAGGCCCATAAGGCCAAGGAAAAGACTAGATGTGTTGCCCTAGCTCCCTTCCCCTATAAATACATTGTAACCTCTCCTTGGAGAGGTGTTGTTCACTTTATACATTTACGCATAACCTTTCCCATTTCATACGTGTGTTTTGTGTTCAACCTTCCCTTCTCATCTCATTTCTATCATCTACATACTTGTGTGCATTTATGGTGACCTAACAATTGATTTAGGGCTTTTAGTTTTATTATTAATTTGACCAAACTTAATCAAAGGATATTTGTAGATGTATAAATCTAAATATGTTTTTGTTCATTTCCTAATGTAGAGGAGAATGATATTTCATACGCAACTGGACGACATTGTGGTTAGTAATGGGGCAAAGCAGAGTACATTACAAGTGGTCTTCGCTATTTATTTCCCAAGAGATGAGGTTGAGTTTTATTTAACTAAACATTAACATTTATCAAAGATTTAGATTTATTAGCTAAAAACAAACGTTTATGAAATGGATTTCCTAGCACAATATGAATTCATTCAAGAACATATTTACGGATTAATATTTGTTTTTTTAACTATGTACTTTTTTAATGTTATATACATATGTTCGTAAACTTTTTTTTTACCTTATTCTTGTAGCGATGATGCGGTTTTGCAATGATGTAGCTGATAAGAAACAATTATTATTGATAAATGAGAATGCTAAATACATGGTGTATGTAAAATCATTTAATAATAAGCAAGCTTTTATTTATGGTCGTTCGTAGTAAAAGTTTGCTTATTCGAAGAATCTGATGCATGGTTGGAACATTTTGTTTCGACATATGACTTCTAATCATATGCTTGTATGGCGTTACAATCTAGAGGTCATTTGCATCGATAAAACTCTTAATTATTGTAGCTACAAAAATTCATGCCTATCAGTTACTTCGTCATGCTCTATGTTGATGCAAGTAAGTTCTATTTTGAAGTTTTTGAACATTAGGTGTTTTTTTTAATTATTATTATAATTATTTTCAGATATTTGCTAAAGGATTTTTCAGTATAATGAATAATATATTCCCATTAAGGATGAATATTTATTCACCTAATTGACTTTTTGAGGTTAATGCTCTTAGTATAAATGGTGTTGCTTTTGGATTTGAGGGTCATGCATAGGAGATGTTATGTGTGTGCGAGAAATTTTTTATTGGACAAAGGATGATATTAAGTTATCTAGATGATAATAGATTTCGTTTGTATTTATTTAATGAAGATGGTGTCCAAGTTGATGGATGTGAAACATTGAATGAAGGTAACTTAATTAGCTTTTTTATATTTTAAAAGATAAGTTGAACGTGGAACGACATGGGAATAAAACTGATTAACTTTTTTTACTAATTTCTTTTTTCAGAAGATTTACAATTCTTCCACAAGATTGAAAATGTTTTGGACGATATGGAGTTTATAAGAGATGTAGAAGAAAATGAGCAACAAAAAGCTCATAACCTTCATCTTCTTGTTGAAAAGATGATGATATTTAATTAATTGTAACAACAATTGATTAATTTTTATTTAACATTCTATAGGATTTCTATTATGATGTTGATTTTGGTTTTATATCAAACAATTATACTATGAGTTGGATTTGTTAATTTGTGTTTTGATTACGTATTACAATTACATCTATATGATAATTTATTTTTGATATTATAGATTTGTTTTTTTTTTAAAATTATGTTGAGGGTTGTATATCAGAAATACATGTGTTACTTATATAAAATTTTGTTTCTAGAAGGGTTTTTTTAATAAAAATATCGTCCAAAAACGTCATTTATATTTTATGATTTTTACCTTGTTTTGTTAATGACAAAAGTAAATTTCATTTTGCAAAATATAAAGCTTGTCAAGATTATTAGACATTAATACAAGCTTTTCATAAATATAGTCTTCATCACTTAAGCATTTATATCTTATCACATTTTGATTAGATACATATCAATTGACATTGATAACCTTCTAAACTATAATGTGCATCAACATTTTTAGTTCAAGTATGTTTAAATTCTTAAACATAACATTACATAAGTATTTACTTGTATAACATATTAATTCTAAAAATGGAAAACTACATATTACGTCATGGCTTGCATCACATTGGAAATCTTTAGAAGATTTTATAGAATATTTTGTTTAGATATTCACTCATCATATCTTACATAATCTTGGAGAGATTTGGATGATCTTTGAAAGATTTTTTGTGATCTCCATTGTCAGACTGGCGAAACCAAAATTTATAAAGGGCGGACCTCTTTTTTTTTTTTGGTTTTTGTCAAAGTGATCGATTGATCACTTGGCCTATAAATAGCAAGCCAACCCAAGTTGTTTTCTTATCCCTCATTAGCATAAAACACATATATTCTCTCATTCTATTACATCTAACTCAGTTTCATTTCATTTTAGTGATCATCTTTTGTAGCAAAGAAGATCAAGGCGTAATCAAGCTTCAACAAATAGTTGGAAGGCTTGTTTGTTTTGTTGTTGTATGAATCATTATTGTTCATACATCATTGTTGTACCAAACTATCTTAAACCTCTGAGTGTGAGTGGTTAGTATTTTAGTCCTCAAAATACATAGTGAGTTGGGAGTGGTTGTACCCTTGTAAAAGAACTCGACATCTAGCTTTATGTCGAAATATGTGTTTAGCGACGTGTAAAGGTTTTCTCCGCCGGTTAAAGGAGCTTGTTGATTAGTGAAGATAACTCTCGAGTTAGAGACTCGGGGAATGGAGGAGGACAAGGAAAAAGAGTCCTTTTAGACCGAACCACTATAAACAACTTTGTTGTGGTTTGATTGTTTCTCTCCTTACTTATATATTATCTATTGCTTACATATTATTCATTTTCACAAACACATCATTTATCTATATTGATTGATCTCACAATAAGTTTTCGAAACAATTAAGATTTTAAACAGTAAAACTATTCAATCCCTCTTCTAGTTTTCACAGTTTTGAATTACAAAAGTGATTTTTTAATATTTTAAAATTTTCGAAATTAGATTTTTTTTAATATTAAATTAGAATACATTATCAATTCGTCAAACATATTAATGGCATTTATTTCACACCAACCAACTATTCATATCCTAATTTAAATATCAGAAGTGTTTCATATTACAATCCATCAAGTATGCAAAAAATAAAAACACACACACAATTTGAACTCTCAACGTTCTTGTTGTAAACAATGACTACTAGCAAAGAAGTGGCAGCACCACACAAAAAAATTCCTTTAAAAAAAGAAATCTGGTGATCAATGGACGTCAAATACTTGAAGATCGGTTTTGCATATTATTAATAGACGGTTCGTCGAGTTTATGAAAGGGTTTGGAGTTTTGAAAATGAGATTAAAAATTTCTTCATTATGATTGGGGGTTCTTTATGTGAATTTTAGATTTTATTTAAACTTTTCTACTGGATTTCTTAAACATTCAACAAAAAGTATTTTAAAATATGTTCAAAAACAGTTCAAACATTGTAAAAACAAATATGATAATAGGTAAAAAAAATGGTGTTAAATCTCATTTTAATTTTGTTTATATGCCTATTGATTTAAAATAGATGTTTTCAATTATAGTTAAATAAAATCAAAAGCAGATTTAACACCAATTTTTGTCAATTATCATTTTCGTTCTTCCAATGTTTATTCAATTTTTGGACGTATTTTAGAAAAAAATTTGTTAGTTTTCCATTGGGTCAAGGTAATTAAAACATAAATTTTTATTTTACTGTCCATATATCACCGGTTTTTAATTTTTACATGGACTTTTTGTGTCGTGTTTCTACCTTTTTAAAATTACTTATTTGGAAATTTTTATCAAATGATAAATTTGTATATTTAATCTACATATACAGCCTATAGTATTAATATTTATTTATAATGTGCATGATATCTATGAGGATGAGTTGTGATTTAAATAAATGTTGATTTGATAGTCTATAGTAAATTTCTACTTTATAGTGACGGCTTTTGACTGTCCAAGGCCTTTATTAATGATTTAGTGGCCTATTGTTATTCATTCTTATATAAGCAATGTATCTTTTTCAATTTATTGTTTATGTTTAGTTGGCAATAAGCTAAGTTCAAAAATGACTGAGCAGGTGTATCTTTTTCTACTTTATAGTGACGGCTTTTGACTGTCCAAGGCATTTATTAATGAACTTGCTTTCGCTGCAGATTCTCATTTTATAACGGAGCAGTTGTATGTTTTA
Organism: Chrysanthemum makinoi; assembly: GCA_910596185.1. Taxonomy (NCBI): domain Eukaryota; kingdom Viridiplantae; phylum Streptophyta; class Magnoliopsida; order Asterales; family Asteraceae; genus Chrysanthemum; species Chrysanthemum makinoi. Next base: position 96,848,701 of record OU343218.1, on the reverse strand, counting down.
TTTAATAGAGAGGTGTTGGAGGCTGAGCATGCGGTGACTGTATTGGCTTGTTGTGCACAACAGGCAGAGCGTATCCGTCAAAGAAAAGAGTATATCCAAGACTTGGAGAAAGTAAGGGGTTTTCGAGCTACTAACGGTGTCCAGTATATGAAAAAGATAGTGGAAGAAGAAAGAAAACCGGTTGAATATCATTTTGGCGGATGGGCGTCGTGCTCTTTAATAAAGGTCGCTATGTGCAAATGGTTATGGTCCAGTGAAGGGTCTGGTTATTGGGAAATGGTTTGTTGGTTTTTTTGTATTGCATGTTTGAATGTGATGGCATTGTAGTAGTTTGTTATCTGAGTCTATGATAAGGATTTAAAAGGTACACTTTTGAGGGGTCATTTAAGCCCTTAATCGATCACTTTTATATCCGTTACTGCTTAATTTCGTTCTTTTTCACTTTTTAAGTCTCTTGAAGGCAAATTCTTTGGAATGACACTTATTCGGACGAAAGGCGCGAATATATGAAGAAAATGGCCAAAGTCAAGAATCAAGACACTCAAGCTGATGGAACAGAAGGTGACGGCGTCCGCGACCAAATAAGCGACAGCCGTCGCAACACGTTTGGAGCGACTCATAAGCTAAATTGCTAATTTGCACTTGACGGCAAGATCGTTTTAAAGAGTAGGCGTCCAACTCGACGGCCTAGATTTGGATCCCGACAATCGTCGAAGATGGCCGACGGCGTCCACGACCATAAGGTGGCCGCCGTCAAAACAAACGTGGCCAAGACGAAAACCTAATGGTGGCGACCCGACGGCGTCACAATTAAAGAGTGACGCCGTCGCATATTGTAACTCTATATATAGAATTCGAGCATATTGTACAACTAAATTAAACACCACAATAATGCTATTTATTTTAGTCCATTAATACTGGTCAATAAATACAATTAATACAATTATTAAAATACCCCTTACATAAGAAATACAAATTATCAAGCATATTGTACAACTAAATTAAACACAATTCCTGCATTAAATGTCACTAATACAAATAATTAATCACATTATACAAATATTCAAGCTCGAACGGACGCCAAATAGACTTGAGCCCGAACGGGTGCAAGCCAAACTGAACGACGAGCTAAACGAAATTCTTGAAATCCATAAATTTATTATCAAAAAGAACATAATAAACTAAAATACATGATTCACCGGAAAATTTTATTTCAGAGTACCCGCCACCGCAACGAGCGGGAACCCTGCATTAAATGTCACTAATACAAATAATAAAGAACATTATACAAAACTTTCAAGCCCAAATGGTCAATGGGCAAAATGGGCTTAAGTCCGAACTGGCACGGGCCAAATGGGCTCGAGCCCGAACGGGCACGGGCTAAACAAATTCTTGATATCCGTAAATTTATTGTCAAAAAGAACATAATAAACTGAAATACATGTTAGGATTTAGTAAATCCAGTCATTAAAGTGTCGGTCACCTCAAGTATATGTAATCGTTAGAAAGCTCGTAGTCGTAGTTATTTAATGTTAGATAGTATTTAGTTTAGTAACATCGTGGAGGACGGACGGGTCTTTACCCATCAGCTATATGCTCCGATCTCTGACGTAGGTGGCGTTTATGTAAGATACTATAAATACCGTCTACCTCTCAAGGTAGAGGGTTGGAGCTCATAATAATACTTTTACTTTCTCTCACTAAGTTCCCTAAACCTCTAAACTTTCTCTCTATAAAACCACAAAGTATACGCCTAGTATGATCATGGTTTGATGTGTTTGTGAAATCCAATATGTTACAAATGGTATCAAGAGCCATGGTTTGATCATCTCTCTTACATGTTCTTGGATTTCTAGTGGTTTTATATGGTTTTTGGGTTTGAAAAAGTTTAGTGATATTTGCATCATTTGGATCATTTCTTGTGTTAAAGTTTTGATATTGAGTGTACTTTTGTGTTTAGAATCATTGTAAGTGATTGGGTTTTTATTTTTTGGATTGAAAAGTGTTGTGTTTGAACTTTTCTAGCTAGCGACTTGAGTCTCGGAGTTGTGTTCTTTGTAGCGACTTGTAGTTATAGTATTCAGCGACTTGCAGTTGTAGTAGTGGCGACTTGAGTGCTAGCGACTTGTCTTTTGAGACAAAACGACAAATAGTACAAAGTAGTGGTTGTACCTTTTCGGCTAGCGACTTGTCAACGTAGCGACTTGTCTTTACGATTTTCAGCGACTTGACTTTTTTGTAGGTAGCGACTTGTGCTCTAGCGACTTGTCTTTTGAGACAAAGCGACATATAGTAAAAAAGTAGTGGCCGTATTGTTTAGTCTAGCGAGTTGTTCTTTAGTGACTTGCCCATTTAACGAGTTGTTCTTTAGCGACTTGTCCACTTAGCGAGTTGTTCTTTAGCGACTTGTCCACTTAGCGAGTTGTTACTTAGCGACCTGTGTCTAGCGACTTGTATCACAGTGACTTGTGCTTTTAGCGAGTTGTTACTTAGCGACTTGGTGACTTAGCGACTCGTCCTCAAGGTTTATAGCGACTTGGTTGATCATTGTTTCTGATACGGTTTTCTCTTGATTTAGTAAAATCCGTGAAAGAATCTATTTCCCGGTTTAATCATAGAGTTATAAAATCCTGTGAAATCTGTAATCATGTCTACCAACGTACCTACAATCATCTCTTCAGAATGGCTGGGGCGTTCAAGCAATTGGATCGGATACTCGCCCACCCATGCTTGACGAACTCGACTATGACTCATGGGCTCAACGAATTAGGTTGTATTGTTTGGGAAAGGAAAATGGGGTCAACATTCTCAAGTCAATTGATGAAGGACCTTATCAGATTGAGACTACAAGAGACATACTTGAAACTGCTGCAAATGGAACAGTGATCTTAGGATTGGACGGACCAACGACGTATGATGAGCTCGGTGATAAGGAGAAAATAGATATGATGCGATGTCGGCTTCAAGCATTATACTTCAGGGTCTTCCAATAGATATCTACAAGCTTATCAATCACAACACTAAAGCCAAGGCAGTTTGGAATAATGTCAAGATGCTCTCCGCCATTAAGAACTAACTAAAGAAGATAGAGAATCACAAGCGTATGATGACTTTGAGCACTTTAAGATGAAACCAGGGGAAAGTGTCACTGAATATTATGTGAGTTTCCACAAGCTTGTGAATGACATGAGGAATATCAAAATGACTATGCCAAATATTCAGCTAAACTCAAAGTTTGTGAACAACATGAATCCCGAATGGCACAAATTCGTCAATTCAGTCAAGTTAACTAAGGGTTTGAGGAACACTAACTATGAACAATTGTATGCCTTCCTGCTTCAGAATGAGAGACATGCTATGTTTGAACGAATGATTCTTGAACAGTTCAAATCTAAACAGGGAGAAACAAGTTCGACAAATGATTCAACAACATTTTACACCAATGTTGGAATTACCACCAAAGCTTCTCAAGTCATACCCACGGGTAATGGTAATTACAAGCTCATTCCTGATCCAGCATATAAGCCTCCAGACTCAAACACAGTCATGGAAAACTTCATCAATCAATTATCTCTCATGGTCAGTCAAAATATGAATTCCCTCCCACACACCAACAATAACCTTAGAACAGCATCCAATCCACACAATCAAGCTACTGTCATAGATGGGAGGGTAGTGGTGCAGAATGTGCAAGGAAGACGATATGAACAAGGGATGATTGGAGCAAAGTTATGGAAATCTCGAGCTGGTGGAGGGTATGTGGCTAATCGAGAATCGTGCAAGGAATGCAAATCAAGGACAAGCAAAACCAATCAAGTGCTACAAGCGTGGTGGTGATGGACACATTGCAAGGAACTGCACATCTCTAAAACGCCCTCAAAATCAGTGAGTACTTCAGGACAAGATCGCTTGTACAAGCTCAAGACAGCGGGCGGTTTTGGATGAAGAAGATTTGTTGTTTCTTCTTTGGAAATGCCAAAACCTATGATCTTGATGTGGATGAGCCGCCAATTCGGAAATAGGTTACAATCATCAAAATGCCTTTCAAGTTGTTGGATCTGTGATGCATTTGACTCGATGTCGATGATGAACCTCTTGCCTGGACAATCTTCATGGCTAGCATCTCACCTATGGTCTCTCCAAAGGTCTCATCACCACAACAGGGTGGTCCATCCAAAGAATCAATCATCTCAGAGGTATTAAAACTATACGATGAGGTGGATGAGCAAAAGATATATAACGAAGTACAATCTCATGAAACTTATGAATTAGATATTGATAATGAGGGTAATAGTAATATTGTCCCATATGATCAATATGTGACACAAAGTGAAAGTGAGATTGTACCAATTGATGCATCTTCTGCAGTCAATGATGACTATGTTTTTTATGAATGATTTGCATGTGCCCCTGATGATTCTATTATCTCTGAACTGAATGCCTATAAAGAACAAGTTGCTATTTATGAACAACGTGCTAAGTTTGAGTTAACTACCTGATAAGGTTTTAAAATGTACCTTTTTGAGGGGTCGTTTAAGCCCTTATTTGATCACGTTTGTATCCGTTATTACTTAATATTGTTCCTTTTCACTTTTTAGGTCTCTTGAAGGCAAATTGCTGGAATGACACTTATTCGGACGAAAAGGCGCGAATATACGAAGAAAATGACCAAAGTCAAAAATCGAGACACTCAGTCAGCTGGGCTGAAGGGGCGGCGTCGAGTGTTATTTGCGACGCCGTCGCATCACTTTTATGACTCGGCCAAGTAGCCAAATTGCTTATTTACAAGTGACGGTGTCAGTTTTAAAAGAGTAGTCGTCGCAACTCGGACTACCTAGATTTGATCAGAACGACGTCAGACGAGGCTGAGGGACGTCTGCGTCACAAGCATAAGGTGACGCCGTCGCAAGACTAACGTGGCCAAGACGAAACCCTAATGGCGGCTACCCGCCCGGCGTCACAAATCAAAGGGTGATGCACGTGCATATGTAATCTTATATATAGAATCCAAATTTTTTTGTTTTCAGTGTGTAGTCTTTTTTTAAGTAAAAACCTAAACCAAACCAAGGCTGTCTTGTACAGTATTTTAGGGTTCTAAACCATATCTTACATCAAGATAAGTGTTTTACTTCATTAATTTAATTATGTCTTCAATTACTTGTGTGTATGCTTGCATGTTCCCCATGTCCGGCTAATTTACTTGTGTGTTTGCTTAGGGAATATGAAACTTAATTATTGAATATTGATTGGTTGTCTTTTATCTTAATTGTTAATGATCTAGTAATGCGATAGGTCATCCATTGTGTAGTTAATGCTTGATTAATCTTTGTGAACCTTAGTTTATAATACCTAGAGTTATTGTAGGCTAAACCATCCGAAGAGTATCTTAGAGTTAAAGTTTATAAATCCTAGAGACTTTGTAGGCGATAACCTTTGGTAGTTTCAAAGAGTTAGGGACAAACGCATACCCTACGACCTTAGACACACAACACGATTAAGAATAAGGACGTGACAATTCAACCATCAATAGGAGATAATTAAGGAGTAACAAAACCTAAGTAAACACATCTTTAAACCATCATACGAGCACACAATAATTAGACATAGACTACCCTCATCTTAGTTAATTAGATAATTAGATAGTAGAGTAATCGGTAGAAATACCAACCCCCCAAATCCAAACCCCGAGATTCGTACCTTTCCATTTCCTAAAAAAACATAAAAAGATAAAAAAAAAATCTTTCTCAACCCCAATCTTAGCTAGTAACTTCTCACTAGCATTCCTATTCCCCTAGAGAACGATATCAATTCCCGTGGCTTACCCTAATACTACACTACAACGATTGGGTTCACTGCCTAGAGTGTTGAAAAACTTGCTCGACGAAAAGGAAGTTCCTTTGACCCCGAACGACGCATGTAGCGTTATCACTACCCGTGAGCAGGAAATGGATGACCAAATGCGTACAATTATTAGAAAAAGTAATTTTAGAGAAGAAGTGTTAAAACAAGAGTTAAACTCCTTACAAGAAAAGCTTTCTAAAACTATTAAGCAAAAGCAAGAACTTCAAGATAATGTTAAAGTGCTTAAACAAGAATTTAATGCTAAGGAATCAAAACTTTTGAATGATTTTTCCAATCTAAAAACTTTGAAAAACAAGCTTGAAAATAAGTTGTACGTACAAGGGAATACCATTCAGACTGCTCACATGATCACTAAGCACAGAGTTTTAAGCGATAAGCATAGTATTCCCCTCGTTGAGAAACCAAATCCTAAGTATGGTAAAATAGCTAGAGAGGCTCAGAAGGTAATGTATGATGGCATTGAAATCCTAAAGCCTAGGCAGAAACCTAGTGTATACTGAGTGTCTTGAGGAAGATATGCAATTAGAAGAAGCCTCTAGGGAGAAAATGGATAAGAAGCTAAAAGATCCTGAGTGTAAAAGGAAAAACATAACGATCAAACACCATGATTACACTAAAGAAAATTGGATCTCCCTGAACATGTTTAAGCCTCAAACTCAATTAACCCCAAAACAATTTTTTTGGAAGAAGGATATGGATAAGCAAAAAGCTTAAGTACTTGTTGAAACAAACACTCCCCTTAGGAAAGTGCCTGCAGCTACTGTGTATCCTCCGAATACACCAATGCATTTAGTTCCTAGAACTATTTCCACTAATAGTAAGACCTTAATCAGCTTGTATGTTGTGTATAAACTATTCGTTGATTTTGAGAAGATATGTAAGAAGAGAATCACACCTACAGGGATAACTGAAGGGGAAAGGGGTTTTGAGCAAACTAAAGAATGTTATTTAACTGAGGTCATGCCTTTCTTTAAACAATTAAAGGTAAATTTGAGAGTCTTCAAAAAGGGATTAACTCGGATATCAAAGAAATGGAAAAGGAATTTGATGCAATGATAGTTGAGGTAAATGATTATGAACGGGAACTCAAATATAATGAAATTGAAAGGAAGAATCTGCATATCTTAAATGAGAACTTAATATTAAGTTGTGTGGCTCAAGATGTATTTTATACTATTACTAAGCATTCTATTACTGCTTCTCAATTTCATGAGATTAATCTGTTGCCTTGAAAGTTTCCCATGATCGTGTCATTGAGCTTGAAAACAAAAACTCAGAACTAAATGAGAAAATCGATCAGGATGATCATGATAATTTGGTAAAACATTTTTCTAAGCTAGAAGTCGAACATTTTGATTTGCAACTAAAATATCAACATCTCAAAGAAAATATCAAAACCTCAAACATCAAGACATCCTCAAATGTTCCAGGGTTTGATGCACTTTTTGAATTAAACAAACGTGATGAACAGATTTAAGCTCATTGTAACACGATCAGAAAGTTGAAAGCCCAAATTTCACAATTAAAGGGTGAAAAGAACAATGTGACTGCTCCCAAATGCCTCCTCCTTTAGATTCTCAGTGTTCTCAAACTTTTCATCTTCAAAACTTGGTTAATGTTTTACAAAAAGAAAATGAGAGTTTTCTAGAAGAAAATGAAAAAGTTAAACGACACTTTAAAGAGTTATATGATTCAATGAAAGCCACTCGTGACAAGAACAACGAAAAAATAACATATTTACAAAAGGAAATTGAGAATCTGAGGAGTCAGGAAAAAGGGAAAATGCCACTTGTCTTTAATGAGAATATTGCATCAAAGTCATCTGCAGAATCTAAATATACTGTAACTGTTAAATACATTCATCCTCATCTTAGAAATAATGAACTTGTGTTTCATAACTATTTCGCTCACCTTAAAGATAGTCTAGAATGTCTCAGGTGAGATTGTGAAGAGGATTTCATAAATAAGCCACTTGATAGTGAAATTAGGTTTGCTTGCATTCAGGGCCAAAGCGATCTCGAGAGTCTGTTAGAATGTTTAAGAGCAACATGTCCTAAATCCTTATGTGAGAAAGATAAAGATGTGATGCCTTGTTCTATGCCTAGTGCCAAGAATGCAACCCATTCTATGCCCAGTGTTAAGAAAGTGAACTCTAAAGTGCCTTCAAGTAGTTGGATCCTGCGTCTAGTTCGGGAATGCAAAAGTAGCCCAACCAACTAATGTTCCCATAATTCCCCTCTGAGAGTAATCAGTGACATAAAAGCAAGCGAGTCAAAGCCTCCAGGCAATACAAAGCAAGATAGGACCTCATAAGCTAAGAATGTGCATTGGAAGAGAGTAGAAGACCACCCTAGGAACACTAAGTTTGAGTTGAATAAAACGAATCGTGTTGATTCTAGTATTAGCTATAAGCGTACTGTAAGTAATTCGAATTCTGCTACTATCTGCAAAACATGTAATGATGATTGCTTGGTTTCTGTTACTAATCATGTATGTGGTGTGAATGATTTGATTAATGTTGTTAAATGCCCAGTTAAAATTGTTAATGCCAAAAATCAAGCTAAGAAGGCTAAAAGGCACAGGTGAAAGAAAGTTAGAAAACATTGGAAACCTACAAGAAGAAAATTTAGTAATATAGGTTATCAATGGATACCTACTAGCCGCAAGTTTAATCTTAATGAGTTGTGCCCTAAATTTTTAAGTCAATGCCCATTAGAAAATGGATGCCTACTGGTAGAACTATTCCTTTAAGAAGTGAACATACTTTGAATAGGTCAAATACGGACACTAGCACTGCATCTATACCTGATGATTCCATTGTTTCTACTTCCGATGTGGGTGTTCCAATCACTTTTACTAACCAAATGGAACCCATTCTTGCATGGGGATCCCAATTATCCAGTTATCCATTCTTGTCATTGCGGTTCAATTGCAGATCATTCAAATCGCTGGTATCCGGACTCAGGCTGTTCCAAGCATATACTGAGAGATCACTTGCGGCTCATGAACTTCGTGAGTAAATTCATCGGGACTGTTAGATTCAGGAACGGCCATTTTGGTGCAATTATGGGCTATGGAGACTATGTTGTTGGTGATAGCTTAATCTCCAGGGTATATTATGTTGAAGGTCTTGGTCATAAATTGTTTTCTGTTGGTCAATTCTGTGATTCCGATCTAGAAGTGGCTTTTAGAAAACATACTTGTTTCGTTAGAGAACTCGATGGTGTGGAACTGTAAGAGGCTTCGTGGTTCAAATCTATACACCATCTCTATCGAAGACATGATGAAGTCTTCTCCAATCTGCTTGTTGGCAAAGGCTTCAAAAACAAAATCATGGTTATGGCATCATCGTCTCAATCACTTGAACTTTGGCATCATTAATAATCTTTCCAGAAAGGATCTTGTAAGAGGCTTACCCAGATTAAAGTATGAAAAAGATCATCTTTGTTCAGCATGCCAATTGGGAAAATGCAAGAAATATGCCCACAAACTCAGTAATGGAAGTTCTTCATACCCTTCATATGGATTTGTGCGGACCAATGAGAGTGCAAACGATAAATGGGAAGAAATATATTTTATTCGTTGTGGATGACTACTCTCGATTTACTTGGGTAAAGTTTTTTAGGACAAAGGATGAAACTCCTGATGTCATCATCAAACTTATCAAACAGCTACAGGTTCGACTTAACAATATCTTTGTTAGAATTGTTCGAATGATAATGGCATGAGTTAGTTAACAAAGACTTAAGTCAATTTTATGAAAGTGTTGGAATCGGTCATCAAAGAAGTGTTCCACGAACTCCTCAACAGAGCGGTGTAGTTGAAAGACGAAATCGAACTCTTGTGGAAGCGGCAAGAACAATGCTAATTTATTCGAAGGTTCCAATGTTTTTCCGGGCTGAAGCCATTGCCACTTGCTTGCTACACCAAAATCGTTCCCTCATACACACATCTCATGGAAAAACTCCATACGAACTTGTCCATAAACGAAAACTGATCTCTCCTACCTTCGTGTGTTTGGTGCTTTGTGCTATCCAACGAATGACGGTCAAGATTTAGGTAAATTAAGAGCTAAGGTGGATATTGGAGTTTTTGTAGGTTATGCACCAAACAAGAAGGTTACCGAATCTACAACAAAAGAACTCGAGATATCATGGAAACTATTCACGTCACGCGTTCGATGGTGTCAGGGCAAATGGCTCCGGGACAATCAAGTTCGGACCCGCATCACAACCTTCATCAAGTAGTCCCATTAGTTCTTCTCTTGTACAAAATCTCTCACGGAACTCCTAATGTACCTCCTTAAGATGATTTAAAGAAATTGTTTGATCCAATGTTTGATGAACACTATGAGCCAATTGCTAATTATCTGTCAAATCCATCGAGAGTTTTGCTCCTATCCTGTCAACATAGATAACCCTTCGATTACGTGCGGTCATTAAGTCAAGAAGCGTCAGCGCTGATCACTCTGTCTCATCATCAAATCTTCAATCATCAAGTGTACATCATGGAATTGTTTACGGCACCTATGATGTAGATAATCCTTTGCTACTCCCGAAGATGCTCCCTTTGAGAATATATTTGCTCTCGAACCATCATCAACCATCTTCTTCAGGAGAAAATGACTCTGCTACAGTTCCTCAACAACAACCACATGAACACCTTAGAAAATGGACACATGACCATCCATCGGACAACATCATTGGAAACCCTCTCTTCCCGGTATCCACTCGTAAACAATTTGCAATGATGCCTTATGGTGCTTCTTCAACTCCGTATTGTCTAGATCGAACCAAAAGCGTTAAAAGCGCCATGAATGAAGACAATACCGGTTCAATGCCATGCAAGAAGAAATTCACGAGTTTGATCGACTAGATGTATGGGAATTAGTACTGCTCGACCGTGCTATGATCATTGCTCTAAAGTGGATCTTCAAAGTAAAACTTGATGAGCATGGTGATGTATTAAAGAACAAGGCTCGATTAGTTGCAAAAGGATACCGTCAAGATGAGGGTATTGACTTTGAAGAATTATTTGCTCAGTTACGCATCGAGGCAATCAGAATCTTCACGGCTAATCTGCAAGTAAGAATATGGTAGTCTATCGGATGGATGTAAAGCGGCTTTTCTTAAAGGAGATCTTAAGGAAGTCTTATACGCCAACCGAAGGTTTTGTGAATCAGAGCATCCTACTCATGTCTATCTCTGAAGAAGGCTCTTTACTCTTTGAAGCAAGCTCCAAGGGCATGGTATGATACGCTATCAAAGTTTCTTCTATCTCTTGGATTGCAAAGGAGCGTTGATCCGACATTGTTCACCGAGAAAGTCGCAAACATTTAATTCACGTTCAAATTTATGTTGATGATATCATATTTGCCTCGACTGACCTCAATGAATGACCATTTTCTAAGGAGATGGGCTCCAAATTTCAAATGTCAATGATGGGACAAATGTCATTTTTCTTGGGATTACAAATTTCACAAAGTCCAGGAGGCATTTTTATAAATCAATCTAAATATGCAAATGAGATTTTAAAGAAATTTGGATTTGATTCTTGTGACCCTGTTTACACTCCCATGATAGGCGTACTAAACGGATGAGGACCACTCGGGGATCATGGTAGATCAAACGAAATATCGGAGTATGATTGGATCCCGATGTACCTCACGCCGAAGACCTGATATTCTACGTTATTTGTATGCATGTGTGCTAGATACTAGGCTAAGCCTACCAAAAAGCACCTTGAAGCGGTTAAACGGGTCTTTCGGTATCTCTAAGGAACCATCAATATGGGACTTTGGAACCCGAAGGACACCGATATGTCACTAACAGCCTATGCAGATGTTGACCATGCAGGATGTCAAGATACACGTCGAAGCACGTCAGGAGGTGCTCGGTTTTTGGGTGATAAGTTTGTGAGTTGGTCTTCAAAGAAACAAATGAGTACTTTTATATCCTCTACAAAGGCTGAATACATAGCCATGTCATCTTGTTGTGCTCAAATCCTATGGATAAGATCCCAATTATCTGACTATGGCTTTGAATTCAAAAAAATCCCTCTGTACTGTGATAACAAAAGTGCCATTGCTCTCTCATGCCACAACATTCAACATTCAAGAGCAAAGCACATCGACATGTGACATCATTTCATCAGGGAGCAAGTGAAGAACGGTGTGGTGGAACTCTATTTTGTGAGGACTGAATACCAGTTAGCAGACATCTTCACCAAAGCTCTTCCTAGAGAACGCTTTGAGTTTATCCTCCCACGACTTGGTCTAAAGAGTCTACAACCGGAAACTCTCAAACGAATTCATGAGGAAGACAAGGAGTAAAAGTTTTTCTTCATCCATCTCTTGTAAATATTTATTCAAAAAGCAAGTTGAAAATATAAAACTTTCAAAAATCCATAAAAATTTGAAAAACTCGAAAAAAAATTCAAAAAAAATATTATCATTTTGTCATGTTTTTCTTGATTCGATAATATCTACAGTATTTGTGCTGTAATTCAAAGAGTGACACGGGTCTTTAGATGTTGTTCGAATGTACATAAATCTTTAAAAAATAATAATAATAAAAAAAGGGGGGGGGGGAGAAAGTAAAACAAGGCTTATAGTCATTTCAGTCTATAACCCGTTTTAAAAAAAAGAACTGAGCCATGCTTTATCTTATTTTTCAAATCTCATGCTCTGATTCTAAAAACAAATGTTTGTCACTAAAAAGACAAATGTTTTTCTCACATATATTTTTCCTTCTATAAATTCTTTTGAAAAATATTTGTTATCTAAATGAAAACTAATAAAAATAACTCGGTCTCAATCTATGAAAATCATCTGAACTTGAAATTTGTCAAAATCTATATCTCTCAATCAACAACTTATGTCATTGATTGAAGGGGAGAATGATTTCATTTAAATCAAATTGTTATTTGTCATACAATTGGTTCAGACCAAGGTTTATGTCATGTTTTCAAAAGATATTCAAGCATGTTTAATCTTTGGAGTTTAAAGTCTCAGATTTGATCCTTATCGGTTAAATGTTTTCATAAGCAAGTCACAATTCTCCTTAAAAGCTTTCAAAATCAATTTAAATCTACAGAGATCACAAATCTCAAATGATTTGAAAATTGTGATCGGGGAAGAATTTGTGATTTAAATTGGATTTAAACTGATAATTCGATAAATGGTTTTATAGTGATTTACAAGCTCTCCTCCCCACATGTGCCAAACGATTTCAAATTTTCTATGCACATATTGAGGGGGAGCATCTATTTCAAACCAAAAGGATTGAAACGTGATTGATTTGTTTCAATGTGCAGGTTTTCCCTAATATGTGCAAAACACTTTCAAATCTCTATGCACATATTGAGGGGGAGCAACTCTTTGAAAACCACATCCTTTCCAAAAATATCCTTAACAAAGTATGAAAAATACTAATTTTGATCAGGAAAGTGATGTTGATATCTTTTTAGAAAATGGTAATCAAAGAAGTGAATCCTTCCTCTTGCCTCCGTGTGCCAAAACAATTTCAAATACACGATGCACATGTTGAGGGGGAGCTCGTTTTCTAAAATATCAAAAACAATTCAGGTACAAAATGCTTTGATAATATATCACAAGTATCTGGATTGATTTTCAAATGGTTTTCAATTGGTTCCAATGGCTGATGAACAATACCAAAAAAGGACCGACCAAATTTACTTTATGTATGGTGATATAAGGATGGTTAGGTTAGATATTCGTTCCCAAGATCCAAAATGTAACCGAGCAGGAGGGATCTACCAGAGGACAATCCACTAGATAGTGTAGAAGTCCTTAGGTATAAAGAAAAAAGGAGAAAAGTGAGATATGGGAAGAGCTGGACTGAGATAGAGCTAGACCTGGAATAAACCCAACAAGGTTCTAGTTATGAAGTCTCGGTAAGCACTGAAGGGGTTGAAGAATGAAAAAGAAATAAATGTGAAAAGGGTGAACATAAATAGCCCTCCAATAATTCAACCTTAGGACAGAAAGTGGGTTCAATACATATGCTACTGGTTGTTACTAAGGTAACACCGGTATTGAAGACAAGACGTCATGGACCCAGTGACGCACTGCACTACAACTTCCCAAGCCACTCAAGTTCCTCTTAAAAGGACTTGTTTCATTCTCACGGGGAACCTACATAGTCTATCGACTTTCTCTTAGAGTTTGTTGATATTGAAGAAGGAGACCCTCTCCCTAGTCTCCGGCATAGGAACCAAATGTGCACTATTGATTCTAGAGCCACGAGATCATATATAAATCTCATTAGGACAACGACAATGAAGACTCTCTGTTTCACAATGTGGAAGAGAGAATATATTTTAAGAGTCCTAATGCGATTATCCTTGTGGTATTGCGAGAACATCGAGTGATATGCAAACATATTCACAATGAAGATGGAAAGCCTTCTAGAGCCAACATCAAACAAGCTCTTGGTAGGTGGCATGTGAGATCTATCCAATAGATCAACCATGTGACAACTAAACAGAAACAATGGGGCGATTCATAATTATGAATCAATCACGGTTCGGTTATGGATTGATGGATACCTTTGAAAAACCGGTCGTTGTGCCTAAAATTCTTTTCTCTAGCACATCGACTGTGTATTAATTTTTCAAAATTAAAAGGTGTTTATGATTGATAATTGATTTACCATAAAACCTTCGTTGTATTGCAAAAACCTTTATATATTAAGCAATACGCAATTGTTTTTCAAACCATTTTTCATCGATCTGAATCTCAATTATTTGGTTCACTCACCGTGTTGTCTTCTTTGAGACGTTCGGTTTGAGAAGACTAAAGAGCTACTGCGAAACCTCACAAGGAGATTCTTGAGAATTATACGATCACAAAGTGCGATTACTTGTACTTGATCAATGGGGAAACCGTGGGCCGTGTACCTAAATTCAATGAAAGTGATCAAAGACACTTTACGCTTTAAACTGTGCTAATCGTTGTATGCGGGTACACCAGCGTTTTCAACCGGATCGGAATGGAGAGGTCAATCCATAGCCACATGCTCACACAACACATTCATTTCTAAATAAATCATGATAAGTGCATCAACGACTCTGATATTTTCACTCCATGCTCGCTACGCTCTTTCAGCGCAAATATCATGAATCAACAAAAGCTTCCGTACTCGATGAGAAGATTTCATGATCGAATGTGAGCATGTCGGTCCAAAAGTCACAACATCACATAATGTCAACACTACAAAGGAAAAGTAAGAGATTTATGGTAGGCGATGATCTTAAAGCTGGCTCAAAACTCATTATCACGTGGATCAGTTAAAGACCTCCACTTGGATTAACCGAACATGCAAAACATGAAGAATCAATGACTACAGGCTATAGAGCAAAGAACATTGACAAGAATCCAAGAGCAATCTTAATGTAATATCTGTTTGTATTCAATGTAATTTGAGGTGACCTCCCTTAGGGGGAGATTGTTAGGATTTAGTGAATCCAGTCATTAAAGTGTCGGTCACCTCAAGTATATGTAATTGTTAGAAAGCTCGTTGTCGTAGTTATTTAATTTTAGATAGTATTTAGTTTAGTAACACCGTGGAGGACGGACGGGTCTTTACCCACTGTATGCCTGATCCACAGTTCGTAGGTGGCGTTTATATAAGATACTATAAATACCCTCTACCTCCCAAGGTAGAGGGTTGGAGCTCATAATAATACTTTTACTTTCTCTCACTAAGTTCCCTAAACCTCTAAACTTTCTCTCTCTAAAAACCACAAAGTATACGCCTAGTATGATCATGATTTGATGTGTTTGTGAAATCCGATATGTTACTATACATGATTTACCAAAAAAATTTATTTCAAAGTACCCTTCTAGTGTTAGTTGATGGAAGGATTGTCGCAGTCAAGAAATCAAGAATAGTTGATGAAAGCCAATTAGAACAATTCATTAATGAAGTCGTTATTCCTTCACAAGTTAATCATAGGAATGTGGTCAAACTATTAGGATGTTGCTTAGAGACGGACGTTCCTCTATTTGTTTCTGAGTTCATTCCAAATGGAACTTTGTATGATCGTCTTCACAATGAGACTAATGAGTTCCTAATCTGTTTGGACATGAGATTAAAACTAGCTACAGTGATTTCAGGAGGACTAGCCTACTTGCATTCAGCTACTTCAATTCCAATATATCACAAAGACATCAAAACCACTAATATACTATTGGATGATAAATATCGAGTCAAGGTTTCTGAGTTTGGAACTTCAAGGTTTTTATCGGTTAATCAAACTCACATGACTACCGTTGTCAAAGGTACCTTTGGTTATATTGATCCCGAGTACTTCCGATGTAGCCAATTCACTGAAAAGAGTGACATTTATGGTTTTGGAGTCGTTTTAGTCGAGCTATTAATCGGAGAAAAGCCTATTTTGTCAACTGGATTTGGGGAACATAGGTGTTTGGCTATGCAATTTTTTTGGCTATGGAAGAAGGGTGTGTTATGTCTTTATTTGATTCTTATTAGAATGGCTAGACCCTTTGTGCAGTCTAGACCATCTATGTTCAAGGTATGAGGATGTGTTCACCATTTTGTGTAGCGCATATGACTTGAAATGTATGTGAAGGTATATATATGTGCAGATGTGGTATGCAATTGATAGACAAAATGGCAGAGATATTTTAGAGGGGAAAGAGTAACTAAAATAACTGTAATATTGATGTATATAATTGTCTTTATAGGATCCTATATATATATATATATATATATATATATATATATATATATATATATATATATATATATATATATATATATATATATATACATACATACTGTATGAACATGTATGGTAGGAAGGTATGTGATGGTTCAATAAAACCAACAGACATTTCCCTTTATCAATAATTGCCTTATAACTGTTCTTAACTAACATAACTGTCATATTTGACTTATCTAACAAATGTCTAAGGTCTATTGGCCTATGGCCAAGACCAAACGAAACTTGTAGCCTTAATAAATACATGTTCATGGCTGCAAACAACAAATACTACTTAATAATAATTATAAGTATGTAACTAAGGTTTGAACAATATAAACTGAGGTTGATTGATCTTAGTCTTCCAAAAATCTCCCCCATAAGATCAATGACCTCTGATATGTCTTCCTTTCATTTTCTTGCTTTCACAATGGTCAACTAATGATGATGAATTCATCAATAGAGCTACTGCATGTGTCCCTTTCTTCTTTCATTCTTTCAATGCGTGTGTCTCCCTTATCTGAATGGCCTTGGGTCTACATTTGGCAATTGTTGTCTCCTTTTTCTTCTAAATCTTCCAATTTGATTCCAAAGTGTACAATCTTCATGTCTTCTCCATTTGGTGTTGTCACTTGATCAATTTGATCACCATAGTGACTTCTAAGGCATCTAATCTCTTTGCCTTTAACCACAAATGATGTGGCCTTCTTTGGAACTGTTCCTAGTTCCTCCTTTGGCACCTTTGCTGTGCTATAATAGCACTTAAATACCTCTAGGTATTCATTGTAACACCTTCTAAAATCATCACCATATTCATGTGATAGTCCAAATATTTCTGAAACATAATCAAAACCGTTTGCAAAGTAGATGCTTAGGTATCCTCCTATGCTTTCTACCAGTTTATAAAGATCCATTAAGTGGATCTCAATGCCATTTATTCTAGGGGGTATAGGACCAGGCACCTCCCTTTTTAAATATTCATTGTAAAACCATTTGAAAGCCTCATTAACTAAACATATCCCATTCTTGAAAAATTACTTGATCATTTTTTAAAAGTTCAAGAAATGAAACATATTCATTAAATGTAGTAACTTGAATTGGATAGAGAAAACCTTTAACATAGACATGGTCTTCAATCCTTGGTGTGTTTCCAACTGATGTTGGTTTGGTTGGACATGCATAAGCATGGTGTCCAATCTCTCCACATCTGTGACACTTCAGTGTCAATACATCCTTCTCTTCTGTCTTTCCTTCAACACAGTGAGTGCTCTCTTCAAGTAATTTGAATTAATCCTCCGTATACTTGTTATGTCTTTTGTTCATCTTATTTTCATCAAAACTGCAGTCTGCAGATTCCTTAAACATATGCATTGGCCTGCACTTGTTCCCTTTGAATATCAAATCCAATCCTTGGGCTTCAAGTTGGTTTGCTGATAGGATGTTCAAGGTTACATCTGGTGTATCCTGATAATCTCTTTCCCAAATCTGAGATTGATCTCTCCTACTCCATGTATGAATAGTAGTTTGTGCATATCTTGTAGCTTCTCCCCACTAAACTTCTCCTTAAGTTTTCCAAATAAATTTCTGTTTGAGCAAACATGCCTTTCAAGGTGTTTGCTTATGTACCAGATTTTGTCCCATGTCGCTTCATCAGTGCCATCAACCATGAAATCTATCGGTAGATGCACACTTTCAGGGTACAAAATTTGAGTGTGTACTGTCTCAGTGGCCTTTTCTGAGTTTGCAGTCTCAGAAGTCCTCCCTTTGTTTGGACAATTGTTTGCAATATGTCCCCTTATCCTGCACTCATAGCACTTGTATCTCTTGTGCTTGTTAGAGGCATTATGGGACTGTGGAAGTGTAGAGTTGTATGCTTGAATCTTTTCTATCTTCCTCCTGAGCATTTCTTTGCAATCCTTAGAAATTTGTCTTATACATTTTCCAAGCCTTGATTCCATCTCTCTTGTCATTTGTCTCTAAATCAACTGATCTTGCAGTCTTCTCCTCATGGGCCTCCCAGTTTTGCTCTGATGCCAATTATTAGAATGGCCAGACCCTTTGTGCAGTCTAGAACATCTAAGTTCAAGGTATGAGGATGTGTTCACCATTTTGTGTAGGAAAAATGACTTGCAATGTCTGTGAAGGTATGTATATGTGTAGATGTGGTATGCAATTGATAGACAAAATGACATAGATATTTTGGAGGGAAAAGAGTAACTAAAATAACTGTAATATTGATGTATATATCTGTCTTTATAGGATCCTATATATATACTATATGAACAGGTATGATAGGAAGGGATGTGATGGTTCAATAGAACCAACAGACATGTCCCTTTATCAATAACTGTCTCATAACTGTTCTTAACTAACATAACTGTCATATCTGACTTATCTAACAAATGTCTAAGGTCTATTGGCCTATGGCCAAGACAAAATGAAACTTGCAGCCTTAATATATACATGTTCATGGCTGCAATAAACAAATGCTACTTAAAATGACATAGATTTTTTGGAGGGAAAAGAGTAACTAAAATAACTGTAATATTGATGTATATATTGATGTCTATATCTTTCTTTACAGGATCCTATATATATATACTATATGAACATGTATGATAGGAAGGGATGTGATGGTTCAATAGAACCAACAGACATGTCCCTTTATCAATAACTGTCTTATAACTGTTCTTAACTAACATAACTGTCATACCTGACTTATCTAACAAATGTCTAAGGTCTATTGGCCTATGGCCAAGACCAAACGAAACTTGCAGCCTTAATAAATACATGTTCATGGCTGCAAACAACAAATGCTACTTAATAATAATTATAAGTATGTAACTAAGGTTTGAACAATATAAACTGAGGTTGATTGATCTTAGTCTTCCAACAATTCTATCGTGATTCACGAGGGTAATACGGATGGGCTAATGGTAGGAGCTAACCTTGCAATGCGATGCTTGAATCTCAGCGGACGGTATAGGCCAACAATGAAAGAGGTGGCTACAGAGTTAGAAACCATACTAACATCACACATCCCCCTAATGTTCAAACCAAAATGAGACCCATGATTTTTGAGGATTCATTATCCATGCTAACCTCTGGCGATTCAAGTTTAACATTCTTGACTTTCGATGATAACATTACTTGATACAGATAGGTCAGAGTGGTTCATTGTTTAACAAGTAAACTTATGTTGTCATTTAGTTACAAAGTATGTATAAGACCTTTGTGTAATCATGCATAAATCTTTAGTTACAGAGTATGTATAAGACCTTTGTGTAATCATGCATAAATCCATCAATAGTACTAATTTATGATGGATAAAAGGGTTATAACAATTTCATGTTATGCGAGTGGGTGGATTGTAAACAGCTCAAAATCTTAATTTACGCTAGCCTAAATGGGTCAGGCTGGTTTGACCCAAAAGGCTTCTTGCCCAAATGATAAATTATCTATAAAGACTTCTACTAAAATGATTTAGGAGTCTGTATACTTTAAATTGATATACTTTATGCTCAGGAAACATAAAATTATTCTGGTAAGTTTTCTCCTGCAATCTCAAGATAAAAGTTTACCTCAAACATCTTAGTATGCATGTAGAGTTTGATGTTGCAATTTTGATTAGACAAAGGAGCATAGTTTTAAACAAAAAAGGTACAGTTAATAGTCTACAAAGGTATAATAGTGAGTAAAAGGATTCTAACGGTCAACTTAATATTCATTCTTTCACAAATCCATCATAGGAATTGTTGAGAAAAGTGACACCGGACTGAAGCAAACCCACAACTTAAATATGAAATATAATAAAAGATGACACACGGATATAACGTGGAAAACCCCAATAGGGTAAAAACCACGGGCAAGGAAAGATACGTTTCACTATGATGAAAACTAGGAGTTACACCTTCTCGCTAACTACAAGGATAAACACTTATATCTCTTGTATTATGAGATATTACAAACTCTCTATCTAACTCAAAGAGTAGGAGAAAGAATAAGACCAAGAACACTTTGTGTTTGCTTTAGAATGGGATGCTGAAATGAGGCACAAGTCCTTGCCTTTTATAGGCATCAAAATGGGAAGCCACTTGCATCAACTTGCACAACTTGCAAGATTCTCTCCTATAGATACATTGTATCTTTAACAATCTCCCACTTGAAGATCCGATTGAAGCTAAATCGATCTTCACACCGTTATCCTTCCTTGCACTTCCATGTTGCTTACGTTTCCGCTAGGCCGCATGAGGATCGGCACCATATGAACTTGTCACGATTGATTGCTTTTGTCGATAATCGCCACGTTATCATCATATGAATTTTACGCATATCCACGGTTCCTTCTTCCACTTTCTCACGAACGGTGATCTTGAACTCGTATATGCTTTGTCTTTGAATGAAATGCCGGATTCCTTGCAGGATACAAGGCGCTGATTGTCACAAAATAAAGTAATTTTCTCTTGTTGCTGCCGAGCTCTTCCAACAACATCTTCAACCATCTGCTTCTTTCTTTGGCTTGGCGGTGCAACATATCCTTGTAGTTGACATAGCCACAACCGATTGCGGTTTGAAACCCACTCTTATTCGCGAGAAAGTGTAAACACATACCCGTTGGTTGATTTACTTTTCGTCAATCACACCGCATAGTCGGAATCAACATATCCCTTGGCAGGTTAAACCCGATTCTCCATAATATAATGCAACATCCGAGGTTCCTTTAAGATATCTAAAGATCCTCTTCACAGCTTTCCAATGCTCTCTACCAGTTCGCCATATGCAGGCTCACCTCACTGCATGTGCAATATGCTGTCTTGTACAAATCATCGCGAACATTAAACTTCCCACTGGCGATGCATACGGTACTCTAGACATCTCCATCCTCTCTTCTTTACTGCTAGGACTCATCTTGGAGGATAACTTGACATTAGTAGGAAACGGGGTTGATATTGGCTTACAATCTTGCATATTGAAACTTTGCAAGATTTTCTTTATAATTTTTCTGTGAAAGCCAAACTTTCCTACTAACTCTATCTCGGTGAATATGCATCCCTAGAATCTTGTTTGCGGGTCCAAGGTCTTTCATCTCGAATTCCCTAGCGAGTTGTGCTTGAGTTTGGATCACGATCTTTGTTGGGGCACGGCCAACATGTCGATCAACATATAACGACAAGATGACAAAATCATTATCTCCAAAACCTCTTGTAATAAGCACAAAGTGCATGTAGTCTGTTATATCAAGGCCAATGATGAAAGAATCAAATCTCTTGTACCAACACCGGCCTTTGCTTTAAACGTATGAGAGATTTGTTTAACCTACAAACCAAGTTCTCTTTTCCTTTTTGTTTAAAACCTTCTGGTTGGAGCATGTAAATTTCCTCCTCAAGATTTCCATGAAGAAATGCGGTTTCACATCTAGCTGCTCTAGATGTAAATCATCGTAGCACACATTGCGAACTACTCGAACGATTGTCATTGAACCACAGGGGAAAATATTTCATTGAAGTCGACTCCTCTTTCACGAGCATATCCTTTGACTACCAATCTTGCCGATACCTCTCCACACGTCATCACCGTTCCTCTTAATCTTATACACCCATTTGTTTCCATAGGTTTTCTACCTGGTAGTGGCATTAGTTCCTACGTTTTATTCTTATGAAGAGCTTCAATTTCTTCTTGCATTGCTTCCATCCAGAACGAAGCATCTGAATTATTCGGTGCTTGAAGAGTTGATGGCTCTTCTCATCCTCTAAGAAGGCGGTATGCAACATTTCCCTCCATAACATAAATCCGAGTGCCACGCGGTTTTCTTTCACGATTAAGATGCGAGTCGTTGAAGCTTGAGACTCGGTCGTCTCATTCACCTCTTTGTGAGTGCGGCCGGAAGAATCATTGAATGAAATTGCCTTTCCATATGTATTGATGTAGTTTCTCTTGTAGTGCTATCACCTTCTTCAATCTCTTGACTTTTGTCTTCCATAAAGACAACATCTCTTTTGATGACTACTTTGTGGGCGGTGGGGTCCCCAAGCGATACCCCTTTACTCCGTCAGTATTACCCCAAGAACAAACATTTTACGGATTTCCGGATCCAGCTTTGTAGTTTCTTGAGAATTGTACATCACGTACCGCGGGACTTCCAAATATATGAAGGTGCGAATAGTTGGTAGCTTTCCCATCCACATCTCTATCGGTGTCTTCAACTCAACTACAGTTGAAGGTGACCGATTTATCACATAACATGCGGTATTATTTGCCCGCTTCCGTGACGATTTTTCAAGTTTGCGGTTGCCAACATTGCTCTTGCTCTTTCTAACAAGGTTCGTTCATCCGCTTGCCACTCCATTTGTTGAGGAGTGTATGCCGTCGTGAGCGCCTTTTGATTGCTTCTTGCACGCAAAAGTATCAAATTCATCACCCGGTGTATTCGCCTCCATTATCGTCTCAAAACTTGATCTTATTTCCGAATCAAGCTCAACCGCGCTTTGTAAACTTTGAAAACTTCAAACACATCAGGACTTTTTCTTGATTGGGTACACCCTGACATCTCTGGAATAGTCATCAATGAAGGATACAAAATACTTTGCTCCTCGGGGATAGAACCGGTGCACCTTACACATCAGAGTGAACCATTTCTAGAACAGAGACACTTCTAGAATTTGATGTCTTGAATTTTAGGCGTCTTTGCTTCGATAACACAATGCTCACGAGAAGGTAAAGAAACCTTTGTGAGACCAGGAATTAACTTCCTTTCAACAAGAATCTTCATTCCTTGTTCGACATATGTCCAAGCCGATGCCATGTTCTTCTGCATCTCATGACTTGAACTATGTGAAGCAACATATGCTTCGCCTCTCTCCATTACCTCTCCTTCGGTTGGTATAAGTTTGCGATACACCTTTTCACCTTTCATAAGTACATGGCGCCTTTATAACTTTCATGATCTTGTTTTGTATTTCAACCTTACAACCAAGATCATCCAATTGTCCTAGTGACAATAGATTCTTTCTCGAGGCCACTCACGTGTGCACATCCCGAATAGTACGAACCATACCATCATGCACTTTCACCATGATATTTCCAATTCCAATGATCTTTAATTCATGATCATTGCAATGCCTCTACATCCGCCTCCGAGATAGGTTTATATTGATGAAACCATTATCTTCTTGCGGTCATATGAAAAGTAGCTCCCGTATCAAAGCGAGCCATATATCGCAAAATCTTTTCCTGCCTTCATTTACTGCCATTTGCTTCCATAAGAGCGTTACCATCTTCTGTTAAGTGCTTGCGAAATTTCCACGAGGATTAGAGGTATTTAAACCCCAGCAATCTTTCTTAAAGTGACCCGGCTTGCCTCATTTGTAGCATTTAAAACTCTTCTTCCTTCCTGTTCTAGATTTACCATGATTGTGACTCCCATGGGCCAGGTTCCATTGACCTCCCTCGTCACCACAAAGCCTCCACTGTCTTGCCGAATGCATCTGTCCTCCCTATTGTTCGCCTTTGTTTTCTTCCGAATAGCGGCGCATAACATCATCGAAGACTAGATAGTCGAGAAAGAACATTCTTGGTTAAGTTGATTATGAGTTGGTCATATGAGTCGAGGTAAACTTTGAAGTAGAATTTGTACGTTCTTGTGGCTCTTTTACAACTCAAAGATGTGAGTGAGAAAATAAAGTATTAGGGTTATTAGCGTGCTCGAGTCCTGAAGTAGATTCCGTCATGCGCAAAGCATAAAGTTTCCTCTTAAGAAAAATTTTATTGTGGAGTGATCTTGCCTCATACAATCGAGCAAGATGATCCCAAATCTCCTTTGCACTTTTCTTCTCCTCTATGCTTGACAAAACTCCATCTGCTAATCCTAGATGAAGATTTGCAATAGCATTTCCGTCCATCTCGTCATTTGTCATCCGTGACCTCAATGGTCTTTTGAAAAGTCAATGGCGCTAAACATTTATCCTTTTGAAGGATAGCCTTCATCTTTAATTTCCACAACGAGAAATTATTCCCATTGAATTTTTCGATTTCAAATTTGCAGCCATTGCTACAATCACAATCAACTTTTGACAAAACTATTATTTGTTAATAATAGTAACGAACACCTTTTGAGTGAGTATAATTTTATTTATCTTTTGATGTGGAGGGTCCACTTTAATTGAGTAGCGTAGAGCATCGATAAATAATTATACACCACCCAACTCTTGTCTACCACTTGTTTGAGAAAAGTGACATTGAGGGATAAAGCACAACTTAAATATGAAATATAATAAAGATGACACGGATATAACGTGAAAAGCGATGGGGTAAAAGCACGAGCGAGGAAGATACGTTTATTTATGATGAAAACTGGAGTTACACCTTCTCGCTAACTACAAGGATAAACACTTATATCTCTTGTATTATGAGATATTACAAACTCTCTATCTAACTCAAAGAGTAGGAGAAAGAATAAGACCAAGAACACTTTGTGTTTGCTTTGGAATGGGATGCTGAAATGAGGCACAAGTCCTTGCCTTTTATAGGCATCAAAGGGGGAAGCCACTTGCATCAACTTGCACAACTTGCAAGATTCTCTCCTATAGATACATTGTATCTTTAACAGGAATGTGGTCCTCAATATATATATGTGGTCATTTATAAAAATTTATATAGATTTCAGATTGTTTAGTACTATGAAGTAAATACTTCTTATTTATAAAATGAAAACAGAATTGATAACTTTTACATTAATTGTTTGACTGATCATTGCTTAAGTTTGGAGGACAATGTATCTCACATAGTTTGTTAAATGTTATTAATAGATATATAAATCATGCTGCAGGTTGATCAAGTCAGATTTTTCATGACATGAACTTTTCTCTGATTTTAATCAATCATATGTACAAACCCCTTTTTAAAATTTATAATCAGTATTAATGGTTGTTGTTGACAAAAAAGAAGTAATCCTATCTTAACTTTATTATAGAGTATGATTGTAAACGAAAAAAGAATTACAACAGTAAACAATGTATGGTATTTTATAGACTAAATATGGATATATAATTTAAATGTAGAAATAACAGTTATTAATACTTTTCAAAATTATTGAAGCAAGTTTTTCCACAACCAAAATATTCCAAACCATCGTAATCTTTGGAGTTAGAAAAGTATCCCAGATATTAATTCCAAAGTTTTAGATTATCATCCACGGCGTAGACTATCGGGTCTCTTTCTCAGTACATACATTTGGACCTCTACCCACCATATATTTGTTCTTTGATATTTTATTCGGATAACATTTTACTGATTAAGGGAGCCTTTAGTTTTATCACTGTTTTCACAAGTATGTAAAACAACTGGGTTGAATATAAGCTTAGACGGGTCGGGTAGGTTTAAATTAAAATTCATTTTGTTCAAATGGTAATTTCATGCTAGCCATAAGCTGCTTACTATAAAATATAAGCTTAGACGAACACCCCCTTGTTTGTTATACTTTGCAAACTCATGACAAATAGTTAAAGGCATATGCTTTCTCCATGCAAACTCATGATCATAGATTACTTCAAACGTTTTAGTATGCATTTAGTTTTCAGCACAATGAATGTCACAAAGACTGCTAAAAATTATTAATAATATCGACATTCATTTTACATGTATAAATAATAGTTACCGATAATTTTATATATGTTGAAGCAAAGTAGTTTCAAACCATCGCAGTCTTCGATTAGAAAATATCCCAGATATTAATTCCAAAGCTTCGGATTGTCATTCATGGCGTAGACTCTTGGGTCTCGGGATAATTTCGGAGTAGGTTCCTCCTATTAATCATACCTACACTTATATATAAACACAAGGAATTCCTTCCATTTTCTGTTACAAATAATCATACATTTTTCTTAACAAAACAATGAAGTTATTTCAAAGTTACCATTTTTTACTACTAGTTATCCTCCTTTCGTTAACAACAATATCGGTAGCAGTTCCAAAATACGCCAAGGCAGGCTGCGAAGATACGTGCGGGAACGTGAGGATCCCATTCCCTTTTGGACTCGGAGAAAACTGTTCTCTCAACAAATGGTACAATGTGGTTTGCAACTCTTGGACGCCATATCTATCTTCATTCAACCAGCTCGAAGTCATGCATGTTGACTTAAAAAATCAAACAGTCACTGTTAAAATGCAGAAGTTCTCTAATTGCAGCCAGACGGCAAAGAGTGTGGATCTTGGTAGCAGCCCCTTCCTGTATTCCAAATCACACAATACATTTGTTTATGAAGGGTATTGTGGTGTTGCTGTCATGATGGACAATCATGGTAGTGTGCTCACTGGGTGTTCCACCACTTGTAGAAATGACACTACCACTACGGGTATCATCGATACAAGCAACTGTTTTGGCATCAAATGTTGCCAAACAACAATTCCTCATTATCTGGAGTCGTACAGCATGAATCTTACAGGTATGGAGAGGCAGATGAGTGGAGATGGAGTTTGCGGGTCTGGGTACTTGTTGGATGAATCACACCAATCTGCTAGAGATGGCACCTCTTATATTCCAACATCACTGGAATGGATCCTATCAGACCATGACCACGAACAAGTAAGTTGTTTGGGTCAGTGGGATTCATTTGTAATGGATCTGGGTAATGGATCTCTGATGAATTCTTGGTATTGTTACGACTATTTCGAAGGGAACCCTTATTTAAAAGATGGTGGATATGGTACGTAACTCTATATTTAGTATTTATCTGTTTATTTTGATCACAATATTCATTTCCAGGCTTCCGGCCAGCATGTCGTGTGTGTTTGTTTGCTAGCAAATAGACCTAATAAAATAAGCTTAACTATCATATATCTACCTTTGCTAAAAAAGACTATCATATATTTACCAATTTAATTACTATTCGTTATAAATACATAAAAATTAAACCAGATGAGTAATCACGCATAAGGCGACGGCGCATGGTTGTACTCCCTCCGTCCCATAATAATTGTCTACTTTTACCTTTTTGAGTTTTTATTAATCAACTTTGACCATTAATATTTTTATTTGTGTTATATAATACTTGAAGAAAATTATACCAAATGAAAATACATTTAAAACTCAATCTATTTATATATTTTTTATCAAATATTATATTACACAAACCAAAATATTTATAGTCAAAGTTAAATAAAAAAGACTTAAAATGATCAAAGTGGACAATTATTATGCGACGGAGGTAGTAATAAAATCCACTTGTGTCGATATTGTGTATGTGTATTTTATAGGTCATGACTCATGACAGAGTTACGTAACTTTGCAGAACTTAATTATTAAATATATATCGAAAACATCTTATATTAATTTTACCAATGTGCTAAGCGGAATCTTATCAAAACTATTTTGCCACTTGCAAGTAACAAACTCACAACCTTAAGATTATGGGACATATTATCACACTAAAATGTGTGAGGTCTAACGTTTAATCTCTGCTAATTGCAAACAATTTTGAAGTGGCTAAACTAACTTTTTGAAGAAATTTTTTTTACTTGATTTGAGTCTGTGTGACGATGAGTTCAAACATTATTGTTAGTCGGCAAAAAAAAAATCAGAAACAATTGGTTATCAATCAAAATTATATTAATTTTAATTAATATAAAAAGGATATCAATTTTAAAATGAGGAGAAAGGAAATTTGAAAAGAACATAAATGGCATGTTTAACTTGTGTTGTAGGTGAAAAATAAACATTTATATTTTCTTGACTTTAAGGTATTTTAATGAAATCACGTTACTCGTTTTGTAATTTTTAAAAAACATGGTTTTGTTTTTATCTATATATATAATAAAGAAATTGTTAAAGTTGAAAAGTTGAATTGTTGAAATTGGTCAAATGAGAGAGAAATGCATAGTGTAATTAATACACTTATTAAAATACCTCATTACTTAAAAGTACAATAATGTATTCATATTGTACAATAATGTGTTTCATGAAATATTTTGAGTATGAGAAGTTAAGAAAATTACATGTTTTTAGAACTATTGATATTCAGTTCCAGAATCAAGAACCGAGCGGTAAACCACGAACCGACTTGACTCAAGAACGAAAACTATCAAACTTAAGAACCAAAACGTAACTATCGGATGCGGATCCGATGCGATTCTTCTTGTTTCCGGTCATATACTCAGTTCCAATTAGATTTTCTCATCCCTAGTCAAAATAGACCAAATATAATAGTACATTTTAGTTCTAAGGGTGAATTTCATATATCCCCTAAAAAACAGAATTAATTTCATATATACCCAATTGAACTTGTAAATATCATATATACCCAAAGAAGCATTTTAAATTTCATATTTCCCCAATTTTACTTATTTCATTAAAAACAAATTATATTGTGACAATTCTACCCTTCACTCCACCAAATGGATCATCTCTGTAACGGGTTGTTTTATCATCAAACTAAACATGATATGAAGTGAAGTGACGTGACAATTTTCTCAACACTATGTTAACACTAAGTTAATCAAATGAAACAAATTTATTTTCAAAACAATAAAATGAATATATGAGAATAAACAAAAAACACCTACAGGTGTCATAAACAAAGTTAATGATACAAGTAAACCTGGAGCAATTTCACTAATTTGGTACAGGAATGCATTTGATCTATTGTTAAACATTAAGTTAGATTGAATTTATGCGGTATAAGGTTGAAAGATTGAATTACATATTTTAGCCTAAATATCATCATGAAGGCCTACAAATGAATCAAGTAATTAAAATGCAGGCATGGAATTCTAAAGAAGATTTATTTAACAATGGGTATGATCTTTGCTTAAGGGTTATTATAGAATGGGCACCACTTTAATCCTTTCATTGATTGGAGGCTTGGAATGATGGGGTTGCCACTCAAAATACAAGGGTAGCATGGTCTTAAATTCAATATTTGATAAGATTGGGTATTTATGATATTTAAATAATGAATCGGGTATATATGAAATTAAGAGGATTTTTAGGGTATGAAATTCTTCCTAGTTCTAATTGTAAGACAATTCGTCAAATCTTATTAACTTATGAAACTTTTCGTAATCATTTTGAGAACAATTCCTATTAATTAAATCGTACTTGCATTGCATAATGCATCGTTATTAGAGTATGGGCAATTTCTGAATTTTTGAAATTTTTGAAGGCTTTGGACAAAATTACATAATAAAACATAACATTTCGATTACGAATATTATATATAAAGTGTCACCGTTTATAAGATATAATGCAATTACTTATTTAAACGTTTAATATATTAATCATTTAAGATATTTTCTCATTTAAAAAATATGTGTACAAATATATAATTGTTAACGAGAAAAATTTTGATGCCTTTAAAATTTTTGGAGCCATGAACGATATACTTTACACCATCACATTATTAATTTTTTGCGGTTGCGTATCTGATAAATTAAATACATAATAGCCACTAGTCACTATAGATAGACTCAATACCAATGACTAAAAAAGAAAAAGGAAAAAGAAAAAACCAGTGACGTTGTTTGTATTACAACTGTGTTGACTTTCTTCATGTTTGAAGTAGAACACCATTCATTCGTCAATTCGAGTGTCCCATTATCTCTTGAAATTAGGAAGATCATCATTTTTGCTCGTTATCTCTTCATAGCAAATGAAGCGATAAATATTTTTAAGATAATAATACAATAATTTATTCAAATTTACCGCATGTTATTGTCTTATACTCTTATTCATGAAACATACTTTATATTTAAATAACATGGTATTATCATATTGATTTGAGTTACGCTTACTATTACATAAAAAATTTAAAATATGCGTCTCTCTAAAATGTATGTTAAATCTTCGCAGCAACAATTGTTACAAAACGAAAACAGTTCTTTATAGTTTGTGAGGTTAGCCATTTAATAGCAATGTATGTTAAAATATTCAGTATCAAACATGAATTAAAAAAATACCACAATCTATATGTAAAAATTTATTTTATTGAAAGTAAAAAACTTAAATTAACATTTTGCCTAAATTATCCTTAATTAATCTATCTTTGGCAATTTTGTAATACTAACTAATATACTGTTTCTTGCAATTTCAAAATTTATGAACACTTTATTTATATATGGCAACTCTATAATACATGTATTGGCAACTTAGGTGTTCATTCATGCATCTATAAAAGTAAATAGATACATAATTAAATGTAAATGCATCGTTATAATTAATAGAAGATAATTAAGCCAGAAATCATTAATTGGTTTTTGAAAGAAAACAAAAAACAATGATGCATCTAAAAAGATTTATCGATCAATATCATACACGCTTATTATGATTTAAATTTATGTTTTTGTAACCTAAAAATATTCAATCAACGATGGTGATAAAAAAATTAATATATTGGTAATTACTAGACGAGTACCGATGCATAACAACGAGATTTTATAGTGACATACATTTATAATGATATTTTGGTTAAGTGTTTTCTGTAACCAAAATATCGCTATCACTATGCACGGTTACTCGTCTAGTATCTTAAAAACATTTTATTTTTATGCTAATAATTCAAGAGTAAACTCCAAAATACATCAATGTGGTTTACCCCATTTCACACCATACATCACATTCCCAAAAGTTTAGATATATGCATTCCTCCGTTAATCAAAGTTAACCGGTATACATCCCTCCGTTAATTTACGAAGTAACGGTTCAAATTATTTCTCCGTTATCTTCTAACGCTAGAGAAAATGTTTGCACCGTTAGTCCTCCGTTAATGTTTTACGGAGTTTACTCATAATTCAATATCATCACTCCACACCCGCTACCTATCTTGGCCTCCCAACCCACCATCCCGCCACCATCATTGACACACTCTATCTTTCATCATCACCAGACACCATCTCTGCAGCCCCCACCTCCTATGCGTTGCTGTAATGGGGTATAGGAAAGTGTTGCTGGTGTTTGCTATATCAACACAAAATCAATAAAGTTTGTTGGGTATTGTGGTAATTTTTTGGGTTCATGTCTGAAATTTTAAAAAGTATATTGCTATTAGATAGCTTTAACCCTAGTTTGTGGTATAAATCTTATCATCCTTGTCTGTCAAAAAAGAAAATATTCAAACCGTTGCATACTTACCTTCCTTTCATTAACATAAACTGCAGCTCCAAAATACGCCATGCAAGGGTGCAAAGACACGTGCGGAAACAACATGAAGATTCCATATCCTTTTGGAATTGGTGCAAACTGTTCTGTCAACGAATGGTACATTGTTGATTGTAACTCCTCGAAGCCATACCTGTCTGCACTCCACCTTGAAGTCTTGAGTATTGACTTGCAAAATCAGACAGTCACTGTAAATATGCAGAAGTTATCTGATTGCAGTCAGGTGATCAATAGTGTGGATCTAGGTAGCAGCCCCTTCCTGTATTCCAAATCACACAATAAATTTGTTTATGAGGGGTACTGTGGTAGCGCTTTCATGATGGACAATCATGGTAGTGTGCTCACAGGGTGTTCCACTACTTGTAACAATGACACTAATACTACTGTCATCATGGATACAAACAAATGTTTTGGCATCAATTGTTGCCAAACAACAATTCCTCGTTATCTAAAGTCATACAGAATGAATCTCACGGGTTTAGAAAGTCAGCTGGGTGGAGATGGAGGTTGTGGGTCGCATTTTTGGTTGATCAGAAATTATATGATGAAGGAAGCTTTTCCCACCAATCATTTGCTGACGAAGGTAGCAGCTCTTATGTTTCAACAGCACTACTGTGGACCCTTTCAGACCGTGATAAAGACCAATTAACTTGCTGTGATGGACATGGCGGAAGGGGGTATAAGCCGACGTCTAGCCTTAAAGTAGATCTGGGTAATGGTACTTCAGTGGATACTTGGAAATGTTCCTATAGCTACTATAATAGGGCAGGAAACCCTTATTTGGTTGATGGATGCGCTGGTATGTATTTCTCTAAAAAAGTATTTGTTTAGCTATAATTTATATTGCTTGTTTTAATTTCCAAGGTTCTGTTTTTAAATTTATTTGTTTGTTTTATAATACTAAATGCAAGAATAGTGGAGGACTATACACAAGATGATGACCCTGAATACGTAGTTACCGAAGAGTGTTCAAGGTGCCTGAAAAGAGGGGGTTACTGTAGCCATGACAATATATATGACGTTGATGGCTTAGTTTACAGAAGTAACTTCATTTGTTATGGAGCAAGCAAAATATCCTTGGGTGTTCTTCTAGGTAATGTCTTTTCTCAATTCTTATAAATATCTTATACGTACCCTGCTACTCCATATTATATTCTGGGCAAATTCTTTCTATTTGTAGAATGAATCCCACTGCAACCATACTTAGCTTAAGGAGCTTCCAAACAGTCTAATAATTTATTTTTTTTTATTATTATTATTATTATTATTATTATTATTATTATAACGAGAATTTATTAAGAAGTTGAAATAGCTTTATAAGGGTTACGGATTCAATTATTGGATAACTCATAACCACATGTTTCATTGTCATTGAAGACAAGGTTTTATTTTTCGGGTGTTTCTTAGCAATAAAATGTCACTCACCCAATATAAACCTGTGAAAGAAGCCATAAGGGATAACTGGAGTATGGTTTTTAGTTGTTCTTTTGTCAGTTACATTTGTGGGCTACGACCTTACAGAAAGAAAAATGAAGAAGGCGCTAACATGTGTCCTTTGATGAACACAAAAGAAAATAAAATTGTCCAAAATAATTTAAGCATTTTAACTAACGATGAGAGACAAGATCATTAAGGCTCACTAAAATAAAATTAAAAGAAATTTGATCCGAAAGAATGCCCAAACGTTTTTGTTTATAAAAAATTTTTATAATACTTTTATTTTCATATTTTTTTGTTCATAGAAAGGCATAATTTTTTCCATAAAAAAAAATATTAAGTGGTTTTGTATTCACTAAGTTCCCCTTTAATTTGTTATCAACTTTTTTTGCAATGTTTCAATCAATTTTTACGAAACAGAATATATTTACTAATTTGGTTCGTATTATAGGATCAGACGGAAATGGCTATTTGATTCGACATTCTCTAAAAGTTACACTAGTTACATCTTTTGACGATGCAAATATATCATTCTTTGTGTATAGCAAAGAAGGTGGAAAACTTAAGAATTTTCAGAGTTTATATCTTTGGGACAAGTTCTTTCAAAAATAAATAACGAAGTCAAAACAGGGGAGATATAGTGTGATTATAACAATTGTAGTTTAAGGAAGTATCTAGATACTTTGGACATGAATCCTTGACTTTTGAATCAAGTTATGGCTACTTACTTTTGGTTGTTTATTGACCTTGGTTCAGGTGTTAGCATAAGCGGGTCTACTTTTCTTGTGGCTATCGCCTATATATTATACAAGGTGATCAAGAAAACAAAAGAAAGGAGACGAAGAAAGAGGTTTTTCAAACGCAATGGTGGTTTACTTCTAAAGCGGCAAGAAGAAGCCGACCCATCTTTGGTTGATCAAACCATACTTTTCACATCACGTCAATTGGAGAAGGCCACTGACAACTTCAATGAGAACAGAATTCTTGGTCGAGGTGGCCAAGGTACGATCTACAAAGGTATGTTAGTTGATGGAAGAATTGTGGCGGTTAAAAATCTAAAAGTCGTAGATGAAAGCTAATTAGAGCATTTCATCAATGAGGTGGTGATTCTTTCACAAGTCAATCATAGGAATGTGGTCAAATTGTTGGGATGTTGCTTAGAGACCGATGTTCCTCTACTAGTTTCAGAGTTCATCCCAAATGGAACATTGTATGATCGCATTCACTGCGAGACTGATGAGGACCCAATGTCTTTGAACATGAGAACGCAAATTGCTACAGAGGTGAGGAGCACTTGCTTACTTACATTCAGCCACATCCATTCCGATTATACCATAGGGACATCAAGACGGCTAATATACTTTTAGATGATAAATACAGGGCAAAAGTTTCTGACTTTGGAACTTCAAGGTTCGTATCAATAGATCAAACTCACTTAACTACCTTAGTCATAGGTACATTTGGCTACCTAGACCCCGAGTATTTTCAATCTAGCCAATTCACCGAAAAGAGTGACGTTTATAGTTTTGGAGTTGTATTGATTGAGCTTTTAACAGGAGAAAGGCCAATCTCATTAACTAGATTTGGTGAAAATAGAAGTTTGGCCGCGCACTTTATGTTGGCTGTGGAAGAAGGACGGGTTATGTCTATATTTGACGCAATGGTTATTAAAGAAGGCACTAGAGATGAGTTATTGGAAGTAGCAAACCTCGCAATGCGATGTCTGAATTTCAATGGAAAGAATAGGCCAACAATGAAAGAAGTAGCCGTAGAGTTAGAAACCATAAGAGCGTCTCATATTCCATCTGCGGTTCAGACTAATACCAAGTCAGTGACGTTTGGGCATGAATTATCGATGCTATCATATGGGGAATCAACATCAACATTCTTAAGTTCCGATGAGAACCGGCCAACAATGAAAGAAGTAGCTGTCGAGTTAGAAACCATAAGAGCGTCTCATATTCCATCTGGTTCGGACTATGAAGTCAATGACGTATGGGCATGAATTATCGATGCTATCATATGGGGAATCAACATCATCATTCTTAAGTTCCAATGAGAACTTTACTCATGATGCAACGAGCGGTTATTTGTTTAATAAGTTGTCATACAATATATCGTTACATACTATGTAATCTTAATTGTAAGTAATCATAGATTTATTAAAAGTACTAAATTTGGAAAGATAATACGTATTCATAAGGGCGTGGCCTATTGTAACAAACTAACAATCCTTTTATAGCAGGAGGTAGTCGATACAATAACGGAATACATGAGAGTATGATCGACATGTCAGTATGTCAGTGAACTAAAACTGACTCGCTATTGAACATAAAATTTCATTATTATCAAGTGAAGGATGTAGAGAATTTCGCATAAAAGAAAATATATGTATGTCACATGTATCCATTAGTATTATTTAATATATACCACTCTAATCCCGAGTATAAAACAGAAAGAAGAAAAATGGAAAGGGGAACAAAGAGAGAAGATTAGGAAAAGAAAAGAAATGGAATGTAAGAAAAAACGCTTTAAAATCAACTTTTTTCCATCTAATTCCAATTTGCTAAGAAGATTAGGAGAGAAGTTTGGCATAATTTCCTCCCCTCTTCTCTTCTCTCTAGAAAAAACTCCGCGATGCAAACAATTTTTTTTTTTAATTTTCTTTCCACTTCTCTTCTTTTCTCTCCAAATAAAAACTCGGGAACAGAGTGATATACTTTTGTGAAAGGCTAGTTGTAATTGATATTGTTGTTGTTCCATACGAAAGGCATGCATGTACATCAACTGTATTACAGTTTTATATGCAATGTTGCTAAGCATCATTTGTATGAGTTATAACAGTCTATGGGGTGTCTCCATGTATGTACAAGGTGATTGGAAAAGAGTCTTGTAGGGAATTATCTTGTTTTTCAAAGATGTAAACATTTACAAGTTTGTTAATCTTTTTGGTCTTGCAGCTACGATCATAATAGGCAAGCTCGGCTAATTTAGGGAGCATTCTGTTTCTTGTAGCTTGAACATGCGTGTTGTCAATAGGTCAAAAGGGTAATTTTATGCTAGCCCAAACAAGTCAGTCCCAAAATGGTTTTTGTCCAATTTTAGTTTTTATCATAAACAATTACTAGTTATAATGCCCATGCATGCACGGGGTTTAAACGTGAATCAAATTTAGTTAAGTTATTTTTCGTTTTATTTTTTGAAAGCATCATATATTAAAGAATAGGGTTAATAACCTATTAAAGCATCATACTTGTCATAATTTAATGATTCGTGTATTAGCGAACAAAAAAAAAATAACCCTTTGAGCCACTTATCTTGTCTATATGTACGTATGATACATTTGGTAACTTATACAACCGGTATCGGTTTTGTTAACATGATCCTATTGCACCACCCTGACATACATCACGGTGGCACTTTGACTAGATCATATATATCCTTGTCTTGATTAATGATACTTCGACTAGATCATATATATCCCACCCACCCCATCACCTCCTGTTACCATACACTTTGACTAGATGGGAGGTAGCTACCCAGGTCCACCGCTCCACCTTACCACCGCCATTAAAACACCCTTTGTGATCCCTCATCACTAATCCCCACCGTCACAGCCATATTACAACACCACCATCACAGCGCCTCCCAGCCATCACCATAAAGTTTCAAGTAGATCGTCACTTTTAAAGGCTACAGGTGGTGAGGATGGTGGGTTTAATTGTAAGAGGATGTCAGGGATTGCATTTTACCTTATGTGCTTAATTGTAGAAGATACGTAGTTTAGGTGGTTCAATAAAACAAACACCTTATTTGGGTTTAAAAACTTTGTTTAGGGTTGCTTATTTCATAGTGGTTTATTTTAAGGGAGTATTACAATTCGCGTGTTTGTGTAGGCTTGAGCAAGAATCTGGGTTTTACTTTAACGTCAAGTATTTTGAGGAGAAGTGCATGCCGTGGGAATGGGATGAAGTCGAGAAATATTTGTGCAGGTTACACCAAGGTTGATGTAACAGATACTCAATGAAGATTTTCTTGAGATCGAGGGCAAAAGTATCTTGAAGCTCTTGATAAGTATGTATTGATTTGATATTTTGATGCTTTATTTTGAATATGTTGTTCAACATGTTTGGCTAATTTGAGAATGCTTGTGATGCGGCTTATGATTTTATTTTTGTGATGCGGCTTAGGATATTGTCCGGTGGTGGTCCGGTGAGATGATGGTCCGTGGCGGTGGTCGGTGAGAGATGGTCGGTGAGATGATGGTGTTCAGGTTGTTAATTCCTCAAATGAGGAAAGTCAAGATGGTTTGATTGGTTTTTGTGTGTTTGTTGAATCTGGTGTTTTTTTGTGTGTGTGTGTGTGTGTGTGAGAGAGAGATAGGGGAGAAAGAAGGGAGGTGAGGTGAAATCTGTTTTGACCTTTTAAATACGTATATAGAGTTGTGATAGGCAGTTGAGGGTGACGTGGAGTTTTAAACCGGCTACGTGTATTTTACCTGCAGTTGGGGGTACTTAATGTATCATACAGACATATTAGACAAGATAAGTGGCCAAAAGGGATATTTTTTGTTGATTCGTCGAGGCCGACATTTCATGTTAAGTATGATGCTTTAATAGGTTATTAACCCTAAAGAATATATGTGATGTGATTTGCTTCATGTGAAAGTCATTTGAGACGGTAAAGTTAATTCGTTTTACATAGCGTGAAACTTCGACTTAGATAAACCAAATAATGGAAAAGTTCCATTGTAAGAAAAGCTATTGACCCGTTAAAGATAGAATTGAAACCCAAATCAGCATATTCTTGACTAAACAATTCTAAATTGACATTCAAACTAGAAATACCTCAAAATGTTTACCAAGGTTTGTGTGTCAAGAGATTTGCACCAACCCACTCACCAATAGTTATTGCACTTGCTACAGTTACCAAGCTCGCGTTATGGTTAGCACAAAGTGGTTTGACCAATTTTTTATAGTGAGGTTGGTTTACATTCCATGGCCAATAATACACAAAGTTTAGCAACATGCATGCTTCTCAATCACCTTTGCACTGCATGAAGTCCACACATGAGACACCCATGAGCAAGTAAGCTTCTCCACACAAGTTGCAAAGCAGGATATCCATGGGCTCCCCAAAAGCAGGAGCTGGAGCAGCTGCCTCAACAGGAACAATACCCTCTTGACTGCAAGAGGAAAAACATTGATTAGAGGATAAAACAATTTAAGTCAAATAAGAAATTAGCTATGACTGTAATTTAACAGAGATCACACTTATAAGGGACTTATATTGCCATGATTCACTTTCAATGACCTTCAAGTGAAATTGTCAAAAGAGGCGAGTAAAACATTTAAGGAAAAGATTAATATCTCACAAAATGAATCATGAATAAGAAAACGGATACAATCAAGCTACGATGCCCTTATATACTAAATATGAGTTTATTAAGAAGTTGAAATAGCTTTATAAGGGTTACGGATTCAATTATTGGATAACTCATAACCACATGTTTCATTGTCATTGAAGACAAGGTTTTATTTTTCGGGTGTTTCTTAGCAATAAAATGTCACTCACTCAATATAAACCTGCGAAAGAAGCCATAAGGGATAACTGGAGTATGGTTTTTAGTTGTTCTTTATGGAGTTACATTTGTGGGCTACGACCTTACAGAAAGAAAAATGAAAAAGGCGCTAACATATATGTGTCCTTTGATGAACACAAAAGAAAATAAAATTGTCCAAAATAATTTAAGCATTTTAACTACAGATGAGAGACAAGATCATTAAGGCTCACTAAAATAAAATTAAAAATTTGATCGAAAAGAATGCCCAAACGTTTTTGTTTATCAAAAAATTTTATAATACTTTTATTTTCATATTTTTTTGTTCATAGAAAGGCATAATTTTTTCCATAAAAAAAAAATATTAAGTGGTTTTGTATTCACTAAGCTCCCCTTTAATTTGTTATCAACTTTTTTTGCAATGTTTCAATCAATTTTTACGAAACAGAATATATTTACTAATTTGGTTCGTATTATAGGATCAGACGGAAATGGCTATTTGATTCGACATTCTCTAAAAGTTACACTAGTTACATCTTTTGACGATGCAAATATATCATTCTTTGTGTATAGCAAAGAAGGTGGAAAACTTAAGAATTTTCAGAGTTTATATCTTTGGGACAAGTTCTTTCAAAAATAAATAACGAAGTCAAAACAGCAGGAGATATAGTGTGATTATAACAATTGTAGTTTAAGGAAGTATCTAGATACTTTGGACATGAATCCTTGACTTTTGAATCAAGTTATGGCTACTTACTTTTGGTTGTTTATTGACCTTGGTTCAGGTGTTAGCATAAGCGCGGGTCTACTTTTTCTTGTGGCTATCGCCTATATATTATACAAGGTGATCAAGAAAACAAAAGAAAGGAGACGAAGAAAGAGGTTTTCAAAGCGCAATGGTGGTTTACTTCTAAAACAGCAAGAAGAAGCCGACCCATCTTTGGTTGATCAAACCATACTTTTCACATCACGTCAATTGGAGAAGGCCACTGACAACTTCAATGAGAACAGAATTCTTGGTCGAGGTGGCCAAGGTACAGTCTACAAAGGTATGTTAGTTGATGGAAGAATTGTGGCAGTTAAAAAATCTAAAGCTGTAGATGAAAGCTAATTAGAGCATTTCATCAATGAGGTGGTGATTCTTTCACAAGTCAATCATAGGAATGTGGTCAAATTGTTGGGATGTTGCTTAGAGACCGATGTTCCTCTACTAGTTTCAGAGTTCATCCCAAATGGAACATTGTATGATCGCATTCACTGCGAGACTGATGAGGACCCAATGTCTTTGAACATGAGACTGCAAATTGCTACAGAGGTCGCAGGAGCACTTGCTTACTTACATTCAGCCACATCCATTCCAGTATACCATAGGGACATCAAGACGGCTAATATACTTTTAGATGATAAATACAGGGCAAAAGTTTCTGACTTTGGAACTTCAAGGTTCGTATCAATAGATCAAACTCACTTAACTACCTTAGTCATAGGTACATTTGGCTACCTAGACCCCGAGTATTTTCAATCTAGCCAATTCACGAAAGAGTGGCGTTTATAGTTTTGGAGTTGTATTGATTGAGCTTTTAACAGGAGAAAAGCCAATCTCATTAACTAGATTTGGTGAAAATAGAAGTTTGGCTGCGCACTTTATGTTGGCTTTGGAAGAAGGACGGGTTATGTCTATATTTGGCCTCAATGGTTATTAAAGAAGGCACTAGAGATGAGTTATTGGAAGTAGCAAACCTCGCAATGCGATGTCTGAATTTCAATGGAAAGAATAGGCCAACAATGAAAGAAGTAGCCGTAGAGTTAGAAACCATAAGAGCGTCTCATATTCCATCTGCGGTTCAGACTAATACCAAGTCAGTGACGTATGGGCATGAATTATCGATGCTATCATATGGGGAATCAACATCAACATTCTTAAGTTCCGATGAGAACCGGCCAACAATGAAAGAAGTAGCTGTAGAGTTAGAAACCATAAGAGCGTCTCATAGTCCATCTACGGTTCAGACTAATATGAAGTCAGTGACGTATGGGCATGAATTATCGATGCTATCATATGGGGAATCAACATCATCATTCTTAAGTTCCGATGAGAAATTTACTCAGTGATGCAAACAGAGCGGTTATTTGTTTAATAAGTTGTCATACAATATATCGTTACATACTATGTAATCTTAATTGTAAGTAATCATAGATTTATCAAAAGTACTAAATTTGGAAAGATAAATATGTATTCATAAGGGTGCGGCCTACTGTAACAATCCTTTTATACCAGGAGCTAGTTGATACAACAATGGAATACATGAGAGTATGATCGACATGTCAGTATGTCAGTGAACTAAAACTAACTCGCTATTGAACATAAAATTTCATTATTATCAAGTGAAGGATGTAGAGAATTTCGCATAAAAGAAAATATATGTATGTCACATGTATCCATTAGTATTATTTAATATATACCACTCTAATCCCGAGTATAAAACAGAAAGAAGAAAAATGGAAAGGGGAACAAAGAGAGAAGATTAGGAAAAGAAAAGAAATGGAATGTAAGAAAAAACGCTTTAAAATCAACTTTTTTCCATCTAATTCCAATTTGCTAAGAAGATTAGGAGAGAAGTTTGGCATAATTTCCTCCCCTCTTCTCTTCTCTCTAGAAAAAACTCCGCGATGCAAACAATTTTTTTTTTTAATTTTCTTTCCACTTCTCTTCTTTTCTCTCCAAATAAAAACTCGGGAACAGAGTGATATACTTTTGTGAAAGGCTAGTTGTAATTGATATTGTTGTTGTTCCATACGAAAGGCATGCATGTACATCAACTGTATTACAGTTTTATATGCAATGTTGCTAAGCATCATTTGTATGAGTTATAACAGTCTATGGGGTGTCTCCATGTATGTACAAGGTGATTGGAAAAGAGTCTTGTAGGGAATTATCTTGTTTTTCAAAGATGTAAACATTTACAAGTTTGTTAATCTTTTTGGTCTTGCAGCTACGATCATAATAGGCAAGCTCGGCTAATTTAGGGAGCATTCTGTTTCTTGTAGCTTGAACATGCGTGTTGTCAATAGGTCAAAAGGGTAATTTTATGCTAGCCCAAACAAGTCAGTCCCAAAATGGTTTTTGTCCAATTTTAGTTTTTATCATAAACAATTACTAGTTATAATGCCCATGCATGCACGGGGTTTAAACGTGAATCAAATTTAGTTAAGTTATTTTTCGTTTTATTTTTTGAAAGCATCATATATTAAAGAATAGGGTTAATAACCTATTAAAGCATCATACTTGTCATAATTGTCAGTTCGACGTAGCGAACAAAAAAAATAACCCTTTTGGCCACTTATCTTGTCTATTATGTCTGTATGATACATTTGGTAACTTATACAACCGGTATCCGGTTTTGTTTAACATGATCTTATCCTACTTGGCACCCACCCACCCAACATCATACAGCTGGCACTTTGACTAGATCATATATATCCTTGTCTTGATTAATGATACTTCGACTAGATCATATATATCCCACCCAACATCACCTCTGTTACTATGCATACACTTTGACTAGATCGGAGGTAGCTACCCACCGGTCACCGCCGCTCACCACACTACACCGCCACCATTAAAACACCCTTTGTGATCCCCTCATCACTAATCCCCACGTCGCAGCGCCATATTACAACACTCCACCATCACCACGCGCCTCCCCCGCCATCACCACATAAAGTTTCAAGTAGATCCGTCACTTTTAAAGGCTACGAGTGGTGAGGATGGTGGGTTTAATTTAATAGAGGATATGCGGGATTGCATTTTTTCTGCTTATGTGCTTAATTGTTAGAATCACGTAGTTTGGAGTGGTTCAATAAAACAAACACCTTATTTGGGTTTAAAACTTTGTTTGGGACTGCTTATTTCATAGTGGTTTATTTTAAGGGAGTATTACAATTCGCGTGTTTGTGTAGGCTTGAGCAAGAATCTGGGTTTTACTTTAACGTCAAGTATTTTGAGGAGAAGTGCATGCCGGTGAATGGGATGAAGTCGAGAAATATTTGTCTGGTTACACCAAGGTTGATGTATGATACTCAATGAAGATTTTCTTGAGATCGAGGAAACAAAAGTATCTTGAAGCTCTTGATAAGTATGTATTGATTTGATATTTTGATGCTTTATTTTGAATATGTTGTTCAACATGTTTGGCTAATTTGAGAATGCTTGTGATGCGGCTTATGATTTTATTTTTGTGATGCGGCTTAGGATATTGTCCGGTGGTGGTCCGGTGAGATGATGGTCCGGTGGCGGTGGTCCGGTGAGAAGATGGTCCGGTGAGATGATGGTGTTGGGTTAATTCCTCAAATGAGGAAAGTCAAGATGGTTTGATTGGTTTTGTGTGTTTGTTGAATCGGTGTTTTTTTGTGTGTGTGTGTGTGTGTGAGAGAGAGATAGGGGAGAAAGAAGGGAGGTGAGGTGAAATCTGTTTTGACCTTTTAAATCGTATAGAGTTGTGATAGGCGTTGAGGGTGGCGTGGAGTTTTAAACCGACTCGTGTATTTTACAGGGTTGGGGGTACTTAATGTATCATACAGACATATTAGACAAGATAAGTGGCCAAAAGGGATATTTTTTTTGTTCGATACGTCGAACTGACATTTGTGACAAGTATGATGCTTTAATAGGTTATTAACCCTAAAGAATATATGTGATGTGATTTGCTTCATGTGAAAGTCATTTGAGACGGTAAAGTTAATTCGTTTTACATAGCGTGAAACTTCGACTTAGATAAACCAAATAATGGAAAAGTTCCATTGTAAGAAAAGCTATTGACCCGTTAAAGATAGAATTGAAACCCAAATCAGCATATTCTTGACTAAACAATTCTAAATTGACATTCAAACTAGAAATACCTCAAAATGTTTACCAAGGTTTGTGTGTCAAGAGATTTGCACCAACCCACTCACCAATAGTTATTGCACTTGCTACAGTTACCAAGCTCGCGTTATGGTTAGCACAAAGTGGTTTGACCAATTTTTTATAGTGAGGTTGGTTTACATTCCATGGCCAATAATACACAAAGTTTAGCAACATGCATGCTTCTCAATCACCTTTGCACTGCATGAAGTCCACACATGAGACACCCATGAGCAAGTAAGCTTCTCCACACAAGTTGCAAAGCAGGATATCCATGGGCTCCCCAAAAGCAGGAGCTGGAGCAGCTGCCTCAACAGGAACAATACCCTCTTGACTGCAAGAGGAAAAACATTGATTAGAGGATAAAACAATTTAAGTCAAATAAGAAATTAGCTATGACTGTAATTTAACAGAGATCACACTTATAAGGGACTTATATTGCCATGATTCACTTTCAATGACCTTCAAGTGAAATTGTCAAAAGAGGCGAGTAAAACATTTAAGGAAAAGATTAATATCTCACAAAATGAATCATGAATAAGAAAACGGATACAATCAAGCTACGATGCCCTTATATACTAAATATGAGTTTTTCTTTTATACGTAGTACTAAATATGGACCAAAAAATGCTATTTACCTTGTTTTATTTTGCCATATCTTACCACATAAATCTTAGTTTGCAAA
This sequence comes from Chrysanthemum makinoi, assembly GCA_910596185.1. Lineage (NCBI taxonomy): Eukaryota > Viridiplantae > Streptophyta > Magnoliopsida > Asterales > Asteraceae > Chrysanthemum > Chrysanthemum makinoi. The sequence continues at coordinate 96,804,363 of OU343218.1, read as the reverse complement.
GGGAAAGGCTAATTTTAAGACAATCATTGTCACTAATGTTATTACTCCTGCCAAATTTTATTTCCAGTTTTAGGTCTGACAAGGTTCCCTTGAAGGTAGAGGTTGACAGTAAAACAGTTAACAATAAACATAATAAAAATATATCTATGGTTAATTGGGTCTGAATTAAAAGACCTTCAAGAACATTATCTCCACATGGCCTCAAATATGCAGAAGTAGAGGCTCAAAGAGAAGATCTTGTATCGAAGCGAAAGGCTGTCAAGCCTGGGAAGAGTTGGTTTTAATAACTTTAAGGTGACCCATTACTCCATTAGTTCATTACACCACAAGTAAATTTGATCATTTCTCATTCATTGCATGTTAATATCCATGAATAGGGGTGTAATCGAGTCAAGCCGAGCTCGAGCTCGACAAGGCTTGAGCTTGGCTTGAAACAAAAATAGTAGGCTTGAGCTTAGCTTGATAGCTTGTCAAGCTTTAATCATCCAGGCTTGAGCTTGGCTTAATAGGTTTCGAGCAAAGCTTGAGCTTGGCTTAAAAAGCTTGAATGTATACAAAAATATTGTATTTGATAGATAAAGTCATCAAAATATATATATTTATAAAGTAATACAAACTAAAACCACATTTGAAAACCAAATTAAATTAATTTAACAGTAATAAAACCAACAATAACATTTTCGTACTAAGTCCAACATTAGAATAAAGGGCAAATGACAAAAAAATGCATTGAACTTGACACTTTTTATAATTGTGTATAGCCAACTATATTTTTTCTTATTGTGTGTACTTAACTTTCAAATTTCGATTAATGTGTGTATTTTGTGACCATTTTACCCTTAATTTTTCAAATTTTGAAGGGTAAAATGGTCATTTTATATGGCAGAATAGTCACAAAATACACATAATGATCGAAATTTGAAAGTTCAGATACACAATAAGTAAAAAATAGTTGGCTACACACAATCACATAAAGTGTCAAGTTCGATGCATTTTTTTGTCATTTGCCCTAGAATAAAACATAAGCCAAAGTACTAATTGATGTTGTCACCAATATATTTTGGTCTATTAATATTCACGATTCATAATTAGAAACTTGTATTCGTTTCTGGATATAAAGCGAGTAAGCAACATCATTGGTTTAAGATATCGCTGTTATAAATAATTACAACTTTATTTACCATATAAAAGTCCTTCAAAAGTATATTAAATAATTTTATGTGAAGTAAATCCTTATAATTAGAATAATATTCAAGTTATGCCTTAGTTACTTATATAAATTTAATATAAAATAAAAATAAATATATATATATATATATATATATATATATATATATATATATATATATATATATATATATATATATATATATATATATATATTAAGGCTTGATAAAAGCTTGATAAAAGTTAGAGCCAAGCTATCAATTTGAGCTTGGCTTTATATGTTTGAGCCAATTCATTGGGATTGAGCTTGGGCTTGGGCTTGAGCTTGATAAAAGCTTGGCTTGATCGAGTCAAGCTCAGCTCCGAGCTTGATTATGATAAAGGTTTGGCAGATTGCGGCCTATCCATGAATGGCGTCTATTTGAGAAAACCATAAATATGATACTAGGTAGCGGGCTAAAATTTTCCGTGGGAGGGCGAAACAAAATTTTTTAGAAATACATTAAATGGGAGGGCCGAAGTAAAATTTTTCGAAATACACGTAAATATGAAATAAATACACTAAGGGTTTTAGACCTGGGGGACTCCGGTCCTCACATAGCTCACCAGGTGTGATACTATACTTAGCTCATATGTATAGCATGAAGTAAATAGGAAAAAGAAAAAGATGAGGTAGATGATAAGGTTTTTATTAGGTTATACCTCATAACATGAAGAACTTTCTCCTGTCAAGGCATTAAGATACGCAGCCAATGTCGAAACCAAATGTTTTCCTCTCTCCGGTTTTCATCTCAGCAATAGACCAATCATTAAGCACTGCATCGCCAATAATCTAGCAATTGCAATGCCAAAATTTAATTTGTTGATCAACCAAGTTCCGCATTTCATCACAAAAGTTGCAACATTAAAAAAAATCAAATTAATAAAATTATTACAAGGAATAATTTGATTTTTTTTAAATGCAAAAGTTCCCACGAGGTTTTGATTTATTATATAAAAGATAACATACAGTGATGTAGTAGGCATTATGTTTTAAGGGTTAACACTACTAGGAAAAATGCCATTAGCAATAATTATTTTAACAACAATAGATAAATCCATTTAACATATAATTTTAGCAACAAAATTGTTAACAAGGTTGCAATTCTTTTAGCAACAAAAGAAATTAATTGGTACTTCTACAAAAGATCATAAATATGTGTTGCTAATTTAGCAACCACTAAGCAATTTTGTTGCATTCTCAAATTAGCACCGGCCGAATTAGCATCAATTGATGCTAGTTGCTAATGGAGCCAATGCTAATTTTTAAAATGCACAGAAATTGCAGTCGTCTAAATTAGCATCTTTATGGTCATTTGTTAAAAATACCAACTAATTTTTTTGTTGCTAAAAATATAGCAACTTTGTTAACAATTTTGTTGCTAAAATTAGATGCTAAATGTATAATTTAGCAACGATTTCTCTATCGTTGGCATTTTTTCTAGTAGTGTAATATACACAAAAGTCATCCTACTTTGGATTTATTTCAACGTTGTCTTTAAAAAAAGGGCACACTACTCTACAAAGGTTTGTGGCAGTTATTCTTTCACAAGTTAACCATACTAATGTGGCCAAACCATGCAGCTAAAATTATCTTTCTGTCTTGTTTGACGTTTTGAGATTATTCTTAGTTTTGTGAAGTAAATACATCCCACACGACAAAAAGATGGAATGTGCACGCTTATTTTTCCATAGATTTATAAGGGTGAAGTTTTTTATTATTTATTTAAAGGAAAATTCTCGAAATAGACAAGTTGCCTCATGGCACATCACTTTTCAGACCCTTTTTTTTACGTGCTCTTTTTAGACCGGTTGCCTTGGCAACTTGCACTACCCAACCATATGTTGTCATGTTTTCGATATGATTGTACTAAAACTGGGCAACTCAGAGCAGTTGCCCAAAAAGTACACCAGTTGCCCTATGACTCAGCACCTAGTAATCAGTAAAGTCACACTTGTCGCTTAGGGGGTTGAGTTGCCCAACGTGGATTGCCTACAGTATAGTTTCGTCTCACTAAAAAAAGAGTCTGGAAAGTGATGTGCCTTAAGGCAACTGGTCTATTTCGAGAATTTTTCCTTGTTTTATTTACGGATATACACTACAAGAAAAAGTGGCTTTATATAATGTGGTTATAATAATCGCATTCATATGTGTACATAATATTAGTCGACGCACTCAACGATAAAAACGTTGTTCATCAATAAAAAAAATTATTTATCAATAAAAAAACACTATTCATTGATAAAAAGAGTTGTTCATCAATAAAAAAAGGTTGTTCATCAGTAAAACAAGTTGTCCGTCAATAAAAATAGTTGTCCATTAATAAAAAGAGTTGTTCATCAATTAAGAAAACGTTGTTCAATAATAAAAAGAGTTGTTCATCAATAAAAAAATGTTGTTCATTAACAAAAAAAGTTGTTCATCAATAAAAAAATGTAATTAATCTGTTGTTAACCATACCATTGCCTTGAGCATGAGATATTTTTTTCTTTCAAAATTGATGGTGTTTGGAATTGAGGCATTGTTTTTCTGTTTGGTTCAGTGGATATCAAGCAGTTTATTTGCAATCTGCTGTTGTTACATTTGCAGGCCATTACAATAGGTTGATACCTTGTACCTTGGAGTTCTATCTGATATGACTGTACCTATGGTAACCTCTTATCAATTCCAGTTTGGCCTTGGGAGGAAATTGGACTGATATGTATGGCTAAGTAGGAAATTGGTAGACATGAACCTTCACGGGTCTAACCTCCTCACCAAGGAGTGTTTACAACTTCAAGCTGACCTAGTCAGTGATGTAACCGTGTCTCGCGGGAAATTGTCTATCTTGAGTCGATCAATTCAAAAGTGCGCGCTCTACCCTCACCGTGCAGATTTCTTTCAAAACTCATAAGCACATGTGGAGGGGGAGTATTTCTGAAAATACAAAACTCTCTAAGTGTTACAAGATGACACCGATATTGAAGACAAAGTCGTGATGGACCCAGTGACGCAATGCACTAAGCCTTCTTAACCACTCAAGTTCTCTCAAAAGAGCTTTTTTCATTCTCACTGGAAACCCTACGTAATATGTCGACTCTCTCTTAGAGATTGTTGGTATTGAAGAAGGAGACCCTCTCACTAGTCTTCGATTAGGAAAACCAAAGCGCACTATTGAGTCTAGAGCCACGAGATTCATCAAAAGATCTCTTAGGAACACTTGACTTTTCATCACTTGTCGTTCAACAATAAGAGCATAAATGAAATATTCTAGAGTCCTTCGCAGATCCTAGCAATCTGCCTAGAACATTTATGAGGGGATTCACAATTGTGATCCTCGGTGATTGAATGGAAACTCTGCGGGGTAAACATCAAACAACCACGGCGGTAGGTTACTTCCACTCCTTGTGGGTTGCAGCAGTGTTGTGGTGGTCTCAAGCGGTCTACATTGGTGGGTGATACTTGATGTACTCGGTGACTCACGCGACGGTAGCGATATCGAGTACAGGAGCATGCCAATGACCATCCGGTTTAAGATTCGTCTAAGACCGTGCCAGCGAATTGGGATATGCCTGTACAAAATATCCAAACTTTCACGTTGGGAACTTTATTGCTAACTGTCTACATACAAGATTGGAGATCCAAAGTTCCTAGGAGAAAAGATCGTGATGATTCTCCACATGCTCATACCAACAACAACACATATGAAGTTCTCTCAAAAGGAAATTCAAAAGTCAAAATGATCCTTCATCAAAGCCAAAGAATCTACAAAGTTTAAAGACTCGAGAACTACATCACATCTAAAATCCAAAGTCAAAGGCGTGTAAGTATGGTGGAGAAAGGCGTGGAGACTGAACGGCGAAGGTGACAAAGGCGGAACAACAACATACTATCACTACATCCACAAAAGAACAAAGAACAAAGAATACAACGGCGTCAAAAGAAAATTTCAAAAGAAACGAGATCCCGAACAAGGGGAGATTGTTGGAACCTAAAGCATTTCTACTCATAAGAAAAAAGAATGCTAGAAGACGTCAAGAAATTCTATTACTACATTACTAACACTTAGGGGAGATTGTTGGAATCACTCATAAAAAGTATTAGCAAGTGCTAGTTAATGTATTGTAATAGGTTGCATATTTATGGCTTTTATGTTTGTAATTAAGTGCTAGGCTTATGTAGAAAGCCCATGAGCCTATGCAAAGGCCCATAAGGCCAAGGAAGGGACTAGATGTGTTGCCCTAGCTCCCTTCCCCTATAAATACATTGTAACCTCTCCTTGGAGAGGTGTTTTTCACTTTATACATTTACGCATAACCTTTCCCATTTCATACGTGTGTTTTGTGTTCAACCTTCCCTTCTCATCTCATTTCTATCATCTACATACTTGTGTGCATTTATGGTGACCTAACAATTGATTTAGGGCTTTTAGTTTTATTATTAATTTGACCAAACTCAATCAAAGGATATTTGTAGATGTATAAATCTAAATATGTTTTTGTTCATTTCCTAATGTAGAGGAGAATGATATTTCTTATGCAATTGGACGACATTGTGGTTAGTAATGGAGAGAGCAGAGTACATTACAAGTGGTCTTCGCTATTTATTTCCCAAGAGATGAGGTTGAGTTTTATTCAACTAAACATTAACATTTATCAAAGATTTAGATTTATTAGCTAAAAACAAACGTTTATGAAATGGATTTCCTAGCACAATATGAATTCATTCAAGAACATATTTACGGATTCGTATTTGTTTTTTTTAACTATGTACTTTTTTAATGTTATATACATATGTTCGTAAACTTTTTTTTACCTTATTCTTGTAGCGATGATGCAGTTTTCCAATGATGTATCTGATAAGAAACAATTATTATTGATAAATGAGAATACTAAATACATGGTGTATGTAAAATCATTTAATAATAAGCAAGCGTTTATTTATGGTCGTTCGTGGTAAAAGTTTGCTTATTCGAAGAATCTGATGCATGGTTGGAACATTTTGTTTCGACATATGACTTCTAATCGTATGCTTGTATGGCGTTACAATCAAAAGGGCATTTGCATCGATAAAACTCTTAATTATTGTAGCTACAAAAATTCATGCATATCAGTTACTTCGTCATGCACTATGTTGATGCAAGTAAGTTCTATTTTGAAGTTTTTGAACATTAGGTGTTTTTTTTAATTATTATTATAATTATTTTCAGATATTTGCTAAAGGATTTTTCAGTATAATGAATAATATATCCCCATTAAGGATGAATATTTATTCACCTAATTGATTTTTTGAGGTTAATGCTCTTAGTATAAATGGTGTTGCTTTTGGATTTGAGGGTCATGCATAGGAGATGTTATGTGTGTGCGAGAAATTTTTTATTGGACAAAGGATGATGTCTTTATTTAATGAAGATGGTGTCCAAGTTGATGGATGTGAAACATTGAATGAAGGTAACTCATTTAGCTTTTTTATATTTTAAAAGATAAGTTGAACGTGGAACGACATGGGAATAAAACTGATTAACTTTTTTTACTAATTTCTTTTTTCAGAAGATTTCCAATTCTTCCACAAGATTGAAAATGTTTTGGACGATATGGAGTTTATAAGAGATATAGAAGAAAATGAGCAACAAAAAGCTCATAACCTTCGTCTTCTTGTTGAAAAGATGATGATATTTAATTAATTGTAACAACAATTGATAAATTTTTATTTGACATTTTACAGGATTTCTATTATGATGTTGATTTTGGTTTTATATCAAACAATTATACTATGAATTGGATTTGCTAATTTGTGTTTTGATTATGTATTACAATTACATCTATATGATAATTTATTTTTGATATTATAGATTTGTTTTTTTTAAATTATGTTTAGGGTTGTATATCAGAAATACATGTGTTACTTATATAAAATTTTGTTTCTAGAATGGTTTTTTTAATAAAAATATCGTCCAAAAACGTTATTTATATTTTATGATCTTTACCTTGTTTTGTTAACGACAAAAGTAAATTTTATTAAAGAGTGACGCCGTCGCATATTGTAACTCTATATATAGAATTCGAATTTTTAGAATTTTAGAGAGGTAGATCTGCGGAGTAAAACCTAAACCGAACTTTGGCTGTCTTAGGCAGTATCTTAGGGTTTCATACCCTATTTTACAACAAGATGTCACACCCCAATTTACATTTTGCGTGGAATGGAATTCTGGGGCATTGACTGTCATAGCACCACATCACGGTTATATTGAGCGACCTAAAGTGTCGTTTAAAAACATCGTTGGATATATCATAAAAACATAATCAGAGTACAACATCGGTCCCAAAAGGTTTAACAAGTTTGCCAAAATACAAATATGTTACAAATCCAAACGATGTTTTGAAATAAAGTGCCATAATGTACATAATGTAAATCGACGCCTTGCGACTCAAAATATAGGTCCCAACCATGTCATGATGAGCGTGCCTCAGTTACACGAAAATACATTGCTAAAAACGTCAACAATAATGTTGGTGAGAAATTATAGGTTTATGTAAACATTTTATCACGACTACACAAGTATCTAGCATGCATGACAATCAAGTCACGTAAAAATAATGTTACAATTTCCTTAAGCCCATGACCCGAAACTAGACGATCAATTATGTATGCCCCTCCCGCAGTGTTTGCGGACAACTCGAAATGAAATCAAAATGAAATGCATCCGTTTTCACGGTTGGGATTCACCAACCGGATGGAGGCGTCACCCTCGATAGATCTATCCACTCATCCTCGCTTCAAGAATTAACGGTTCATGGTTCAGGAAATGGGGACTTTCAATATTGGCAAATGAGGTAACTTAAGCAATGTAATGAATTTAACATACTTGGTATCGTACAAAGAAAAATGTAGTGCAATGTATTCTCCCCGTGGGTTTGAAAATAATCGAAAGCATGTAAAACGGGGCTATGAAAACTCCCTTGGATAAGCTGGAATAACTGGCAAAAGTGAGTACAGCGAGGTTTAATGTAATCGTCAACCGGGACCTATTATCAATGATATGATATGTCATGGGTTGCAATGTAATGTTATGCATGCACTTGATATGTTATTTATACCATTTACGACCTGTTGAAAATATTACTCGTTAAATCGAAAATACATTTTGGCGTCTCGACCAATCAAAAATGACTTTACATGTTTTTACGTAAAAATGTCATCCTACTATGGTTTTAAAATGATTTTTGGTGAAATTACCACTTTTCGTAGCAAAACAATGTCGTCGGAAAAATCATGAAATTACCAAAAATGGCTCGGAACAATCATTAAAAAGCAGTACGTTTGATGGTTAGAAAGCGAAATCGGCGGTTTTGGAAAGTTTGTATCCATATCTAAAGTTTCAGTTCAGGAGTTTTCGTCCAAAAGGTCTCGAACATAAAGATATTAAGGGTTAAAGTTGGTGATTTTGTTGAATGAAAATGAGAGTTTCGGCCAATGTTTGAACATCCGAAAATAAATAACTACAACTCCACGACAAACGCTTTTTTGATTTGGAAAATATGGCGGTGAACTTGATTTACTAGAAGACACTTTGTTATAAAAAGTTTTGCATCATGGTGAAAAACTGCCGCATAAGCCCTTACAGCTATTGAAAAACTTGTTACGTCAAAAATAATATAATTTTCAGAAAATAAAATTTACGGCAACTTTATGAAAATGGCCATATATTTGTCGTTTCAACTCCGTTTTCTACGTTTTATATGTCCTTAGCTTCGTATCGAAGTAAACTAATAAAATTTTGAGAAGTCGAAATATTTTGTGAAGCTAAGGCTCGTTTTGACGAAATGTGTAAAACAGAAAGCTGTCTTTTTCAGAAAATAATACTTTTCGTCGTCAAACTTTAAAAATTCACCACGGCTTCGTT